>CM037595.1:2100100-2700100 GCA_021018995.1 Chloranthus sessilifolius | reverse complement strand
TTATTGATTGATTAATGAAAAATTATTGCTTGTGTGTGCTTGAGATGAGCCTCCACGAAGAGTGATTCTTCGTTTTCTGAGAAGGGTTTGGTGTGAAGCCAAGGGCGTGAAGCCCACGATTTCTCTTTATCCCCTATCTATTCCTTTGATTTATCTTTTCCTGCTTTTATTTTGTCTTCCATAACCCTAAATCCAGCCTTTACTCTTTCAAATACCCTGAAATTATAAACCCTAGCCATAACGTAAATCGTTAGATTGATTTGTTTCCAAGAACTCTAGATCGACTCGGCGAATTCATTGTTGATCTACGAGCGAACCCTAATTTGGAAGTAGCTAGAGTTCTACCTCTAGGATTCTCTTTCCGCAAGGCTAACGGATCTAGCGCAACGAATCAGACCCTATCTGAATCACAACGCGATCATCCAAATGGAAACTACGAAACCGTAAGGTATTCATGTTATTTTCAGATTTATTGCTCAATTAATCTAGTTTAATTTCGGCAAATTCATCACGTCATAATCATTCACGTAGTTTAGGGTTTTGTCCCGCGTCAGTTAGGAGGTGATGAATTTGAGACATATAGTTGTGGAATTCACAAAATTACTTGTGGAGGTGGACAAGGCAATTCAGAATATGCAGGACACTAGAGTCTGGGTCTTGGATAGAAAGGGTAGATTCATGGTTAAATGTAAAGGGTATATTCATGGTTAAACGTTCTATTCGTTCTTAGTGAGGTGGCCCTTAGATTATGTGGGCCAACTCCCGTTCACTTACCACGTGACACATGATCTAGCGTTCGAACCCACAGCCCAGGTTGTGGATTTGAACTCATCTTCCCAATTCTCTCGCTCATAGTCTCGCCGTGTCGATCAAATCCAGATAGTTCCACTTGGTATCCAGTCTGGTGGATGTGGACAGTACATTTTAGGCAGCCACATGGAATGGCTACACTTATTAAAAAACCCAAAATCCATGTAAGTAAGTGATCCTCACCATCTGATTAATGCCCTTCTACACTTAATGTGAATTATTCCCATAAGTATGGGCAACATGCAGAGGTGCATTTATCGGAAGGCTATAATTGTTTAAAGGACACATATTGGGTTTTGGACTACCAAGGTAGTGCCTAGTCTTTGGACAGTCAACGATTCGACTGTGGTTTGACAAAACATCTTCGATGCTGTAGTCACGAGAACATATCTAATGTGTTTACTGAGAGTACAACATTCTGGCTATATATTGATAACGATGATTTATCTTTGTCCAGGAATCTGAAGCTCTCGATATATAGTTTGATTGGTTAATAGTTATTAAGGAATACCACTTTACTCCATTTGCTTCAAATTCGAATATCAAAGCGGAGTATAGTTCTACTCCATCTGTGCACTAGTCAAACTGCCTATGAACAATATGAGATTTGTGAAGACAGTAAAATTTGAGTGCTCTAAAATAGCATTCTTACTTCATATATGTATATGTAAATTAGTATATATATGGAAAGGGGCATTTTCACCACTAAATCCACTGAAAACTGATTGACACACAGACTGATGTATTTGTATGTTTTATGCTTTACACTTGTACAATTTGTATGTTTATGCCTTCATTTCTAAAATTTAATTTCAGGCATTAATGTTTGATTTAAAGGCTGTGTTGAACTAGCCTATTTCTTTGATTTACCTGATATTGTTCTATTTCTAATAGAAAAATAAAATGCTGCAGACTCTCATTATTTTTCCTCTTTATCTAATAAGTTGGGCTTCATTTTCTGTCTTTTCCATATTCTTCTAAACAGATGTATAATCATCCTTTTCAAAAAATTTAAGAAAAATTCAGACACATTTTCATGTCTAATATGACTATCCAGTTGGAAGCCAGTGGTATTGCAATTTAATACTTATTTTTCAACATGCAGATGGCTGTTATACCACGTACTACTCAGGGACATGGATGGCTTAGGCCTGCCATTGGAGTTGTTGAACTCTCTCAAAGTATCATACAGGTTCTTCTGGGGCAGATCATTTTCTGATTTTGATTTCCTTTATTTACTAGATTATGCATTGGTACCATCTCTGTTGAGTCCCTTGTGAATAAACGCAAACCTGATTACCAATTCTGTGTTATTACTTAATACCAGTGAGTGGCCTTAAGTTTGCTCACTATCAACCGGGCTGTTTCTTGGAAAATTTTCAAGATCTGAAAACTTTTTTACCGCACCCAATCTCATATTAATATGTGCAAACGAGATTTTGCATATTGGAGTGTAATGGCATTGATGCGAACTTTAGATTCGCTTGTTTGAATTATGGTCGGATAAAGAGGAGACGTCAAAAGAGAAAGTGGACCCATGAATGAGTTAAAAAAAAAAGCCCATTAAAGACCCGTGTGCACATTAATTTAGGCAATATTTTATCTAGATTTAGTTTCTTTTTTTATTAGGATTCTTTTAATAAGTGACTTGTTTCCTTATTTGAATTGTTTAGTGGTCAGACACATATATGTGATATGTGACGGTTAATCCCGTCACTTTCTGCGCAACCATAAAAAAAGTGGAGATAAGTCTACCAATATGTGTCGGAATTGTGTGATTCTTGTCTTGTTGGAAAGCTACTTCAATAAATTTTCAAACAAGACTAATTTTACGTCAGTCGGACATCGCTTGACCCTTCAAAAGTGGTCGCGTAATAAAAAAAAGGGATTAATGGTGAAAGTAATTGTGACCGTTAGATTAGAAAGTTTTAATGATTGATTAGGAGTTTTATTTTAAGTAGTGTTCCTAGGATTTTTTTTTTCTTTATAAATATACATTGTAATCTCTTATGAGAATTATTATTGATGATGAATGAAAATTTTTAGTTTTGCTTTGTGCGAATTCTAGAGAACTTGAGTTGAGTTTTCAATAGAAGAGTGATTCTTCTCCCGCTTGCGGTTTGGTGTGAGACCAACTTTCTTTCTTGGAGCAATTCCTTGGATCTTCTTCTACCCCTATTTTCCCTTTTATTTTTTATTTTAATTGAAGAGCGAGAACCCTAACCCCTATCTTGCGGGATTTATGCTATTTTAGGTTGGCGTGCGATTTTTCCCGCATCAGGCATCTTGTGTGACTAATATAATCTGTTCTTACCCTATCGATTGATAGATTTGGGTATCCATCTCAAAACCAATTAGCTATGAGTGGAGGGGCCCAAGATCTTATAAAATGAGAGACAAGGCTATGAATACTCGATGTGGGCTGGATTGAGCCAAATTACGTGGACAACTAAACTGGGTGATGTGGAGTGGAGAAAGGCCTGCTCTGATGTATCCATCTCAAAACCAATTGGCTGGGTGGAGGGGCCCAGGATCCTATAAGAGGAGAGACAAGGCTATGATACCCGATGTGGGATTAAACTTCAACATCGATAACTTCCATTCCTTGTGCATTTCCCTGTCATTGTGGTCTATATTTATGAGACTGATTATTAGGTGATGTTTTTGTCCTATTTATAGTTTATAAATTCGATACTCTGTTAAACTTGATGGATCTGTCTTTTAGGGGACCCAAACTGAGTTTTATTCCTAGTTTTCACAGACATAAGTCCATGCTGAGTTGGATTTTTGAGTTTTCAAATAGATATTTTGAGCATTTCTTTGCCTACTGAACCAATCAGTTGTTTCATGGGTCCTTTCTCATAAGTTGTGTGCTTTATTTGTTAAAAACTTTTGGATTACTATTCTGTAGTCAAAAAAAGGACCTAATCCCAAGTATTAGGCTTTTATGTATTCTGTTTCAGCTTTCCCTTCCATTTATTAAACTGCTGATTCTTTGTTATTCTGCTTCTGTTGGTTTTGGCTTGCGCAATGCAAACTATTTACACTGCAGTTGGATGTCCTATGTATTGATGCAGGCTGTTCCACTAAGTGCTAGAAAGGGTTCGGGAGGATCCATTGAAGGCAATGCATCGTTCTTGCAGCTGCCACATTTTAGTGAGGCCATTATAAAGAAGATAGGCCGTAAGGTAATTAGATTTAATGAATGTTTTTTCATTGATTTTGATAAAATATTGAGGGATAAATCTAACTTGACAATAAGGTGGATTGGTTCAGATATCAAATTATCAATACTTTAGAATGACAGAATGCTCTCCAGTTCTGTTTCTGTTACAAGAAAATAAAAGCTATACTTAGTCCTCAAAGTTCCACCTGGTTACTTCTCATATGCGTCACTATGCATACTATATGCCATCTCTATTGAAAGTATTTATTAATATTGGAGGAATTTGGTGAAGGACTCAATTGAAAATTTCATTACCTTGCTGTGAGCTATGTTTTTGTAGCATGTGCAGATAATATGTAGAAGAGCATGAGTGATGTGTATTTTAGATCCGCCTGTTTGAATCGTGGTCGGATAAAAAAGAGACGTCAAAAGAGAAGGTGGACTCACAAATGGGTTTTTTAAAAAAGGCCCGTTAAAGACCCGTTTGATCAGAAAGAAGAAAATCCAAAATTTATTAGGGTCTTTAACTTTTAATCCCGTCACTTTTATGTTTGGCCTATTTTGAAGTGTCAAACAAAGTCGGATTGACACAAAATTGGTCATATTTGAAAGCTTATCAAAGTAGCTTTCCAACGAGTCAAAATTTGAGCAATTCTGACCAGTATTGAAGAAGTTATGGTCAATTTTCGAAAGCTGGACATAAAGTGACGAATTTCAAGAACTCTAATTGAATTAAGATTAGTCTCTTTGATTATTTTATTTTAGAAAGTAAGAGTTGTTTCTTTTATTAGAAATAGGATTAGTTTCTTTATTGTTTTAGAAGAATTAGGATATTTCTTTTTATTTGAATTAGGAATTAGAGTTATAATAGGATTTCTAATTTTATGCATTGGCTAGCCTATTTAAAGGCTTGTAAACACTTTTATTAGAAGTTTTTTTGGTTAATGAAAATTGCTTATGCAAATTGAGAGTTCTAAACTTTCGTGAGAGTGTGATTCTCTCAAAACGGAGAGCGATTATTCGATTTTCGCTTGCGGTTTGGTGCGGCCAACTCTTCTTCCATCTATATCTTCTTTAGATCTACGGTTTGCGTAAGTAGCGTAATACTAATTATTTTATTGATCTCATAAAAGTCCTAAATCAATATTTTATTCATCATTAATTTTATTAGCCTTTTATTTTCGTTTGGTATCGAGAGAATTCGCTTGCGAGTTCGTTCGACGCCCTAAAACTATCGGAGATTTAGTCGTTTATAAGAACCCTAGTCTTCTAGCTCCGCGACAGGGAACATACACGAAAGTATCACTATTTTGGGTCGAAATTAAATCACCTAATTGAATTTCTAGAATTTTCGTGATAATTTGTTATGAGAAATTGTTATTTTAATTGATTAAATTAATTTTAATCCTAATCTCAGCCCTAACATTGCATTTAGTAAGTTCCCGCATCAAATTGGTATCAGAGCATCAATTTAGTTTTAGGGTTTTAGTGCTCATATAGGTTTTAGGTTTTTATTTATTTATTATTATTTTTAGGTTATTAAAAAAAAAAGAAAACATTATTTCCGATCTGTCTGACTTTTGTCTGAAAATTTTCATCTTCCTTTTTTGTCTGGCTTTTGTCTGAAATTTTTTGTCTAACTTTTGTCTGAAAATTTTTGTCTAGCTTTCGTTTAGCTTTTGTCCAACTTTTGTCTTGCATCACTTAGTTTCATAATTGCATGTCATTTCAATTTTATTGCATTTTATTTCATTAGTGTGCACCATGGGTCAAAATACCGGAAATCCAATACGTATCGTCATGAGTCTCCTGACCTCCACGACGATACGTATCGGGTATCGTCCGATACATTCAATGTGTCGGCGATACATTGAATGTATCGGTTTGATACATTCAAAAAAAAAAAATCCCCAAAAAATTTGAAAAAATAGCAAAAAATTCTGAAAAATTATATTTATTTATTTTGTATTTATTTCAACTATTTTTGCTTTTATTTTTGACTTATTTGATGCATTATTTAGATGAATATATAAGTCACATGCCTATTTTGTGACTTAACCCAAGTCACATGCCTATTTTGTGACTTATTTTTGACTTAAGATCACATTTTTGACTTAATGTAATAGATCTTCTAACATTATTTTTGACCAGCTGATCACATGCCTATTTTATTAACAATATTTCATAATTTGATCGACGCAGCCACGCATAAACTAAATTACAATATATATTGACAAAAATAAATTATATATTGTCAAAATTAATAGCTATGTTGATAAAAATAAATTTAATTGTATATGGAAAACTTACTTTAGAGTCACATTGAATTTCGTGGTGGTTCTTGGCCCTCATGATCATCATCGTCATCGGTACGCGAGCTTTCCGGCCTTTGCCTATAATGTTGGCCATATTGATACCCATTATCAAGTAAACGAATATGGCTCAATATAGTACGTAAAGGCCGGTCCTCCAAAAATCTGACCAACGAAGTCATATGGCACTGGGTAGGTTTGTTGTGGCTGGTAGTATGGGTTACTAGTTGCTGAATCTTCGGTATTTTGCAAACTGAATCCCCCGAAGCTAGAAGTCATATAACCCATATCCGTATCATCTTGTGGACCTTGTGGTGGTGGTGTTTGATATGATTCTGACGCTCCTCTTCCTTCAACCCCTCCCATTCTAAATGTAGGAGTGTCGAACTGTGTTAACGGTGTCGAGTCATCGTCCCATGCCGCCATATCTCTATAAGGATCAGAGGTACCAGCATCTTCCCCTCCACCACTAGTGCCAACGTCCCCTCCACCATCATGCCCTCCACCATCATCCTCACCACTCCCATCATCACTCACGTTTTCATCGAGATCCAACCACTGAATGACGATTCAATCTTCTTTTCTGCCTCGGTGGTTTGGAAGCCTGTTGCTCTGCTACTCTTTCAGCATTGTCCAGCCATTCAGTGCTCTCAGTATCCAAGACTGGCTCTTCTCTCTCTTTGATTAATTTATTCAAAGGGTCATCCTCCTCGAATATATAATCCAACTGGATGAGATCAAAATATTCACTGTCTGCAAGGTAGAATATGATAGATGAATTAGTATAATATGTAAGTAAGACTTCATATAATTGAGGATCTAAGAATTCATGTAATTGCTTACCACGGTTGGTCCTCTGTATATTCCTGACCCTTAATCGCATGTTGTAGTGGCAGTAGACTAACTTTTCCAATCGGTCCATCGTTAGTCTATTCCTTGTCTTAGTATGAATGAGAGAGTGCTCCAATTCCGCTCGCAGTTGGACGAGAAACACGTTTGCGACAATACCCTTATTGCTACCTGCCTCAATATCGGACCATCACCTCCATAATGCATCCACCAATCAGTGGGTTTGTCGTGTTTAATTTGGGATTGCGCCAACGGGGTCCCAACTGACCCATGTCTCTTGTGAAACATGTCAATCTATAAAGATGAAACACAGTAAGACACATATCAATAAATAGATGATAATATCACATGACATTTGACTTATTAGTTATAAGGTATGATACTATGGTTACTCACATCTCTTATGGCTTGACCTTGGTCCGCCAACTCAGGGAGCATTCTTTGGATTACATTGAGCAAACCGGTATACACTTCATCAGTGTCACTCAGCTCAAAGCGTCGCGTATACTGGAAGGCTGGATTCAAGTAGTGTGCTACACATCAAATATGAGCAATTTCATAGGTATATGAAAATAATGAATAAATAAATAAAAATCACTACATAATTGTGCAACATGTTATACTTGCTGCATGCAAGTACTGGTGAAATTGTGCATCCCACCTCTTGTCGATAATCGCGCAGTATCGTTTATATTTTGTAGGGCATTTAGTTTTTATAGCCAATTTTGCCTTATCCATTGACTCATAAAAGTACTCCATCGTTGGTTTGTCATCACCATCAACCAATCTCAACCCGCCCAAACTGTGTGTCAGATCGTGCAACTTCAGTGCAAGCTAGTCTCTTTGCTCGTGGGAGTCCTATTTCATTTTGATTCCATTCTTTCGATGACACCATGCTTTTCAGCTCACGCCTATATCTAGCCAAACTTGTAGGGCTAAGAACTGTGTTGCAAAACGTGTAATCGCAGGTCGGAGCAACTCATTGTTCGTGAAGGCTCTCATTAAATTGACCATCCTTGTCATCAAGTGCGGTGTATGAAGTAATCTTTCCTTTCATACGAATAGTTGTTCGTGCCTTGCTTCTCTTTCCTAAATCCTCAAGAATGAGGTCCGGGGTCCAGATGCAGTGACGTCTCTTCGTCATTAGTTTTAATCCAGGTGACTTTGTAATTTGTCGCATTATGCATTACCACTGACAACTCACGCGCTCTCCAACCTCTTGAACTATCATATCCATTAGTTGAAAATCGATCTTCTGGCGTCTAGAAGCATCAAGCGATTTCAAAAATCATCCGATCGTAAACCAAAAAGTTGATCAA
Organism: Chloranthus sessilifolius; assembly: GCA_021018995.1. NCBI lineage: Eukaryota > Viridiplantae > Streptophyta > Magnoliopsida > Chloranthales > Chloranthaceae > Chloranthus > Chloranthus sessilifolius. The sequence continues at coordinate 2,691,644 of CM037595.1, read as the reverse complement.
ACTCTTTTTTGTGAGACCAGTCCATCCATCGCACATAATTGTGCAACCTCTCTCATCCCATACATCCTCAAAGCTTTGTACATAGGCAGTTATCCCATCGTACTCATCTTTTAGTAAGGGCCCAGATATCTCGTATGGAGAAGGCTTTTTAACTCCTGGACCAACTTCTGCACTTGTATCAATCATGCTTTTGAAGTACGGCGACTTTGCTACTTGGCTTGAAATGTAGTATATAAAAAACTTAGCAATGGATTTTCCAAGCTTCTTCCCCATTTTTGTAAGTGAGATTGCACTCAATTTGGTTTGTTTGGAGCTTTCAGTGCGATACATGAATGGATCCATGGGGGCTGTAGTACGGCCTCTAGTAGACGACCTATAATCCCTCCCGGATGCTGACCTACGCAACCCGGCAGTCTGCTCAACATCCTCATCATCCTCAACAACATGTGACCTATGACTAGATCCACCACCGGTAGCAGGCATGGATGGGCCCCTCAACCTGGATCGAAACTGATAATCGGCTTCTTCCTGATCTCGCCGCTGTTGTGCTTTTCTGGCACTTTCTCTCATAGGTCTCGCTATCTGCTCATCTTTTAGTAAGGGCCCAGATATCTCGTATGGAGAAGGCTTTTTAACTCCTGGACCAACTTCTGCACTTGTATCAATCATGCTTTTGAAGTACGGCGACTTTGCTACTTGGCTCGAAATGTAGTTGTATATAAAAAACTTAGCAATGGATTTTCCAAGCTTCTTCCCCATTTTTGTAAGTGAGATTGCACTCAATTTAGTTTGTTTGGAGCTTTCAGTGCGATACATGAATGGATCCATGGGGGCTGTAGTACGGCCTCTAGTAGACGACCTATAATCCCTCCGGATCTTTGACCCATGGCAATCGCTCAACATCCTCATCATCCTCAACAACATGTGGCCTATGACTAGATCCACCACGGTGCTTGAGGGCATGGATGGGCCCCTCAACCTGGATCGAAACCGATAATCGGCTTCTTCCTGATCTCGCCGCTGTTGTGCTTCTCTGGCACTTTCTCTCATAGCTCTCGCTATCTGCTCATCTTTTAGTAAGGGCCCAGATATCTCGTATGGAGAAGGCTTTTTAACTCCTGGACCAACTTCTGCACTTGTATCAATCATGCTTTTGAAGTACGACGACTTTGCTACTTGGCTCGAAATGTGGTTGTATATAAAAAACTTAGCAATGGATTTTCCAAGCTTCTTCCCCATTTTTGTAAGTGAGATTGCACTCAATTTGGTTTGTTTGGAGCTTTCAGTGCGATACATGAATGGATCCATGGGGGCTGTAGTACGGCCTCTAGTAGACGACCTATAATCCCTCCCGGATGCTGACCTACGCAACCCGACAGTCTGCTCAACATTCTCATCATCCTCAACAACGTGTGGCCTATGACTAGATCCACCACCGGTAGCAGGCATGGATGGACCCCTCAACCTGGACCGAAACCGATAATCGACTTCTTCCTGATCTCGCCGCTGTTGTGCTTCTCTGGCACTTTCTCTCATAGCTCTCGCTATCTGCTCATCCTTATCTTCATCCTCATCCTCATTCTCATCATCCTCAGGTGCAACTGATGTAAACTCTGGATCTGGCCTCCTGATTCTCTCATACATTTCTCTATCACGATCGACTTCAGCCTTTTTCTTTCCTTTTGCCGCTTGTAAACTAGCTCTGATATTTTCTTTTACTTCTCTGGGTACACTGGGACACCCTATTGTCTCTCCCTTTACGTGAGTCAGATGCTCCTTTAACCGTGTGATACCTCCTCTCAGCAATTTTTTTTCACAAAGCTTACATTGTATCTGGAGTCTATTACCATCTATTGCTGTGCCGTATTGCCACGCTGGATCTGTTGATTGTACCATATTTATTTATTTCACCTGCATGAATGAGCAAACGATTGCATTAAAGTAAACATCTAATTTACACTTGAAAATAAAATTTATTTTTTAATTATTGCTATTTTAAAAATATTAGATTATATTTTATTAAATTTATTTGATATTATTCTAATTTTTATGAAATTTAGATTACATTTGAAATTTTATTTTATATTATTCTAATTTTTAAAAGATTAGATTGCATTTTACCAAATTTATTTGATATTATTATAATTTTTGAATATTTATTTGATATTATTTTAATATTTGAATGTTTATTTGATATTTTTTTAATTTATGAATATTTATTTGATATTATTATAATTTATGAATATTTATTTGATATTATTTTAATTTTTGAATATTTATCTGATATTATTTTAATTTATGAATATTTATTTGATATTATTATAATTTATGAATGTTTATTTGATATTATTATAATTTTGAATGTTTATTTGATATTATTTTAATTTATGAATATTTATTTGATATTACTATAATTTATGAATATTTATTTGATATTATTATAATTTATGAATATTTATTTGATATTATTATGATTTATGAATATTTATTTGATATTATTATGATTTATGAATATTTATTTGATATTATTATAATTTATGAATATTTATTTGATATTATTATAATTTTTGAATATTTATTTGATATTATGCTAATTTTTAAAAATTTATTTGAAATTTATTCCATATTATTCTAATATTTTATGGGACATATCCCATAATATTAATTATTTTAATTATATGTGACGGTCACATATAATTAATATGGGTCATATATAATTAAATTTATTATTAAAATTAATATGGGTCACATATAATTTAATATGTGACCCATAAATTTAATTATATGTGACCCATATTAATTTTAAGTTTAAATTATATGTGACCCATATTGACCCCATTATTTTATTAATTATATGTGACCTATATGATATGTGACCCATATTGATTACATGTGACCCATAATTTTAATTATTTATATTATTTTTGACCCATAATTTTAATTAATTTAAATATTTTAATTATTTTAATTGTTTTCTCCCTCTTCTTAATTTAAATAATTAAGATATTTAAATAATTAATTTAAATAATTTAAATATTTTAAATTATTTTTTCCCTCTTCTTAATTTAAATATTTTAATTATTTTTGACCCATATTTATGGGTAGATCTACCATTAAATATGGTAGATCTACCAAATTTATGGCTACATCTACCCTTATATAAGGTAGATCTACCATATTTAATGGTAGATCTACTCATAAATTTAAATAATTTTAATAATTATAATAATTAAAATTATGGGTAAATAATAAAATTTAAAGGTAGATCTACCCTTAAATAAAGTAGATCTACCCTTATATAAGGTAGATCTACCATATTTAATGGTAGATCTACCCATAAATTTAAATAATTTAAATAATTATAATAATTAAAATTATGGGTAAATGATAAAATTTAAAGGTAGATCTACACTTATATAAGGTAGATCTACCCTTAAATAAGGTAGATCTACACTTATATAAGGTAGATCTACCCTTAAATAAGGTAGATCTACCCTTAAATAAGGTAGATCTACCTTATTTTAGTATTTAAAATAAAATAAAATAATAGAAAAATGATAAACACGTACCTTCCGCGTTGATCCCGTGATTTTTTGTGCGATTCGGCGGCGATTTAGGGTGCAAATAATCAAAAAATAAGAGAGGAAGAAGAAGGAAGAAGAGAGGAAGAAGGAAGAAGGAAAAGGGGGAAAAAAGCAAAAATCCGAGCCTATAGTCGGGTCAAAGGGTGGGGCCCACGGAATCTTGAAATTATCGTCCGATACGAACGATAATTTCAAATTATCGTTCGTATCGGACGATAATTTCAGTCCTTTAAGTTTTTTTTAATTTTTCAGTTAATTATCGGACGAAAATTTGAAATTATCGTCCGATACGGGCGATATTTTGCCCGTGTCGGACGATAATTTAACTATTTCATACAGGGTACGATACATACCCTATGTATCGTACCGCTGACCTCCAAAACCGATACGTATCGTCCGATACGTATTGGTATCGGACGATATTTTGACCCATGGTGTGCACATCTCGTGTTTGATAAAAGTTCTCATCTATTGTTGGTTCATAGTGTTTGTCTTTTCTAGTATTGTGTCTGAGTTGTGTTTGTATCAAATATCATGTATGAGTCACTTACATGTCATCGTGAATTCCTCACCCGTCATGAAAGGGTACTAGCCAAACAAGGAAACCACTACACTTCAAACTCTTGGCAAAGTCCCAAAAATGTGATAAGATTAGAGTTAGGGGTACCCTCATCATTGTGAACCCAAGTACGACCCTGCCGAGAGGTTTATAAATCTATTCGGAATGAGGTTCCATGTTTTGAGGGATGGTTAAACCCCAAAACCTTCGTGGAATGGTTGTATACTGTAGAGGAATATTTTGCTTGGTATGGCGTACCAAAGGAGTATAAAATTGGGCTAGCAAAAACAAAGTTGGAGGGTAATGCCAAAATTTTTGGACTCGCGTAGAACGTCGTACTGAATCTCTTCGAAATAAATACATCTCCACATGGGAGGACATGAAGGTGAGACTTATTGAAAAGTATGTTCCTTTAACACACCGTCACCTTCGTCGGAGTTTGAAAACAAAGACGGATAAGTGTCCTGATTGCCTTAAGTGTCAAGGGTTTGGACACTTTGTATACCAATGCCTCACAAAATTTCCCACTCTGAATTTATTGACTAAAAGAGTAAGTCCTAAGGAGCCGGAGAATAGGGAAGTGAAAGAAGGTAATGCAAAATCTTGAGTGAGTGAAGAGGAGATAGAAGAAGCTGAAGAAAGTCTAGTTTGTTTTGAAGAGACTTTTATTTTCCTTGTGAGTAGTGATGTTGAGTCACCTACACGTGAACCAATTGAGTCACTTGCTTATGAGTCATTGGTATCCGTAGAGTTGGGTGCACATAACTTGTTGGTGCCCCTTGACTTGAGTACACGTGAGTCCATTGAACTGGGTACACAAGAACCATTAGGGTCCATTGAATCGAGTACCCCAGACTCTTTGGTTTTGGTTGAAGTGAGTACACATGAGTTAATTGAGTCGAGTGTAGATGCATGTACACTTTTTTTAGACCCAACAACAAAACCTTTAGACCCATTCCTTGAGGCTCATCCACTTGGAGCTCAATTCTATCTACTCATTGATTTCTAAATACCCGCCTGAACAATATGTGAAGAGGTTAGATGGAAAGTTTTGGGAGATCCATATTTTGTTACTACAGTAAAGACACACCAAACATATCAAGAGTATCTTCTTAAATGGAAAGGTAAATCGAAACTTGACAACACTTGGACTGCAAGGAGAACACAATCTGAGAAACATCAGACATACCTCAACCAGTGGAAAGGTAAGCCGAATACTAGAACACACATAGATTTTCTCCCAATGTCCATTCATCAAAGGTCATCAGAGTCTGCATCCACTTTTGCATATTGCATTCATGAGTTGCATGCTAAGATTAAGAAAAGAATTAATTTACAGAATGAGAAATACAAGTTCTCTGCAGATTCTCATAGACGGTTGAAAGAATTCCAAGAGGGTGATTTTGTGATGGTTCGAAATAGACCCGAGCGATTCCCGCAAGGAGTTGCAAAGAAGTTACAAGCTCGTGGTGCTAGACCCTATCAGATCTTGAAGCGTGCTGGTTCTAATGCTTACATCTTAGATCTTCCGCCGGAATTGGGGATTAGCATGACTTTTAATGTGGAGGACCTTGTTCCATTCCTTGACCCTTCAACCATCCCTGCCAACTCCTTTGAGCCTTCTACATCCGATGATCCAATTATTCCCCTTCCTACACCATTACCCCCACCTACTCGACAAATTCGTGAGATCATCGAAGATGTGTTGGAAGATCAGATCGTGTCCACCAATCACGGGGGACTTCAGAAGTATTTGGTCAAGTGGAAGAACAAGGCCGGCAAAGAGAATACTTGGATTACACAGGAGGAATTTCAGCAGCTTGATCCAAATCTTTTGGATCTTTATCACAACGAGTATTCATCGGGAATGCATCCTTCTAACCCGGAGAGAGTTGATGGGGACGTTTGATTCAAGCCGCTTTCGATTGAGGTTCCCTATATATTATTTGTGATCGCGACCGTGAAAATTCATGCCAACCAAAGTTCGAGGTCGAACTTTTTCAAACTAGAGGGGCTTGATGTGTATTTTAGATCCGCCTGTTTGAATCGTGGTCGGATAACGAAGAGACGTCAAAAGAGAAAGTGGACCCACAAATGGGTTTTTAAAAAAAGGCCCGTTAAAGACCCGTTTGATCAGAAAGAAAAAAATCCAAAATTTATTAGAGTCTTTAACTTTTAATCCCGTCACTTTTATGTTTGGCCTATTTTGAAGTGTCAAACGAAGTCAGATTGATACAAAATTAGTCATATTTGAAAGCTTATCGAAGTAGCTTTCCAACGAGCCAAAATTTGAGCGATTCCGACAAGTATAGAAGAAGTTATGGTCAGTTTTTGGAAGCTGGACATAAAGTGACGAATTTCAAGAATTTTAATTGAATTAAGATTAGTCTCTTTGATTATTTTATTTTAGAAAGTAAGAGTTCTTTCTTTTATTAGAAATATGATTAGTTTCTTTATTGTTTTAGGACTTTATTGTTTTAGACGAATTAGGATATTTCTTTTTATTTGAATTAGAAATTAGAGTTATAATAGGATTTCTAATTTTATGCATTGGCTAGCCTATTTAAAGGTTGTAAACACTTTTATTAGAAGTTTTTTTGGTTAATGAAAATTGCTTATGCAAATTGAGAGTTCTAAACTTTCGTGAGGGTGTGATTCTCTCAAAACGGAGAGCGATTCTTCGATTCCCGCTTGCGGTTTGGTGCGAGGCCAACTCTTTTTCCATCTCTATCTTCTTTAGATCTACGGTTTGCGTAAGTAGCGTAATCCTAATTATTTTATAGATCTCATAAAAGTCCTAAATAAATATTTTGTTCATCATTAATTTTATTAGCCTTTTATTTTCGTTTCGTATCGAGAGAACCCGCTTGCGAGTTCGTTTGACGCCCTAAAACTATCGAAGATCTAGCTGTTCATAAGAACCCTAGTCTTCTAGATCCGCGATAGGGAACGTACACGAAAGTAACACTATTTTGGGTCGAAATTAAATCACCTAATTGAATTTCTAGAATTTTCGTGATAATTTGTTATGAGAAATTGTTATTTTAATTGATCAAATTAATTTTAATCCTAATCTCAGCCCTAACATTGTATTTAGTAAGTTTCCGCATCAGTGGGTCTACATTTGTATGCAGCAATGCCATATATATTATATCATGGAATAAAATTGTGGCCTTATTCAGTCCGTATCCTTTTCCAAACATTTAATACTCGAACCAATAAATGTGGATTGTCTTTTGGCCACCTTTTGGAGGAATGCAAGTTCAAACATTATAGTGAAGAAACTCCTAATTATCTGATTGATTGCCTACATTTGAATTGTTTGTAAAATTATGAACAATTGTGCATGAAAAGGACCATCGATTTGTTTTCGAACTATCATCCATCCAAAAGGAGCATAACGTTGGTATGATTTTTGAACTATTACCTGGTTCGCGGCCGACATGGACAGCAGGATTAGGAACAATTGGATCATTTCTTTCTTCTCTGTTATCTGGAGTATCTGGAAAGAGAGAAACTTGCAGATTTTTGAAGAGAAGAAGAGACCTGTGGGGTGTATCGTGAAGGGGGCCAAGGACCTAGTCACTCTATGGCTATTAGCAGGAGCTGATGTGTGTTCGGAACCTTGGGAACCGAGGTAACCTCATGGTGCGATCCTGTGATTGTGGCGAGGGGGTATTTTGTTTTACCGTTTCTGTTGTGTTCTCTTTTCTTGATTGGCTGCATGGCCCAACTGTTTTGGCCGCTCCTTTGTATTGTTCTTTCCAACATCTTGCTGGCTTTTCAATATATATACGTTTTTACCGAACAATTTTTTTTTTTTGAAATATTACTTGTGCAAGAGGTGGCCAACAGATTGGACGTGCTCCAAGAGGGAGCAGAAGAGACTTTACACAAATGACTATGCATTCTGACTTTCTATATTAATGATTGTTGTTAGTCATTTGCAAATTGTACTTATTTTTTAATGATCAAGAGTAAATGCTGCTTATCACCTGTTTTCTTTTCTGGTTTCTCTGACTTAATTTTGGGTTTTCAATGTTCCAATTGATGATCTCGAGATCCTTCGGTTCTATTTTTCTTGAAACACAAACCAAAGCCCTGTCACTTATTAACTACTGAGAAAATTCCTTGTCGAAATTAATAGGACATTGCAGCTTGTTTTTAAATTAATTCTTCAATTTCCTTTTTTCAGAAGGTCCGGACATTTCAAGAGCTACGAGATATGAACCAGCAAGAGCGTGCAGAGCTGCTCACTCAGGCTGCAGGATTCTCTGTTGCGGAAGCCCTTGATGTGGAGGTGGTCCTTGAAATGATGCCTGCTATAACAATAGAAATCGCATGTGAGACAGAAGGTGAAGAAGGCATACAAGAGGGTGACATTGTAACGATGCATGCTTGGTTGTCGCTCAAGCGCTGGAACGGCCTCACACATGCTCTCCCCCATGCCCCTTACTTCCCTTCCCACAAGGAAGAGAACTTCTGGTTGCTGCTTGCAGACCCCATCTCGAATGATGTATGGATGTCTCAAAAGGTGAGTTTCATGGACGAGGCAGCCGCAATTGCGGCTGCCTCCAAGGCGATTCAAGAGGCAAAGGAGGGGTCCGGTGCGAGCGTCAAGGAAATAAGTGCAGCCGTTAGAGACGCTGTCGAGAAAGTGAGGAACGGGTCGCGGTTGGTGATGGCCAAGTTTCAAGCCCCTGCAGAGGGGAACTACAACCTTACTTCCTACTGCTTGTGCGATGCATGGATTGGTTGCGATAAGAAGACAAACTTGAAAATAAAGGTTTTGAAGCGGAGCCGTGCAGGAACAAGGGGCCCTGCCGTGGAAGAGGTACCTACTGTTGATGATGGGGTTGAGGATGAAGAAGAAGATGAAGAAGAAGAATATGATGATTATGAAAGCGAGTATAGTGATGACGGTGAAGATGAGAAGAAAAGTGGTAAGGTGGTCAATGGTGTTGTACATGGGAAAAGCAGTTCAAGCACTGAAGGATCAGGCACAGATGAAGAAGACTGAAGGCCGTTTTCTTGTTTTTACACAATTTGAGAAACGCGTGGATGGTAGAACTCGGGCTTCCATGACAACGTTGTACTATATATATATATATTATTTTTTTCTTTATATAAATACGATACGATGATCACTTTCGCATTTGCAGATGCTGGTAGAGAGGGTAGCATTGGAAAACTGGTACCATTTTCGAGCTGTCTGGATTTTGATGGATTCCATATTCCTGCCTAAAGAGACTTGGAATCTAGCAGGTATGAAGACATTGAAATGTTGCTTAAAGAGGGTTCTGGAGGAAGTGACTCACTGGTATTCCCACTCCTCAGGATTCAAGGCTCTTCACTTCATCCCTTTATCTTCCCCAAAAAGGACTTTTCATACGCATGTATTTTTAAATTTAACCGTAAGAATCACATTCCCCTATCAGGTGGTAGGTAAATTTAGAGTATGTTGTCATACATCAAACATGTTTCATTTGTAGGATATATATATATATATATATATATATATATATATATATATATATATATATATATATATATATATATATATAATATGTTAGATCATATGTAAAAAATTTAAATTGCTTCTCCACCAAGCAATTTAAGAACCTGAATCTGAACTGTTGAAATCGGCCAAATTTTAATGGAAGCCTTACAAAAAATGCTTTTGAATATCTTTCTTAAAAAATTGGTCTAACTCATCCTCCCGTCCCATGCTCTAGGTGTCACCTTAACAGTTTTCTGAGTGCCACATGGAGCTCCAAGACATTTTGGAGGCCGGTTGAGCGTGTCCTCCCATGGCTATATATATATATATATATAAAACTTCATTTCTTAAAATTGATCTAACCGTCCCCCCATGCTCCACATGGCATCCAAATGGTGTTTTGAGTGCCATATATATGACATTCATATGGGATCATTGCAGTCACTACTCACTAATTCTTTTAGTATGCCCAATACAGAATTTCTGGAAAAATATGGGAAAAAATATTGTTATTTCAAATCTTTTTGTAGAGTAGATGTTTGCTTTATTTTTTCCGAGTTGATCGTTCCAAGGCCTCACTAGGGTGCATTGTGATGGGGTCGTCCTCTTTTATTGGAGGTTTGAGTTTCTTTTTCAAGGGATAATGTTTCCTGACCACCATTTGAACGCTAGAATTAAAATTTGACTTTGTATCTCACACCATTGAAGTGTCTTTTATCACTATGTCATTTGCCATATATTTGTGACCAATCTAAATTGTCCAAGTGCCAATCTATCATTTGAACATATCTCAGCTCAAAGAAATATGCCTGTAAGTAGATGTTTCTCATCCGATTGATTAACTTTAATATCAGCCATTAAATTTAAAAATGATGTTTGATATTATAATCATCGGATGATATAAATCTCCCTAAAGCACTATTTTTTGGTCTGTTGTACTTCAATCTATGATTTATTTCTTTCACGGTATGGATCACCAACAACTTAAACCATTGATGTTGTAAGATCATTTAAACACTATTTTGGTGGTTTAAGTGATGGTAAGGAGAGTTGGGTCCTTTTTTCAATCATATTTCCTGTGGGGCATTCCGACAGCTCCACATTGTAGTCGTGCATATGTAGCCACAGGCTGCGACCATGCCATCTAGCTGGAATGAATACAAGTGGGTTGCATCGAACTGGCAAGTTTTTTAGACCTGACCTGCTCCAAGTTGGGATTGTGTTTAAAGTACTTGACCTGTCGAATATCTTGACTTGTTACAAAAACAAGTTGGGTTCAAGTTAGCCCCAATCCGACCTGCCCGGTGCTTGTTTTCCATTAGAGATGCATACCATATATTTTTAATAGGGTAGGTTCAGGGTTAGGCCTGAAACTAGTTAATTGGTCAGGTCTTAACCTGAAAATGCATGCAATTAAGTTATGTTGGTTCAAGTTGGGTGCAAGTCAAGAGATCTGGGTCCAGGTCCAAGTAGCAGGTCAGGTTGATGTCAAGTCCAAAATTAGGGTATTTTTAACAACAGATCAAGTTTATATGAAAAACAAGAAATTAAAAATTCGATTTCAGATAAACCTTAAACCCCTCCCGAACTTGATCAATTTGCACCCCTGCATCCAATGTTGCAATGCGTCGTGCTTAACATGCCACTTAGACCTACAAGATGTGGGTGCAGCAGCCAACGCCAGTGTGCATGCAGCAAGCTATCTAGCGACCTAGTTGGCCTAGGATTAATCGACAATCTAATTGGCCTAAGAGCTTGATAGTTTGAATCAGATAACACAAGCAGCTATCGTGATTGATCCAAAACTATTGGATGATGCAGATTGCAGATTGCGCTCCTGTCATTTTTGCTCGAGCTTGATCACACGACTAGCATTAATCGATCATCTAATCAGTCTAAGAGCTTGATAGTTTGGACTGCATGACCTGAGCTACTACCGACGATGATTGATGGGAAGTTATTGGACGATTGGATCAAACGATTAGTCAAGCATGATTGAACGGATGGGATGAATTAGTCATTTTAGAATATTATTTTTTCGTCTTGCATTAGCAGCTTTGAAACACATGATAGAAATATATATTTCTTTTCTTTTTTAGACACGTTAGGCACGTGTTTATCACGTGCCTCATGCTCGAAAAAGTGTCATGTTGGCGCTTGGATTGGGTGGGTAACTAATATCTCAATTCACTAAACAAAGGCAACCATGTACAGTCATTGATAGAGGCTATAAGTATATTTATCTTCTTTTAACAATCTTCCACCCAATAGAACCACATTTGATATCATGATTATGTTTACTTTTTGGGATGTGTGCCACTTGAAATCAATCTTTGATCATCTATTAGGAGATTAAGATATATTATGTAGAGATTTGGGACGAAAAAATGATTTCTATCATCTAAACAAAACGATCGAAAGCTTTTATCACCTGAAATTAAAGCTGATAAGAAAGAATCTTAGTGTAAATAAAGGTTAAAATTAAAAGGAAGCCTCCAACGAAGGACCAAATAACTTACCTCGTCCCACATTAGATCCGTGCCATCTTTCACCCAATAACATGTTCAGATGTCAGGTAAAAGAGGGGCACCATTATTATTACCTAGTCTCACATTAGATTGATTTTTCTCTTTTTTTCTTCCAACAATATTTATGGCAGCATTGCAAGCTAATATTCTGTCAAGTAGCTAGGGATGCAGGTTCAGTGTACCTAACCAAATTGAACCCGATTTTTTTGGTGTTCGGTTCGGTACACCATAAATTGAAACTGAACTGAAATTTGAATCGATTCAGTTCGGTCTACCAATTTGTAATAGTACCCAAACCGAATCGAAACCAATATTTTTGGTATTCGGTTCAATTCGGTTCGGTTCGATTCAGTTGGTTCTCTTTGTCTCCCCCCTCGCCGTTTTCGAGTGTTTTCGGAGGGAAAGATTGTATAGGTCTGGCTTCGTTTGGAGAAAAACCTGACCAGATTTCGGTGCTGATTCGATTCTTGTTTAGTAGAAACGCAGACCATGGCCAAAGGTGGATGTACACCTTTCTGGTCGGCGTTTATGGCAGATCGAAGAAATATGACACCGGAGATTCAGATAAGAAGCCGTTGATAACTTTATCATAGTTTTTGAGTTCCCAAACCCACCAAGAAATCGAAGTATCCGGCTGGCTTGTCATCTCCATCCCCGGAATGGTCAGAGAGAGAGAGAGAGAGAGGAGTCAGGGGTTAAACAGACAGGCTAAAATGCGCATGGTAGATATGTTGCAAAAAATTCCAATTGAAATTTAGAATAACACGTGTCGATTAGTGAGTGGATGAGGATCCGGGTGGGGTTTAAACATGAAATCACCACCAATTCGGTTCAGTTTGGGGAGCAGGTTTGGGCCGGTTTGGGTCAGTTTTGGTCCATGAATGGATTAGTTTATTTAACCTACCTAATTAGTTCTCGATTTCTAACCGCCCAAATCGAAAATTGAATTGAGTTCAATTCAATTCAATTTAAGTTAATTTTTGAGGCAATTCGGGCCGGTGCGAGAGGGACGGTTTTCGGTTCGATTTTGGTGTTCGATATAGGGTTTGCATCCCTACAAGTTGCTGGTGGTTAGTACCACGCAACCTTTATCCGATAAAATACACAATGGTAATATAGTTTTCAAATGTCAATAATCTTTTTGGGGCAGGTGAAGTGACGCCCCATCAATACTCCCTTTTATTATTGAACGCAACGGTTTCTAGGAAATACGAACCGACCTCCCACCTCTCTCTCTCTCTCTCTCTCTTGTTTACTATCGAATCGTCGAATATGTAGATTGCCCGTCGCACACGTTCAACGATTTCACAAGATTCGATTCTTAGATTCTCCCATTCCCCCAATCCAATCTAAACCCAAAATTCAAATTCTTTCTACCTTTATTCCCAATTTCTATTACCTCATATTCTACATCTCCCATGTTACTTTCTGATCCCATACATCACTTCATTTTTCGTTGTTGGTTTTTTTAAATAAAATAAAATATTGAAAAAATATAAAAAATTATGCTTTCCCTTTATGTGGGTTTTCTCCTTGGGGCTTTAGCAGTTATAATCACTGAGGTTTTAGGTCTGTTATTGGTTCTCGATCGGTTGGGGCGTCGCAAAGAAGTAAAACCGTTGGAACGTAAAGTGGTTCGGGATCTCGATCCCGAACAATCGCTTGCCTTCGTACATAATAAACAGGTATATATATTTATATATATATATATATATATATTTGGATAAATTTGGTGGTTTATAATATCTCATGGGTTCCCCGTTTTTGTGTAATTTGGTTACCTGATAGATGGAATTACCTAACAGTTGAAATTTTTTCATCTCTCTATTTTTTTTTAAATTTAAAATTATTATTATTATTAATTTTTTTGAGAAATTTAAAATTATTATTTTTGATTGGTCGGTAACAAAACAATTATATTAAAGAAAAACAAAAAGGTAAAGAGTACATCTCTGGGCGGGTAGTGAGAAATTACCCGAAAGCAAGGAAAACCCATAAACAAAATGCTAAACTGCTCAAGAACCCGGTTGCCTAAGGACCTGGACATCCATCCCCACAACGAGAGGAAAAAAGGAAAAGCAGGTTATCCCATCCATTGAGGAAGAAAAGATCCCTCATCTCAATGTTAACTTGCCTAATTTTGATCCAATTTAGCAGCAAATCCCTGGCAGACTTAAGCCACGTACTGATAAGGCTTACCAATTTTCCTGAAGACCCCCTGCTGTTCCCATGAAGCCAAATTGCACAAAGCACGAGGTAGGCAGTGATCTTCCAAAGGTTCCCAAACAGTTAAATATATTTCAACTCTCTGTGTGTTTGTGTGTGTCTGTGTGTACGTGCATGGATAATGTGTGGTATAGGTGTGTGTACTTGTGAGCCGGAGGTTTTGGGAGTCTTCTTTACATTAAATAGTATATGAAGTTCTACTGCAGTAAAAAGTGGAATAAAGAAAAAGAATAGCTATACTCTAATGTACATTCTTTCCTCGTGCTCTTGATTAATAAAATTACTTTACTTCATTAGAACTGCTGGATGATGCTTTGTAAGATGTTGGATTTCAAGAGGACGGCTAAAATAGGATTAATGTAAGTTGGATGAAATGGAGAAAACCAAGCGGAATATTGTGCAACACAAGAGAATTCCACTTAGCTTGAAAGGGCATTTTTATGAAATGGCAGTTAGACCTGCTATACTATATGGTGCGAAATGCTCAATTATGAAAACCGACAAGTACATGAGATGCGTATGTTAAGATGCATGTGTCGTGTAAAAAGAAAGGAAAAAAGCAGGAACAATCACAGATGAAGAATCTAAAGAGTGACACCTATAAAAATGAAAAAAATATAGAATGTTGCTTGAGGTGGTTTGGACATGTCTATCGAACATCAGAAGCTGACCCTGTATGAAGGATTGAGATGGTACCAAGCACAAGTAGGGCAAGAGGAAGATCAATGGAGAGTTGGAGGGAAGCTGTGAGTTGCAAAGTTATTGAGAGCTTAGTGCTGACCAGAAACAAGTGGAAAATTATGACTTGTAAAGCGGATCCCAAATTGATGGGATAGGCTATGATGAGATTGATGAATCCCCGGATGATGGAATTGAAAAATTGCCCATGATAGCTTATAAATTCCATATATGAAAATGGGAAACTTCCTAGGAAGTGAAAATTTTCATTTGGTGATTGTACTTTCACTGACATTTTCCAAGGTATGAACAAACCAAGGAGTCTGTTTTGATCTAGATTGTAAACACCAACAAATGAACAATCCTGCAGAGGTGAAAGGAGAAAGAAAAGTAGATGATCTAAAAAATGTTGAAGAATATAGACCAAACTGTTCCACTTTGAAGAATTCAAGATACCAAATGAGAAACCTAGTCATTTTAACCGGTTCCTCTCTCACTTCAGTGATGAAACTGTTGTTGAATTATGCTTTAGAGGGATGAAATCTTAGCTTACAATAGGAGTGTACATCCTCTTGTTCTCTCTCCTCTACAAAAAAGTAGATGTTATTGAAAGTGGTAGGATCACAGTAGTTTTGAATATAGGAGTGTATATGGCGCATTCCCTTGTTAAGATTGAATACCATATCTGAAGCTGGCAAGATGGAGTCAATGATTTTAATGCTACTAAAAGTGAATTATTCGATTATTGATGGAGTCACTGATTTTAAAGCTATCAAAAATGAATTATCCAATTATTGAGAGAGTTTTGGACATAGTGACCCTTTATACTCCTTTCATACAAAAGCCATGCTAATGTTAGGTTGTAAACCTATAGACTGTCCTGAAGGGATTGAAGGGAATAGTACATTTATGCTTGTTATGTACTTACGTTCTAGGGGGAGTACTCCCACATCAAATAGTTCATCACAACAAATTATTAAAATGACCTCTGATAGATTAATCATTTTGTTTGTGTGAGAGGGCATTTTAATTGCAAGACAAGGGTATGAGGTGATGTGTTTTGATGAAGGCAACCATTGGGAATCGTGTAACAAAAATGCTATTGTAATAACGTGGAGAATTGTCGCTATTTGGATAATAGAGGCTGGATATCATAGAGGTGAGGGACGGCAGATTCTCCTTCTCTATCATCTTCATGGACAAGATAAGAATGTAACTTAGGATTTAAGTAAGGTGTAGGGCCCAAGGTAGTTAAGGCGTTATGGTGAGGTCATGGCGAAAAGGCTCCTCATGCTATGGCAAGGCCATTTATAATTTTTTTAAAAAATATTAATAATTTTATTTTTATTTATTAATCATTAGTATTATTTTTTTTTAGTTTTTTACTATTTTTTAATATATATATTTTTTCTAGAGGAAGAAAAAATCAATTAATTAATCAAGCATAGACAAATATCAATAAATAGAGAGCAAATATATATATATATATATATATATATATATATATATATATATATATATATATATATATATATATATATACGGCACCTGTGGCTAATATAAAGTGAAAAAAAATAAAAAAAATAAGATTTTAAGGCACCTGTGGTTTAAAATCTGATTTTATAAGGCAGCTATGGAAAAAAAAAAAAACGATTTCAGGGTTAATCATAGGGCATCTGTGGGTAATAAATATGAAACAAAAAAAAACACAAATTTAAGGGCAAATTTTAGGGCAAAAAAAGAAGAAAACAGATTTTAGGGCTTTAGGGCTTAGCGGTCTTCGTCTGTCTTCCTTTAGCTATCTCGTCCTCTAGAAATAAAATGTCGAGGGTTTGTAGTTTATAAAGGGGTAAAATGGCCCATTTTACAAGTATGACCCTCAAGTATTATAATATAATAACTTATGAAGTTATAATTAAAAGTATTATAACTTATAAAGTTAAAATTAAAAGTTATCTCTAAAATAAAATAAAATTATAATTATATATTTTTAATATGGTGAATAGGGCGGCGCTATGGCGACGCCATGACACTGCCATTTGCTAACCGCTCGCCATTAGGGCATATATGGCGAGCCATGGTGCCATACCACCATGGTGTCGCCTTGACAACACTGGTAGGGCCGAAATGAGACGAACCAAAGAGGGTTTGGGTCTGTAGCACAATGGAAGATTGACATTGCAACCTTAAGGTCGCAGGTCCAAGCCCAACTTACCTATCAAAAAAATATTGAGACGAACCAAAGGGATGAAGTTTTGGAAGACCTAAGATTAGTAAATGAGGGTTGTGAGTTCTCCACCATATTAAAAATCTTGTAGCTCCCCCACACTCATCTATTCTTCATTAAATTATGGGCATTTAAAAGTTAAGGATAACCTCAACGCCCACTTGCAAAAATATGTTCTAGCTCGATCACTATACCATGTCCACCAATATCTGTAGAGGGAACAACAGAAAGTATGACTAGTGGAGGATTGAATGCTCGACTCAAATGGTTGAAAGATGATCTAGATTGTCGGGACGACATTCTCAATACATTGAACGATAGGTTATTCAACACATTCTATAAGCGTATTATTACTAAAAATTTTGAGTTTCATTAGCGGAAAAGTATCTAATTAAAGATACAAGTACAAAGGCTTTTCTAATCTCTAATATTTTGATTTCAAAATGGTTGGAGATAAACCGATTCTTGAACAAGTTCAAGAATTATAGTTTATCGTCACTGAGATAGAAGTCTTATGTATTTAATGAAATGTGAGACAACCTCTCACGTTACAAGAGATGTGCACGAAATTTAATACCATAGGGATGACCAATAGGTAACATACCTTTGTGCACGTTCAAGGGTCACAGAGTAGTTTCTTATCTCGTTGAAATTAGGATTTGAGATCTCCAACTCTACTAAGTTGAGATTCAACTATTGTGCCTTTAAAGATATCGATCTTAGGCCCATCCCCCTCGTCCCCCTCAATGCTTTCAACACTGTATCTCAGGGTAGTGTTTTTATAAGCTTCGAAGCCACTCTGCCCCTTTTGCTCCCATAAACAATGTTATATACTTTGATTCCATACTTGAATAAGAAAGACATGTTTGTTTCTAGACTCCCACGTTACTACTCCTATCAAAGTAAAAATCCATCTGCTTGTGGATTTTGAATCAGAGGAATCAGAAATCCAAGTAGCAAAATAAAAATAAAAATTATCATGATATATATTGATAACAATTCAAGGGCAAACTTGTAAAAATTATTTTTTCTCTGAAGAAGTGTCATTTCAGATTTTGATTTATCTTTTTACAATGAGTAGAAAAGATGTAAGTTTGGCATCTCTTCACCGTAAATCTGAAAAGATACAAGTGAATCGATCTTCTCTTTACCATTATTTGAAAAGACACAAGTTTGACATCTCTTCACCGTAAATCTGAAAAGACAAGTGAAATCGATTTATCCTTTTTACTGTTATATGAAAAGACACAACTCTCTGGAAAGACACAATGGTTCGAGGTTTTCTCTATAAATAGAGATAAGATCTCCGTTACAAATACAAGACATACAAGACACAACAGAAACAATAATAACATCTATTTCTCCTCTTTTCTTACGTTCTTATTTTTTAAGAATCTTTTTGTATATCTGAAAATCTGTGTGACAGGTTCTTTCTATAGAAAGTGCAATCTAGAAAAGAACATACGATTCTTTGCAAGACCGGGCTTTGTTGTATCCTGAAGCCATGTACTATACCTACATTACATAGGACATGACCGTATACATTATACGGACACCATGTACTATATTTTATCATATACACCAACACTCCTCTTGAGTTGGAGCATAAATATCATGCATGCCCAGCTTGACAGATGTCTTGAACAAGCGCAAGCCCGATTACCTTAGTAAGAATATTGACAAACTACTGCGAGTAGAATACATCAACAAGGTCCAATGTACGATCCCAAACTTTTTCGCTATCAAAGTAAAATATCAACTTCAATATGTTTGGTAATCTTTTCAGTGGTTATCACAATGAAGAGGATGAGTCTGCTAATTGAAAATCCAAACTTGAGTCAGAGAAAGAAGCCATGATAACTTACTTGCCCCATGCATAATCGCTTGGTACTCTGCCTCAACACTCGATTTGGAGACAAGCGATTACTTTTTGCTCTTCCCTGAAACAAGATTGCCTCCAAGAAAAACACAATACCCAAATGTAGAACGATGATAAGTAGCTGAGCCAACACAATCAGCATTCGTATATTTAGAGTTATGAAGATGACCATAAGAGTGATACACAATTCTTCTGGTTGGACTATGCATATGAGAATGCAATGAACAACAACTAAATGAGGAGTACGAGGAGCGTGCATGAATTGGTTGTCATCATATGTAATGTTTGGCCTCATAAGGGTGTGATAGATCATTCGACCCACATGGTGCTGATATCCATGGGGTCAGATAATAACCCCCTACTCTTATGACGAGAGTGCTTAGAATCCATGGGAGACGAAGAGGGTTTCCAACCAAGCATGCAAGTGTCACATAGAAGATCTAAAACATAATTCCTCTGAGAACTATCCACCTTCAAACCAAGGTAATATTTTAGGCTGACTAAGTCGTTCAATTAAAAAATACGACCTACCTCATCTTTCACATGGGATATGAAGGGACAAGTCATCTCTAGTAATACAATATCATCAACATATGCTAGAAGAATAGTACAATCAATAGGACTAGAATGATAAAAAATATATTCTCTGAGTGACATCTTTGAAACCCCATGTCAATGATCACTCCACTGAAACTCTGAAACCAGACATGAGGCGACTGCCTCAAACTCTATATGGACTCCCTTAGCCTTCAAACATTCTATATGGACTCCCTCCAATCTCCTTCTTTAATGACATCTTCACTAGTCTTTTCGTCTCACTACGCTTTTTGCTCTTCTAACAAGCAAACTCAATGTCAGGGCGTGAACACGTCTTGTAGCCTATTGGGCTTCTACGAAGGATCTTTCCCATCAATGATTCTACTAGACTAGGCACTTGCAGCTTTTGTGATGAGTGCCTCGATCTGACTATTTAGTAGTCACAGCTATTTTCTATTTATCTTTCCTGCGAGGCCGAGCAGATACACATTATGAAGGCGGCCCACGCCCTTGCCCTTGTTAGTGAAGGAATATTCGTTTCATATATTTCACTTGGAATGTTAGGGGTGCTTGCCACCCTAAAAAACGGGCGGCTGTCAAACATATTATTGCCTTTCACAATCCAGCGGTTTTTACTCTCCAAGAAACCAATTGGGAAGCTTTTGATCGGATTAAAGTGTCCCCTATCCTATGGGGCAACAGATGGGAATGGGTTGGTGTCGATTCGGTAGGACGTTCTGGAGGTATTCTACTAGCTTGGAACCCCCACCTCTTTCGCAAAGTGGAGGAGGTGGGCTTATTCTCAACCTCGATAGTCTTGGAAAATAGAGATAACGGTAAACGGTGGGTCTTCACGGGTGTCTACGGCCCGTCCGATGCTCACTCTAAGGTCGACTTCTGGTTCGAGCTGGCGGCTTTGGCGGGTCGTTGGGATATCCCTTGGTGTGTGTGGGGATTTCAACGCCATTCGATCCTCCCTTGAGAAATCGGGAGGGCCTCCAGATAGGTTGAATATGGATGCTTTGAACTCGTTTATCCATCACAGGGCGCTCGTCAATCTACCCTTGAAGGGGGCTCGATTTACTTGGTCCAACTCCGCTTTGATGAGCCGATTAGATAGAATTTTGGTCGATCCTGAGTGGCTTGATCTATTCCCCAACTCCCTTCTCTTTGGCCTTGCTAGGGCCGTCTTCGTTCATTGTCCTTTGTTGCTTCAATGTTCGACCGTTGGTAGGGGCCTTTCCCCTTCCCGCTTCGAAAATATATGGTTATCTAGTGCGGATTTCAGAGAACAAGTCCCTATTTGGTGGAAGAAACTGAATCCTCGTGGTTCGACCTCGTTGAGACTGGTTTTCAAGCTAACATATCTGAAGGGTTGCATTAAGACTTGAAATACAAAGTTTTTTAGTTTTGTCCATGTGTGGAAGGAAAACCTGTTGGTGCGACTCACCGAGCTTGACTCTCTTAAGGAGTCCAGGAGTTTGTCCGACTCCGAGATTGAGGAGAGATTCCACATCAAAATGGAATTTAGCGACAAGTGTCTTCAAGAAGAGTTGTGTTGAAACAGAAGTCTAAGGTGCATTGGCTAAAAGAAGGGGATAATTATAACAAGTTCTTCCACTCGACGGCTAACGCAAGGAACAAAAGGAAATTACTGAACAAAATTGATGTTGACCGGGTGGTTGTCATTGATCCTGATCTGATCAGGTTGAAGATGGTGAATTTCTATGAGAAGCTGTATAGCGATGACAACCCCCGTAGGCCGCAGTTGGACGATCTCCCATTCCCCTCCCTCACCTTGGAGGATCGAGCAGATTTGGAGTCATCCTTCGACGAAAAGGAGGTGTCGGTAGCAATCAAATGCAACGGAAATAATAAATCCCCTAGCTCCGATGGGTTCTCCATGGAGTTATTTAGGAGTTTTTGGTCGACTCTTAAATTGGATATCATGGAGTTCTTCGTTGAATTCCACTCGTGTGCTTCATTGGTAGAAGCCTCAATTTGACTTTTGATTGCGCTTATCCCCAAGATTGATGGTGCAGAGGACTTGCGAGATTTTCAACCGATTAGTCTGATCAACTGCCTGTTCAAGATCCTATCCAAAGTCCATGCGAATCGTATTAAGCCTATTATGGGAAAGATCATCTCAGCTAATCAGAGGACCTTTGTTTCTAATAGACAACTGATAGATATGGTGGCTGTGGCTCAGGTGGTTATCCATTCTGCTCATGCAGATCGGGTTCTGGTAGTTGTCTGGAAGGCCGATATGGAGAAGGCATATGATAGGGTTAACTGGGGTGTCTTGATTACATGCTTGGGAGATTTGATTTCGGCGAAAGGTAGAGAAAATGGATGAAAGCTTGTTATTCTTCGGCGTGGTTCTCAGTTTTGGTTAATAGGACCCCTTCTGGTTACTTCAAGAGCTTGAGGGGCCTCCGTTAGGGATATCCGCTCTCCCCTTTCCTGTTTAATATCGTCGGGGAAGCATTGGGAGGGCTCCTGGAGTAGGCTCGCTCCTTGGGCCTAATATTGGGTATCTCGATAGGGAGATTCGGTCGGGTCATTTCGTACTTCCAATATGCCGACGATACTATCCTCTTTTGCAGGGCCATGCTCTCTGAGATTCATGTCTTTGCTGATGTGCTTACTATCTATGAAGCGGTGTCGGGGCAGCTTGTTAACTTAGCTAAATCTAAGGTGATTGGTATTGGGGTATATAACCAGTTGATTAAGACTTTGGCGCAAGAGGTTCAGTGCGAGATTGACGCGCTCCCCATCTCTTATTTGGGTTTGCCGCTCGGGATTGGGAAGCCCAACGCTCACGGTTGGGATCCGGTTGTTCGTAGGTTTGAAGGGAGATTGTCTTCCTGGAAGGGTAGACTATTAAGCAGTGGGGGTCTAGTGAAATCTGTTCTATCGAGCCTACCGATCTTTTTTATGTCCCTCTTTAGGTGCCCCTTGGAGGTCATACGGAAGCTTGAAAAAATTGAGAGAGATTTCCTTTGGGAGGTCTCCGGCCAAGAGAAAAAGTGTCACTTGGTTAGGTGGGAGACTCGCTTAATTCCTAAGCACTTTGGGGGCCTAGATATTCACGATCTTCGTTTAGTCATTATCGCCCTTTTCGGCAAAATAGCTATGGCGGGCCAGTTCAAACTCCGATAGAAGCAGCCTTTGGTGTGCTGTTCTGGTCGAGAAGTATGGTTGGATGCAGGGCCGTTGGGGCATAAATGTTTCCATTACTAGGAGGTTTTCTGCTTGGTGGAAAGGAATTTGCTGAGTTTGGTTGGAATTTTCCCTGTGGATTTCTTTTAGCTAGGGATACAGATCTCGCATCTAGTTTTGGGAAGACCCATTGATTGAACACTGGCCTTTGAAATCCCTATTTCCGAGAATCTTTAACGTCGTCATGAACTCTCGGGCATCCCTTGCCGAGGTGTACTCTGAAGTCGGTGGTGCTCCGGTTTGGAATATTGCCACTAGGAGATTGCTCCGAGATGATGCGCTTCAGCAGTACCAACATTTTTTGCTTTTGCTTCATGGATCCAAGTGCAACCAGATGCAGAGGGACACCCGTATTTGGCTGGCGGCTAAGAACTGTCACTTCACGGTTAAATCTTTTTACCGGATCCTCTCGTGTCGTCCTATGATCTCGGTTGATTGGAAATTTATCTGGAAAGCTCTGATCCCGCCGACGGTGAAATTCTTCAGCTGGACGGTTGTTCTTGGGCGTATTTTGATGATAGATCAGTTGCAGTGAGAGGCAAAGCCATTCCCAATTGCTACCCTATGTACCTCCTGGCCAAAGAGTCCATCTCCCAC
Organism: Chloranthus sessilifolius; assembly: GCA_021018995.1. NCBI lineage: Eukaryota > Viridiplantae > Streptophyta > Magnoliopsida > Chloranthales > Chloranthaceae > Chloranthus > Chloranthus sessilifolius. The sequence continues at coordinate 2,668,107 of CM037595.1, read as the reverse complement.
CGCCTTATCTACTGCTGGGTGGCAACCGATCTCCGGAATTCTCTTTTGAAATCTTTTGAGATGAGTTGGGCTCTCCCAAACTCGTTGCCGAAGCTGGTGGTCTCTTGGTACGGCCACAGTTTTGCTTGCCCCAAAGGAGCTTTTTGGAGAGTGGCTGTTTTCGCTGTCCTTTGGGACATTTGGCTTGAGAGAAACAACTGGGTTTTCAATCGGCAATGCCGCATGAGGGGGGCAGTCATGAAGAATATTAGAGACCTCATGTACCTATGGGTCTCTTTGGATAAGGATGGGAGAACGGCTGTTGATGGGAATCTTTTGTAACCTCTCCTTGTGTTAGTTGGGGCGAGTCTTTTTGGCCGCTAGTGGCTTTGCGTTTTCGCTTTTGTTTCTTTGTATTTAATTCCGCTTTATGCTGTTTTCTCTTGTTTTTCCCCAGATCCTCGCTGGTTTGTTTGCAATGATATTGAGCATCTTATTGATAAAAAAAAAAAATTGCGATTCAAATTATGTTATATAACAAAGACCCACTTGTATCCATGGTTCTTTCGGGAGGAAGGGGGACCATTTCCTAAGCATAATTACTCTCAAGTGCATTCATTTCGTCTATCATAACAGCCTTCCATGCAGGATGAGAAAGAGCAGCATGGATGACACAAAGGTATACAATTGTAGCATTCTCAAAGAGAAAAGCCTTGTTAGGTGGAGACTTAGTCTGATAGTTCACATACTTAACAAGATGATAGGGTGTAATATATGAACGGGTGAAAGCTATAGGTAAATCCAGTTCAGAAGAATGAACAGGCGTAGGAACAAAAGTATTGGGAGAATCCAGAACTAAATCAGTGGAGGATCCAAGAGGACAGAGCTCTCAGATGGATCTATGTACCTTGAAGGCTGAGCATGAGGTCTGATAGAGCATGTCCCATGCTCGTGACTAAGAACGTAGTGAAACTGCTTCTGCTGTTGTAATGGAGGTCGAAAAGATAAAGGAGTATTACTAGGCCATGGTAACAGAGGCTGAATAATAGTAGTAGAAGGAGATAGGGAGAGAGTAGTACCAATGGGGGAGGAATACAAGAGGCAGGTGCAGGCCTAAGAGTAAACTTAGACTGAGGAAAAAATTTGGGCACATGCTAAAAAATGTCCCGTCCATCATATATAGAAATGACGTGCTTTGGGATCATAACTACAATATCTCTTAGAAACACTCGAGCAACCAATAAAATGCATAAAAATTGAGCGATCATCAGATTTATGTCGATTAAGATGAAGGTTCTTGACAAAGAAAGTGGACCCAAACAGTCTAGGTTCAATCGGAAACTTGAGCTCATTAGGACCTATGACTGAAAAAGGAGGATGGCCATCAAAAATTCTCAAAGGATTACGGTTGTGAGTAAGGCCATTGACCAATAGGTCTTAGTCACATACATGTCCCTCAATAAAGATCGCGTAACTTAAAAGAGGTCTATGTTTGTGCTCAGCAACTCCATTTTGTTGAGGGTTATAGGGACAAAAAAATTGATGCATAATCCTAAGATCTTTAAGATATGGAGTAAATGAAGGCACCTTATTGGGTCATAGAATGGAATTCCTGCAATTTTGAAAATACCTCGTCTTTAGATATCATGAGATAGCCACAAGTGACGCTATGTAGTCATCAATAAAAGTAATATAATAATGAAATCCAACAAGACACATACCAGGTGAGGGACCCACACATCAGAGTGAATCAATTCAAAAGGAGAATTGCACCTGTGCATTCATGAAGGATAAACACTTTTGACTTGTTTAGAAAGGGTGTAAATAACATGGATACTTGGAAGACATGCAGAATGATTGAATTAAGGAACATAGAGTTTTAAATCTGACATGCCACAAGTGACCCTGTGTATCATCAATAAAAGTAATATAATAATAACGAAATCCATCAAGATACATAACTGGTGAGGGACCCCACACATCAGAGTGAATCAATTCAAAAGGAGAATTGCATCTGTGCATTCATGAAGGATAAACACTTTTGACTTGTTTAGAAAGGGTGCAAATAACATGGATACTTGGAAGACATGCAAACAATCTTAAAAGACTGAATTAAGGAACATAGAGTTTGAAATCTGACAAGCCCTAATTTTCCAGTGCATTAAAGAAAGAGTAGTTGTTCTGCATAGATAGGAAAGGAATAACAAGCTAAGAGATTGGGTGGTGAATAAGTGGCTTAAGTAGCAGAAGAACACTAATGATCAACATCCAAAATATTAGAATCCTCCTCTTTCAATGCCCTTATCGATAGTTCTCATAGTGGTTAAATACTGAGAAAGATTAAAAGTAATGGAACAGTTCAATTTTTTGCCATACTACTGACATAAATCAAATTTGTAGATAACGTAGGAACATGAAGTACACGAGACAAAGAAAGGGAAGGAGCTGATAGAATGGTTCCTACTTCTTAAACAGGGGTAGAGGAACCATCAAGTAAACTAACTTGAGAAGATGAGGGTGGGGAATAAGATGAGTAACCTGAGAATTCCAGTCATATGGTCAGTAGCCCTAGAGTCAATTACCTGATGTGAAGACTGTTTAGAAGTGGTCGCCAAGACGAAGGTAACTCTCTGTGATGTAGCATAGGTAATATGTAAATCAAAAGACACTGCAGCTGGTTAGGACCCAATTAACCAGACGATGAAGCCACCATGGCCACAAAAATCAATAAAAAAGCAGTCCTCAAACCAAGAGTGATAAGCACAATTAGGGTGCAAATATCACACAGAGAACTGATTCAGCCATAAACCATATAAAGTTACTCAGAGTGCTGACTACTCACTAGTACTCTAAATGCTTGAGCATAACTCCAACAATCCATCAGAAATAAGCAATTAAGTCACATGTCACCCAAACCATATGATATACAACAAAATTATACATTCCCAACCTCAGAAGCATCATTCAAAAGCTTTGAAACTCATTAAGTCAGCCATATAACCATCAAAGAAACATTATCTCATCGCATGGATCCCCTCCAGCAGGTTTGACAGAACAATACATAGAAAAAGCTGAAAATCCAGAAGAATACAAATAGAAAACCCCACAATAAGGCTGTCAAAAGAGTAAAAATTCTAGAGCAATGTCATAGATCACCAATCAGGCACCACCATAAGAACAAGAAACAAAAACCGATCACTCTTCTGGAAAATTGCTGTTGATCGGACGACAGAAAGGAGAAAAGTTTCTAAACCCATCATGAATTAGGGATTCCATGATCCCCCCCCAACGAAAAAAAAACAAACGATCAAACCCTCAAAATTAGCTTCAAAATATGTGGGAATATCACCAAAAATCAGTGTTGTCAAAGGCGTTTGCCGCACCCGAGGCAACAAGGGTCCCTAAGGCCTAGGCGCAGGGTTTTTTCTCAAGGCGCATTTTTATTTTTATTTTTTAATATATTATGTATTTGAATATTTATATATTAATAATATCGAATGATATGTCATTATATTTGACATTCTATTAATATTTGTGACATTTAAAATAGTAATTATATGCATAAATTGCAGTTATTAATTTTTTAACATAAACACGTATATAGAGAACAAGAAATAAATAAACATTATAAGCAATTGAACATTATGTGCACTAAAATATTTACGTTAACAAACTAGCAAGTAGCCAAGCATTATAACTTTCTAAGAACGAATAAATGAATTAACAAGCATCAACTAGCAGGAATTAGAACTATAGCTCATAGAAGGTGCAAGGTAAGGCAACCTTGAGCTTGCAGGTTTGATAACTAATGAACTAACAATTGAGTAACTTGTTACACTTATATAACTTATGAGTATATAAATGGGGTAAGTTATTACTCTTATAATTTTTTCTTTTTTCTCTTTTAAAGAGAAAGGAAAAAAAAAGGATAAAGAATATATATATATATATATATAATATGCAAATCAATAGTTTATATGATTGCCAACCCGGTCAAACTCAGGAACTCCAAGTTAATATTTTGATTCAAGCCTTGAGTATTTGGACATTGTTTTTAACTTGCATGGTTTTATGCATTTCCTTATTCATCATGTAAATGATATCAAATGTTTATGCCTCAAGGTGAATGGAGAAATCCTCGCCTCAAGGCAGAAAAAAAAAAAAAACTCGGGGTAAAAGAAAGGCCTATATGTACCGAGGCATATGCCTCAATGTCTTGAGGTGTACACCTCAGCCTTAAGGCATATACCTATTGCAGATTCATGGAAATAGGTATATGCCTTAAGGCTGAGGTGTGCACCTCAAGACATTGAGGTGTTCACCTCAATGTCTTGAGGTGAGTCACAATCTAGTTAACTAATTAATTTAATTGTTGGTTTTTTTATTTATTTGCTTGTTAGTTCACCTCATTACTTGGCATTTATACTTCTCATTCACTTAACTTGTTTTGTATTAGTGATGTTGGTATCATTGAGTTTTTTATTTAATATTTAATTCATTAAACTTTCTGCCGATGTAAACCTACTTTAATTCAATGACTATTTACATCAACTATGAAAAATGTTCTGCATACTTTTTGTTGATGCTCCTACTACCAATTTGCTCATGTTTCTTGCCACTTCCAATGATTAAGAGATATATTTCCCGTGCTTCTATAGTGGTATAAATCCGTATTATAGTGAAGGATTTCCTTTATTCGCCTTTTCCCTTCTAACTGTTTTGTTTCTCACTGCTCTAACTGTTTTCTAGTAAACAGTATGGAGCTTAGTCGAGCATCTACCAAATCTTTTCAAGATTTTCATTATTACATTCGTTTATGCATATTATTTATTATAAGCAATATCTAATTGGGTGAAGGTTTCAAGATGTGGTTTTGATGTGGGACTCGGCCTCTGAGACCTATGTCAATTCGTCCTTCTTGAGTCACCTAGGCCGAGTTGCGACCTCAAAATGGACAAATTTCCATGCACGGGCACGCTGCATGTATGAATTGGTCGATGTGTATTTATTGGCTGGTTCAGGGACCCAGTCATCATGTTACCTCCAGGAGGAGTCCCTTTAAGATGTCTGACTTGATCAGGTCAGACTATCATGGAGTTGACTTTGTCGAGTTCTTAAACCTTGATCATGACCCAACATGCATCCAGTTTCTGAAACTTTGATCAGGTCAGAGTGGACTGTATGCTTGCAATATCTTTTAAAGCAGGATTTTCTCATCTTCCGGCTTTTATTTGCGTTGATAAATTTTTTTTCATGTGATTTTTCAGGGTGTAATCTGGGTACTAGACTCAGGAAAAATTCCAAAAATCCTTCCCAGCGAAAAGGAAAATAGCAATAAAGACATTGTCGAGGTTTTTCCTGTAAAGAAGAACGGTAAAATTAAAGATCGCTCACTTATCCTTACAGATTTTGATGGTTCACAAGAAACAATCCAGCTTGTGGATTGCATAATAGTAGCTGTTTCTGCTTCAAATCTATCCTCAAGAAAATGGTAAGTGCAAAAAAACAGTTTATTTTTTCAGTTTTATTCAATTTATGTACATACTGATACTTCTGGAATACTGACATGATCACAAGTCATTACAGTTATGAGATTATTGAAAAGGTATATTAGCATACAAATGGGCTGCCCACTGCCCACAAATAGATAGAGAAAGGTGATGATGATTATGATGATGGTGTTACAATATCAATGGAAAGCACATCTCTCACAACAAAAAAAACATATTATATATAACATGCATCATAGAAATATAATGAAAATGTTTACATTTTTTCTTCTAGCTAATGAAAATATAGACATGCTATAAGTAAATTAAGCATAATGAAAAATATAAATTAAAGTATCTTATATGTCAGCATGTGTCTGACTTAAGTATTTGATGGATGCAGTATTTTTAAGAAAACATCATATCTAATATCACGTAGGTTAAACTGTTGTGAGTTTATGTTTTTGCTCTAATTTTCTTTTTGGTTTGTATTATAGGGCCAAAAGATACCCTATTAGAGTGGAAAGCAAGAAGACATTGGTCAATAGGGGAAGTAAAATTCTCTATTTATATCTTGAAACTTCTTGGGAGAAGGAATCATGGTGCAAAGCCCTTCGTCTCGCTTCTTGTGCAGACAAGGAAAGAGTAAACTGGTTTAGTCAGTTGAGTGAAGAATTCCATCAGTATCTGACATCCTTAAATGCTCAATATCCTTCATTTATGAAGCCATCGATTGGCGAGCCAACTGGAAAAATTAACAGGAATGATGGGTCTTCTTCAAAGGTTCGCCTTTTTCTGAAAAAGCTTGCAAAGAAGGGTTCTAAGAGTGGGCCGGAGTATCGACCAGGTGCTTCTATTCCATCATCCAGTCGGGAAGAGATAAAGATTAGTGAGAAGTTACATGCCTCCCAAGATATATCATTGGCCAATGGCTCCATAAAATCTTCAGCAGGGGAAACTACGAATAGCTCCTTGGAAGAAGATTTGGTGGAACCATCTCCATCGACCCTTACTCATTCGGTTAGCCATGGCCATGCCTCTGTTTTTTCTGATGCAGATGCTAATGAGAAGCTAAGTTGCGATGAGGGGACTCTGTGCTGGAACTTGTTATTTTCGCGGTTGTTTTTTGATGCCAAAAGAAGTACAGATCTGAACACTTCCATTCAAGCACGCATTCAGGTTGTTAATGCGATAAATGTTTTCCATTACATAATCAGAGAAATATACTAGGGATTATTTATTTTTTCTTTATGTTATATGAACAGAGAACACTGTCAAATATGAGGATTCCTAGTTATATCGGCAGAGTCTCATGTGCTGGTGTAGATATTGGTAGTCTTCCACCTTACATTCACAACATTAGGGTCCTTCCCATGGACATGAATGAGGTTTGGGCTGTGGAAGTCGACATTGAATACTCTGGTGGTGCAATATTAGATATCGAAACTAGGCTTGAAGTTTGTGAACCTGACTTCCAAAAAGGCATAGTCAATTCAAGTTTGGAGTCAACTTCTACTGGAGAGGCCACCTCGGATCTTCTTGAGGGTTTCGAGAATTATGGGAACCATCTGAAACATTCAAAAGACTCGGTTGCTGGAATATTGAAGAGAGATTCTGGGAATAATTTGGGTAAGTATGGCTAAAAGTTTTATGACTTTATCTTTATTTCGTTTAATACTTTGAAGGCTGCAAATAGATATTCGTATTGCAAAGAGTCTTCATTTTTAGGCATTTTCTGCTTTTACAATGTCCACCTTTTGTTTCAATAAATAAATTATTCCCAGCTATACAAAAACATTTATTATTATTATTGTGACATTCATCACAAAGAACTAGAAACTATTTCTACGGCGCATTAAAACATACTGAAGCGCATAGAAACTACACTGCAGTAGCAACCATGGGGCACCCAAACAGGACTATATCCCTATATGTGAAAATATATGCTTGCCTTATTTGTCAAATTACCAAAATCTTCTAAAATTCTCTAGTATATACAAGAAAAAGGAATAATCTCGTATGTGTAAACGTGTATGAGGGCTTTTTTTTTATTATTAATATTTTTTTAATCTTTTTTGTAGAGATACACAATACATCTTATGCATTGAAATTTGATTCTCCAAATATTTCATGAATATAAGAGTGTGTGTGTGTATATATATGAAAAAGGACAACACTCTAAAACCCTAATATGCAATTTTGTTGAAATTAAAGTATGATTCAAATAGCAATAATAAACAAATGCCAGGTTTGATTCATCTAGAATTATCACAGAATTCAATTAAGGAGAATCGTAACGTCCGAGTCAAGTGTCAAGTCCGGCACGGTAGTCCCTATGGAATTCGATCGTGGGTTCTCAAGAAAGAATTTGACTTATCTCTAGCCTAGGGCATCAAGCAACTAACCATTATAACGTCTTTTGATTCCATTCTAGGATTTCAAAGAAATTACGAGGAAACAAAGATGTAATATTTTAATGGGGCAATAATCGTAATTGAACTAATATTTTAATGGGGCAATAATCGTAATTGAACTAATTAAATACCTTGCATTGAAGAGTAAGAAGATAGAAAATAGACGTCACAATCACCTAAATTTTGCCGGTGAATATATTAGCCTCGCACCAAACCCTAAACTCCAGGAAGAAAAAACTCTCAATGAATTCTCCAATATAGCATAAAACAATCAATAATCAAATAATCACAAGGTAATTAAAATTATCTTTACAAGGCCTATTTATAGGCTAATAGTCAAACTAAAACATACGAAATAAGAAAGTCCTAGTCTAAACAAACTAAAAATGGCAAGTTTTCGCCTCAAAAGTCGCCCAGCCGACTAAGCTATTGCCTTGATTTTGCTCGGGCAAGATTAGAACTCGCTTGGGTGAGTTTAACATCACAACGTTACAACTCTAGAGTCGATCTCGCTCGAGCAAGTCTGAATCTCACTTGGGAGAGTTTTCTCCCCGCTCTCAGATGCCTCTCTGGTTGAACTCGCTAGAGTGAATTTGAATCTCGCTAGGGTGAGATGGACCAGAGAGGTGCACTTGTATCATCTTTTCCTCTCTTTCTTTCTTCCTTTTCATCCTCCCTATATGTGCGCCTCCCAAGGTTTAGGTCTTCACGTGCACGCTCACATGCACATTGGTCTTCAATCGTCCATCCACAAAATTTGTGCCTCTTATGCACCTTGTGTAATTGGGTGGATGCGATGTCCCCACCGACTCTCTCCGGGTGGAAAAAACTCATCCCAGATGAGTTAAAATCGTGATACCGATCTTCCATGTCCGGATATAGACATTGAAGCTCTTCTTTTGAAATCCATGTGTTTTCCAATTTGGGCTTGTCTTTCCATTTCACCAAGTACTTTTGGTATCTCCCTATTTACGGTGGAAACTATTTGATGTTCCAAAATCTGCTCAATTATCTTTTTTCTCGGGTGCACGGGTGGTGGTAATTGAATGGGTTGGGGATGGATGATAGGCTCATGTGGGTCAGAAGGATCTAAGAATAGTTTGGATGGTATGGTTGCTGGACCTAGGTATGGAACAAGGTCTTCCACATTGAAAGTTGAACTAATGCTCATGCTCAGAGGAAGATCCAGAACATATGCATTTGAATCAACATGTTTCAAAATAGGGTAAGCACTGCGGGCATGTAACTTCTTTGCCACACCTTGCGAAAATCGCTCAGGCTTAATTCATACCATTACTTCATCACCTACATTAAATTCCTTGAATCTCCTATGAGAATCAACATAGAATTTGTAGTTTTCATTGCTTAATGCAATTTTGTTTTTAATTTCAACATGCAACTCATGAATATAACGTGTAGATGCATCTGCAGATTCTAACGGTCTATGTAAAGTAGACATAGGAATAAGATCAATGAGTGTCTTGGGTTTGTAACCACTAATAACCTGAAATGGACTAATGCCTAAACTCCTATTGACATTATTGTTATATGCAAACTCAACTATAGGCAACACAGAGTCTACTTTTGACATGATCACCAATCAGACACCTCAACAAATTACCCAAGCTCCTATTAACCACATCGGTTTGCCCATCCGTTTGTGGGTGGTAGGCCGATGACTTTCCTCGTACCCTACATGTGCCAAAAAGTGTCTTTCAAAAGTAATTCACAAACTTTACATCTCGATCAGACACAATGGTTTTTGCCACACCATGTAATCGAACAACCCTTTCGAAAAATAATTTTGTAATAGGACTCGCATAAGAGGTGTTCAAACAAGGAATGAAGTGAATCCTCTTGAAAAATCGATCCACAACTACAAAGATAGAATCGTGCTTCTTAATAGTTTTCGGAAGTCTAAGAACGAAATCCACACTAAGGTATTGTCACGGTGTGTGTGGCACTGACGATGGGGTGTACAATCCCGTGTTTTGCTTTCTTTACTTTGTAAGTTGACAAGTTCGGTACTGCTCAATAATCTTGGCAACGTCTGCATGAGACTGGACCAATGAAATCGAACCTCAACAAGGGCAATTATCTTGTCTCGACCAAAGTGACCAACGATGCATGAAGCTCTCAAATGAGAAAATATCACTCAAGGAGGTGTGGGGTATACGAAACCTGTTTCCCTTAAACATGAACGCATCCTGGAGGACATATTTGATACTGCCTTGATTATCGACTAAAGAGGTATACCATTTTTCAAAATCCGGACATGTAGGATAATCATCCTTCATCCCTCAAAATCGGAAACCACGACACTCATAGAGTTCAACAGTGTGACTCTACGAGTTTAAGCATCTGCAAGTTTGTTTTCAACCCCAGTTCTGTGTTTCATGAAAATTCTCAACCCACCCCCCATGACGGGAGTTGAGTTTCTTCTGAGAACTTAAATATCTCATGGCTTCATGGTCCGAAAACAAGATGAACTTGTGCAGTAGGAGATAGTGTCTCCAATGCTTCAATATTTGTATTACCGCGTAGAATTCCTCGTCCTAGGTGAAGTACTTTTGTCATGCTTCATTCAACTTCTCACAGAAATAAGCAACAGGGTGGTCCTTTTGGCTCAAAACTCCTATCCTGACGCTAGATGCGTCACATGCTGCCTCAAAGACTTTAAAAAAGTAAGGTAGGCACGTGACTGAAGCTTCAGCCATCTTTGACTTTATCTCCTAAATGCCTTAACTACGACACTCGTCCATTTAAATTTCCCTTTTGTAATGCAATTTGTAATAAGGGTCATAATGAAACTAAAATCACGTATGAATCGACGGTAAAACGTGGGTTGGAACTGGAAGCTACAAACGTCATGGACGCTCTTGGGCTCGGGTCATTCTACAAAGGACCTATCCTTTTTGAGATTCTCAGTCATTTCGGTAGCTGAGACAACAAACCCTAAGAAGATAATCTTAGTTGTCATGAATGTGTACTTACAGTTTACGTACATCTTCTCTCCTCTGGAATCACACAAGCTTGCCTCAAGTCGATCCGGGTATTGAGTCTATCGCATGTTTTATATCCCTTATAAGTGGAAGCTCATCTGGACTGTCTTCAGGGAAGACATCCTGGAATTCTTTCAATCCGAGTGTGACTTCTTGGAGGTAATCAAAATTAGACTAAGGGGTGGTCTCTATGGAGATGAGAATGCAGACAACGTTCTCCTCTTTCACATCCCTCTCAAACTCTGAGGGGCTCACAATGTTAACCAACTTAGAGTTGCTCTCTTGTCCATACTTGTTGGTTTCCTCCTTTCCATTAGTGCTTTAGGAGGCAAAGGGTTTAATTTTATTCTCTTACCCTCATGAACGACCACACATTCGACGACCGGAGTAGCATGGCATTCATATCATATAACCATGGCCTTCCTAAGATGATGTGCCCAACATCCATTGACACTAGCATACCACAAAGTGTCCTTGTAGGCTGAAAACTGAATCGGTACTCGACACCTTTGGGTTACGGGAATCTATGATGTAACCACCCATGCCACTCAATATGGTCAAGAATGTGATTCGGGCGAGAGTCCCAAACGCGAAATGGTGGTAGTAGACATTACGTTAGTGGAGCTTCCACTATCAACTATGACTCTACAATACTTCTCACCACCCTTGGCATAAGTATAGAAAATATTTTCCCTCTGCTAGTCATCACACTCTTGTTGTGTCAGGGCACATATAACCACTAATGCTGATGAGGTGTTACCTTCTTCACTAGCATTGGAGAACTCTATAACACAGGGGTTCTTCCAGGAACTTCACCTTCTTCATCACTTGTTCCACCTTCAAGTTCATACACTTCACCTCCCAATCCCTACTCTTCTTCTCCAACTAACAAATTTCTTGCAGGGTCCCGGGTCAGGAAAGGGCCCAAAACCACGACACTTACACCACTTCTGTTGGTTTCCATTTATAGAGTTCTTCTTATATCTAGAAGTTGGTGGAATGCTTTGGATGGATTTAGGATGATGACTCCTACTATTAGGCCAAATTGCCTTGGGAACGGACCTATAGTTAGAATTGTTAGAGTCAAAGTGCTTAACGGATTGTGTTTTTAAATAGCGCTCCAACTTTTGCACTCTCGTGTGACAGTCTTCTAGGGAGTTGACTTCATGGGGAAGCAACTCTGGACTAAGTCCCGTCCTGAACATAGAGAATGTAATCTGATTTTCTTCGTACACATTGGTGTGCATGATATATTTCTCAAATTTGGTAATGTAGTCTTCAACTGACATATTACATATTTTAAGGTTTTGCCACTGATCTAAAAGACAACGCACATGACGTGAAAACATACTTCTCATGAAGCTTCTCCTCCATTTCGGTCCAAGTGGAGATGGGTGCCATGTCGATAGAGGAGCAACTACATTCCACGTTGGTCCAAAATAGCCTAGCTTGACCCACTAGTTTCATCTTTGCCCAATGTTTTTGAAGTCGTTGGGCGGGTTTGGGCAGTTGGGTGGATGTTTGGGCGAAAGTTATCGAGCGGCGTCCAGGCTGGCGCTCCAAGATCCGGGCGGGCCCGAAGTATATATATGTACCTATATGCATGTATATAGTGATATATATATATATATATATATATATATATATATATATATATATTATTTGAACTTAAAGTTATATAATTTAATATATGCATTTAGATCCACTTATAGTCTTATCAACCGGATGGTTCAAATCCACTTATAGGCATGTTTCTTTGGGCTAAGACATGCTTCAATGATAGATTACTACTTGGAAAATTTACATTGATCACATATGTTCATCACGTGGCATAATGATAATGACAGTTCAATGGTGTTAGGTTAAAAGTTTTAACTTTAACGGTATGAGATCATTTAAATACGATTCTGGTGTTTAAATGTTGATCATGAGCCATTATCCCTAGGCAATAAGGGCTTTAAAGTTTTAGGGCTATCATTCGGTCGGGTCGGGTTGGGTGGTGTCCAATAAAAAATGGCATATGCCTGACCTGGTAAAAGCTCATTAATTTATAAATCGACCTGCCCCGCCCCTACTTAAAATGCCTAGGTGGGCGCTGCCCGCCTGGGCGAGCGCCCCATATCATTCGGTCGGGTCGGGATATGGGTCGTTGCCCGCCTGGGCGAGCACCCCATATCCCCGTTCGCCCGAGAAGATTCCCAGGGCTAAACTAGGGCTCTCGGGGGCCCAAAGAGCCTAGGCGGGCCACCCCTAACGCCTTCAAGAACACTGTCTTTGCCAACTAATTTTCTGCTCATCAGACAACTCATACCAATCAAAATAGTGTTCTATGTCCGATAGTCGATCAATGAAGGCTTTAGGGTCCATCTTTCCATCAGGTTGGGCCATCTATTCAAATGACCTTCAAAATTTGTCATCCGAATCACCTATCGATTCACGACACTCAGGCCTCTCTCCATTGTTTGGTCTCCTATCGTCTGGGCGCCTCGGGAGTGTTCTACTAGCCATTTCCTCTAAGTAGGCGGCTATCACCTTCACCTCATGATGTGTTACAATATTTGAGAGGCAGACAGTAAGATCTCGAATTTCAGTAGCAAGGTCATCAATAACCATTGGTGATCAACAAAAAACTCTATCCTCCATATGAAACCCTACGATCAACCTAGTATTGAAACAAAAATATAAAATCCTAATGCAAACACCCTAAACTAGAATTGTTCTCTGATACCAAGTTGATGGATGACAGCATTCTAAAACCCTAATATGCAAGTTTGTTAAAATTAAAGTGTGATTACAAGAGTAATAATAAACAAAATTTAGATTTGATTCACCTAGGAATATCGCGAAATTCAATTAAGGAGAATCGCAATGTCCAAAACAAGTATAAGTCTGGTACGATAGTCCTATAGAATGCAATCGTGGGTTCTCAAGATTGAAACAAAAATATAAAATCCTAATGCAAACACCCTAAACTAGAATTGTTCTCTGATACCAAGTTGATGGATGACAACATTCTAAAACCCTAATATGCAAGTTTGTTAAAATTAAAGTGTGATTAAAAGAGTAATAATAAACAAAATTTAGATTTGATTCACCTAGGATTATCGCGACATTCAATTAAGGAGAATCGCAAGGTCCGAAACAAGTGTAAGTCTGGTACGATAGGCCTACAGAATGCAATCGTGGGTTCTCAAGATAGAACTTGACTTCTATATAGCCTAGGGCATCGAGCAACTAACCATGATGACGTTTTTCGATTCCATCCTAGCACTTCAAAGTAATTAGGAGGAAATAAAGGTGTAAAATTAAAGAGAATATTTCATGGGTTTTCGAAGATTTCCACAAACCTAGCAATAACTGTAATTGAACTAATTAAATACCTTGCATTGAAGACTAAGAAGATAGAAGATGGAAAATAAACTCTGTGAAAATATTGGCTTCGCACCAAACCCTAAACTCGGGGAAGAAGAAAACTCTCAACGAATTTTCAAAGATAGGGCAAAGCAATCAATAATCAAATAGTATAAGGTAATTAAAGTTGTCTTATAAGGCGTATTTATAAGCTAATAACCCTAATCAAACTAAAACAAAAGAAATAAGAGAGTCCTAGTCTAAACAAACTAAAAACGACAAGTTTTCGCTAGGACTCTCTCAGAGAGTATAACATCATAGTGTCCCAACTCTCGGGTTGATCCGCTCGAGCGAGCCTGAATCTCGCTCGAACGAGTTTTCTCCCCGCTCTCAGATGTCTCTCTAGTTGAACTTGCTCGAGTGAGTTTGAATCTCGCTTGGATGAGATGGACCAGATTGGTGTACTCGTATCATCTTTTCCTCTTTCTTTCTTCCTTTTCATCCTCCCTATGTGCGTGTCTCCCAAAGGTTGGGTCTTCACGTGTGTGCCCACATGCACAGAGGTCTTTAATCGTCCATCCACAGAATTTGAGGCGTCTTCAATTGCTTCTTGCGCCTCCTATACACCTTGTGTAATTGTGTGGATGCAATGTCCCCAACAACATATATATATATATATATATATATATATATATATATATATATATATATATATTGCAAAGGGGAAAATGCGCCCGGGCATAGAGAAATCTTTACGCAAAACGAGAGAGAGAACCTGAAGAGAGAGTGGCAAAGGAACTTGTAGTCTCTTAGTTTTTTTGAATTCTTTTTCAGCCATATTATGACGAGACATTCCCCTTGGCGCCTGCGCTACCTACCTCCTTCAGGTATAGCCACCTGCGCTACCTACTCTACATACCACTGTCAGTAGCAAACCCCGATGTGGCTAACCCGGGTAAGTGCCTTTTGCACTTTCCATGTGTTTGCACCGCATTGGGGGGCGTAGAGAAATCTCTATGCCTGGGCGCATTTTCCCCTTTGCCATATATATATATATATTAAAATTTTTATTTTTAAATTACCAAAATCTTTATAACTGTCAAATATCTATAGGAATAATGTAAGCTTTGTATGTCTAAACATATATGGTGGGTTATGACTAACGAGTTTTTTTTTAAATTTTTTTAATAGAAATACACAATGCACCTTATTAATAAAATTTGAATGGGATCCAATATTTCATAGATATTAATGTAATCTGGAATTTTCATGTCTTTTTGTTGTAGATGGGATGAAAAGCTCAAAGAGCACTAGTTGGAAGTCACCTTACGTGACAAGGTGGAAGTCTATACTAAATTCTATTGCTGACCAAGTTTCACAGGTCAGTAGCTATTTTCTCTACCGAAGACTTCATGCATTACATTTGAGTATTTTTGCACTTGCATTTACACAACTATCAAATGGTTTGTACTCTTAAAAGTAATCTAGATTTTAGTGAGAGGTGAAATCGTTTAATTGGATATTTTGGAGAGGGCATGGGAGATAAGTCAATGGGTACAACTATTCTCACCGTTTAGTAGTAAGTACCACCGTATTTTCACAGATGAAAATCATTGACTGATTTGAATTAGATGATTGAGATTATTTTTTGCTCCAATCTTCCTCATGATAGATCTTAAGATCACGACGCACCTATCAGGCGGTCAGATGCTTATTCCACTTGGCATACATCCCCAAAAGTGACCTAGATCATGGTCAAAGGAGTTGACCTTCACCTTTAGGGGCATGTGCCATGTGGAATCAACATCTGACCATCTGATAGGCATTCCATGATCATACGATCAATCGTGAGAAAAATTGGAACAGAAAGCAATCTCCATCATTTGATTAGTCAACGGTTTTTGTCCATGAAAAAATTGTGGTACTTAATAAATGTGTGAGAATAGCGGTACCCTAAATCAATTAGATAGTTGATAGCTTAGAAGTAGTCAATGTTGTCATATACGATCTCGCATATGTAATCCCATATGCTTGGATGGCATAAGCTGTAGTTGATTATGTGATCTAGAAATGTATGTGATAGGGACATCCGATTCAAGTAGCAGTCTGTAACATGGGTTAAAATATCGGGTTATGCGTATCGTCAAAACTCCAGCGATACGTATCGGACGACGATCATGTCGATGCCGATGCATCGGACGACGATACATTGAATGTATCGTTCGATACATTCAATACATTTGAATGTATCGAACGATACATTCAATGTATCGTTCGAGTCCAATACCGATACGTATCGTCCGATACGTATCGGTATCGGACGATATTTTGATCCATGGTCTGTAACTTATCGAAGGCAAACGAAGAACGTGAAAGTGGTTTGGAAGAACGCCACAGTTTCAAGGGATTAACGTGTGTTTTGGTCAATCAATCCCAACTAGTCGATTGATCGATTGAGGACAAAGGGCATAGTATTTTGGGCGCAATTATTCTTCTCAGTCAATCGATCAATTCCGAATTGTCTATCAATTGATTGTGGGCAGAGCCTTCGGACGATTTACTTATTTCTTAGTCAATCGATCGACTCTAGAATCGATCGATCAATTGATCACGAGAGATATGACGGGATTTTAGTTTTTTTTGGTAAAACTTGTCGTTTTAGTAGTTTAAGTTTTTAGGACTCCTTTATTTCGGGTTAGGGTTTGCTTAGCCTAATTAAAGGCTTGTAAAAACATTTTTTTATTTTTAATTGATGGTTAATGAAAATTTGCTTTGCAAAGTTTGGAGGTTTTGTGATTAAACTTTCTTCGGTTGATTCTTCGTCCCGCGTGCGGTTTGGTGCAAGGCCAACTTTTTCTCCTCTATCTTCTCTGATCTACGAGCTACGCAAGTATTTAACTCTAATCTATCCATTTCACCATTAAAGCTAATCTTAGCCATTTTTTTCGCACGGTATCAAAAGAACCTGCTTGTGAGTTCGTTTGACGCCCTAAAACTGTCGGAGATCTAGTCTTTCGCTAAGAACCCTAATCTTCTAGATCCGATAGGGAATGTACGCGAAAGTAACACTATTTCGGGCTAGACCTAAAATTATCTAATAGAATGTCTTCGTATTTTTCTGTGATAAACTGCTTAGGAATTTGGTATTTAATTATTTGCATTAAATTTTCTAATAATCTCAGCCCTAGTATTGCATGTGTTAGTTTCCGCATCAGATTTGGTATAAAAGATTTGTCAGTTTAGGGTTGTTGGTGTTCATATAGGTTCTAGGGTTCCTTTTGTTTTGTCTTGCGTTATCTTGTTTTATCTTGCATAGTCATGGATCCCATTAAGATAGAAGTCCTAATTAAGGAACTTACATCTAAGTGAACTGCGAGTCAAGCCGATCTTCAAAGCCCAATTGACCGATCACCATAACCAATTGCAAAACCAATTGCATGATCAACAAGCCCGACATGAGGCTTTGGTGACCCACGTTGAAGAGATGAATGAGATCATCGCTGAAAATCATTATCGCGACCTCATTAATGACCATAGGAGAGATGGTCCTCCCTGGCGTGATATCCAAACCAATCAGGACGACAAAATCATGAAGTCCGTTAAAATGAACGCTCCTACTTTTGATGGGAATGACAACCTAAAGTCTATCTCGAGTGGGTGATTGGCATGAAAAATTACTTCGAATGGTTTGCTATGTCTGAGCGTAAAGTCCAGTTTGTCAAGGTCAAGCTAGACTTTACTGGATGGGATTAAAGCATTGTAGGCAGTCCCAGGGTCTTCACATTTCCACTTGGGATGATATGAAGATCCAACTGAGTGAGAAGTATGCTCCTCTTTCCTATGACGAATGTATTGTTGATCAGTGGCAATCATTGTGACAAGGAAATTCACCGGTCACGGACTATATTGACAAGTTTGAAGACCTAATGTCCTAGGCCAATGTGGATGAGCCAGAAAGAGTTACCTTATTCCGATTTTGAATGGGCCCTCACCCAGAACAACAAAGCGAACTCATTCCATACCCTGTTACCGAACTAGACGAATGCTTCTCTAGAGTCAAAGAGTTAGAACGGTACCTTAAGACCCCTCAAACCAAACGTTTTGATACTAGTGGGTCCGGTTATAGGTCTAACTATCCTAAATCCAAACCCAACGTTAATACCCCGTCATCTTGGTCTAACTCAGTTGCTACACTAGTAACCAGAGTTGATAAACATAAAGGTCCAATGCTTGAAGGGCCCAAGAGTGGTGATCAAAACAAGTGTTACAAATGTCATGGCCTCGGGCATTTTGCAGCACAATGTCGATCCTGAAACTTGTTCATAGCCGAGGACCCTGAGAATGAGCACGAAGAAGGAAGAGTCATTCCCTAGTGACGAGGAAAATTTTGCAGGAGAATAAACTATGGCTTATCTTAGGGAAATCTCTTACCCATTGAGGAGGGTAATACCTCGCAGGCTCTTGTTGTTAGATGTGCTCTAGCCCAATCTAAGGAGAGTGATGATTGGCTGCGGGATTTCATATTTTATACTGTAGCCATGTGTGGTGAGAAAGCCTGTCGAATCATAGTTGATAGTGGAAGCTATACCAATGTTGTTTCCGAAAGTATAGTTTCTCGCTTAGGTCTTGCACCCGTAGCTCATCCATGACCTTATAAAATTGCTTGGGTCGATTCATCATAAATCCCAGTTTCACGAAGGTGTCAGGTTCCAATACAATTTGGGTCGTATAAGGGCACCTTGTGGGGCGATGTTGTGCCTATGGATGTGGGGCATATCATCCTAGGAAGGCGGTGGTTATATGATACAGACGTTACATTATTTGGGAGATCGAACGTGTGTTCTTTCACGCACAACAGAAATAAAAATCAATCATTTACCTCCTAGAGCACCTACAGTGAAAACGAACAAGTCAAATGATAAAGGCCTAATTGAGAAAGAGAAGACATCTAAGGCCATTCACATCGTTAGCCCTTAAGAGTTTGAACGAGGTGCTAAGACAGAGGACATTCTCTATGTCCTTGTTACAATTGAAACACCAAAAGAGTCAAGTGTTGAGTGTCAGAAAGAGGTTGAACAGATAATGAGCAAGTTTCGAAGTGTCTTTCCCAAGGACTTCCAGATGAATTACCACCTTTACGGGACATCCAACATGCCATCGATTTGGTTCCCAAATCTACTTTACCTAACTCGCCCCATTATCGCATGAATCCATACGAACATTCAGAGTTAAAAAGGCAAGTTGATGAACTTCTCCAGAAAAGATTCATTAAAGAAAGTATGAGTCTATGTGTCATGCCAGCGCTGCTCACTCCCAAGAAAGATGAAACTTGGAGAATGTGTGTTGATAGCCGCGCTATTAATAAAATCACGGTGGTGCGAACTTTAGATCCGCCTATTTGAATCGTGGTCGGATAAAGAGGAGACATCAAAAGAGAAAGTGGACCCACGAATGCATTTTTAAAAAAGGCCCGTTAAAGAACAGTGTGCACATTAATTTAGACAATATTTTATCTTGGTTTAGTTTCCTTTCTTATTAGGATTATTTTAATAAGTGACTTATTTTAGGACTAGTTTCCTTATTTGAATTATTTAGGGGTCAAACACATATATGTGATATGTGACTGTTAATCTCGTCACTTTCTGCGCAACCATCGAAATAGTGGTCATAAGTCTACTAATATATGCTGGAATTATGTGATTCTTGTCTTGTTGGAAAGCTACTTCGATAAGTTTTCAAACAAGACCAATTTCGCATCAATCGGACATTGTTTGACCCTTCAAAAGTTGTCGCATAATAAAAAAATGGGATTAATGGTGAAATTAATTGTGACCGTTAGATTAGAAAGTTTTAATTGTTGATTAGGAGTTTTATTTTAAGTAGTATTCCTAGGCTATTTTTCTTTATAAATACACATTGTTTTAGGACTTTGTTTTATTGTTTTAGAAGAATTAGGATATTTCTTTTATTTGAACTAGGAATTAGAGTTACACTAGGATTTTTAGTTTTATGCATTGTAAAAGCCTATATAAAGGCTATTAGTGCTAGAATTTAGTATTGATGATGAATGAAAATTATGAGTTTTGATTTATGCGAATTCTAAAGAACTTGAGATGAGTTTTGGATAGAAGAGTGATTCTTCTCCTGCTTGCGGTTTAATGTGAGGCCAACTTTCTTCCTTGGAGCGATTCTTTGGATCTTCTTCTACCTCTATTTTGTCTTTTATTTTATTGTTTTAATTGAAGAGCGAGAACCCTAACCCCTATCTTATGGGATTTACTCTATTTTAGGGTTAGCGTGCGATTTTTCCCGCATCAAATTGGTATCAAAGCAAGTTCAACACTCGGCATCTGAAGTCCATCATGAATAAATAACAATTTATCGAAGCCTTACTCGAGTTGAATGGATTCATGAAAGCTAGAATGGGATCGTTCGTGGATCGGTGAAAGCTCCTTGATTTGTATCAGACAATTGGTAAGATTAGACAAGCATGGGAGACAGTGAAAACTAGATCACATAGTTTGAGGTATTTGAATTCAACACATCAATATTGGTCAGCTTTATATGATCGAACGTTTACTCTTGAGATTATATGTGAGTTAACAAATACACGTCGGATAGCGGAGGCATTAAACAAGAGTCTCGTTCAAGAATTTCTTGAGGATTTTCTTCTCAAACTACAAGAGGAAATCGTATCGGTGAGACATGAGGCTTTGAGATTTAAGCTTTCAAATCCCGTGTCAGTTAACCCAACCACATCACCAACTGTCCGTTTTAATCCCATAACAATTTCTTATCCCATAATCGTTGTGAAACCTACACCCGCTACGAAATCAATAAACGGTGTAAACTCTATGTTGGTAGCCCTCATAACAACTTATAACCCAAAGCCCATTTAAGAAATCAAGCCCATCACCGTCGTTACCCTAGCCGACCTCATCTCACCTAAAATTGTTATCGATCCTCTGCCTGAACCCGTGATAGCCCTAAAATCAGTTGCAAAGTCGGTACTGATTGATGAGAACCCTCTTTCGGTCAATATCTGTACTAATCCCAACACCGTTGAAGAGCTCGAGATCATTGAAGAGCAAATTGCCGCAATCAGTCCTCTCGAGCCCGAGATTGTCGAAGCACGATTGTTTGAAATGAAGACTATCGCACCCACGACTCACAGGTCCCAAGATCATGTTGGTTGCATGTTGACGTCCATTCTTGTTGGTGAATCGAAGATTCAACAGATCGAGTCCGAGTAGAATCCTGTTTACTTGTTCAAGACGCTTCCGATCGAGGTCCCCTATATATTGTCTATGATCGCGACCGTGAAAATCAATGGCAACCAAAGTTCGAGATCGAACTTTTTCAAAGTAGAGGGGATTGATGCGAACTTTAGATCCGCCTGTTTGAATTGTGGTCAGATACACAGGAGACGCCAAAAGAGATAGTGGACCTACGAATGGGTTTTTAAAAAAGGAAGGCAATATTTTATCTAGGTTTAGTTTCTTTTCTTATTAAATTTTTTTTAATAAGTGACTTGTTTTAGGACTAATTTCTTTATTTGAATTATTTAGGGGTCAGACACATATATGTGATATGTGACTGTTAATCCCGTCACTTTCTGCGCAACCATTGGAAAAGTGGTCATAAGTCTACCAATTATTGTCGGAATTGTGTGGTTCTTGTCTTGTTGAAAAACTACTTCGATAAGCTTTCAAACAAGATCAATTTCACATCAATCGGACATCGTTTGACTCTTCAAAAGTGGTCGCATAATAAAAAAGGGACTATTGGTGAAATTAATTGTGACCGTTAGATTAGAAAGTTTTAATTGTTGATTAGGAGTTTTATTTTAAGTAGTATTCCTAGGCTTTTTTTCTTTATGAATACACATTGTTTTAGGACTTTATTTTAAAATTTTCGAAGAATTAGGGTATTTCTTTTATTTGAACTAGGAATTAGAGTTACACTAGGATTTTTAGTTTTATGCATTGTAAAAGCCTATATAAAGGCCATTAATGCTAGAATTTAGTATTGATGATGAATGAAAATTATGAGTTTTGCTTTGTACGAATTCTAGAGAACTTTAGATGAGTTTTTCGATAGAAGAGTGATTCTTCTCCCGCTTGCGGTTTGGTGTGAGACTAACTTTGTTCCTTGGAGCGATTCCTTGGATATTCTTCTATCCCTATTTTCTCTTTTATTTTTTTGTTTTAATTGAAGAGCGAGAACCCTAACCCCTATCTTGCGGGATTTACGCTATTTTAGGGTTAGCGTGCGATTTTTCCTACCTCAAATTGGTATCAAAGCAAGTTCAACACTCGGCACGTGAAGTCCATCATGAATAAAGAATAGTTTTTCAAAGCCTTGCTCGAGTTGAATGGATTCATGAAAGCTAGAATGAGATCGTTCGTGGATCGATGAAAGCTCCTTGATTTGTATCAGACAATTGGTAAGATTAGACAAGCATGGGAGGCAGTGAAAACTAGATCACAGAGTCTGAGGTATTTGAATTCATCACATCAATATTGGCCAACTTTATATGATCGAACGTTTACTCTTGAGATTAGACGTGAGTTAACAAATACATGTTGGATAGCGGAGGCATTAAACAAGGGTCTCGTTTCAGAATTTCTTGAGGATTTTCTTCTCAAACTACAAGAGGAAATCATAGCGGTGAGACATGAAGCTTTGAGATTTAAGCTTTCAAATCCCGTGTTTGTTAACCCAATCACATCACCAACCGTCCGTTGTAATCCTATAGCAATTTCTCATCCCATAATTTTTGTGAAACATACACCCGTTACGAAATTAATTAACGGTGTAAACTCTATGTTGGTAGCCCCCGTAACAACTTACAATCCAATGCCCATTCAAGAAATCAAGCCCGTCACCGTCGTTACCCTAGCCGACTTCATCACCTAAAATTGTTATCAATCTTCTACCTGAATCCGTGATAGCCTTAAAATCAATCGAAGAGTTGGTACTGGTTGATGAGAACCCTCTTCCGCTCAATATTTGTACTAATCCCAACATTGTTGAAGAGCTCGAGACCATTGAAGAGCAAGTTCCCGCAATCAGTCCTCTCGAGCTCGAGATCGTCGAAGCACAATTATTCGAAATGAAGACTATCGCACCCATGACTCCCAGGTCCCAAGACTGTGTTGGTTGCATGTTGACGTCCATTCCTGTTGGTGAATCGAAGATCAAACAGATTGAGTCCGAGTGGAATCCTGTTTACTTGTTCAAGCCGCTTTCGATCGAAGTTCCCTATGTAATGTCTGTGATCACGACCGTGAAAATCCATGTTAACCAAAGTTTGAGGTTGAATATTTTCAAAGTAGGATGGATTGATGCAAACTTTAGATCCGCCTGTTTGAATCGTGGTTGGATAAAGAGATGTTAAAAGTGAAAGTGGACCCACGAATGGGTTTTTAAAAAAGGCCTGCTAAAGACTCGTGTGCATATTAATTTAGGCAATATTTTATTTAGGTTTAGTTTCCTTTCTTATTAGGATTCTTTTAATAAGTGACTTGTTTTAGGACTAGTTTTCTTATTTGAATTATTTAGGGGTTAGACACATATGTGGTATGTGACTGTTAATCCCGTTACTTTCTACGCAACCATCAGAAAAGTGGTCATAAGTCTTCCAATTATTGTCAGAATTGTGTGATTCTTGTCTTGTTGGAAAGCTACTTCGATAAACTTTCAAACAAGACCAATTTCACATCAATCGGATATCGTTTGACTCTTCAAAAGTAGTTGCATAATAAAAAAAGGGATTATTGGTGAAATTAATTGTGACCGTTAGATTAGAAAGTTTTAATTGTTGATTAGGAGTTTTATTTTAAATAGTATTCCTAGGCTTTTTTTCTTTATGAATACACATTGTTTTAGGACTCTATTTTATTATTTTCGAAGAATTAGGGTATTCTTTTTATTTGAACTAGGAATTAGAGTTACCCTAGGATTTTCAGTTTTATGCATTGTAAAAGCCTATATAAAGGCCATTAGTGCTAGAATTTAGTATTGATGATGAATGAAAATTATGAGTTTTGCTTTGTGCGAATTCTAGAGAACTTGAGATGAATTTTCGATAGAAGAGTGATTCTTCTCCTGCTTGCGGTTTGGTGTGAGGCCAACTTTCTTCCTTAGAGTGATTCCTTAGATCTTCTTCTATCCCTATTTTCTCTTATATTTTTTTATTTTAATTGAAGAGCGAGAACCTTAACCCCTATCTTGTGAGATTTACGCTATTTTAGGGTTAACGTGAGATTTTTCCCGCATCAAATTGGTATCAAAGCAAGTTCAACACTCTACACGTGAAGCACATTATAAATAAAGAACAGTTTATCGAAGCCTTCCTCGAGTTGAATGGATTCATGGCAACTAGAATGGGATCGTTCGTGGATTGGCGAAAGCTCCTTGATTTGTATCAAACAATTGGTAAGATTAGACAAGCATGACAGCCAGTGAAAGCTAGATCACAGAGTCTGAGGTATTTGAATTCAACACATCAATATTGGCCAACTTTATATGATCGAACGTTTACTCTTAAGATTAGACGTGAGTTAACAAATACACGTTGGATAGTAGAGGCATTAAACAAGGGTCTCGTTCAAGAATTTCTTGAGGATTTTCTTCTCAAACTACAAGAGTAAATCATATCAGTGAGACATGAAGCTTTGAGATTTAAGCTTTCAAATCCCGTTCTGTTAACCCAACCACATCACCAACCGTACGTTGTAATCTCATAACAATTTCTCATCCCATAACCGTTGTGAAGCCTACACCCGTTACGGAATCAATTAACGGTGTAAACTCTATGCTGGAAGCCCCCGTAACAACTTACAGCCCAATGCTCATTCAAGAAATCAAGCCCGTTATCGCTTTACCCTAGCCGACCTCATCTCACCTAAAATTGTTATCGATCCTCTACCCGAGCCCCCGATAGCTTTAAAATCAGTCATAGAGTCGGTACTGATTGATGAGAACCCTTTTCCAGTCAATATCTGTACTAATCCCAACACCATTGAAGAGCTCGAGACCATTGAAGAGCAAGTTGCCGCAATCAGTCCTCTCGAGCCCAAGATCGTCGAAGTACAATTATTCGAAATGAAGACTATCGCACCCACGACTCACAGGTCCCAAGGGCGTGTTGGTTGCATGTTGACGTCCATTCCTGTTAGTGAATCGAAGATCCAACAGATCAAGTCCGAGTGGAATCCTGTTTACTTGTTCAAGTCGCTTCCAATTGATGTCCCCTATATATTGTTTGTGATCGCGACTGTGAAAATCCATGCCAATCAAAGTTTGAGGTCGAACATTTTCAAAGTAGAGGGGATTGATGCGAACTTTAGATCCGCCTGTTTGAATCGTGGTCGGATAAAGAGGAGACGCTAAAAGAGAAAGTGGACCCACGAATGGGTTTTTAAAAAAGGCCCGTTAAAGACCTGTGTGCACATTAATTTAGGCAATATTTTATCTAGGTTTAGTTTCCTTTCTTATTAGGATTCATTTAATAAGTGACTTGCTTTAGGACTAGTTTCCTTGTTTGAATTATTTAGGGGTCAGACGCATATATGTGATATGTGACTGTTAATTTCGTCATTTTCTACGCAACCATAAAAAAAGTGGTCATAAGTCTACCACTATATGTTAGAATTGCGTGATTCTTGTTTTGTTGGAAAGCTACTTTGATAAGCTTTCAAATAAGACTAATTTCACATCAATCGGACATCGTTTGACCCTTCAAAAGTGGCTGCATAAGAAAAAAACGGAATTAATGGTGAAATTAATTGTGACCGTCAGATTAGAAAATTTTAATTGTTGATTAGGAGTTTTATTTTAAGTAGTATTCTTAGGCTTTTTTTCTTTATAAATACACATTGTTTTAAGACTTTATTTTATTGTTTTAGAAGAATTAGGATATTTCTTTTATTTGAACTAGGAATTAGAGTTACTCTAGGATTTTTAGTTTTATGCATCGTAAAAGCCTATACAAGGGTCATTAGTGCTAGAATTTAGTATTGATGATGAATGAAAATTATGAGTTTTGCTTTGTGCAAATTCTAGAGAACTTTAGATGAGTTTTTCGATAGAAGAGTGATTCTTCTCCCACTTGCGGTTTGGTGTGAGGCTAACTTTGTTCCTTGGAGCGATTCCTAGAATCTTCTTCTTCTACCCCTATTTTCTCTTATTTTTTTATTTTAATTGAAGAGCGAGAGCCCTAACTCCTATCTTGTGGAATTTACGCTATTTTAATGTTAGCGTGTGATTTTTCCTGCATCAAATTGGTCAAGTATTGGTTCCCTATATCGAGACTGGATGACATGTTGGGCGTGATGGTCGGTGCCACTATATTTTCGAAGATTGATATGAAGAGTGGATACCATCAAATCCGAATCCGTCCCAGGGACGAATGGAAAACTGTCGTTAAAACAAAGGATGGTTTATATGAGTGGTTTGCCATGCCTTTCGGGCTTTCAAATGCTCCTAGCATATTTATGGGAATCATGACACAGTGTTGAGGCCTTTTATAGGCATGTTCCTTGTGGTTTATTTCGATGACATCCTTATTTATAACCACAACAAAGAATAACACTTAAGCCACTTAAGGCAAGTTTGTATGACTCTCAGAGGAGAAAAGTTACATGCGAACCTATAGAAGTGCACTTTCATGTCACAGAGCATTGTCTTTTTAAGGTTTGTTGTATCCTCTGAAAGAATGATTGCGGACCATGAAAAGGTCAAGGCTATTGTGGAATGGCCTGAACCTCAAAACATTCACGATGTCCATAGCTTCCATGGGTTAGCCACTTTTTACAGGCGGTTCATCCGTAACTTCAGTATGGTAACATCCCCTATCACTAATTGCATCAGAAAGGGAAAGTTTAAATGCACACCTGCTGCGGCAAAAACCTTTAAGGAGATTAAGTCCTGAATGACTGAAGCTCCGGTCATGCGCTTTCCTGACACTCCGTCTGCTCTGGTGCTTAGGGTTGACGATTGGATTTGCTCGAACTGCCGCAATGTTAATTTCCGACGGCGGTTGGTTTGCCACTGTTACGGCTGCGTTTCCACCAGAGCTGATCGAGTGACCGTCAAGTTTGCGGAGGATTGCATCCCCTGGTCGGGTAACCACCATCAGGTGGTCTTTAATGGAGACCAAATGCGGGACCTTCGCCAGTGATGGTATATCGTAGGCAGAAGGTTTAACCGGAAGTCGTGTTTGGACATGAGGGTTGAGGCTGTTTCGCCCGTGGATTCTGCATGGAGACGCCACAGAGTATCCTTTGCCGATGTCGCGGGGAGGAATGGGATGCGTTGTGGGGAGTTAGGCGTTGCATCGGCCTCAGCTGCGCGACTTCTGTCTTACCCGAATCAGGATGGTCATTCAACGTCTTCATCCGCGGATCTATGAGAGTACTGGGTGGTTCTATACACTATCAAAGGTTCATGAGCATTTACATTTACTAAAATGGTTACATCTATCCTGGGAATTTACAAACATGCTCGCTCTCTCGGCCATCACTAAAACTAAATATCTACTTCGTTTCCCGTTGGTGGAGGCGCTGCTCTTTGTCGCAAAAGTCTTTTCAGATTGACTTGAATTATGGTGGGGTCGCGAACCTTCATCTGATGAGGGAGATTTTCAGCTACATTGGTGGGACGGAGGAGTGTGGATCCGATTGTTTGGCTTTCCGCTCCATGCCTGGACTCTAGAAATCCTCAAGGAGATTGGAGACCAGTGTGGCTGGTTCATCCTCATCGATCAAAGTTCCGACGATCTCTGGGAAATTGGTTACGCCCGAATCCTCGTTGCTGTCAACAGTTGGGAATGTATCCCGAGATGCTGTGAGGTCCGTGCCATCGGCCAAAAACACAGGGTCTTCATAGAAATGGAGCTGTTGGAAAGGGAACTCATCCCTCATCAGACGAGTGACGAAGCCGAGGGGCCTTGGAACACCGATGTAACATATTCATGGGGTTCAACGAATTTCGGATGAAGTAGATCGTATAATTCGTGTAGGCCGCGACCTTAGAATGACTTTTTGTCTAACGAAATCCTTAGAGAGGTTTTCAGCTCCATTCTTGTTAGCCGGTACGACAAGAAGAAGAAGAAGCGCCGGTACGACAACAACAAGAAGCGCCGTGCCAAAGCTCGAGAACTCGCTCGATTACAATGGGAGATGTTTGATGGGGGGAGAGCTGGGGGTGCCTAATACCCAGTTTCCTTTCTTGGGCGGGTCTCACGCTTCTTTAATTATGAAGATGTTTTCTTGTAATGTGAGGGGTATCTGTGATGGGTCGAAGCATGTCGGGGTGAAGCGGGTGATCAACCCGACTGTTATTATGCTTCAAGAAACTAAATGGGGCAGAAGGGGCAGCTGCGGCAGGTTCAAAGTTGCTTAGGTGCTCGGTGGTAACTGCTCGGGATGGATTGAGGTTGATTCCGCTAGTGCCTCGGGAGGCATTCTGGTTGTCTAGAATTCTCTGTTGTTCGACAAAGTGGATGAGGAAGTGGGTCTTTACTCGGCTTCCGTTGTGCTTTGGAATAGACAGGAAAAATGTGGTCCTTTTTTGGTATTTACGGTCCGTCGGATGATAAATTCAGGAGTGATTTCTGGTTCGAGCTATCTGCTGTGGCAGCTAGATGGGATCGCCTGCTTTGGCTGGGGGTAGGGCTGTCAACGGGCCGGGCCGGTTTTTCCACCTGGCCCGTTTTTTTCAAAGATAAATTTTAGGCCTGAACCTGGCCAGATATCTAACCGGGCGGAGCCGGGATGAGCCTGGTTTTGAAATGTTGCGGCCCGAACTCGGCCCGGTTAGCTATCCGGGCCGGGCTTCTAATATTTTTTAAGAATTTTTTTTTAATAAGGACTTCATTTTACCGGGCTGGGCCCAGCCTTGTACTTTGGAGCCCGAACCCGAACCCGTTTTTTATCCGGGCCAGGCCAGGCCTGTTTATTAAATGCCTAAAAAACTTGGGTCCATAACCGGCCCATCTGGGCCGGGCTGGGCTGAAACCTGGCCGGTTGACAGCCCTACCTAGGGGGACTTCAATATTATAAGATGGGTTACGAAAAGCTGGGTGGGCCGTCGGATGCGGTGCTAATGCGTTGTTTCAACTCTTTCATTTCATATTAGGAGTTGATTGACGTTCCTCTCGTGGGATCAAGCTTTACTTGGTCCAATCTTCAAGAGTTGCCTTCTTTAAGTCGGCTCGACAGGTTTCTCGCCTCTTCTGAATGGATGGATATGTTTCCGGCTACCAGGTTAGAAGGACTAGTCAGGATTGTCTTGGATCACCTGCCTTTACTGCTTAGCTGTTAGTCCCGAGGGAAGGGGTTGTCCCCTTTTCGCTTCGAAAAACATGTGGCTACTTAATGACAATTTTAAAGTGGCACTCTCTTCCTGGTGGAGTGAACCTATGCCTTCGGGGACGACAATTTTCCGATTCATAGCCAAGCTTCAAAGGCTCAAGGGGCACATCAAGGCTTGGAACAGAGAGGTGTACAGACTGATCTACATCATGAAAGAGTCTTTGCTTCTTTGGCTGAAAGAAATTGATAACCTAGAGGAACATAGAGACCTCTCGGATGAAGAGAGAGAAGAGAGGACGTGAAAAAAAAGGAATTCAATGATAAGTGTATGGCTGAGGAAGTGTGTTGGAGGCAAAAAACTAAGGTACATTGGCTGAAAAGGGGGATCTTAATACCAAGTTCATCGCCAATGGTCTCAACAAAATCAACTACTTGGGAAACATTGTCGTTGAGGGGGTTCCATATTTCGATTATCAGCAAATTCGACACCATGTCAACTTCTACTCTAATCTATACTTCGATGAAGGGCTAGCTCGGCCAGAGCTGGACGGTCTAGTGTTCCAACCCATCTCGAAGGATGAGTGTGCTAACGTGGAGCAGCCCTTAGTAAAGACGAGGTGTGGCGGGCCATCAAGTTCGATGGCAAGAATAAATCCCCGAGTCTCGACGACTTCACGTTGAAATTTTACCGTTCATTTTGGCTGACCCTTAAAGAGGATCTAATGGAGGTGCTTCACGAATCCACTAGCTTTATTGATCAAAGCCTCAACTCCACATTTATTATGCTCATCCCGAAAAGAGAGGGGGCAGAAGACCTTTCGGATTTTCGTGTGATCTGCCTTATCAACTATCTGTACAAGATCATCTTCAAGGTGCTGGCTAATAGACTCAAACCGCTAATGGGCAGGATTATCTCGGTTAACCAGGGAGCCTTTGTTCATAGGAGTCAATTGGTAGGCCTGGTGGCGGTGGCCTAAGAGGCGATTCACTTGGCTCATCAGGCTCGTCAGCTCGCAGCTCTTTGGAAGGTGGATATAGAGAAGGCTTACGACCGTGTGTGTTGGAAGTGCTTAGACTACATGCTCGACAAACTTGGGCTTGGGTTTACTTGGTGGGGGTGGATGCCGGCTTGTTATTCCTTCGCCTAGTTTTCTGTTTTGATTAATGGGATGCCAGCAGAGTATTTCAAAAGCTCCAGGGGGATTTGTTAGGGTGATCCGCTCTACCCCTTCTTATTCAACATGGTGGGTGAAGCGCTTTCTGGTCTCATTGCGTGTGCGAGGTAATTAGAGATCATTATGGGGATTCAGGTGGGATTGCTAGGCTTGTCCATTTCGTACCTTCAATATGCTGATGACACCGTCACCTTTGGGAATGCCAATGTGGAGGAGTCAAGTTTTTGACAGAGATCCTCTCTGCTTACAAGGCTGTTTCGGGTCAGCGCATTAATTTGCTCAAATCTGCGATTACGGGGATTGGAGTCAATGACATTGATGGCAGACTTTGCTGCTACTGTGAATTGTGTGGTCGAGAAGTTCCCGATCAAGTATTTGGGTCTGCCCCTCGGCTCAGGCAACCATCAGCTCGAGCATTGGATCTGGTCGTTCAGAGATTTGAGCAATGAATGTCGTCATGGAAAGGGAAACTCGTTAGTAGCGGAGGTCGTCTTCTCCTGGTAAAATCAGTCCTATCCAGTCTGCCCATTTTCTAAATGTCAATGTTCAAATGCCCGATAGGAGTGATAAATCAGTTAGAGCAAATCCAAAGGAATTTTCTTTGGGAGGGATCGGGGCTAGATAAATGATACCATCTCTTTAACTGAGACCCCTGCCAGCTTCCCATAAATTGTGGCGGGCTGGGAATCCGAAGTTTGAGATGGACTAATATTGCGCTAATAGGGAAATGGTTATGGCTAGAAGGTTTGGCTAGCGAAAGCGACAGCCTCTGGCGGCTGGTTCTGGCTGAAAAGTATGGGCAATTGAACGGAAATTGGGGCATAAGCACTGAGAGTCACCGAGGCACATTTCCTTGGTGGAAAGACATTTGTGGTTTATGGTCTCTTTACGAGAGATGGATCCGTCATAGTTGGGCTGAGTACGACCCTCTAAAATTGTCTTTCCTGGACATTTTTTACCTCTCTAGGAACCCTCAAGGGCTGATTGCTGATTTTGTCACGAAAACCCAAGGGGGAAGGATGTGGGATGTCACCACTCACAGACTTCTTACAGGTGATGAGATGACATACTTTTCTTGGCTGCTGTCTTCTCTCTATGAAGTGCTTCGGAACCCCCATGGTCAGGACGAGCGGGTGTGAACTCCTAGCAAAGATGGCAGCTTCAACATCAAATCGTACTACTGGATGCTCTCGAGTCGCCCGTTGATCAGATTTCAAGGAGTAGGGTTGTGGAAGGCGACCATTCCCCCAAAAGTAAAATTCTTCCCGTGGACTCTCTTCAAAGGAAAAATTCTGACAATAGACCAACCCATTCGGCGGGGGAAGGATACGCCCAACTGACGTGTGATGTGCCTACAAGGGGAAGAGTATGCCGCGCATCTCTTCCTTCACTGCTAGGTGGCCCACAAGATCTGGAGCGTTATACTAAGATCTTTTGACATGGTTTGGGTTACTCCCACTTCGACCAACCAGCAGTATCTGACATGGGCTTCTGTCAGACTGGAGGGCCAATTGGGAGACGACTGGAAGGCGACTTTCTTCGCGGTGACTTGGAATACATGGCTCTAACGAAATGTGCAGATTTTTTAGCCTAAATGTCTGCGTGTGGGGATGATTATGTGGTCGGTTAGAGACTTTATGTGGTCATGGATTGATAGGGGTGGAGAGGGAATTAGGGGTGAAATTCCTCTCTAGGACCTGGGTTAGGTGGGGGGGTGCGTTGGCTGGTTTTAGCCGGAGTGGCGGTATGACCTCTGCCTAAGTTGGTAGTTTCGAGTCTTGTGTATTTTTTCTTTTGATTTGCTGGCTTTATCTTTTTTTCTTTGCTGTCTTCTGTTTTGGTCGTGCTGTCCCTGTATTGGTCCTTTCAGCATCTTGCTGGTTATCAATATATTTTTCATTACCGATGAAAAAAAAAAGAAATACTTTACCTATGACAAAGAATTCTATGCGGTAGTGCAATCTCTTAAATAATGGAAACACTATTTGCTATCACATGAATTTGTCTTGTTCTCTGATCATAAAGCCCTTAGATTTTTGAGTTCACAAAGGAAGTTAAACCCGTGACATGCGAAATGGGTTGAGCAACTTCAAGGGTTCACCTTTGTGCTGAAACATAGGGCTGGTGTAGAGAATCGAGCTGCTGGCGCGCTTAGCCATAGAGTGGCGACTTTACACTCATTGAGTGTTGAGGTGATCGGATTCGATCGTCTCATAGACGATTATCCTACATGTCCGAATTTTGGTAAAGAGTAGACCTTATTTTTGAGTGGACAGTTTGTGAAAGAGAGTAAGTATACCTTACAAAATGGGTATTTATTCCTGAAACACCGCTTGTGTATTCTCCGCACCTCTTTACAAGATTTTCTTGTTTGGGAATTACACGCTGGAGGGGTTGCCAGCCACTTTGTTCGCAAGAAAACCATTGCATTGGTTGAAGACCAATTTTATTGACCCAATCTCACCTGAGATGTTGTCAAAATTATCAACCAATGTCGTGTTTGCCAATTGGCAAAACGAAGAAGGCGAAACACAGGGCTATACACACCTTTACCTATGCCACACACTTCGTGGCAAGACCTTTTTATGGGCTGTGTTAGGCCTTCCTAAGACCCTCCACAAGAACGATTCAGTGTTTGTCGTCGTTGAACGTTTTTCGAAAATGACTCATTTCATCGTGTGTTCGAAAACCTCAGATGTAAGAAACATTACTGCACTCTTCTTTAATGAGGTTGCTCGTCTGTATGGTTTGCCTAAAACTATAGCTTTTGATCGTGATGTCAAGTTTGTCAATTATTTTTGGAAGACATTGTGGCACAAAATGGGCGCTAGGCTTCAGTTTTCGTTTGCATATCACCACAAACTGATGGGCAAGACGAGGTTGTAAATCAGAGTTTAGGTAATTTGTTACGGTGTCTAGTAGGTGAACATATTAGGAGTTGAGATTCCATCCTGCCTGTAGCGGAGATTGCATACAATAATTCGGTAAATAGAACCATAAGCATGAGTCCATTTCAAATTATACATGCTTATAAACCTAGGACACCCGTAAACCTAATCCCGATGTCGGTCCATCAAAGGTCGTCAGAGTCTGCATCTACATTTGCACATCGCATTCATGAATTGCATGTTGAGATTAAAAGAAGAATTAACGTGAACAATGAAAAATACAAATTTTTTGCAGATTCTCATAGAAGGTTCAAAGAATTTCAGGAGCATGATTTTGTGATGATTCGGAATAGGCCTGAGTGATTCCCTCAAGGGATTGCTAAGAAGTTACAAGCTCGTGGTGCTGGACCCTATAGTAATTAAAGTGAACATTGAAGATGTTTTGGAGGATCAGATTGTGTCCACCAGCCAAGGGAGGCTTCAGAAGTACCTGGTCAAGTGGAAGAATAAAGCTGATTCAGAGGATACATGGATAATAAGGGAAGAGTTTTAACAGATCGATCTAGATCTCCTCGAACTCTATCACAACCAACATTCATTGGGAATGAATCCTTCTAACCCAGGGAGAATTGATGGGGACATCCGATTCAAGTAGCCGCTCGTATCTTATTGAAGGAGAAAAAAGAACGTGAAAGTAGTCCGGAAGAACTACACAGTTTAAAGGGATTAACTTGTGTTTTGGTCGGTCGATCGATCGATTGAGGATAGAGGACATAGTATTTTGAGCGCAATTATTCTTCTCAGTCGATCGATCAATTCCGAATTGTCGATTGATCGATTCTGGGCAGAGCCTTCGGGCGATTTACTTTTTCTTAGTCGATCGATCGACTCTAGAATCGATTGATCGATCGTGCGAGATATGACGGAATTTAGTTTTTTTTTGGCAAAACTTGTCGTTTTAGTGTTTTATGTTTTTAGGATTCCTCTATTTCGAGTTAGGGTTTGCTTAGAAAAATTTGCTTTGCAAAGTTTGAGAGTTTTATGATTAAACTTTTTGTGAAGGTGTGATTCTCTCAACTGAAGAGTGATTATTCGTCCCGCATGCGGTTTGGTGTGAGGTCAACTTTTCCTGTTCTATCTTCTCTGATCTATGAGTTACATAAGTATTTAACCCTAATTCTCTGATCTATGAGTTACGTAAGTATTTAACCCTAATTTATCCATTTCACCATTAAAGCTAATCTTAGCCGTTCTTTTTGCATGGTATCGAAAGAACCCGCTTGCAAGTTTGTTTGACGTCCTAAAACTGTCGGAGCTCTAGTCGTTCGCTAAGAAATCCTAAGCTTCTAGATCCGATAGGGAATGCACGCGAAAGTTACTCTATTTCGGGCTAGACCTAATGCTATCTAATTGAATATCCTCGTATTTTTCTATGATAAACTGTTTAGGAATTTGGTATTTAATTATTTGCATTAAATTTTCTAATAATCTCAGCCCTAGCATTGCATGTGTTAGTTTCCGCATCAGTATGCCATCATATACCGAATTTATGTACTGGCATACATCGCTTTATGCGAAGTATGCCATTAGTAGTGATGACATACTGACCCAATGTTATGAAATATAACGTTAGGATATAATGCAAATTTTTTTCCGCTAGTCTTCCTCTATAAATAGACCCTCAAATGCTCTCTTACCCAGTCACTCTTAGTCCATTCTTTTAGGCTGCGTTTGGGTTAGCTCTTATAAAAGAAGACACAGCTCTCCACTTGACTCTCCGTCAGAGCAGATAAAATCTGCTCTGGCAGAGAGCAGTTTTATGACTTTCAGTAGCTCCCCGCCAGAGAAGATAGGGTGAGGAGTAGTGTTACCAAACCTGAAAACAATTCCCTGCCAGAGCCAAAGAGAGAAAGAGCCGCTCTTTGGTGCGAAAGAGCTAACACAAATGCAGCCTTAGTTACGCGTTGCACGTGTAACCCTTTAGTTAAAATATTAAATTAAAGGCATTGTTTCCAGTTGCACAAGGATGTAATAGTAGCATCAGCTGCTACTTTCGTCATGTAGTCTGTTGTGGCTTAAGCAGCTTGCTATGGCACTTTTGTTTGTTGCTTCTATTAATAGTCGGTCACTGTTATCAAAGGGAAAAAATACAATATATTATCAAATAATCTGAAAGTTTTTAATAATATCAATATACCATTTTGAACTGGGTCGGGTCACTGGCCCGGTTTTAAAACATGAATCTTGGCCATGCGATGATGGAAGGCAGCTATTTAATCAATACTAACCTAGCAATTGTTTTCTCACAGATCATCCCAATCATAAACATGGAAGATTTCTTGTTTTTCTATCCAATTGGGGCGTGGGTATTGATTTGCTGATATAATATTTTGCTAAACAAAGGAAACTTTTAAACATTTCCCTGCCAGAGCCAAAAAGCAAAAGAGCTACTCTTTGATGCAAAAGTGCTACCCCAAATTCAGCCTTAGTTATTCAGCTCTCTCTCTCTCTCTCTCTCTCTCTCATGCTTCGATCGTTGCACGTGCAACCCTTTAGTTAAAATATTAAATTAAAGGCATTGTTTCCAGTTGCACAAGGATGCAATAATGGCATCAGCAGCTACTTTTGTCTTGTAGTCTGTTGTGGGCTTAAGCAGCTTGCTATGGCACTTTTGTATGTTGCTTCCATTAATAGTCAGGCACTGTCACCAAAGGCAAAAAAGTACAATATATTATCAAATAATCTGAAAGTTATTATATAATATCAATATACCATTTTTAATTGGGTCGGGTCACTGGCCTGGTTTTAAAACATGAATCTTGGCAGTGGTGAAAAAATTGCACAATAAAAGCCATGCGATGATGGAAGACGGATATTTAATTAATATTGACCTAGGAATTGTTTTCTCACAGATCATCCCAATCATAAACATGAGAGATTTCTTGTTTTGCTATCCACTTGTTGGGTTTTTGTTTGGGGGGTGTGGGTATTGATTTGCTGATATAATATTTTGCTGAACGAAGGATTTCCTTTTTCCATTGCAGGTGCCTCTTACACTAGCAATAAGGGTTACATCGCTTCGAGGTACTCTACGCTTACACATAAAGCCGCCCCCTTCTGATCAGTTATGGGTTGGGTTCACATCAATGCCTGACATAGATTGGAAGCTGGAGTCTTCCGTGGGAGAGCATAAGTTTAAGAGTGGACATATTGCTTTGCTCCTTGGCAATCGGTTTAAGGTCAGCAAATAAATTTCTACGAGAAAATATCATATTAGAATTATACAGCTTTCTAATTGTCATTCAGACTCTTTACAAGTTTAAAAATCATTGCTTCTCTCTCTCTCTCTCTCTCTCTCTCAAGCTGCTGTATTTGATAGTAGCATCGTTTTGCAGGCAGCCATCCGTGATACATTGGTACTTCCAAATTGTGAAAGTATTTGCATTCCATGGATGCTAGCAGAAAAGGATGACTGGGTTCCTAGAAAGGATGCATCATTTATATGGGTTCATCAAGAGGATCCGACAGGACGTGATATATCCAATAGCGAGCCCATTGAAGCTAAAATCAAGCTTTGTGCTACTAGTAAGAAAACTAAAAACAGCTCTGGTCATCTGGAGGACGACACTGAAAAGACTGAAAATGTTGTATACACTCAACTTCCATCAGGAGATCCCTCTATCGATTTAGCTTCTTCCCGTACACCTAGCCTGTCCACTTCAGTTTCTACCGGTGATTCCACTCACGAAAATGCTCTAGAAGATCTGAGAGTACCACTAGTGAGGAGTGATGAAACCCATGATGGCTGCAGCGAGAGCAGCAGGTTGGAGAGTCTGGATTGTTCTTCGTCACGAGCATTGGTAATTACGGAGGAACAGATTCCCTTTGGGGAGGATGCCAAGCAAAAGCGATTAGGAAGGAGGGCGAGGATGATGGATTTGGGGAAGAAGGTGGGGGAGAAACTGGAAGAGAAGCGGCGTAATATTGAAGTAAAGGGCAGGCATATTGTTGATAAAATGAGAGGACAAGATAATAATTAGGGCCAGGATTTTGGCTCACACATCCATCAGTTCATGGAATACCAGTATACAACGCATCTCTTGCAAATATTGTTATATAGGTATCTAATTTCTGTATTCTGCCTGCCCCCAGCAAAGAATCAGTATTTGTAACAGATCTTTGAGAAGTCTATATGGTGATATAGAATTCAGTATGGTTCATATTTGGCAAGCTGGAGATGTATCATACTGGCCTAGAGTCGATTCAACCTCTTTTATTTTCATTTTTTCTTCTTCGAACTGATATATGATAACTGACCTGGACACTGTTTTGTACACATGGCGTTGTAATTTTCAGAGTGGGCAGATGAAACCAAAGTAGACTACAAATAGATCAATCGTGCCCAAAGTATCATATTAGCAAGGCTTGCATCCTTATGCTTTGCAGTAGTAAAATTTTATTAGATAAAGATAAATGAGTGTAGCATCTCAGTACATGAGCATAAACAAACATTTTAGATTCTCTCATACATTGGTGATCAATCTCTTCTTCTGTTGATACACTTCTACTGTGGTATCAAGACAAACATCTTGCACGCATGCGAATCAATGGTGGCTGTCAATGGATCTTGAATCGATGATATAGTCGAATGCTGCAACAATATCAATCAAGCGTAATGCAGATCATGATGAGACCATGGTCAAGTTAGGTATCGAATATAAACACTAAGATTTTTTAAAAATATGAAAGTAAAAATACCAATTTATTTTTAAATCTCACCGTCCATAGATCTCGAGCACTGACTACATTTGATGAATTAAGGCCGATATCTGACCAGTTTGCAGTAATGGATGCTTGTGAAGATCCTCTGTTCCACAGGACCACTGCTACCCTCCCACCACTTAGGGGACCTGCCCAAACCTGCACTTTTTTTTTTTTGTATGAGCATAGTTATGAAGTCGGAAAATGGGAAAAAATCGGCAAGGGAAAAAACGAAAAAAAGAAGGATAAAATCAGAGAAAATAACGGGAAAAATGCA
Source organism: Chloranthus sessilifolius (assembly GCA_021018995.1). Lineage (NCBI taxonomy): Eukaryota > Viridiplantae > Streptophyta > Magnoliopsida > Chloranthales > Chloranthaceae > Chloranthus > Chloranthus sessilifolius. The sequence goes on along the minus strand of CM037595.1, from coordinate 2,629,451 downwards.
TTGAAAAATATAAAGAAATTGTGGTATCAAACCGACCCAATTACTGAAACCCTTTATTCAATTCTTATTATTGAATGTCACAAAAAAGCTGTAAAAAAACACATTTAAAACACAAACATCGTGTTTTTTCAATTAATTGCGAATTCTTGAAAAAAACACGTTTTAATCGTGAAAGGAACATGTTTTCAAGAAATCATGATTAAAACAAAAAAGATCACCGAATTTGGTAAATTATATTTATGAGGATGAATGAGATTCTCCTCACATGTCCATAGTTGCATGTGTATAAGAATCAGGGCCGGCCCTAGGCCAAAGGCCCAAGAGGCGGCCGCCTCGGGATCTCAAGTTTTTGGGTCCCTCAAATCTTGGAAGTTTTTACTATCTAGTTGCTTAATATTATTAATGTACAAAAGTATGGAATCAATCAAATTATTTAGTTGGTTAAGTGACTAGTGTTACTTTTTACTTTTTGCCCAACAAGTCAACATGTCCTAGGTCCCATATTTGTAAATTTTTTTTATGGGTGGGTCATGGATCGGGTCTCGGCCGGGTCGGTGCAAGTCATTGGTCGGGTCACTAGCCTTACTGGGCCAGACCGGCCATATGTATTGACCTAGTAGATTCTCTAGCCCAATTTTGACTGAATCAAATTTGTTTGACCAAATCCTTTATATATAGGGTACCTCTAAATGCTTCCACGCGTTCTCCGAAAGTGCCCATGTCCCAAATCCCTTAAAACCCACTGATTCCTTCGAATGAGATGGAGTTCACTTTTCATACCTATCTTCACAAAATAGATCTTCAGATCATGGTCCACCTATCAAACGGTCAATTTTTTATTCCATGTGTTACAAATCCCTATAAAATGTCCTTGAATTATATGACACATCACACTCAAATGTGATTTTATTGCCATTTTTTTGGGCTCTATGACATGTTGAATCACAAACTAATTGCTTGATAGGTGCACAATGATCTCAAGATCAATTGAGTGAAATATATCGGTGAAAAACGATCTCCGTCCTAAGAATCGAAGGATTCAAAGGTTTTCAAGAGGTCTAGGGTGTGGGTGCGTTTAGAGGTACCCTTATATATATATTGATGGGGACATCATGATTAAGAGCATTAGATTAGGGCTGAGAGATTGTCCAACACCAAAAGAAATGAAAAGGAAGCCGGAATGGAAGAGCCGGAATGGAAGAGCCGGAAAAAAAAGAAAAAAAGAAGAAAGAACATGAACATGATAAGAGCTCAAATTTGAAGGACTAAAGAGTTTTCGTCACTTTCTGCGCAACCGTCGGAAAAGTGTCATAAGTCTATTAATATGTGTCGGAATTGTGGGATTCTTGTCTTGTTGGAAAGATACTTCGATAAAATTTCAAATAAGATCAATTTCACATTAATCGGACATTAAAATTTGAGAACTTGCTTTTCTTTAAACCCTAGAAGACTTGTTAAGAGTTTTCGATCACAGGAACGAATCTTTCGAAACCTGAGGAGTGAGCAATCATTTCTCGAGAGACTTGGTATGAAGCCCACATACAACCTTAGTGTGAAGACTCCAAATCCTTGGTGGGAAGCCTTGGATCTATCTTTCTCCTCTTCTTTTCTTTACTTATTATCTGATAATATCTCCCGTTGCTTTGATAAAATTCCTAAACCCCAAATCTAAAAAATTTATATATTTTGATTTATCCATTTTGATTAATTTAATCCCTTTAGCCTATGTTTTCCCTAATCTTTGAGGAGTCAAGGGACGACACCATAATTATCGTTTGATGCCCTAAACTAGATCGAAACTCGAATCTTTCATCGGATCTGCTTTTCTAGATCGGGAATATCGATGCCTGTGAGCGCTAAAATTGAATTAACCTAGTTGTTTTATTGAATTCATTAAATTAATTTAATGCGTTTGGGTGATTTCGAATATTTTCATAATTCAATTTAATCTGAGGTTAATCCTAAACTTGCATAATTAGGGTGTTAGCATTTGCCCAGTATCAGATCTGGTATCAAAGCGTAGTTTTAGTTTAAGGTTGTCGATGTCATATAGGTTTTAGATTCATTTTCTTTTACTTTTTTGCATCATATCGTTTTGTGTTGCATAGTCATGGACCTTAGTAGGATAGAAGTCATTCTTAATGATTTTGCGGCCAAGTTTACAGTGAGGCAAGTACCCTTTCAGGCCCAACTGCAAACTCAACAGAAGGCTTTAAAAGTCCGTCATATTGAATACCTTAGTCGGAATTCCAAGGGGTTGGATGGAAGTAGAGTTAGGGGATACTCCCTTCATTGTGAGTCTGAATATGATCTTGATAGAAAATCTTTAAGGTATATTCAAACTGAAGTCCCAGATTTCGAGGGTATGACCAACCCTAAAACCTTCGTGGGATGGCTGGCTAGCATAGAGGAGTATTTTGACTCGTATGACATGTCGGAAAAGTTTAAGGTTAGGGTCGCCAAAACGAGGTTGGTACGTCATGCAAAAAAATATTGGGATGGTATGAAAAATTTCGGCGCAAGGTAGCTCAAAATAAGCCCATCACACGATAGGACACGAAGGAACGACTCATTGACCAATATGTTCCTTTCACTCACCACCACCTTCTACGGTGTTTGGAAGCTAAGGTGGATAAGTGTCATAAACACACCCAACTTAAGTCAAGGAGAGAGCTCTAATTCTGGGTTCCACCATTGAAACCTGTGCTTACTCCTCCAAATCTCCAAATTGCAAAAGCAAGGGGAGCGAGTGTTGAGAGCCCTAAACCTTGTGGTCGTAACCAGTGCTATATGTGTCAAGGACTTGGGCAATTGCATAGCCATGCCCCACAAAATTTCTCACTCCTGATTTATTGACTAAAAGAGAGTCCTAAGGAACCAGAAAATAGAAAAGTGGAAGTGTATGACTCTCATACTATGATGAGTGAGGAGATATAAAAAGTTGATGCAAGTCTAGTTTGTGTTAAAGAGACTTCTATTTCTCTTGCGATTAGTGATGTTGAGTCGAATACATGTGAGTTCATCGAACTTGGTACACTAGAACCATTAGTGTCAATTGAATCGAGTACGCCAGAGTCTTTGGTTTTGGTTGTAGCGAGTAAGCACGAGTTACTCGAGCGGAGTGAACATGAACCATTAGTGTCCTTTGTTTCGATAACGCATGAGTTGTTAGAATCGATAGGAACATGTCATCATTCTAACTTACATAGGATTAACGATAAGATTTTATTGAATGCTGAAAATATACTGAATGTCACTAACATAAATTTATTTAATGATCTTAATAATACCAATTGTGTGTTAATTCATGAAAGTCCAGAGCATGTGAAAGTTCTCCCGACCTTGAAAAGAGGTAATGATGAATGTCTAGAATTTCCTCTATACAAGGGCATTCATCTGATAGTTGTAGTGGAAGATCTTACACCTATTCCAAATCATGCAACTATGTTATTTGATCTATTCCTTGCTACCCGACCTAACGAGTCAAACTCATTTAACCAATTCATAACCCATACCTTACCTGAGCCATATGAGAAAATGTTGAATGAGGAGGTTCCATAGTATCCAAACCTCACTACCAACGCAAATAAAATTCAGACATATCTCACAAAATGTATGAGTCAGCTGGGAGCTATGCATCCAAAGTGTATCATACGTGGGTTCTATAACTCATCAGGGATGAGTTCTCCCACCCGGGGAGAATTGATGGGGACATCACGATCAAGAACATTGGATTCGAGTCAAGAGATTGTCTAGCAGCAGAAGAAACGGAAAGGAAGCAGAAACGGGAGAGATGGAAAGAAAAAGAAGAACGTGAAAGTGGTTAAGAGCTCAAATTCGAAGGACTGAAGAGTTTTCTTCACTTTCTGCGCAATCATCGAAAAAGTGGTCATAAGTCTTTCAATATAAGTCGGAATGGTGCAATTCTTGTTTTGTTGGAAAACGACTTCGATAAGCTTTCAAATAAGACCAATTTCATGCTAATCATATATCGTTTGACCATTCAAAAGTGGTTGCATAATAAAAAATGGGATTTAATATTTCACGACAAACATCTTTTAGTATTTATTTGTTTTAGGTTTTTTTTTTGTGGCCTACTATATAAGGTCTTTATAACTTTGTAATAGGTAGCTGATTATTGAATGAAACTTTGAGAGTTTGCTTTTGTTCCTACCCTAGAAGACTTGTTAAGAGTTTTCGATTGAAAGAGCGAATCTTTCAAAATTTGAGGAGTGAGCAATAATTTTCCTTGCAACATGGTGTGAAGCCGACATACAACTTTAGTGTGAAGCCTCGAAACCCTTGGTGTGAAGCCTTGAATCTTTCTCTTCAATCCTTTTCTTTATTTATTATCTGAAAAAATCTTTCCTAGCTTTGATAAAATTCTTAAACCCCAAATCTAAAAAATTTATTATCTTTTGATTTATCCCTTTTAATTAATTTCATCCATTAAGCCTTCGTTTTTCCTAACCTTTAAGGAGTCAAGAGACGAGACTGTAATTATCGCTTGATGCCCTAAACTAGATCGCAACTTGAATCCTTCATCGAAACCATTTTACTAGATCGAGAATCATTAAATTAATTTAATGTGATTGGGTGATTTCGAATATTTTTATAATTCAATTTAATCTGAGGTTAATTCCAAACTTGCATAATTAGAGTTTTAGTGTTTGTCCTGCATCAGATTTGGTATCAAAGCTCAGTTTTAGTTTAGGGTTGTCGGTGTCATATAGGTTTTAGGTTCATTTTCTTTTATTTTTTTGCATCATATCGTTTTGTGTTGCATAGTCATGGACCTCAGTAGGATAGAAGCCCTTAATGATTTTGCGGCCAAGTTTACCACGGGTCAAGCTGCCTTTCAGGCACAACTGCAAACTTAGCAGCAGGCTTTAAAAATCCGTCATACTGAAAACCTTAATCGGACTTCCAAGGGTTTGGATGGAAGTAGAGTTAGGGGATACTCCCCTCATTGTGAGCCCGAATATGATCTTGATAGAAAATCCCTACCGTCTATTCAAATTGAAGTACCAGATTTGGAGGGTATGACCAACCCTAAAACCTTCGTGGGATGGTTGACTAGCATAGAGGAGTATTTTGACTCGTATGACGTATCAGAAGAGTGTAAGGTTAGGCTCGCCAAAACGAGATTGGTGCGCCATACAAAAAAATATTGGAATGGTATGGAGTTTCTGTGCAAGTTAGCTTGAAATAAGCCCATCACACAATTGGAGGACATGAAGGAACAACTCATCTACCAATATGTTCCTTTCACGAACCACCACCTTCTACAGTGTTTGGAAGCTAAGGTGGATAAGTATCATAAACACACCCAACTTGAGTCAAAGAGCACCTACACTAAAGAGAACTTTAATTTTTGGGTTCCACCATCGAAACCTATGCTTACTCCAAATCTCTAAATTGAAAAAGTGAGAGGAGAGAGTGTTGAAAGCCCTAAATCTTGTGGTCGTAACAAGTGTTATATGTGCCAAGGACTTGGGCACTTTGCATAGCAATTCCCCACAAAATTTATCACTCCGGATTTATGGACTAAAAGAGTCCTCAAGAACCGGAAAATAAAAAAGTGGAAAAAGTGATGAGTGAGGAGATAGAAAAGGTGATGCAAGTCTAGTTTGTGTTAAAGAGACTTTTATTTCCCTTGCGATCAGTGATGTTAAGTCGAATACACGTGAGTATCGAATTGGTACACTAGAACCATTAGTGTCAATTAAATAAAGTACCTCAGAGTCTTTGGTTTTGGTTGCAGCGAGTATGCACGAGTTACTCGAGTCGAGTGTACATGAACCATTAGTGCCCTTTATTTCGATAACGCATGAGTTATTAGAGTCGATAGGAACGTGTCATCATTCTAACTTATATAGGATTAACGATAAGATTTTATTGAATGCAGAAAATACACCGAATGTCACTAGCACAATAAATTTATTTAATGATCTTAATAATACCAATTGTGTGTTAATTCATGAAAGTCCAGAGCATGTGGAAGTTCTCCCGACCTTTAAAAGAGGTAATAGTGAAAGTCTAGAGTTTCCTCTACAGAAGGGCATTCATCTGATAGTTGTGGTGGAAGATTTTACACTTATTCTAAATCCAACAATTATATCTTTTGATCCATTTCTTACTACCCAACCTAACGAGCCAAGCTCATTTAACCAATTCATAACTCGTACCTTACCTGAGCCATATGAGAAAATACTAAATGAGGAGGTTCCAGAGTATCCCAACCTCACTACCAACACGAATAAAATTCAGGTACATCTCACAACATGAAAGGGCAAGTCGGGAGCTATGCATAAAAAGTGTACCATACGTGGGTTCTACAACTCATAGGGGATGAGTTCTCCCACCCGGGGAGAATAGATGGGGACATCACGATCAAGAGCATTGGATTCGGGCTGAGAGATTGTCTAGCAGCAGAAGAAATGGAAAGGAAGCCGAAACAGAAGAGCCGAAAAGAAAAAGAACGTGAAAGTGATTAAGAGCTCAAATTCAAAGGACTGAAGAGTTTTCGTCACCTTCTGCGAAACCATCGAAAAAGTGGTCATAAGTCTTTCAATATAAGTCGAAATTGTGTGATTCTTATCATGTTATAAAGATACTTCGATAATTTTTCGAATAAGATCAATTTCACGTTAATCGGATATCGTTTAACTCTTCAAAAGTGATTGCGTAATAAAAAGAAGGGATTTAGAATTTCATGGCAAACTTGTCTTTTAGTAATTATTTGTTTTAGGGTTTTTATTTTATAGTCTACTATATGAGGTCTTTATAACTTTGTAATATGTAGTTGATTATTGAATGAAAATTTGAGAGTTTGCTTTTGTTCAAACCGTAGAAGACTTGTTAAGAGTTTTCGATCGAATGAGTGAATCTTTCGAAACCTGAGGAGTGAGCAATCATTTTCCGTGCAACATGGTGCGAAGCCGACAAACAACCTCAGTGTGAAGCCTCAAAACTATTGGTGTGAAGCCTTAGATCTATATTTCTCTTCAATCCTTTTCTTTATTTATTATCTGGAAATATCTTCCCTTGGTTTAATAAAATTCCTAAACCCCAAATCTAAAAAATTTACATTTTTTGATTTATCCCTTTTGATTAATTTAATCCCTTGAGCCTTCGTTTTCCCTAACCTTTGAGGAGTTAAGAGACGACACCATAATTATCACTTGATGCCCTAAACTAGGTCGAAACTCCGCTCCTTCATCAGATCCATTTTTCTTGATCGGGAATATCGATGCGTGTGATTGCTAAAATTGAATTAGCCTAGTTGTTTTATTGAATTCAATAAATTAATTTAATGTGTTTGGATGATTTCGAATATTTTTATAATTCAATTTAATCTGAGGTTAATCCCAAACTTGCATAATTAGGGTTTTAGCGTTTGTCCCACATTAGATAGGGTATCAAAGCTCAGTTTTAGTTTAGGGATGTCGGTGTCATATAGGTTTTAGGTTCATTTTCTTTTATTTTTTTGCATCATATCGTTTTGTGTTGCATAGTCATGAACCTCAGTAGGATAGAAGCCCTTTTTAATGATTTTGCGGCCAAATTTACCGCGGGTCAAGTCGCCTTTAAGGCACAACTACAAACTCAGCAGGAGGCTTTAAAAATTCGTCATACTGAAAACCTTAGTCGGACTTCCGAGGGTTTGGATGAAAGTAGAGTTAGGAGATACTTCCTTCATTGTGAGCTCGAATATGATCTTGATAGAAAATCCCTAACATCTATTCAAATCGAAGTCCCAGATTGCGAGGGTATGACCAACCCTAAAACCTTTGTGGGATGGTTGACTAACATAGAGGAGTATTTTGACTCGTATGATATGTCAGAAGGGTGTAAGGTTAGGCTCGCCAAAACGAGGTTGGTGCGCTATGCAAAAAAATATTGAGATGGTATGGAGTTTCGGCACAAGTTAGTTTGAAATAAGCCTGTCACACGATGGGAGGACATGAAGGAACAACTTATCGACCAATATGTTCCTTTCACGAACCACCACCTTCTACAATGTTTGATAGCTAAGGTGGATAAGAGTCATAAACACACCCAACTTGAGTCAAGGAGCACTTACATTAAAAAGAACTCTAATTTCTTGGTTCCACCATTGAAACCTGTGCTTACTCCATCTCCAAATTGCAAAAGCGAGAGGAGCGAGTGTTGAGAGCCCTAAACCTTGTGGTCGTAACAAGTGCTATATGTGCCAAGGACTTGGGCACTTTGCATACCAATGGCTCACAAAATTTCTCACTCCGGATTTATTGCCTAAAAGAGAGTCCTAAGGAGCCGAAAAATAAAAAAGTGGAAGAGTATGACCCTCAGACTGTGATGAGTGAGAAGGAGATAGAAGAAGCTGATGCATGTCTAGTTTGTGTTAAAGAGACTTCTATTTTCCTTGTGATTAGTGATGTTGAGTCTAATACACACGAGTCCATCGAACTGGGTACATAAGAACCATTAGTGTCAATTGAATCGAGTACCCTAGAGTCTTTGATTTTGGTTGCAGCAAGTAAGTACGAGTTACTCGAGCTGAGTGTATATGAACATTAGTGTTCTTTGTTTCGATAACGCATGAGTTGTTAGAGTTGATAAGAACGTGTCAGCATTCTAACTTGCATGGGATTAACGATAAGATTTTATTGAATGCTGAAAATACACCGAATGTCACTAATACAACGAATTTATTTAATGATCTTAATAATACTAATTGTGTGTTAATTCATGATAATCCTGAGCATGTGGAAGTCCTAACCTTGAAATGAGGTAATGATGAAAGTCTTAAATTTTCTCTAGACAAGGGCATTCATCCTATAGTTGTGGTGGAAGATTTTACACCTATTCCAAATACTGCAACTATATGTTTTGGTCCATTCCTTGCTACTCGACCTAATGAGCCAATCCCATTAAACCAATTCATAACCAGTACCTTACCTGAGCTATATGAGAAAAGGTTGAATGAGGAGGTTCCAAAGTATCTGAACCTTACTACCAACGCGGATAAAATTCAGGCATATCTCACATGTAAATGCAAGCTGGGAGATGAGCATTCAAATTGAACCATGCGTGGGTTCTACAACTCATCGGGGATGAGTTCTCCCACTCAGGGAGAATTGATGGAGACATCACAATCAAAAGCATTAGATTTGGGCCAAGAGATTATCCAGCGGCAGAATAAACGGAAAGGAAGCCGGAACGAAAGCGTTGGAAAGAAAAAGAAGAATGTGAAAGTGGTTCAGAGTTCAAATTCGAAGGACTGAAGAGTTTTTGTCACTTTCTGCGCAACTATCAGAAAAGTGGTCATAACTCTATCAATATATGTCGGAATTGTGTGATTCTTGTTTTGTTGGAAAGCTACTTCGATATATTTTTAAATAAGACCAATTTCACATTAATCAGACATCCTTTGACCCTTCAAAAGTGGTCATGTAATAAAAATACGGGATTTAATTTTTCAGGGCAAACTTATCTTTTAGTGTTTTAGGGTTTTTTTTTTCGTGGCCAACTATATAAGGTCTTTATAACTTTATAATATGTAGTTGATTATTGAATGAAAATTTTAGAGTTTGCTTTTGTTCAAACCCTAGAAGACTTGTTAAGATTTGTCGATCGAAGAAGCGAATCTTTCGAAACCTTAGGAGTGAGCAATCATTTCTCATGAGACGTGGTGCGAAGTCGACGTACAGCCTTGGTGTGAAACCTCGAATCTTTTGGTGTGATGTCTTGGATCTTTCTCTTCAATCTTTTTTTTAATTTATTATTTGGTAATATCTTCCCTTGCTTTGTTAAAATTCATAAACCCAAAATCTAAAAAATTTACATATTTTGATTTATCCCTTTTAATTAATTTAATCCATTGAGCCTTCGTTTTCCCTAACCTTTGAGGAGTCAAGAGACGACACCATAATTATCGCTTGATGCCCTAAACTAGATCGAAACTCGAACCCTTCATCAGATCCGTTTTTCTAGATCGGGAATATCGATGCATGTGAGCGCTAAAATTAAATTAACCTAGTTGTTTTACTGAATTTATTAAATTAATTTAATGTGTTTGGATGATTTCGAATATTTTTATAATTCAATTTTATCTGAGGTTAATCCGAAACTTGCATAATTAGAGTTTTAGCGTTTGTCCCGCATCAGATATGGTATCAAAGCTCAGTTTTAGTTTAGGGTTGTTGGTGTCATATAGGTTTTAGGTTCAATTTTTTTATTTTTTTGCACTATATCATTTTGTGTTGCATAGTCATGGACTTCAGTAGGATAGAAGCCCTTCTTAATGATTTTGCGGCCAAGTATATCGCGGGTCAAGCCGCCTTTCAGGTCCAACTGCAAACTCAGCAGGCGGCATTAAAAATCCGTCATACTCAAAGCCTTAGTCAGACTTCCAAGGGTATGGATGGAAGTAGAGTTAGGAAACACTCCCTTCATTGTTAGCCCAAATATGATCTTGATAGAAAATTCCTAAGGTTTATTCAAACCGAAGTCCCAAATTTCAAGGGTCCTTCGCGGGATGGCTGACTAGCATAGAGGAGTATTTTGACTCGTATGACGTGTTGGAAGAGTGTAAGGTTAGGCTCGCCAAAAAGAGGTTGGGACGCTTTGCAATAAAATATTGGGATGGTATAGAGTTTCAGCGCAAGTTTACTCAAAATAGACCCATCACACGATGAGAGGACATGAAGGAACGACTCATCAACCAATATGTTCTTTTCACGCACCATCACTTTCTACGGTGTTTGGAAGCTAAGGTGGATAAGTGCCATAAACACACCCAATTTGAGTAAATGAGCACCTACACTAAAGAGAACTCTAATTTCTGAGTTCCACCATTGAAACTTGTGCTTACTCCTCCAAATCCCCAAATTGCAAAAGCGAGAGGAGAGAGAGTTGAGAGCCCTAAACCTTGTGGTCGTAACAAGTGCTATATGTACCAAGGAGTTGGGCACTTTGCATACCAATGCCCCACAAAATTTCTCACTTTGGATTTATTGACTAAAAGAGAGTCCTAAGGAGCCGGAAAATAGAAAAGTGGAAGAAGTATAGGACCCTCATACTGTGATGATTGAGGAGATAGAAGAAGCTGATGCAAGTCTAGTTTGCGTTAAAGAGACTTCTACTTCCCTTGTGATTAGTGATGTTGAGTCGAACACATGTAAGTCCATCGAACTGGGTACATAATAACCACTAGTGTCAATTGAATCGAGTACCCCAGAGTCTTTGGTTTTGGTTGCAGCGAGTAAGTATGAGTTACTCGAGCCGAGTGTACATGAACCATTAATGCCTCTTGTTTTGATAACACATGAGTTGTTAGAGTCAATAGGAACGTGTCAGCATTCTAACTTGCATGGGATTAACGATAAGATATTATTGAATGCTGAAAATTCACAGAATGTCACTAACACAATGAATTTATTTAATGATCTTAATAATACCAATTGTGTGTTAATTTATGATAGTCCCAAACATGTGGAACTTCTCCTGGCCTTCAAAAGAGGTAATGATGAAAGTTCAGAATTTCCTCTAGATAAGGGCATTCATCTAATAGTTGCGGTGGAAGGCTTTTGATTTATTCCTTGCTATCTTACCAAATGAGCCAATCCCATTTAACCAATTCATAACTCGTACCTTACCTAAGCCATATGAGATAAGGTTGAATGAGGAGGCTCTAGAGTATTCAAACCTCACTACCAACGCGAATAAAATTCAGGCGTATCTCACAACATGGAAGGGCAAGCTAGGAGCAGAGCATCCAAAGTGTACCATATGTGAGTTCTAGAACTCATCGGGGATGAGTTCTCCCACCCGTGGGAATTGATGGGGACATTACGATCAAGAGTATTGGATTCGGGCCGAGAGATTGTCCAACAGCTGAAGAAATGGAAAAGAAGCCGAAACGGAAGAGTCGGAAAGAAAAAGAAGAATGTGAAAGTAGTTAAGAGCTTAAATTCAAAGGACTGGAGAGTTTTCATCACTTTCTGCGCAGCCATCGGGAAAGTGGTCATAAGTCTATCACTATATGTCTAAAATGTGTGATTCTTATCTTATTAGAAAGCTACTTCGATAAGATTTCAAATAAGACCAATTTCACGTTAATCAGACATCATTTAATCCTTCAAAAGTGGTCGCGTAATAAAAATATGAGATTTATTTTTTTAGGGCTAACTTGTCTTTTAGTATTTATTAGTTTTAGGGGTTTCCTTTTTTTTGCGGCCTACTATATAAGATCTTTATAACTTTGTAATTAGTAGTTGATTATTGAATGAAAATTTGAGAGCTTGCTTTTATTCAAACCCTAGAAGCCTTGTGAAGAATTTTCGATCGAATGAGCGAATCTTTCGAAACCTGAGGAGCGAGTAATCATTTCTCCTGCGATATTGTGCGAAGCAGACGTACAACCTTGGTGTGAAACCTCGGAACCTATGGTGTGAAGCCTTGGATCTATCTTTCTCTTCTATCCTTTTCTTTATTTATTATCTGGTAATATTTTCCCTTGCTTTGATAAAATTCCTAAACCCCAAATCTAAAAAATTTACATATTTTGATTTATCCCTTTTGATTAATTTAATCTCTTGAGCCTTCGTTTTCCCTAACCTTTGAGGAGTCAAGAGACGATACCATAATTATGGCTTGATGCCCTAAACTAGATCGAAACTCGAATCCTTCATCGGATCCGTTTTTCTAGATCGAGAATATCAATGCATGTAATCGCTAAAATTGAATTAACCTAGTTTTTTTATTGAATTCATTAAATTAATTTAATGTGTTTGGGTGATTTCGAATATTCTCATAATTCAATTTAATCGGAGGTTAATTTCAAACTTGCATAATTAGGGTTTTAGCATTTGTCACATATGAGATTTGGTATCAAAGCTCAGTTTTAGTTTAGGGTTGTCGGTGTCATATAGGTTTTAGGTTCATTTTCTTTTATTTTTTTGTATCATATCGTTTTGTGTTGCATAGTCATGGACCTCAGTAGGATAGAAGCCGTTCTTAATGATTTTGCGGCTAAGTTTACTACATGTCAAGCCGCCTTTTAGGCCCAATTGCAAACTCAACAGGAGACTTTAAAAATAAGTCATACTCAAAACTTTAGTCGGACTTCCAAGGGTTTGGATGGAAGTAGAGTTAGGGGATACACCCTTCATTGTGAGCCCAAATATGATTTTGATAGAAAATTCCGAAGGTCCATTCAAACCGAAGTCACAGATTTTAGGGGTATGACCCATGGATCAAAATCTCGTTTTTTCGATACGTATCATCCAACCCCAAAACCGATATGTACCGGATGATACTTTCCGAATTTTTTCCAAAAAAAAAAATAAAACCGATAATTTGAAATTATCAGACAAATTATCGTTCGATACGAACTATACATTGAACGATACGGATGATACTTTGAACGATAATTTGACTATTTTTTAAGGGGGGCGATAAAAACCTAATTTATTGTATCGATTAAGTAAAAAACCGATGCATATCGTCCGATACATATCATACGTATCGGTATCGGACGATATTTTGATCCATAGTATGACCTACCCTAAAAACCTTCGTGGGATGGTTGACTAGCATACAGGAGTATTTTGACTCGTATTACGTGTCGAAAGAGTGTAAGGCTAGGCTCGCCAAAACAAGGTTGGTGCTCCATGCAAAAAAATATTGGGATGGTATAAGTTTCAGCCCAAGTTAGAACGAAATAAGCCTATCATACAATGGAAGGACATGAAAGAACGACTCATCGACTAATATGATCCTTTCACGCAACACCACCTTCTACGGTGTTTGGAAGCTAAGGTGGATAAGTGTCATAAACACACCCAACTTGAGTCAAGGAGCACCTACACTAAAGAGGGCTCTAATTTCTGGGTCGAAACGTGTGCTTACTCCTCCAAATCCCCAAATTGCAAAAGCGAGAGGAGCTAGTGTTGAGAGCCTTAAACCTTGTGGTCGTAACAAGTGCTATATGTGCCAAGGACTTGGGCACTTTGCATACCAATGCCCCAAAAAATTTCTCACTCCAAATTTATTGACTAAAAGAGAGTCCTAAGGAGCCGAAAAATAGAAAAGTAGAAGTGTATGACCCTCATACTGTGATGAGTGAAGAGGAAATAGAAGAAGCTGATGCAAGTCTAGTTTGTGTTAAAGAGACTTCTATTTCCCATTTGATTAGCGATGTTGAGTTGAATACACGTAAGTCCATCAAACTGGGTATAGAAGAACCATTAGTGTCAATTGAATCGAGTACTTTAGAGTCTTTTGTTTTGGTTGCAGCGAGTAAGCACAAGTTACTCGAGCCGAGTATACATGAACCATTAGTGCCCCTTGTTTCGGTAATGCATGAGTTGTTAGAGTCGATAGGAACTTGGCAACATTCTAACTTGCATGAGATTAACGATAAAATTTTATTGAATGTTGAAATACACTGAATGTCACTAACACAACGAATTTATTTAATGATCTTAATAATACCAATTGTGTGTTAATTCATGATAGTCCCGAGCATGTGAAAGTTCTCCCGACCTTGAAAAGTGGTAATGATGAAAGTCCAGAATCTCCTCTAAACAAGGGCATTCATCCGATAGTTGTGGTGGAAGATCTCACACCTATTCGAAATCCTGCAACTGTCTTTTAGTCCATTTTTTGCAACCCGACCAAACGTGTCAAACTCATTTAACCAATTCATAACACGTACTTTAACTGAGCTATATAAGAAAAGGTTGAATGAGGAGGTTCCTAAGTATCCAAACCTCACTACCAACGCGGATAAAATTCAGGCGTATCTCACAACATGAAAGGGCAAGTCGGGAGCTGAACATCCAAAGTGTACCATACGTGGGTTCTACAACTCACCGGGAATGAGTTCTCCCACCCGGGGAGAATTGATGGGGACATCACGATTAAGAGCATTAGATTCGAGCTGAGAGATTGTCCAGCAGCAGAAGAAACGAAAAGGAAGTCGGAACGGAAGAGCCGGGAAAAAAAAAATGTGAAAGTGGTTTAGAGCTCAAATTCGAAGGATTGAAGAGTTTTTGCCACTTTCTGCGCAACCATTTGAAAAGTGGTCATAAGTCTTTCAATATGTGTCGGAATTTAGTGATTTTTATCTTGTTGGAAAGCTACTTCGATAAGCTTTCAAATAAGACTAATTTCACGTTAATTGGACATTGATTAACCCTTTGAAAATGGCCACGTAATAAAAAATCGGGATTTAAGTTTTCATGGCAAACTTGTCTTTTAGTATTTATTTGTTTTAGGGTTTTTTTTTTTTTTTTTGTGGCCTACCATATAAGGTCTTTATAACTTTGTAATAGGTAGTTGATTATTGAATGAAAATTTGAGAGTTTACTTTTGTTCAAACCCTAGAAGACTTGAGAGGAGTTTTCAATCGAATGAGCGAATCTTTCGAAACCTGAGGAGTGAGCAATTACTTCTCTTGTGACTTGGAGTGAAGCCTCGAAACCCTTGGTGTGAAGCATTGGATCTATCTTTCGCTTCTATCATTTTCTTTATTTATTATCTGGTAATATCTTCCCTTGCTTTGATAAAATTTCTAAACCCCAAATTTAAAAATTTTACATCTTTTGATTTATCTCTTTTGATTAATTTAATCCCTTGAACTGTCGTTTTCTCTAACCTTTGAGGAGTCAAGAGACGACACCATAATTATCACTTGATGCCCTAAACTAGATCGAAACTCGAATTCTTCATCGGATCCATTTTTCTAAATCGGGAATATCGATGCATGTGAGCGCTAAAATTGAATTAACCTAGTTGTTTTATTGAATTCATTAAATTAATTTAATGTGTTTGGGTGGTTTCGAATATTTTGACAATTCAATTTAATTTAAGGTTAATCCCAAACTTGCATAATTAGGATATATATATATATAAATTTTTCTTATTAAATGATCCTAACTTAAAATAGAGATTTCAGGCTCGTTACAGATTCATTTTTTGCAAATGACCTGTCAATTTTGATCTACCCGACGAGACTTATCCAATGAACCTATTTTTTTGAACTTTTTGAGACTATTAAGGTGCTAAAAAATATCAGTGGAAGATTCAATGGCAATTAAAGTAATAAAAAATGTTAAATATTATTGGTTGGGTTACTCGATCCGTCGGGTACATTCTACTATTTAACTTTTCTCTTTTTGTGTTGCATTTTTCTTTAATATATTTTTGTTAATTTGCTAATTGCATTATCAAATTATAAACAATAGAATGAAATATGGAGATATTTATAATCTAAAAGCAATGAGTATTATTTTATTTGTCAAAAAAAAAAATTGTGGCAAGTTTTTTCAAGATTATCATGAAAGAGGGGCCCCACTTTAGGAACTCGCCTTGGGCCCCTAAAATCTCAGGGCTGGCCTTGATATATATTTATATATCCACGTATTTGCATGTGTTTGTGGGCATAGACACAATGACGGAGTACGGAAATAAAATGGTAAAAAATGGGAAGTACGGGAAAAATAAGGGGTATTGGAAGAGAAAAAGTTGAAAAAAACAGAAGATATATTAAAATCATAAAAATTTAATTCATTAAAATTTTATAAAACATGCTCTAAATGTGTGTTTTTTGTAAACAAAGTGTTTTTATACACGCTATCAAAAAAAAAAAAGTGTTTTATACATATCTTTTTTTCAAAAGACGCAGTTTTTTGTGACTACGTTTGTGGGAAGTTTGAACTAATTGTATTAGCTTCAAGTGTCTAAGAGAGTTGGAAACTGGGGAAGGGTAAAGTACAGAAAAATACCTCAAAATCTCCATCCTTTTTAACCTTCTTTCCCTGAACTCCAAGTTGATCTGTTGATGAACCCACCTCAAGAGCTAAGAGTTCGTTGTAATTTGATTGGAAGAATAAGAAAGAAAAGATTGAAAGTATGTTTTTTTTTTCTTTGTTGGTAAAAGGATTGGAGCTAACGGAAAAACATTTTGGTATAGATTTCCTACCTTGGTTAACAGCAATGACTTCCGTATTATTAAGCAATCCCAAGGTTTCATTGTCCATTGAACGAATATCGCATCCAATCAACAGAGGAGCCTGCACATGTGACCTTGCATGTAACTCAATTACTAGCAGAAGAGCAGCGGACAGCTGCTCTGTGATATGTTTAGGGTTTAGGGTTCTCCATTCCCTAAACCCTAAACCATCATAATACCCTATTCCAGACTTCCAGTACCTTAACTAATGCCCATATGCTGAAATGGGAGCGGTACTCCTCCCTTGTCATGCCACCGTTTCCTACTTCGAGCATGTCCGGATCTGTCCAAAACAAATCCGGCAACTGATATTCCATTCTAACCTAAAGAAATCAACCCCAATTTATGTTGTAATAAAAACATCAAACATGGCATAGTTTTGGCCTTCCAATTTACATTTCTTGGTACTGGTTAATCAAAGGTCTGCATAATTGAGTTTCCTCCAGAATTATCAATCAAATTCTGTGTTATCGAACAATTTTTTTGTTACTAAAACAGCTTTAAGATGATAGCGGAAGTTACCATTCCATGCACCAGGTCCTGCATAGGATGCCCATTTGTCGTTCGAATCAGCACAAGAAGTCATACTACCAACAAATGAAGCACCAATCACTTAACAAATATGATTCACTTTACCATAGAAATGTGGCTACCAAAGTAAAACTAATAAAACTTCTGCATTTATATTCTATGGTATTGCTTTGTTTGGACCTTTTGAATGCATCCTAACTTTTGATGAATCATGTCACTGTTAAGTGAATCAGGGACCCATTTTTACCTATCCCAAGAATCCTGGATGTCTCCCGTCGTTCTCCAACTATTTCCTATAGTTGGTGCCCAAGTTGCTGGGTCTTCTTCCCCCCTACATAAAAAAACAAAGAAAAAAAAATTCAATTTTAGAGATGTAATCGAGGAAAGAGTCATTTAAATAGATGAATCTACCAACAATAAGAGCACAAATTTAATTAGGTAATTAATGCTAGGGATTGACTTCTAGGAAACAAGTATTGCATATTAGGAACCCATTTTTTAGTGTTAATGATAGGAACTTGGGACTGAGCTGTTGGAACATTTTCTAAAACCCTCGAAATCGTGCATATAAAAGGTGTGACATTTAGAAACTGGATTATAATTGTTTATTTCACAAGGATATTATTTGGAAGCTTCGATAACTTACAGGATTCCTATTTGGTATCCACTTACAGTACTGATGTGGTTTTTCTATTCTAATGAATGATGGGTTTAGATTCTAAATAGAGTATAATATTGTTATAAATAAGGTGGACATTGATGTAGGTACTAACACAAAGCGGTTTAGATGGGCTGAGATTAATTGAAGATTAATAAAAATAATTGAAATATAAATTGTCTTAACAAATTAACACGGAAAATTAAAATATTTCTAATTACATGATTTACAATAGCCCAAACTAGTGTTACTTTCGTTGCAAATTTCCTTTCTGGATCTAAAAGACTAGGGCTCTTAGGCGAACATGCAGATCTCCAACATTTTAGGAATTCGAACAAACTTATACAAGAGTTCTTTCGAAAATGAGCGAATTTAAAAAAGAGAAATGAGATTCTAGGCAATTAGAATTCAAATAGGATTGTAAGTAGAATGAAAGAAAACAAGAATCAAATACTTACGCCTTCAAGTGAGATACAAGTGCATATTAAGATTGAATGATCAGTTTCGCACCAACCACCCGCGTATAGAAGAATCACTCTTCTATTTTGAGAGAATCACACTCTTGAAGGAAAACATCTCGTTTTTCATTTGCATAGCAAAGTTCATAATCATTAATTAAATAAAAATAGTCCTTACAAAGCCTTTTATAGACATTTTACAAACATATTCGAAATTTGAAAATAAATAACTAACTGTAACAACACATTCGAAATTTAAAAATAAATAACTAATTGTGACCGCCAGTAACTAACTGAAACTTCACTGATGTTCATCATCATGACGTTTCTTTCGCCTTTGATAAATCACAGGTGATTCTTTAAATCTGATGTCCCCATCAATTCTCCCCGGGATAGAGATTGTGATACTGGTTGCAAAGATTCGGATCAATACGTTGGAATTCACCTTTTGTGAGCCATGTATTCTCCGAATCTAGTCTATTTTGCCATTTGATAAGGTACCTTTGAAATCCCCCTTGATTTGTTGACACAATTTGATCATCCAAAACATCTTCAATTATCTCACGAGATGGACGGGTAGGTGGAGGTAATAGAATAGGGAGGGAGATAGAGGTAGGTTGATCAAAAGGGTTAGGTGGTATCATAGCAGGGCCATAGGATGGTACAAGATCCTCCACATTGAAGGTTGAACTAATGCCCAACTCTGGTGGTAGTTCTAGAATATAAGCATTAGGATCGGCATGCTTCGGGATCCTATAAGGTCCAACACTACGAGCTTGTAACTTTTTAGTGGTTCCTTGAGGGAAACGCTCAATTCTAGTTCGAACTATTACAAAGTCACTCTCTTGAAATTCTTTAAACTTTCTATGAGAATTTGCAGAAAATTTATATATTTCATTACTCACATCAATCCTTTTTTTAATCTCAGCATGCAATTTATGAATGTGATGTGCAAATGCAGATGCAGACTCTGATGATCTTTGATGAACTGACATCGGAATAAGATCTATGGGAGTCCTAGGTTTATAACCGTACACAATTTGAAATGGACTCATCCCAGTTGTCCTATTAACTGAGTTGCTATAAGCAAATTCAGTGACGGGTAAGATGGAATCCCAACTTTTAATATGTTCACCCACCAAACATCTTAATAGATTTCCTAGACTCCGATTAACAATCTCAGTTTGTCCATCAGTTTGGGGATGATATGCTGGTGAGAATTGAAGTCTGGTCCCCATTTTATGGCATAATGTCTTTCAAAAATAACTGACAAATTTAACATCTCTGTCTAACACATTGATCTTTGCCAAACCGTGTAAATGAACATCACTAAAGCATAGTGTAGCAATCTTGCTCACATCAGAAGTCTTTGAACAAGCTATGAAATGGGCCATTTTAGAGAAACGGACTACAACAACAAATATCGAGTCATGTTTGCCCAGGGTCTTAGGAAGTCCTAGCACAAAATCCATAGACAGGTCCTGCCACGGAACATGTGGCACTAGTAAAGGAGTATACAACCCCGTGTTATGTTTCCTTTGTTTAGCTAGTTGGCAAACACGACATTGATTAATGATTTTGATGACATTTCATGCAAGGATGGGCCAATAAAATCTATCTTTGACCAATGCAACAGTTTTGTTGCGATCGAAGTGCCCAGCAACACCTCCGGAGTGTAATTCCCAAACGAGGAAGTCTCGTAGTGAAGTGTGAGGAACACACAAGCGATGTTTCAAAAATAAATACCGATCCTATAGGGTATACTTACATGTTCTGTCATATTGACCATTCACAAGTGAAGTACATTCTTGTCCAAAATTTGGACACATAGGATAGTCTTTTAATAAACGGTCGAATCCAATTACTTCGACACTCATAGAATGCAATGTTGTCACTCTACGGCTTAGAGCATTTGCAGCTCCATTCTCTACTCCAGCTCTATGTTTTAAGACAAAGGTGAACCTTTAAGTTGTTCAACCCATTTCACATATCTTGGGTTTAATTACTTTTGAGAGTTCAAAAATTTTAAAGCCTCATGATAGGAGTATAAAACGAATTCGTGTGGGAACAAATAGTGCTTCTAATACTTGAGAGATTGGACCACCGCATAGAATTCCTTGTCATAAGTAGAGTATTTTTGTTTGGCCTCGTTTAGCTTTTCACTAAAATAAGCTATAGGATAACCTTCTTGGCTTAATACTCCACTAATACCCACTCTAGAAGCATCACATGCCACTTCAAAGACTTTAGAGAAGTCTGGAAGGCGCATTGTAGGGGCTTCCATCATATGGGATTTAATTTCCCTAAATGCCCTTGTCATAGCAGGCGTCCAACTAAATTCTCCTTTCTTAATACAATCGGTGATAGGGGCTGTGATTGTGCTGAAATTTCGGATGAATCTCCTATAAAATGTTGCTAACCCATGGAAACTTCGTGCTTCTTGAATATTCTTAGGTTCAGGCCACTCAATAATAGCCTTGACCTTTTCCGGGTCCGCAGCCATTCCTTTAGAATTTACAACAAATCCCAAGAAGATAACGCTAGTTGTCATGAAGGTACACTTCTTTAGATTTGGGTACAATTTCTCTCTTCTAAGGGCTATACAGACTTGCCTCAAATGATCTAAGTATTGTTCCTTGTTGTGGCTATAGATAAGGATATCATCAAAATAAACCACAAGAAACTTGCTCATGAAAGGTCTCAACACTTGTGTCATAAGACGCATAAAAGAGCTCGGGGCATTCGAAAGTCCGAACGGCATGACAAACCATTCGTATAAATCATCCTTGGTTTTAAAGACAGTCTTCCATTCGTCTCCTGGATGAACTCTAACTTGGTGGTATCTACTCTTCAAATCAATCTTTGAGAAGATGGTGGCACCAACCATCATATCTAACATATCGTCAAATCTTGGTATAGGAAACAGGTATTTGACATTGATTTTGTTGATAGCGTGGTTATCGACGCACATCCTCCAAGAACTATCTTTCTTGGGTGCGAGCAATGCTGGCACGACACATGGACTCATGCTTTCTTTGATGAATCCCTTATGTAGGAGTTCATCAATTTGCCTTTTCAACTCCGAGTGTTCGGAGGAGTTCATGCGATAGTGAGGCAAATTTGGGATGGTAGAACCAGGAATTAGATCAATAGCATGTTTAATGTTTCTTAAAGATGGCAATTCATTTGGGAGGTCTATGGGATAGACATCTTGAAACTCTCTCATGATGGATTCGACCTCTTGGGGAAACTTAATACTCGATTCCTTATTTGATTCCACAGTTACGAGAACCTAGACAACATTCTCTTCCTTGACACTTTGTGCAAACTTTACGAGGTTAACAATATGGATAACCTTAGTTGGTTTCTCTTTTTCGATTGCACTTTTATCCGTTTATTTGTTTGTTTCCTGGCTGACGCTCTAGGAGGTATAGGATTTAGTCTGATCTTATGACCTTTGTGTATGAAGGAACACATGTTCGATTTGCCAAACAATGTGACGTCATTGTCAAACAACCAGGGCCTCCCAAGAATGATATGCCCTACATCCATAAGCACAACATTGCACTACAAGGTATCCTTATACGATCCAAACTGTATAGGCACCTGACATTTATGTGGCACTGGGATGGATGAAGAATCACCCCAAGCTACCTTATAAGGTCGTGGGTGATGAACGGGTTTAAGTCCCAATCGAGAAATTGTGCTCTCGGAAATGACATTAGTGCAAGTTCCATTATCGACTATAACCTTACACGCTTTCTCACCACACTCGACAATGGTATAAAAGATATTATCCCTTCGCTAGATTGGGCTAGATCACATCTAACTACAAGCGCATGTGAGGTGTTATTCTCGTCAACAGGGTAGGAGTTTCTCGAAGACACGCTACAGTCTTTTCCGCTATGTGATCTTCTTCATCACTAAGAAATGATTTGGGTTCATAGATTTCTACTTCTCCATCTCCTTGTTCTTCTAAAATGAACAAACTACGTGTAGGGCACTGAGATGCAAAATGTTCGAATCCCTGACACCTGTAGCATTTGCCTTGGCCGCCATTTATGGGGTCCTCTATCATTGGACTTTTACCCTTATCAGCTCTAATTACCGAATTGGTAATTGAATTAGATTTAGTCGATTGGGGGTTAACAAAAGATTTAGATTCACAGTAGTTAGGCTTATAACCGGACCCACTAGCATCAAAACGTCTTGTTTGAGGGGTCTTAAGGTATCGCTCCAACTCTTCAACCCTAGAGAAACATTCATCTAGATCGATTACAGGATACGGAACAAGTTCTCTTTGTAACTCAGGGCAGAGACCCGTTCAAAATCGAGATAGTGTAACCTTTTCCTGTTCCTGTATATTAGCTTCGAACATCAAGTTTTCGAACTTGTCGATGTATTCAGTGACCAACATTCCCTTGGCGAAGTGATTGCAATTGATCAAGAAGGCGTTCATCATAGGATAGAGGAACATACTTCTTATTCAATTAGATCTTCATGTCACCCCATGTGGAGATGGGTGGAAGACCTTGGGAATGTCTACGGCGCTCGATACCCATCCAGTAAAGTCTCGCTTGACCCATAAGCTTGACTTTGGTAAACCGGACCTTGCACTCTTCAAACATGGCATACCATTCAAAATAGGCTTCCATGCCAGTCACCTATTCTAAATAAACTTTGGGTTACCTCTTTCAATCGAAAATGGGAGCATCCATCTTGATAGATTTCATGATTTTATCATCTTGATTAGGTGGTAGATCACGATGAAGAGGACCATCTCTCCTATAATCATTGTTGTGGTCTTAAGGTGGTCATCCATGATAACCCTATTCATTTTATCGACACAATTTACTAGATTGTCATGTCTGATTTGTTGATCACGTAGTTGATTTTGTAATTGTGTATGATACGCAAACATTTGGGCTTGAAGCTCAGTTTGATTCGTAGCCAATTTAGTCGTAAGTTCCTTAATAAGGACTTCGAACCTATCGGACTCCATAATGATGCAAGGTAATGACAATGAAATCTGGAATCTATATGAATGCTAACACTCCTAAACTGATTGTTCTCTAATACCAAATCTGATGCATGCACTAACACAATGCGATTTAGATGGGCTGATATTAATTTAAGATTAATAAAAATAATTGAAATATAAATTGTCTTAACAAATTAACACGGAAAATGAAAAGATTTCCAATTACATGGTTTACAATAGCCAAAACTAGTGTTACTTTCGTTGCACATTTCCTGTCTGAATCTAGAAGACAACAGTTTAGGAATTTGAACAAACTTACACAAGAGTTCTTTCGAAAATGAGTGGATTTAATAAAGAGAAATGAGATTCTAGGCAATTAGAATTCAAATAGGATTATAGGTAGAATGAAAGAAAACAAGAATCGAATTCTTACGCCTTCAAGTGAGATAAAAGTGGACATGAAGATTGAATGATCGGCTTAGCACCAACCACACACGTATGGAAGAATCACTCTTCTATTTTGAGAGAATCACACTCTTGAAGGAAAACATCTCGTTTTCCATTTGCATAACAAAGTTCATAATCATTAATTAAATAAAAATAGTCCTTACAAAGCCATTTATAAGGGTTTTACAAACATATTCAAAATTTAAAAAGAAATAACTAACTGTAATTGCACATATTCGAAAATTGAAAATAAATAATTAATTGTAACCCCCAGTAACTAACTGAAACTTCACGGATGTCCGTCATCGTGACGTTTCTTTCACCTATGATAAATCATAGGTGGTTCTTTAAATCTGATGTCCCCATCAAACATCCTCTCTCTCTATACAGTAAACTTTATAAGCAACTTTCTCTAATGGGAATTAAATGTACCATTTTTTTTTTTCCATTTTTTGGCCTCAGCAGCTTCTTATTCATTAGGTTTGTGATGTTATATGGCTTGAGTCGACGTCTTTCCAACTCATCTTTTTTTTTTTATTAATCCCACATTGAATCGTTTCCCATCCCCTTATCTTTGTTATGGAAACAAAAGCAATCACATTCAGTCGATCCTTTGATCCCATAGCCTCTCACTGGATCACCAATGCAAAATTAAGTGGTACAAACTTTCTTCCATGGTTACGGTACATCAAAATATATTAAGGGAGACATTGAAAGCTCGACCACATTCTCGAATTTTTCACCACCTTCTGTTCCTTCCTATGCTCAGTGGAAAGTTGATAATTACATTGAGTTAGGACGGTTGTTCAATTCTATGGAGGAGCCCTCTGTAACATGTTTATGTTTCATGAGCTAGTAGCACGATTTTTGGACTCTCTAACTCAAACGCATGCATATGCAAAGAATGACGGGCATATCTACCAATTATTTGGAGATCTTTTGTGTCGAGCAAGGAGACCAGTGATCTATTGCTGAATATTTTGGATCTCTACAAAGGAGATGGGATTAGTTTAGTTAGTATGAGCTTCCCTCCGAGTATCCTGGTATGGTCCCAAATTGCTTCTCGTCGCCTTGAGCAACAACAGATCTATTTTCTCTTGATGGGACTCTGCACTGAGTTGCAGCAATTGAATGCCCATATTCCTCCGACTTACCCATTACCCCCTCTATGGACAGTGTATGCCACGATTGATTGTGATGAGTGAGGACGTGCTATTATTGTTCCTCCTCCCTTGCCTCCTGAGCACACTTCTTTAGCATCAGATTCTCATGGTAACGGGAGCCGTCACGGTCGGGGAGGTAGAGGAGGCTGCAAATGTGGAGGTGGTCGTGGAGATCCCACTATTGTTTAACATAATTGTCATCAACCTAGACATGATCACTGTTCTGAAAATCGCCCGGGCGGTTCGGGCCTTGGGGCGCCACGATTTTGGCCTGGGCGGACCGGATTTGGGGCGGCCGCCCCGACCCGCCCGGGGTCTCCCTAGTCCCCAAATTTTTATTTTTATTTTATCTCATCTGTTTTTCTTCTTCTTCCTCAGTTTTTTTTCTTCTTAATTTTTTTCTTCTTCCTCTGTTTTTCTTCTCTTCTTCCTTAGTTTTTTATGATCTTCCACAACACTTCTTTTTTTCGGCAACTGAGCAATGAGCACAACTCTTTTTTTGTTCTTTTCTTTTTTTTCTTCCTCCTATTCTGGCAAGTGGCACACACACACACACACACATATATATATACACACACACATATATACATATAACGGCGCCATCCATTTCATATTTCCGCCCGAATATCCCCAGCGATTTTAAGAACATTGGACATGATCGCTGGAAATGTTTCATGATGTATGGTTATCTTCCTCATCCAGGGCCTTCACCTTCTGGACATGTTACCACTAATGCTGATTGTACCTCATCAGATGCGACTTCAGGTGACCCAGTCCACTTCTCCTGCGCCACCAGGTACTTGATCTGCTTATCATGTAGCTCTTTCTTCTGCTTTCCCTGGTTATTGACTCAGGTGCCTCAGATCATATGCCTGGTGAACCTTAGTTATCATTTTCTATTAGTTCACTCAATTCTAGTACACAGGTACGTTTAGCTGATGGTTCCGTCACTCCTGTTTCTAGTAAATTAGTGTTCCTCTATCAACTAAGCTTCTCATTTTGGTGTGTTACATGGTCCTCATTTAAACAATAGCTTGCTATCTGTTAGTTGTCTTATAAAATCATTAAATTGTTCCATAACATCTTTCCTACTCATTGTGTTCTTCAGAACTTGATTAACAAGTGGGCTTTTGGCATGGGGCATGAGAGAAGTGGACTCTATTACTTTGGCACTGATAGATTTTCTGCATTATCTTCTCCTTCCATTATTCTATCTTCATCCAGATTTATGTTTTTCACAAAGATCCTTTAGGTCTTTGGCATGTCAGGCTTGGTTATGCCAATCTACGGAACTTGTACTTGTTATTTTTATCTTTTAAAAATATTTCTAATGGTTTTAAATTTCAGTGTCAATCTTGAGAGTTATCTAAATATACTAGATCTTCGTACTCTTCCCTTATGACTCGTAGTAGTGCCTTATTTCGTCTTATACATAGTGATGTTTGGGACCTGCTCCCTTGTCTTCTTTTGATGGCTTTATATATTATATCACTTTTATCGATGATCATTCACGATGTAAATGGGTGTATTTACTTAAGTCATGATAAAGTTTTCTCCGCTTATATGAGTTTTTCCACCATGGTCCAAAGTCAGTTTGGGCATACCATTGAGGGTCTTAGGTCTAATAATACACGTCCTTAGACTTTCATTCATACCTCTAGAAGATGGGGAACTTGTATCAATTTCCTTGTCCTTACGCTTAGCAATAAAAATGGGATTACGGAGAGTAAGAAAGGGCATCTTATAGAGGTGGTTAGATCTCTCCTGTATTTACCGACCAAAAAAAAAAAAAAGATCTCTCCTGTATGGAATGCAAGTGCCTCAATTTTAATGGTATGTAGCTCTTCTCACTGCCGCTTACCTCATTAATCATTCACTCATTCGTATATTTGATTGTCAAACTCCCATGAAAGTTCTTAATCCTAGCACTATTTTGTTTGAGATTGCACCCAAAGTGTTTGGGTGTACATGTTTTGTTCAGAATTTCTAATTCCAAAGACGCAATTGGATGACAAATCTATATGTTGTGTCTTTCGGGGATACTCTGGCATGTCTAAAGTTATTAACCTAAGACTCGAAAATTATTTCCCTGATTCTCTTTTTTGAGGATATATCATATTTCTCAACGAGATCTTCTCAGTTTTGTTATTTAGAGTCTTTAATCGTGCTTTCGCGTCCTATATCTCATATTCTTGCTTGTCCTACCACAGTTTCTCAGGTCTCTCCACCATCTAAGCGTGGTTGTTTCCCTCTCAGGCATACCTATCAACGCCAGAGCAAATCAGTGCCTCCTCCTTAAGTCTCAATGCCATCAGCCCATTCAAATTCAGATTCTTCAGTTATGCATGCAGAACCTTTGTCTGTGGGTTCTCCGCTTATAGTTCCTTCTTCTACTATTGTTGATGACTTGTCCCTTCCTATTACTCTTCACAAAGGTAGGAGGAGTTGTGTCACTGCTCATCTCATTTCAGTTTGTTTCTTACCAATCTATCTCACATTCTTATCACACTGCTCTAGCCATTTCTATTCCTTGCTCGATTGGGGAAACTCTTAAACATCCTTCTCAGTCTACTGCAATGGGTGAAGAAATAGTAGCCCATGAGAACAATAAAACCTGGGAATTTGTGATCTTCTCCTGATAAGAGAACCATCAGGTGCCAAAGGGCGTTCGCTCTTAAACACATCGAGGATGGCACTGTTGAAATGTACAAAGGCGGTCTAGTTGCTAAACGTTTCTCTCAGTTGCCTGGGTTGGACTTCACAACTACTTTTTCTCATTTTATTCTGGAAGAGTGATTTCTGAAGCTTCCGGCCATCACTGGCCCCTATTTGAACTAGCTGTGAAAAATGTTTTCTTGCATAAGAAGTTGGATGAAGAGGTTTCCTAGCTATCGTCTTCAGGAGAAGTAATTTGGGAAAATCTACTGTGTCTAAAGTTGATTTATGGAATAAAGCAGTCTCTTAGAGCCTTGTTTCATAGATTTAGTATTGTTGTTCCTGGTGTGGGATTCAATGAATTTCATTCTGATCATAAATGTTTCAAACATATTGGAGCGGGAGGCCTGTGGAGGATATAATTGTTCTATGTCGATGACATTGTTGTTATTGGAGATGGCACTGCTTTCATTGTCCAAGTGAAAGAAGAGTTAGATGATGCCTTTGATGTGAAAAACCTTGGGCATCTCACATTTTTTTCTATTTATTGATATTACCAATTCTCCCCGCAGTGTATTTCTTTCTCAAAGGAAATTTGCTCTTGATTTGTTGCGTGACATTGGTATGCTTAGGTGTAGACCCGCTAAGTCTCCCATGGATACCAAACATCACTTGCATGTTGATATTGGGGAGCCACTTCCTAATCCTTGTGAGTGTCAGAGACTACTTTGCGAACTTATATACCTTACAAATACTCGGCCGGACCTCACTGTTTGCCTAATGCATGCAGTCTCCATGAGCACCACATCTTTTACTGACGAATAGTTCATTCAGCAGTGGGGGTTTGAATGCTCTATAAATTCAGAGTGTATTTTATGGCTATGACTGAACGCGACTCGAGGAATTTGTTGGTCATCGCATACTTCATTATTTCAAGGCCTTTTGGGCGTAACTCGTTTTATTCTGATGCTAGACACTCCTTCCTTAGATGCTAAGTGATGAGAACTATGCTGGAGCTCCCAATGATCGTCATTCCACCTCCAGCTATTGTGCTTTTCTTAGAGATAATCTTTTCGTATGGAAGAGTAAGAAACAAGATATGGCCTCCAAATCTAGCGCCTAGTAAATATAGAGCTATGGCACATGATACATGTGAGCTCTAATCCTTCTCTCTCTGCTCACTGAGCTTTGATCTCCACCATCCACTCCCATGGCCCTGCATTGACAACCAAGCAGCCATCTATATGTTGACTTTGGTCTTCATGAGAGGAAGAAGAACATTGAAGTTGACATTCACTTCATTCAGGAGAAGATTCCAGCCAGTCTTGTTTCCACTCCTAAAGTATCCTCTTCTAATCAATTGGCTGATATATTTACTAAGGCTCTTGGTCCCTCTGAACTTCAAAGTATTCTTGTCAACCTAGGCATGATGGATATCTACCAAGTCTAGGGAGAGTATTGGGATATATTGATATAAATGTATATATGGGAGTATAGTGGTGTGTATAATATAACAACAGCTATGTATGTAATGTCAGGTATACTTGTTGATGGGGACATCAAGATCAAGAGCATCGGAATTAAAGAACTGGAAGAAATGGAAGAAACAAACAGCTCAAATTGAAAGGACGAAAAGAAACTCAGTCGATAGATTGACTCCAGTCCTCAACCGATCGAGAAGGAACAGTGGGCGCATATTCTTAGGCGAAAGAATGCCTCAGTCGATTGATCGAACAACAATTTTCAATCGATCGATTTAGACCTATGGCGTCTGACAATTAATTACTTTGTCAGTCGATCGATCAAGCAATTGCACGAATTTTGACGGAATTTAGGTTTTAAGGGCTTACTTGTCTTTTAGTTTATTTGTTTTAGGTTTTCTTTTTTTGTGAGGCCTCCTATATAAGATCTTTAAACAATGTAATAGGGAGTTGATGATTAATGAAAATTTGAGAGCTTGCTTTGTGCAAACCCTAGAAGACTTGTGAAGAGTTTTCACTAAAAAGAACGATTCTTTCACAACCTGAGGAGTGATTCTTCATTTCTCGTGCGACTTGGTGTGAAGCCGACCTACAACCTTGGTGAGATGTCTTAGAACCCTTAGTGTGAAGCCTTGGATCTATCCTTCTATTCTATCCTTTTCTCTATTTATTATCTAGTAATATCTTCCCTTGTTTGATAAAATTCTTAAACCCCAAATCTAAAAATTTTACACCTTTGATCTATCCCTTTTGTTTAATTTCATCATTTGAGCCTTCGTTTTCCCAAATCTTAGAGGATTCAAGAGACGATACCATAATAGTCGCTTGATGACCTAAACTAGATCGAAACTCGAATCCTTCATTGGATCCGTTTTTCTAGATCGGGAAACTTAATGCATGCAAAACGCTACATGCAATTAATTTAATTGTTTTAATTAAATTCATTGAGTTATTTATGTGTTTGGGATAAATTTGAATATTTTATTAATCAATTTAATCTATGATTAATCCCAACTCGCATCATTTAGGGTTTAGCGTTTTTGTCCCGCATCACTTGTCCTTTGTATTAATATAGAGGTTAGTAGGGTCCCTACTTACTAATTTACTCTCTCTCTCTCTCTCTCTCTCTTATTCGTCATCTCTTCCAACATAACTTAACCCTAATTTACCACTAAAGTCTAGTGTATACATGTGGCACATGTGCAGTTATTTTAGTTGTTTTAGCATTACCCAGTAGTTAACTAGAGTGTCATAGTTGAAGTAGTTACCTATAGCTAGAAGTTGGGAAGTCATTGTGATCGAGTAGGATTCTTTGCTATATCTGTTTGAGAAAATGAAGAGATAAGAATTATACTATCTTGTGCACGGAAAGGAAGCTTTTTACCTCTTTGATTGTGGATTCTGATTGACTATGAACCCTAACGAGTGGTATCAGATAGAGCCTTTCTAGGGCATTTTAAGAAAGAAGCATCAACCATCAAAGATGGAAAAATGCGTGCAGGCTTTAGAGAAGAAGGCTGAGATCATGAGTTGCCAATTCAATGCGATTCAAGAGGCACTCGACAACATCACTCTTCAGTTTTTACACCATCATGAAAAGATGATCACCAAGAAGATGGCCTTCATGAGATTGCCTTCATGAAGAAGGGGTCTGCTAGATGTGGCCTCCAAAATCTATTGGTTTGTAAGAAGTGGCCGATATAATGGAAAAAAGGGGTTTGTAAGACATGGTCGTATAGATTGAACAACAGTGCCTGTTTGGACTACCATGGGGTAGAACAGTGCCAAATTGGGCTGCAATCGGTCACCCCCTAGGCTTCACTTGTCCCTAAGAGTTTAAAAATAAAAAATAAAAAATAAAAGTTATAAGTAGGGCTTTGAGCTAATGGTGTGAAAATTAATGGTGACCTAAGATCACTGTTCAGTTTAACAACCATGACCATTACGGTCAATTGTGGTAGCATAAAAAGGACCAATTTGCAATCGGGTTTAGAATTGGGCTTGATCAGACCCTTCAGGTCCAATTAGGTGGAATTGAGTTGTGTTCAGGTGGATCTGACCCACTTACACCCCTATTCACTACAAAGGTTTTTATTATGTTATAAAAAGAAAAAAGATTGATATGGAAAAATAAGTTCGATCATCTTGGGGGTTTCCACTAAATGCAGACCGAAAAAGGCAATGGCTCCACGAAGATTAAATCAAGTATGTGCATGTTCCTTAAGTGTATAGATATGAAATTCATATGGAGCTAACACTTACGGTTGAAATAGAGTAGATCAAAATATGCTTACCATTCGCATAGAGAAAAGAAGATGGGCCTTCCTGAGTTAAGGAGAGCTTTGCTCATCATAGGGTACCTATGTCACCAAGCAATCAAGAATAAATAAGACAAAAGGAAAAAAAAAATGCAAGAGAAATATCCCTTCAACAAAAAAAAAAGAGACTATGCAATAAGCAATAGGTTATATACAAAAATGAGATTAAAGGGACCTTCACCTTAGCTCCGATTGTAAAAGGAGAGTAATTGGAGCTCACCATCACACCTTTGTGCCAGATTTCTTTTACCAATCCAAATCATTCAAGTATTAAACACCACATGAAGCTCATTTGTCCCGAAAAAATGCTCATTATAGGATACAAACCATTCGATCTGGGAAGTTTCATAGGGACGATTGTCCATAGGGTTCATATTGAAATGCTAGGATTCAAAAGTGCGGATCCTCCAAGCATATTTTTGGGATTATACAACTCATTGGATTTTCAGCCACTTGGAGAACTAGAATTGGTAAAATTGTCCCACGTGTCACTGTATGGCTTAAAATTAGAGGAGGAGGATTTTATCGTTCTTAAGGTCAAAGAGTCCAACCCATACGTGGATTATCACTATCGGATAAAAATTGATCACATACCAGTCCAACTTGTATGTGGATTTTCACTATAGGATAAAAATTGATTGCATATCAGAAAAAGGTTCTTATGCCCCTCGCCTTTGGAACACGTTAGCTAAGCATTTGTGAGAATGGAATGAGGGACAATTACCTCTTTTTTGGGCTTGTACCATCATTATTGCAGTTGTCGTATTTAAGGTAATCAACTCCCTAGAGAAAATCAAGTAATAAGTATCACAAAACATAACCCAATTCCTCATAATAAGCACAGAACATATTATAGTAGGGCACAAAATTTGTTTGAAGAATGGAGAATTATACTTTTATAAGATCAAATAAATATCCAAAATTGTGCCCACTATCACGGTAATGAACTGTCATACTATGGAACTCTATGAGAAAGTAATAGAGCAATGTCTAACACAAGAAATCAATAATACAAGACTATTTTCAATTCATGCAAGGAAAATCAATAACTGGCCATTTTCTGGTTAAGGGGATTTATGGAAAAGTTTACCAATGATTTTTAGCAATTGTAGAAAATCTACGATAGGGCTTACTATTTAGGGTCTAAGTGTTTAGTGTTGTCTATTTGAAAGTGAAGTGGTGCTAATTAGCCAAACGTCGAAACAAATGATAAGTTGAAACTTTAAAGAAAGGCCTTAGAATTAAGAGTTATTACATTAACTTAACAAAAATGAATATATAGAGTACAAGTTTAGATAACATGAGAGTTTGGAAGATTATTTGGTCCAAATATAAGATCATTTAATGCTACAATCTTATAGAGTTCATTATTTGGGCTCTACCACACAATTGGATGTGGTTTGAGGAAGGCAATCGAAACAAGATCAATATAGGGTACTCTATATATTGTGCACTACATATAGAGTGCAGAATGTTGGACTATGAAATAGCGAGAAATGAGAGCATGTGGCTGAAACGCGTTTGCTAAGATAGATAGAGAAAGTAATAAGAAATGATACAAAACTGAATAACATCATTTGAGATGGTTTGGACATGTTCATCAAAGACTGAAAACAACCAATTTATGAAACATTGAAAAAAAATACAAGCACTAGGGAGCAAAACGGAAGACCAATAAAAACTTAGAGAGAAGCAATTAGAAACGACATGAAGGATTGTGGAGCAATAAATAATCTATCCTTGAATAGCAATAAATGGAAAAATAACTAAAAAACAACATCAAACAAATGGGAGAAGGCAATAGTACTATAATATATTCCATTGTCATAATAAAAGCTTATTCAACTCACTTTTACCAAATAATACTAAAGCTACAGACAATTCACTACACTAACCAACACAAAAAGCAAGCGTACCCATGAAGCAAAGGTTTTTGCATCTTGTTCTTCGTATCCAAGTGACCCAGGCATGGTTTTGCTGCAAGTTTGAGTCCTGAAATAGATTGTATTAACGAAAAATATGGTTTAAAAATAACCATAATATAGACTATGAATTGAAAATAGAGTAAGAGTGGTTTTTAATCCTCAAGAACTCTACTATTACATGCACCTAATATCAGATGGCATATTAAATAGTATCTTTCAACTATATTATAAATGTGAGAAATTGGATGTCGAGCCTTGCCCCTAGAGGAGAGGACACGAAAACTGGAATTTGAGGTCACAGGGTCAACCCTATCTTAGCAATGAAATGAAAAAAGAAAGGGCGGATTGGTCGGAGAAGAAGGGCATTTAGGGAAAAGCTGTCTCTAGAAGGAAAACAACCATTATGAAAAGGAATGTAAGCTACATGAAATACTAAAGGCAACAAATGGACATGAATAACTTGGCATGATGCTTCAATGCCCCCCTTCCTATGCAAATTCTCTTAAGGACATAAGAAATATGCAGAATTATGCACACATCAACTATAAATGATCTCCTAAGTAATAAATTGCCAATAGTAACAAAACAGTACACACACATACAAAAAAAAAAATTATATCCAAAAGAACACTCAAGATTTATAAAAAAATGTTATGCTTCAAGGACTAAGTATAAATAAAAGTAAGTCAATTTATGTTGATATAGCTTTCGAAAATTTTCTTTGATAACTAGATGTTACTGCTAATGGGCTACAAAATTTCAATGATTTAAACTTCGTTTTGGGCGCACGATCACAAAATCAGGAACAATATTAATTACGAAATGGTTTGTCATAGCTTGCAAATATTTTTAATATATTAATTATTTTGCTAAAGGATTTTAAATTAATACAATTAACCAAGCACATGATAAATTGAATATTTTGTATTTTGTTTTTAATTTTTACAAAAACTGTAAGTGTCCAAATGAAGCCTTCATTACTCTAAAATTCTAAAGCAGTATTGAGGACAATTTCATAAAGCAAAAGGATGAATTGACTTCGGATGTTCTTATTGTAACCTTTTGTGCTACTGTTTATTATCATTGAAGTGAGAGAGTAGTAGAATTTTATAAGGGAAAAGTAATTATAAGAGGATTGCCCTCGAAGGTATAATTAAGACTTGCAAACTGTTCTCAGTTATTGTAAAAGCAATGATCCGATGTTATTTCACATCAGAGTGGATTCTGGTTGGGGAATAGAGCTACAATCTACAGAAATCATCATCACCTCATAATCAGAATTTGAAGATAAAAGCTTGCGGTTTTGTCCAAGAAAGTGGAGTTGGGTATGGTTTTATAACCAGGGATCATTTGGGTGCTATAGATGTGCTACTTATGGACCATGCAATTCCTGTATGGGGTCTGTGGTAAAATTATGGGCCATAAAGAGATCTCTAGAAAAAGGCTAGGGAACTTTGTTAGGCAACCATTGAAGTGGAGTCTGAATCCATAGTTTTTTTTTTTTTTTTGGATAGGTAAGCTTGAGGTTGTAGGGTCTTCACCCGTTTTATTAAAAAGGAAGTAACACAGTACAAAGAATCCAAAGCAAATCAAACTTTAAAGATCAACAGGAGCTTTGGCAATGCCATCACCCCTATTAATCTCCATAATCACCCTATTGCAAATTCCATACCGCCCCAATACCGTCATCATCATCGGGAATCTTTAGAGAGTCGCGGTTAACTTGATGAAAGGTAGTATTTATTGGAAATACCTATTATTAGAGAATGATGATTTGGTGCATAAAGAAAAAGGTTATTGAGTCTCGCTTGAGGTGGTTTGACATTTTCATCGTTGGCCAGAAGCAGACCCTATATGAAGGATTGAGATTATACAAGTACACGGACATAGGAGCATGGGTCAAAATCTCGGATTTCCTTATCGTATCGTTCAGCCCCAAAACCGATACGTACTGGATGATACGTATCGGTTCCGGATGATACATTCCGGTATTTTTCCAAAAAAAAAAAAAAAACCCGATAATTATCGGACGATAATTTCAAACTATCGTCTGATACGGACGATAATTTGAACGATAATTTGACTGTTTTTTAAGGGGCCCAAGAAAAACCCATTTTATTATATCGTCCAAGTCCAAAACCGATTCGTATAGGTATCATATGATATTTTGATCCATGCATAGGAGAAGAGGAAGACCAATGAAGACCTGGATGGAAGTCGTGGGAAGGGATATGAAAGATTGTAAAGTTACAGAGAGCTTAACACTAATCAGAAATGAGTGGAGAAATAGGACTCGCAAAGCTGACCCCAAATAGATGGGATAAGACTGTGATGACGATGGTTCAAAATTTAAGAGATATTATAATTTTGTTACTTCGTACTTTGGATTATATCTCTTCAATTCAATTTTAAGGGAAGGGTGAGGACCATAGTCTAACACCTAAATAGTACAAGTTCATATAAGATAATTAGTACCCAGCATCAGAGTAAATCCCAAGCTTAAGTCCTTTCTCGTGGACATAGTCAGCTAGAGCCTTTATACCCGAGGGGAATGTCGAAGCTTTAGGAACCAAATTCCCCTGCAAAAACAAAAATTGCCACTATTTTATTAAAGAAACCAACTCTTAACGAGGGTTCTGCTCCAAAACACAAATACACCTCATTAAGCCAAAATATCTCCTAGCAAGTTAATGATACTATAATAGAATCAATTATGTGAGATCACATCATCACACACTTTAATTCACAAATATGCACACAAGGCGTAGTTGTACATGAATTGAGGAATCCCTTTGATTTACTAGGATCAATCTCTCCTTGGTTTTACTAGTTACTACAGTCTCTATGAGCAGCCAAAATTGAGGAAAATAATTCTGCCACAGAAAATAATTTGCCCAATGTAAGCTAATGAGAACATAATTACCTCAGAATAACATTTCAATTAATTTGGTGAAAGATAGAGAAAAGGAAAATTAAGAACCAAAATCTTGGTTATCAAAAGGGATCTTGACGATTAAAACCCTAAACCCCAAAGTGTTACATCTTGGCTGAGATGGTAATTTAAAGCTTCTTTGTGTAGAGTTGCAACTTAAAATTATTATTTTGCAAAGCAATGTTGGTTAAAGCATCAATAAAGAAAACTAAACTTACGAAATATTGAGTTTTGACCCTCAACACTCTCCCTCAAACTCTACGTGACTTGTAATATTTAAGACATGAGATTTTGAATGAAAAAAAGGAGATAGCAAAATGCTAGGTTAGAGAACAAATTGAGCACTTAGGCTTTGTTTGGCTACACAATCACAAAATATCTAAAATTATATTAACAGGAAAATGGTTTCACATAGAGCTAAGCAAATAAATAAACTACAGAATTTGGGGCATTTCATATTTTTTTAATAAATAGGCCATGATCGTTTCACTTAGAGGCCACATAACATAAATGTAGGGCAATCCAAGTCATCAAAGTGGCAGCTCATATTAGGAGTGGCTGTTGGGCCAAAAAACATACCGAGTGGGAGATTTGAATCATCATATCTGTGCCCAAGTACTGAGTTTATCTTTTCAATTGTTGATACTAAAATAATATACACCCAGTTCTTCTCCTCTGATGTCCATGATTTTTGGCCGAGACATGAGTCAATGTGATTCACCAGGTAATTTACTTGGAATATTTAAATATGTATGCCACTTTGAGTTGGGAACATGCACTATTAAGGTTACAAATGGATATTTTGGCTATTCCTCACCAAATCTAAAATTCTCTTGTATCATTATTCATTATTTTCAAGATTAATTAGCCCTTACCAACCTCAAAAGATAGTATACCTGTTGGAGTCTGAAATCTTCTTAAAAATAACTGACATTTACAATTGTTAGGGCCTTTAAAATGTTATTGTTAGCTTATTGAAAGCATGCCTTGGATAGTTTATTATTTTTGACCAAGTCTTGTGGAAGCCCCATGTATAAAGCCAAGAGAGAAAATGATGCAGAGAGGATCAAGTAAGTGAATCTGGTTCTCTTAAAAAAAAAGAAAAAAAGTAAGTGAATCTGGTACCTCAGAGTCCCTATTCTGCTCGCCCCAACAATCATCTGTTGCAAATGCGAAGAATAAAAATTTATTTAGTCAATCATTAGCAAATGCTTAAGTAACAAGATCAGAACCCATCATCAAGTCTTCCTTTCAAAACCAATGGATGTAGATTATTTACATTTATCATTCTATGACCATCAATCTTCTCTCACTCACACTTTTTTCAAAACATAAACTCAATCTTGGTTCAAATTCTTTTCCCATTCAAAAATATGATTTACCTTTCCAAATGAAATACTATTAACAAATTTGGGACCATGTCACTGACATCCATGGATAAAACCTTCTTGTCATACTTTTAGGCTAAGTCGTACATTTATTATTTTTGTTTTTGTTTTCTATCAATCCAAGTTGTCTAAGTGGCAGAACATGATGAAGTGATGCCAGCCGAAAAAAAACTCATATATGTGCGATGGTTAGGGTGTTAACTATTAAGGGATATCCATCATCATAATCAATCTGTTACATAAAATTACCTTAAATGATGGAAAATTTTGATAAGGACAAAGTAGTGTATGGACTTTCAAAAACATTTACGATGGGGTAAACCCTCTTTGTAGAGTGAAACCTCAAGAGATTAGATGAGCTGTCCACGTACCTGCATCCAAAAGTAAGAGACCTGAGTTTGAATTCCCTCCCTCTTTGAGGCCACATATTTATATCTTGTGCTAACCCGATATGTATTGAATTTAGGGTGCGCATGTGTCCCTGAGATTAGGCGGGTGCTCTAAGAGGCTCGGATAACCAGGTAATCAAAAAAAAAAAAAAAACTCTTTGTAGAGTGAGAATTGAGCTCATTATTCACAGGTCTACTTTAGGTCCTCATTTTCCAGGAATTTGTTATGGATGAATTGTTTGCAAAAATCCAAGATGAGATCCTATAGTGTCTGGTATTGGATGATGATGTGGTTCTTTTGGCCAGACAAGAAAGCAAGTTATAGAATATAGTCTATACTATCAATCCTGATGATATGTTTAAGGAGGACATAACGAATGGGATCAATGCAGGGAAGAAAGACAAGGCGTGTGTTGTGCGATGAATGAGTCCCACTTAGATTGAAATATGTCTTTTACGAACGGCATGAGGAGCTTTTTTTTTAAACATAATCTAAACAACGCAACCGAGGTTTACGTGACATCAAAATAATATTTTGGGTGCCACATGGATGTTAAACCTTGGAGGACAGTGACTGTCCTCCCATAGAGGATGGACACCTTTTTCATATATATATATATATATATATAGAAAAGGCCTCCGTCCTCCATGGGAGGACAGTCACCGTCCTCCACACTTCCACGTGGCAGCCAACATATTGTTTCAATGCAACGTGGAGCTCGGGTGCATTGCTTAAATCATCTTTGAAAAAAAAAAATTTGAAAACTCATCTCCACCGTATGTTTTTTGAACCGTAAAATGTGGATCAATGAAACCTGTCAAACTTTGACTTGTGGGTTTAAAAAGTGTTTTTTCATTTCTTTTTTTAATATTGATCTATTCCGTCCACTTGTGCTCCACGTGACACCCAAACAATGTTTTGGATGCCACGTGGAGCTCCATGTGTATCTTGGAGGACACTGACCGTCCTCCATTGGAGGACCTAACCGGCTCCTTAAATTGAAAAAAACTTTTTAAACCCACAAGTCAAAGTTTGATGGGTTTTATTGGTCCACATTTCACGGTTAAAAAATACACGGTGGAGATGAGTTTTCAAAATTTTTTTTTTTCAAAGATGATCTAAGCAATGCACCCTAGCTCCACGTGGCATCGAAACAATATGTTGGCTGCCATGTGGAGCTCCACATGGAAGCTTGGAGGACGGTGACCGTCCTCCCATGAAGGACAGAGGCCTTTTCCATATATATATATATATATATATATATAGGAAAAGGGATCCGTCCTCCAACCTTCCACGTGGCACCCAAAATATTGTTTCGATGCCACGTGGACCTTGGGTACATTACTTAGATCATCTTTGAAAAAAAATAAATTAAAAGCTCATCTCTACCATGTACTTTTTGAACCGTGAAATGTGGACCAATGAAAATCGTCAAACATTGACATGTGAGTTTAAAATTTATTTTTCGATTTTTTTTTTAATATTGATCTAAAGTATCCACCTATGCTCCACGTGGCACCCAAAAAGTGTCTTGGGTGTCACGTGGAGCTTCATGTGGATCTTGGAAGACGGCCACTGTCCTCGATTGGAGGATCTAACCGGCTCCCATATATATATATATAGGTGTAGCTGGTTGGGCTGCGCTCAGGCCAGGTAGGTGCTACATGGCACCAAATCTAAGGATTTGGTGCCACGGTTTTGAATATCTATGAGGCCTGGGTACATGCATACAGGTGTAGCCCGCTGGGCTCGGGCCAGTTAGGTGCCACATGGTACCAAATCAAAGGTTCAGGTGCCAAGTCGGTTACTGTCTTATAATAAGTTATTTTTATACTATTATTTTTGTGTTCACAGGTGAAAACTTTCAAATAAAATGTTATGAGTGGAGAAAATCATATTTTTTAATCACAGCTAAAAAAAAAAAAAATTTGATAAAAAAATTATATCTTTGACGTGTGAAATGAAGGGCTAAAAATTTCAATTTTTTTTTATATATATGTATATGTGGTTAATGGGTTATCACAAACTTAAATTAATTTGGAGACATGGAAGTAATTTAGATATATGGAAGTCGATCTGTCATCACCAAAAGAGTAATATATAAAAATTCCTCTACAAAATACTCTAGATTATTAGTTTTGAAGACAGAGGATCCATCAAATGTACATGAGCAAAAAAAAATGTTATAAGCAGTAATATTGAAAGGGTGTTTATAGAAATCTGACCCAAATTTATATATTTGTACCCCACTGCTGAAAGCCCAGTTGAGACCAGTGCATCCGCTGCAACACAAATTCTAACACTCTAAATATTTCAACTCAAATACTATTAAAAAAGGGTTAATGGCTCCTGACCAACATTTAAACACCAAATGATGTTTAAATGACTTTCCACCATTAAAAAATTTTTGTCTAAGCCAATTGAAGTGGGATTTATCA
Source organism: Chloranthus sessilifolius (assembly GCA_021018995.1). Classification (NCBI taxonomy): domain Eukaryota; kingdom Viridiplantae; phylum Streptophyta; class Magnoliopsida; order Chloranthales; family Chloranthaceae; genus Chloranthus; species Chloranthus sessilifolius. The sequence continues at coordinate 2,588,684 of CM037595.1, read as the reverse complement.
TTAAGTCATGTGACACTAATCTGTGAAAAATCTAAAACCCAAGTAGCTGGAAGCTTTGGAATCTCACACTCCGCACCTGCTTTCGACCATAAAATAGTGTATTTTTAAGCTTTTGATGATGCTTCATGTAACTAAGATCTAAACTATTCAAGTTGCAATCTGTAATTGAAATATGTCTCAGCCCACTGTAAAATGCTGGTAAGAAGATATGAATCATTCGATTGATGAACTTTAATATCAACTACTAAACCTAAAAGTAATGGTTGAGATTATAATTCACAGATCAAATTCAGATGGTCTAAATCTCATTAAAACATCATATATTGGTCTATTGCACTTCAATTACTGATTTACCACTTTTGACGGTTCGGATCACCCACATCTTAAATCATTAATGATGTAAGATTATTTAAACACCAAAAATAAATAAATCACCTGATTCTCTAATCAGATTCTCTTCAATGCTGCAGTCGAAATGGTTCCAGCTGTTCCATCTGCAACCACCATAACCAACTCGATCTCATCAAAGCAACAATCGTAAGTGTCAACATTTTCAAAAACAAGTTGGCTATCTACGATCTCACTTGCCTTGAAATCTGTGGAAGCAAAGTTGAAACCAGCTTTTGACAAAATTTGACCCAACATCTCATCTTATCTTAAATTTTTTATGAATATATGAAACGTGCCGATGATATATTTTTGGTATCGATGGATGTGATTTTATAAAGTGTACACATGGAATATGGTTTCAAAGCGTATGCATGCTAAAGGGCATCTTTGCCCTCTTTCGAATTCACGCCATCCTATTTTAAAAAACGTAAACTATGAGGCCAATGTCATCAAGGCAAAAATTAGAGGGCCGAAAGCATAGTTACTTAGCTTGCTGATTCATTCGATTCGATTTCGGGTTCACAATACGCAATTCGGTACCATCACGCGAACGCCCGGTTTGTGAAGGATAGGATGAGTTTTAAAAGTAATTAATAAATAAAATGCAAATGATCATTTGATTAATTATAAAACATGAAAATCATGAAGTCTTACGTCCAAATTCGTCAATTCCCTTGTCAGACTGAATTAGATTCGCTCGCTGACTGCATTTGCTAATTAAGTAACATAGGGCGAAAGTATAAAAATCATTTGCACATGAAAAGTTGGCCCTTTACATGGTCTAAAAAGGTTAAGATTTGATATTTTGGGACCTAGACCATGTAAAAGTACCATCTAAGAAATCTAATTTGAAGGTCATGATCTAAAAATCTTTCCTCCAAAAAATTAGCACAAAACAAGGCCTCTACCATGTAGCCTTTGACTGAATTTAGTTGTATGACAATGTTTGTGTTTCGTGCCAATCATTTACACACAATGTTTAGATCATGGATTCAAATCAGACGGTTTAGATGGTGTTTTGACAAATACGGGTCTTAACAGCATCTAAATCTTCCTTTTAAACTATGTGCAAGGGCAAAGTTCACGTGTGTAAGTAATAGCTCATAATCTTCAGTTAGAGAGATGAGAGAGAGAGAGAGAGGGGGGGGGGGGGAGGAGGAATGATATGATATAGAGGGCCATTACATTACCCCATTTGTGGAGTGAGACCGAGTTCGTTATCCAATAGTTTCCTCTTGTTAATTTCTACCTTTCCTCCAATATGAGCAGAAACAGCAGAATAATAACAGATAAATAAGAAGAGAAAGTATTGGGGAGCCAATGCGAAAGCCATGGCTAAACCTGATTTGCTTCTCTCTTCTCTTCAACTTTAACTCTGTTTTTATTATTCTTCTTAAGCCTTCATTGTTTGTAATGAAGGAAAGACCAAAGTTGCATGCTGAGCTGTTGCTTGGCTTTAACCATTTGGAAGATTACTTGTCTTGTACCCATCTGTTTTTCTGCCTTTATTATTAAGTTACCTTTATTAGCACCTACCAAATTAATGAAGAGAAAAATCACTCATTTTTCACTTAGCTGCCCAAAAAACATGCACCCCAGAAGAAATTTATACGAGGGCACCAACTTTTTTCTGTCTCTTCTTCCTCAGGTTCAAACAGTGAGTCATACAATTCCAGCAATTCCTACAAACCCATGAAAGAATGAATCCCACCTCAAACATCCTCTCGAAATCCACTTAACACCACCTAAAACCCTGTAAAACCAACTTGAGAAAACTCACTTGCTGCCTTCTTAAAACCCACCCAAAATCCTTGAGCTATGTTTGGGTTAGCTCATATAAGAGCACACATAGCTCTATGTCTGCTGTCTGCTGAAGTAGATAAAATATGCTCTACTAGAGAGCAGATGGAGAGCAGTTTATCACTTAAAATAACACGGCGAGAGCAAATGGCGAGACGAGCTTTGTTACCCAACATAAAAGTAGTTCTCCACCGAAGCCAAAGAGAGCTGCTCTTTGGTCTGAAAGAGCTAATCCAACGGAGCCTTTTTTTTTTATAATCTGGGTATACGCGCCTCTTATACCACTCCATCTAATCTTAGGGACATATGCGCACAACAAGTTAGCACATGTCCAATTAGCACGGGATATATAATCCAATGTGACCTTCCAAATCCACTTGAAGCCCTTTTCACCCATTTGAAACCAAAACTCTCCCGAAGATCATTGTCATCATCGTTACAATATGCAAGAGCTAAGGAAGAAGTTGATGTCGTCATTGTTGTGAGTTGCCTTTGGATTTTAGTGATTTTCATGTGTCTTTCAAAAAGGGTTTCTAGTTTAGAGTTTCATTCAAGGAAGAAGAAGAAATTGGTGCATCGAGTAATCTGAGTAGGTATTTATTTAAAATCATAAAAATAAGTGGGTGCTTTCAATAAACCGTTAGGATTAACATAGTCATAAAAAACAATGTTCGTTTGATACCATATGCGTTTAAAACACGTTTTTTTAGCAAACATGTATAAAGGTGTTTTATAGGCGAAAAGCATATAAAATATATATTTTTGTTTAAAACATGTATAAAATGTATTTTAAACAAAGCAAAAGAGTTTAATTAAATATACTTTTTACCTATTTTTAATCTTAACACAACTGTGGCTTGGGTTTGCACTCCACTGCCTTAACAGTTTATGGGAGAGAAGGGAAAGAAAACCAAAAAAGACACAACATTGGAAAACAATGTTTAAACTTCCTGCCTATGTGTTGGCATTCTCACCTGTTTAAAATATCCTCCAAAAATCTCGGGATATATTCAAATGACTTGTAGTAGGGGTGTCAATGGGCCTAAAGACCCGCCCGAACCGGGTACGCAACGTTAAATTATTCATTCAATCTCTAAGAAATACTAAATATCCCATAATCATAGCTGAAACCCATTAATAGTTTGATTCTGATGATGGAGATCATTTTTCATCTCAATCTTTCACACAATGGATCTGGATGATCAAGTGTGTCCTGTTAAATGACCAGATTTTGATTCCACGTGGCACACATCCCAAAAATTAATCCGACAATCACATTATGCATGTCATGATCATGTTCATTTTTCCAAGATGTGTGCCTCAAGGAATTTAAAAAAAAAAAAAACCGTCTGATGGTACAGCTATGATCTCAACATCCATTATACGAGATTGGGACTAAAATGATCTCCATTGTTTAATTCAAAGTTGTAACTGTTTTCAGCTATGGTTAGTTGGGATATTTAGGCTGCAAATGGCATAGCTCTTTGCTAGCCCTTGCCACAGCAGAACTCACCTGGTTTAGTTGATTCTCATTCTCTTTTCTAACTCCCTACAAAGGAGGATTACCTGCTCTATCAGCAACCTCCCTGCTCTCTACTAACTCCCTACGAGAGCACATAAAATCTGCTCCGGCAATGAGTGAGTAGAGAAGAGGGTAGAACTATTGAACTTGGCGAGTGAACTCTACTATGGCAGGAGCTACCAGAGAGCTATGTCATGCGCAACCTTAGTGTTTTGTTGGGAGTTTCCAGTTTGTAGCACTCCCTTATATAAACTTGCTAAGCTGAGCCCTATACACTTGACATTTTTGGGCCCTTTACCATATTGGAAAGAAAGTACCTACATATGAATATAAAATGTATTTAAATGTGTATAAAAAGTGAATGGAGGGGCCCGATTCTTATAAACGGGTAGGCAATGCTATAACTTATCGGATGTCGGACTAAACTTCAACAGATGTCGGACTAAACTTCAACAGGCTCTATCCAGATTAATAAGAGTGACTACTGTGTGCATGAGAGAGAGAGAGACCATTTCAATATAAAAGGATAAACACGATCATGGCCAGACATTTTTCATCACTTGCATCATCATTATCATAGTCTTATCCTATCTATTACATTCATGGAAGGCTGAACCTGTATCAAATACTTTTCAGAACACCAGTTTTGTTGCTTAAACCTGTGGTTGCTGACTTGGGACCTGTGACCTGCATCACCATCCAATTAACTAATCAATAAATTTTCTTCAAGGTTCAGAAGAAACCAAACAAAGTTGCACTACAAAAAATAAGACTATTAGCAGCAATTTTTTGCAGCTAAAAAGTGCCGCTATTAACAAAAAAACTATTATGACTATTAGCGACGAGGGTATTAGCGGCACTTTTTTTGTTAATAGCGACAGTTTATGGCTGCCGCTAATAGTATTTTATTTTGTAGCATTGAGCGTACAATAAACAACCTTTGGTCCCCACCGCTGCTATTCTTCTATCTTTTCAGGTTTCGTTTTGCTGTGTAAGACCTACTTGAAGATTCTTTTTAATTTCCGAGTGTCTATAGATTCAAAAAGTGAACTAGGGAAAGACCTGCGAGCTTCTGCTTCACATCAAACAAAGACAAAGGGTTGAGAAATAAGAGAACGCTATGATGCTTGTGAGCAGCAAGAATCACCCAGAAAACCCATTTTTTAACTCTACAAACTCGCGCTAACAATAAAATGTGAGAGTGTTATAATTCATGATCCATGTGACTCCATCCAAAGCCTAGGTAAAACCAAGGTGTGCCCGAAGAGAATGTTGACTTTATGCAGTCTTTGGTACAGGTAAATCATCTTCGGAAAGAGATTCAGAATCACGGGTTACGTAAGCAATCCCCAGAGCAGATTGTTTTTCTTTGAAGCGTGCCCACGTGACCAGGTATAGGCCAGCAATGATAAGAAACCCTCCAATGATGCTGTCAACAATTAGATACCACAATGTTAGCTTGCTTACCAAATGTCAGCTTCTTTCTTTTCGGCAATCATAGTATTAAATGGAATCATTTCGAAGAGTAAGGAAATTCTCAAAAAAAAATTAGTTCACAATGTGGTTCTTATTTCCTCTGCACATGTTATGGTAAACCTGCCATACATGCATGTGATAAAAACTTCAACATGCCTTACTGCCAGTGCCATGGGTGACCTTTCTAGTAAACAAATAAATAACAACAAAAGTTCACAAAAACTCGGCCAACCCCCATAGCCATCAAAATATTAAGATCTAATTACAGAAACCACTTCCATCTGGGAAAATATGGCATCAGAGTTCATTAGGTAGGCCAAGGAATCACTACTAACGCCACCACAATAACATGTTTGTATAAAATTGAAGGGAACATCTTCAGAAATGACACCAGACTCAGGACCAATTACATTGACCACACATCCACGTGCTATCAACCCACTCTTGTCTTGTCACAGAGATCACTTCCCATGTTTCTTTCTTTTAGTAAATAATTAATAAACCATAGATTAGAGTCTAACCTATGACATACTGATTTCTTCGGATATTAACGATAACTATTGGAGCAGGTAAATCTTGCTATGCAGGGAGTTAGCAAGGAGAAGGCGGACCTACTAAAGCAGGTAGCAGGGGTTTAGCAAATAGAAAGGGAACCTACTAAAGCAGGTAGCAGGAATTTAGCAAAGAGAAAGGGAACCTGCTAAAGCAGGTAAACCCTGCTCTGGCAAGGGAGAAGCAGAGAGCTATGCCAAACACAGCCTTAATAATCCATATATTAGAGTCTAACCAATATCAAAGGGACTGACCCTACTGACCTTCCTTTAAACAACAAGATGCTGTTTAAATGATCATACACCATTAATGGCTTTAAATGTGGGTAATCCACATCGTTCAAGTTATAGCTTCTTAGGCTAAAACATGTTCTAATGATGGATTGCCACTTGGACAAGTCAGACTGGCCACAGATGTGTGCCACATGGCATAATAAAAAATCACACTTCAATGGTGTAAGATAAGAAGTCTAATTTGAATGGTGTAAGATCATTTAAACACCATTTTGGTGTTTAAATGTCGGTCAAGAGCCGTTATCCCTAACGGAAAATATAGACAGTCCATAACGGAAAATATAGACAGACAAGGTTGTCCAATAAAGGGAAAAGTGCTAGTAACATTGCATTTAGATTTTATAATTGATTGGATAGTTCAATAAACATTAATTTAGTTGTTAGCATGAAGAAATTGAAAGCAGAATAGCGCTTTCAGGGAAAAGTCTGGACAAAATGGAGTGATAAGAGTTTGTGTAAAACCTTCCCATATAAATAGTGCTTCCAAGGAAAAGTCTGGACAAAATGGCAGATGTTGCAGGTTGAAGTGGAGTATACAAAGCCACCAGTGCAGGCCCTAAAATCTTGTTTGACCATGTCAAGAGTCCATAGTTAAGAGCAGATGCAATGATTCCCTGCAAATACAAGTCCTATTTTCAGTCAATACTGAATAAACAGCTGCTGAATGGGCAAATCAAATTCATCACAAAGCATTCATTAAACTAATAAAGAACAATCTACGCAAAGAGTTAGGTAAGTAACAAGGGTATATAAAAACATACAGCGTATAAAATTGCAACCATCTCAGACTGTGTCAGGGTCCAATCCGTAAAATCATTAGTTGCAAATAATCCCGTCAACACCATAAAGAGAGCGCCAAAAAAATAGGAGTATGCTGTCAATGATAGGCTGGCAGGATACTTTTTCAATAGTGGAGCCTGAAATTTTTCAACAACATTATATGAAACATAAAAAACTAGAGCATATATGTTTAAATGAATATTACAAAAGCAATAATCTTTCACCCCAAAAAAAGTGCAAACTATTCACTACCTTAAATTGAAATCGTTCAACAGAATCAAAACTTACCCATTAAAAGTACCTATTTTATTATTAACATTAGAGAGAATGCCTTTGACATAAATGATTACTATACAAAGAAAATAGTAATGATTCAAGCTAGTAAACTATTGAGATATATAATATTGCTTATTAATGAAAATGTAGATCATGTTCTAATTTTTATTTTAAGAGCTAGTATTATTGACATCAGAAAGAATGCCACGGATAAAGATATTAGTACTATAGCAAGAAAATAGTAGAAGTATCAAGCAAGTAAAACTAACTACCGAAAATTTTGATTGCAATCTATAACAGCCAGTATTATAATGCAAGATCTCTTTACGTGCCTCAGAGGAACCCACTTTCCAGCAAGGTAAATTATCATTTTGCCAATGACATTTTATAATACATAGCATATATCATTGGAATAGAAACAACTAAGAATAATCCCACTGGCATGTTAGTCAACGACAAAATTTTGCTTGCAATCAATAAGAGCCAGTATTATAATGTAAGGTCTCTCTGAGTTACATAAAGAGACCTTACATTATAACACAGCATATATCGCTAGTGGCACGTTAGCCAATGTGCCCATCAGAGGCATCAGGCAAGGGGATCCATTATCCCCCCTCCTATTCAATATGGTTGGCGAGGCTTTATCTAGGCTGATCAGGCGTGCTAGGGAGTTGAACATGATCACTGGGATTTGGGTGGGTGAGCAGGGCAGGGGCAGGTTTATCTCTCACTTACAGTATGTCGATGATACTATATTATTTCGGAAGACTGATGCGTCGGAGCTTGGCGCCATGGCAGATGTCTTATCAATTTATGAGGCCATTTCGGGGCAGTGGGTCAACCATCACAAGTCGGCTGTTTCTGGGATCGGGGTGGAGAGCATGCTGATGGACCTTGCTGTGTCAGTTGGTTGCGGTATCGAGGGGCTGCCCATTAGATATCTGGGGTTGCCACTTGGGATCAGACAACCCTCCATCCGTGACTGGCTTCCGGTGGTACAGAGGTTTGAGCAGCGGTTAGCATCTTGGAAAGATAAACTCTTGAGTACTGGGGTCAGGCTGATATTGGTCAAAGCGGTGTTGTCGTCGATCCCAACTTTCTTCATGAGTATGCTAAGTGTCCAACTAAAATTCTTACTCGACTAGACCATATTCAGCGGTGTTTCCTATGGGAGTGGTCGGGGCTAAATCGGCGGTACCATTTGGTTAATTGGGATGCGTGTCAGTTGCCCCTCGATTATGGTGGGTTGGGGGTCCGGAATCTAAAACTGACAAATTTGGCCATGCTTGGTAAGTGGATATGGAGAACGGGCAGGGTGGAGGAGAGAAGCAATCTTTGGTGGGTGGTGTTGTCCGACAAATATGGCTTATCCCGGGGGGGCTGAGGCATTGCCCCCTTGACGCACAGGTGTACCTCGGCATGGTGGAGAGGTATTTCCCGCTTGTGGCCTCTTCTATCTAAAGGAGTGCGATACAGCTGGGGTGTGGTAGCCGGATACGGTTTTGGGAGGATGATTAGATGGATGCGGGTCCGCTTAAAGACACTTACCCAGACCTTTTCAGTCTGTCATTGAATCCGGAAAGTACGATTCGAGAGTTTGTCTCTATGACTGGTGGAAGTATGGTGTCGATGTGCCTACTAGACGGCTCCTCAGAGACTGCGAGGTGGGGAGTTATTTGGATCTGCTAAGTAGGCTTTATGGGACGCAACAAAACTCCAGTCCGGTGGATAAGAGGGTATGGATCTTGCGGTCTGATGGGCGTTTCAACGTTAAGTCTCTGTACCATTGGTTGTCGCGGCGGCCGCTGATCAAATTTGAAGGGAAATGGCTGTGGTGCGAACCTATTTGTTTGAAGGTCCGCTTCTTCGTTTGGGTGTTGTGTAAGGACAGGATCCTTATTAGGGAGCAGCTGGTACGAAGGGGCAAAGATGTCTCGACCTCTTGTATAATGTGTTCTGATTGGGTGGAGTCCGCTGCTCATCTTTTCCTCCACTATAGTGTGGTTGCCAGAATTTGGAGTGTCTTTCTTGATTTCTTTAAAATCTCCTGGATTATGCCCGAGTCGCCGTATGTGTTTTTGCTTAACTGGGATGCAGTGGAAGTGGAGGGGGAGTCAAGGGCTGGCTGGAGAGCTACTGTTTTCGCTGTTCTTTGGTGCATTTGGTGTAAGAGGAATCGCAGAATTTTCGAAGAAAAGAAAAACCATGTGGGTATGGTTATTAGGTCGGTATCGAAGCTGGTGAGGTTTTGGGTCGCGAGAGGTGGGGTTGGCGATAGTTTCCCCTCTTTCCTCTGGGACCCCGGTTAAGTGGGTTGGTCTTTTTTCTGGTTTATGGTGGCTTCTGTATATTTCTACTTTTACTTTGCTTGCTTCACGTCTTTCGTGGAGTGCTTTTTTCTTTGGTTAGTGAGAGGTGTAGTTGTATTGTGCACAGCGCCTTGTTTTTTTTTAATATAATCTCTTTACTGATAAAAAAAAAAAAATGTGCCCCTCAGAGAGGGGCACATGTTAAACCAATCAAACTTCTAACTCTGCAGTTGGATGCAGAAAACCATTTTGAAAACAAAAACTAGCTAGCACTTTTTTTGCCAAAATGACCAACCTACCCCTTTTATGATGAGTATGCATCTCTCTTCAAACATGATGGATATATAAAGTTGTCACGATACGATGTATCAGGTGTGAATAGCTAGACTCCAAATCACACAATAAAAAAATTGCATCCATTCAATTTCAACTTTGGTTAAGGCCACACCTCTACGCCACTTCCTCGCAGGAATATAAACATTTCTAGCCTTTCTTAAAGCATCATGAAATGAAATTATCATAGCCAATGTGCCCATCAGAGAGGGACACGTGTTAAACCAATTAAACTTCTAACCATGCAGTTGGATGCGGAAAACCATTTTGAAAACAAAAACTAGCTAGCACGTTTGTTTGCCAAAATGACCAACCTACCCCTTTTATGATGAGTATGCATCTCTCTTCAAACATGATGGATATATAAAGTTGCCACGATACGATGTATCAGGTGTGAGTAGCTAGACTTCGAATCACACAATAAAAAAATTGCATCCGTTCAATTTCAACTTCGGTTAAGGCCACACTCTACTGCACTTCCTCGCAGGAATATAAACATTTCTAGCCTTTCTTAAAGCGTTATGAAATGAAATTATCAACAAGGAAGATGCAATATCCCACCTTTTCACATAGTAGAATTTGACTTTGAAGAGACGGTTAAAGCTTGTACAGAACACCTGAGAATGATGACTGTCGGTGACATACATATGATATATAGATTTTCACAATCACCAAATCAATGCTAGGGCATGAGAACTCAAATACAGACTAATAAAAAGTGAGAAAAATTTATAACCTCAAGAGAGACTAAACCCTTAGAGGGTATGTTGCTCATTTAGTTAAGAAATTATACCAAGATTCTGATTCATATTTAGTTTCATCTAGCCTGGATTCTGATGTTGATAAAACTCAATGATGCTATGGCACTACGTCTTAATTCCTTAAATGTCATATAAACTTAGTATTGTTACTCTTCAATGTGAGATATGTCAATTTGCCAAAGAGGCCAGGGAGTATACGCCCGGGCATAGAGCTTTCTCTGCGACCCCTATTCCAAAAGTGACACATAACATTGAAAAGACAAAACTAACCCTCTTTTTTAATGTCAGTTAACTGTGGTTTATGGGTATTCTTTGCCAGACATCTCTTTCTTCTTCTCTGACAAAAGCAAGTTGACTCTCACTATGAGTTTTGATGATCCTTTAATGGCAGATCTGAAAACCCAAATCCCTAAATCTTCTGATTCGAAAAAATATGATGGTTTTTTCGTTTAATGGGAGATATGAAACCCTAATCTTCTGATTCCAAAAAATCTTTTCATCATTCAATTTAATGGCAAATCCTTTAAGAAAAGAGATATTTTTTTTGGTTTTTTTCATTTTTTTATGATTTTCCATTTAAACATTTAGAATTATGGATGATAATTTTACAGCACCACAAAGATGGATAATCAGTAGCACTGGGTTCCCCCACATCGGCACGTAGTGGCTGATACAACCAGTTATTCAACTATTGTGATTCTTTTGTAAAACCGTTTGGGCCTGAAAATCTTCAACAAGCTAGTTGTATCTCTCTCCCATGTTACCACCCTCTCCAAAACCAAAATACAACAATAAAAAACAAATAGTAAGCAGAGAGAGAAAGAGAGAGGGAGAGAGAGATAGAGATATTTCTTAGATCCCAAATGGGAGTTGAGAGAACTGGTCTGATTTTTTTTATGTCTTTAATGAGAGGGGGAAAGAAGGGCAGAGACAGAGAGAAACAGAAAGTAGAGAGAGTTTCTTTTTCTAAACCCTGGGAGATGGTAACGTGAGACGGTGGTACGAGGGTCGCTCAGCTTTTCTAACTCTTCATGAACTAAACCGTGGTTTAGTTAACAAGACCCATGTTCCACGTGTCGACCTCCAAGGGTCCTAGTCGTAGAGAAATCTCTATGCCCGGTCGCATTTTCCCCAACGCCTTAGCCAAATGTTGTCAAACCAATTTTCCATTGAGTAATAAAAGAAGTATCATCCCATTTGCTATTTCCATTAAGTACGCTTGGGGACCTTCCTTGGTCACTTCTCTATCTTTAGCTCTAATTATTTTGTATCATTTGTGATGAGGACATCCGATTCAAAGAACTGCCTATGGTCTATCGAAGGCGAACGAAGCGTGTGAAAACATCCCAAATGACTCCAAAATAAAGAATGAAGGTGTTCTGAAAATTAAAGCAAGGACTTCCGTGCCTAATGACGTTTGTGCTTAAGGTTATCCGTGCCCACGGGCGTTCATGACATTCGGACAGACATCTGTGATTATGACACCTTCTGTTTTGTAGAGGACATAAGTCCGTGACCTTTAGACGGACATCCGTGAGTCTCATCCACACATTAGCGGCGATACGAGTTTTGAGGTGTCATTTTAGTGTTTTAATTGTTTTAGGGCATTCTTATCTCAAACTTTAGTTAGGGTTTTCTTAGCCTATATAAAGGCATGTAAAGACTTTATTTTAGTTAGTTGATGATTAATGAAATTAAGAGTTGCTTTGTGCAAACCTTCGAGAACTTGTGAACAGTTTCACCCAAAAGAGCGAATCTTCCGAAACTCAAGGAGTGAATCTTCGTTTATCGTGCACTTGGTGCGAAACCGACGTACATCCTTGGTGTGAAGCTCTGAAATCCTATCTTTCTATTTTATTTTTTTAATTATTGTTAGGTAATTATTTTCCTTTTTCCTTTGATAAAATCAAAAATCCAAAATCCCTAGTTAATTAGTTGCTGGAATTTTGTTCACACCTTATTAATTAATATATTTTGATATTCCCCTTTGATTGACTTAACCCTTCGAGCCTCTAATTCTTCAAATCCAGGAGTTAAGAGACGATACTGTAATTGTCATTTGGTGCCCTAAACTAGAACGCAACTCGAGTTCCTTCATCAGAGCTATTTTTCTAGATAAAAAAATCTTAATGCATGTGAGCGCTAAAACTGAGTTAGCCTAATTGTTTTAATTAAATTTATTAAATTTTTTTATGTGGTTGGGTAATTTGAATATTTCCGCTATTCAATTTAATCTGAAATCAATCCCAAATTCGCATAATTTGGGTTTTAGCATTTATTCTACATCAAATAGGTATCAGAGCACAGTTCTAGTTTAGAATTGTCAGTATCCATACTATGTTGTAGGTTTCAATTGCATATAGATGTGTTAATGTTTTCTTTTACATTGAGTGTCACCATGAATCCAGAAAAGTTAGATACTTTCATAGAAAGTTTTAACACCTAGATGACTGTCATGCAAGCCCAATTGGAAAACCAACAAGCCCAATAGGTTGATTTATCAGCACAACTCCAAGAGTTGTCTAAATCGACTCACGGTGAACATCATAAGGTTAATTTCGATGAGAAAAGGAGGGATCCACCTAGGATTGAAAATCGTCCCAACCCAAATGATACAGTTACAAAATCGGTTAAAGTTGGCGCTCCCACTTTTGAAGGAAAGATAGACCCAAAACTTTATATAGATTGGGCAGCCATCATGGACCATTATTTCGATTAGTATGATATGTTGGATAAGCAAAATGCGGTTTGCTAAGATGAAACTCGTGGGACAGGCCAAACTTTTTTGGGCAAGTATGGAACGACGTCGAGAAGCTCTCGAATGTTAACCCATCGCCACATGGGCGAACATAAAAGAGACACTTCATGATAAATATGTGCCCCTTTCCTACAACCAACGACTCATGAATTAATGGCATTGTTTGAAATAGGGAAACATGTTTGTTGATGATTATATAAACAAGTTTGAGGAGTACTTATATCGGGCTAAAGCTTATGAGAGTTCACACGCCACCTTATCTAGGTTACGCACTGGTCTATGTCCTGAGCTACGAAAAGAACTCATCTCTCATATTGTTGAAAATTTAGAAGAGTGTTATACTAGAGTGCAAGAGTTGGAAAGGTATATCGATGCTCGAACCAGTAGGCGATCTAGTTCCTCTCATCTCGATTTCGATCTAGTCCTACTGAAAAGGTGAATAATACCTTTAGTCAATCCTCAAAACCCGTGAATTCTCAAATTGACATGGGTAAAAGAAAATTGATTGAGAATTCTAAGCGTGCACCACAATAGTGTTATAATTGCCAAGGCTTTCGTACTTTGCATCTCAATGTCCCAGCAAATCCCAGACCTTGATTATTCAGGAAGATACCGAGAAAAATAACAATGAGTTAGAAGTAGAAGTTTATGAACCTACTGGAATACCAAGTGATGAGGAGGATGAAACTCCTGTGAAACCATAGGTTGTGTTAGGAAGGTTTCTATTCCAAAAGAAAGTGTTGGCAGTGTGTCCATACTGCATGCGTCATTAAAGATGGTAGGAGCATGTCATCATTCCAACTTGCATGGGATTAACGATTAAATTTTATTGAACAATGGAATTACACATAATTTTACTAACACATTGAATTTGTTTAATGAATTTAATAATGGCAATTTTGTGTTGATTCATGATAGTCCTGAGCATGTGGAACCTTTTCCAATCTTGAAAAGATGTAATAATGAAAGTCTAAATTTTCCTCTAGACAAGGGTAACAATCCGATAGTTGCGGTGGAGGATCTTAGACCTATTATAGGTCCAACAACTATGTCCTTTGACCTATTCTTTGTTGCCCAAACAACCAAACCAAACCCATTTAACCAATTCATAACTCGTACCCTACTTGTGCAATATGAGAGGAGGTTATAGAGTTTCCAAATTTTACTACCAATGTGGGCAAGCATCATGAGTATCTCACAGCATGAAAAGGCAAGCCGAGAGTTGAGCATTCCAAGTGTGCGATGAGTGGGTTCTACAACTCATCGGAGATGAGTTTCCCCACTCGGGGAGAATTGATGGAGACATCCGATTCAAAGAACCGCCTATGATCTATCGAAGGCGGAGAAAGAGTGCGAAAACATCCCAAACGACTCTAAAATGAAGAATGAAGATGTTCTGAAAATTAAGGCAAGGACATCCGTGTCCAAGGACATTCGTGCCCACGGACGTCCGTGACATTCGGACGAACATCCGTGATTTAGACATAGTTCTGTTTTGTGGAGGACAAGCATCGGTGACCTTCGGACGGACATTCGTGAGTCTCGTCCACACATTGGTTGCTAGACGAGTTTTGAGGTAAAACTTGCCATTTTAGAGCTTTAATTGTTTTAGGACTTTCGTATCTCGAACTTTATGTTTAGTTAGGGTTTTCTTAACCTATATAAAGACATATAAAGACTTTATTTTAGTTAGTTGATGATTAATGAAATTGAGAATTATTTTGTGCAAATATTAGAGAACTTGTGAAGAGTTTTCACCCGAAAGAGCGAATCTTTCAAAACTCAAGGAGTGAATCTCCATTTATTGTGCGCCTGATGCGAAGCCGATGTACATCCTTGGTGTGAAGCCTTGAAACCCTATCTTTCTATTTTATTTTTTAATTATTGTCAGGTAATTATTTTCCTTATTTCCTTTGATAAAATCAAAAACCCAAAATCCCTAGTTAATTAGTTGTTGGAATTTTGTTCACAACTTATTAATTGATATATTTTGATTTTCCCCTTTGATTGAATTAACCCATTGGACCTTTAATTCTTTAAATCCCAGAGGAATCAAGAGACGATACCGTAATTGTCGCTTGGTACCCTAAACTAAAACGAAACTCAAGTTCCTTCATCGGAGCCGCTTTTCTAGATCGGGAAATCTTAATGCATGTAAGCGCTAAAATTGAGTTAGCCTACTTGTTTTAGTTAAATTTATTAAATTATTTTATGTGATTGGGTAATTTGAATATTTCCGCTATTCAATTTAATCTGAAATTAATCTGAAATTTGCACAATTAGGGTTTTAGCGTTTATCTAACATCAATTCATAAATGATCATTCGCGCATAACTACAATTTATATGCTGAAATTTAATGAAAAAAATGCTACCATATTTGCCATCTTAAAATAGATGAGTTGTTCAACATGGAGGCCCCTCCCTATTCTTGATGCTAAACAAGATCACTTGGTTGCGCTTACTGTACATGTTGATGATGGTCAGTAGGAATCATGGGTTAAAATGCCGAAAACAGTGCGATCGTCTCAAAAACTGCACGTCTTTACGATACGTCTTAACAAGAGGTACCGGACGATACATTGAATGTATCGTCTGGTATTTGCAATACAAATGAGCGATACGGTACATTTAATGTACCGTATCGTTCACGTCCGATACTGATACGTATCGTCCGATACGTATCGGTATCGAACGATATTTTGATCCATGAGTACGAATGATCCAAAGGAGATCCAAATGTTGGACTACCCAACCCAAATGCTTGATAAAAATTGCTTGGGTACAGGGATGCAAATAAAAACCGAAACCTGAACACCAAGCCTTCCGAACCGGCCCAAACCCGACCAAAAATGACTGAAAACTGACATCAAACCGATTTGGCCCGGTTTAGTTTCGATAGCTAAAAACCGAAAACTAGTCAGGTAGGGTGAGAAAACCAACAAATTTAAAAAGCCGAAAACGATAAAAATAAATAAAATATGAACAAAAACTAAAAACCAAAACGAACCAGACCGAAACCAAAATCAGATCGGTTCGGTTTCGGTTTAGGGGGGTGAAAAGTTCGGTTAACCGAAACCGAAATGTTTCGGTTAGGGGTTTTGCAAGAAACCGACCCAAAAACCGAAATTCCGGTTTCTGTTCGGTTTGGTTAACCGAATATGCTCCCCTACTTGGGTAAGAAGTGAACCAAAATCAAGCAGTTCTATTTGACTCTTCATTCTATTTTAATCATGGATCAAAATATCGTCCGATACCGATACGTATCGGACGATACGTATCGGTATCGGAGGTGGGCGATACGGTACATTAAATGTACCGTATCGCCCATTTATAAGGCTAATACCGGACGATACATTGAATGTATCGTCCGGTATTATACTGTTCCGGTACGTATCGTCCGATACGTACCGGTTTTCGGCCCGGACGATACGTACCGGAAAACCGGCATTTTGATCCTTGATTTTAATCACCATGTGCACTGACGTAAAGTAGTTAGTAATCAAAACACCTACCAATAAAAAAAAAGGCGACAAGATCACTCTTTCAAGAACTAGTACTGATCCAGAAAATTTCATCATCAGCTTGGTCAAGAATTGCACCAAAATCGAGCAGTTCAATTTGATTCTTCATTCCATTTAAATTACCATGTGCAATAATTTAAATCTGTGTGTTAAGCATGTGACTTGCAAATGCCTCTTTTGAGATGCTGGAGATCATACTAGTAATTGTTTTGACATAATTAACTTTTCCTTTAGGGGAAGAGTAATAAAATGCAATACCTCACAATGGCAGTTGCACACTCCTAAAATAGGTAATTATATTTTAGTGCAATTATTTTAAAGTTTCTCTAAGGTTGGCATAGCCTGAAATCAAAATGAATACCTGTAAAGCCAGATAAGCAGCCATGCACATACAATTCCCTATCAGGCACAACACACCAATGTGCCACCTTTCGAGCCCAAACTCCATTAAATTAGTTGTCATCCATGCAGCAGGCTCTGGTTGAGACGTTGCTCTTATCTCACTTTGAGCAATAAGGTCCATATCAGTGTTCCCAATTATCGCTGAACCTCTGTACATTACCATAAATATGGCACCGAAAATACAGAGTATAGTGCCTCCGAGCTTCACCCGGCCTTCCAATCGAAGCAAATGCACTGTTTCTGTACTGAATGAATCACATTTTTAGGATAAATATTAAACACGTAAAATAAGAAGTCAAGAGAAAGTAACGATTTAAAGAGCGGAATTGGTTAGTCTCACCCCATTATTGCAGCCAGGAGAAATGTAAAGACTGGAATTGCTGGCTGTGTAGCTGCAGCATAAGTTGGGTTTGTATAGCTAAGGCCAATAAGAAACAAAAGCTGGTTGCCAAATATCCTGCCACTCATTAACGATTAAGCACTGAAACCATGTAGGCTGGTTATTAAGAAAAAATTCTAGATCTTCACACAGAAAATAATGCCAAAGAAAATTTGTGGTATAGAGTTTAAAGTTACCCAGTTAATCCAAGGAAAAAAAATGACATGAGAAGGCCACGAGATATTGGAAGGCGTACCCTTCTGCCAAGAAAAAGGAATCATGATAAAGTTCAAGTTCAGATACTGACCAGATACTATTCAAGGACCAAATAAAGAAGTGCTCCATTTCTTAACAAAATAAGTTAGAGGAAGTGTAAGCTAAACCGGTTGAGTTTAGAAGGTATCAACGTATGCACAGATTTTATCTACAAATAATTAAAGAAGACACATCCACTTCTGAAACTACTTGAGAGGAAGCTATGTTTAATCAATTAGTTTATCATCCAGCAAAATACTAATGCAATGTATGGTATGTGTCTGCTTGGCTGGTTTCTCATACATTGCAGATTTGGAACAGTGTAATTTGTGTTTTTTTTCCTAGAAAATTGCAACTACTATTATTTCTAGAGTCGTTGATGGGGACATCCGATTCAAGCAGCCGCCCATAGCGTATCGAAGGCGAAAGAACGTAAAAGTGGTCTGAAAGAAGAACTACACAGATTCGCGGAGCTGAAGAGTGTTTTGGTCGATTGATCGAGCCTAGACAATCGATCGATCGATTGAGGGAGCATAGTATTGTGGGTGCAATTATTCTTCTCAGTCGATTGATCAACTCCAGAATCGATCGATCGACCGATCGCACGAGATATGACGGGATTTTATTTTTTTCGGCAAAACTTGTCATTTTAAGTGTTGTAAGTTTTAGGAATGCTTTATTTCGAGTTAGGGTTTGGTTAGCCTAGTTAAAGGCTTGTAAAAACAACTTTGGAATTAATTATAGGATAATGAAATTTGGTTTGCAACTTTGAGAACTTTGCTTGAGTTTTCTGTGAGGGTGTGATTCTCTCAAACCGAAGAGCGATTATTCGTCCCGCGTGTAGTTTGGTGTAAGGCCAATTTTTCCTTGTTCTCTATCTTCTTATAATCTATGAGTTGCGTAATTATCGTCACCCTAACCTATCCTTTCACCATTAAAATCATTATTTACCTATTTTCACCATTAAAATTATTATTAGCTTTTCTTTTCACACGATATTGAAAGAAACCACTTGTGAGTTCGTTCGACGCCCTAAAACTATCTGAGATTTAGTCATTCGCTAAGAACCCTAATCTTCTAGATCCGATAGGGAACGTATGCGAAAGTAACACTATTTTGGGCCGGAACTAAATTATTTAATTGAATTTCTTAATAGCTTCTGTGAAAAGCTGCTTAGGAATTGGGTATTTTAATTATTTATATTAAATTTTCAATTAATCTCAACCCTAGCATTGCATTGTGTTAGCTTCAGTATCAGCCGCACTCCATGTTAAGAAAACTCAAATGGTCCCTGCGGTCAGACCTCGGTCCAACGAAGACCGCTAGGTCTTGCAGTCCATTCTGGTATTGAGGCATAACTCTGCTTCAGGACTCCCGACTGTGAGACCATTTGGAAAGGATGGTTTTAAGCAAATAGGCAGCCATGCAAAACAAAATATAAGTAACTAAAAATGCATTGTGTTTTTTTTTGGGGGGGGGGTAATTCCCAAGCTCTGGTTTCGGACAGGCTGGATTATTTTATTAGTTCTCTAAGATTGGGCATTGTTTTTTGAGGGGTTGCTCTTTGATCTTGTCTACCATTGCAGCTCCTGGCTAAAAGGTAGGTTGGGTGGTTTTTTGTATTATTTTGTTATCCTCATTATTTAACTCTATTAACCAATCAAATAAAATATTACAATCGGCTTTTTAACTGATATTAAACTTGACTTCTTTCTCATCAAGGCCTACGACCAGCGTTGGTAGAGTGAAATAAGTGGCATTGACAAACATCATATTGCGCAGTACATGTTAGGGCTATGAATCTGACCATTTTAGGGATCATTGTTTAGACCACAGCAAGAAAAAAAAAAGCATAAGGCTATAACCACGCTATTTGCAAACACAGAATTGCCATGGTACCAGGCATCATATGACTGCAAAACGAGTAAGTACCACGCTATTTGCAGCTTCAGGTTGGTTCTCAAAATCAGCTCCATGATGGTGCTCTCAGAGAAATCAGGACCATGGTTGTGTTTGAATAATGCATAAAAGTTAATTTGATTAGGATCAGCTTGGGGTTTAGTAGAGGAAGAAAAAGAAGAAGCTTAGAGAAATTAGGGTTGAGTCAAGTGACTCAAATCCCAATGCAAAATACTATTTATATCATCTTAGCATGTTCACGTATTACATGGTTCCCAAGTTAAGTGAATTGTACAATTTAAAATTCACTTAACTACTCACACACCCAAAGTTACTTACTATACACTCATACAATAGAAATAACATCTCTAACACTCCCTCAAGTTGGAGTATAAATGTCGATCATACCCAATTTGAAGGAGGTGTCATAAAGTCTCTTGCATGGGTCAAAAAATCGTCCGATACCGATACGTATCGGTTTTGGACTTGGGCGGTACGATACAAAGGCATTGTATCGTACCCCCTTAAAAACAATGTACTTATCGTCCGATACGGGCAATGTATTGCCCGTATCAGACGATACGGACGATACATTGAAATTATCAGACGATAATTTCAATGTATCGTCCGATAATATGTATATATATATTTTTTTCGATTGTCTACACAATCGATGGCGACTATATAGACAATCGCCATCAATTGTGTAGACAATCGGGAAAAAAAAAAATTCCCAATTGTCTGGCGATTATCTACACAGTCGCCATCGTTTGTGTAGACAATCGGGAAAAAAAAAATTCCCAATTGTCTGGCGATTATCTACACAGTCGCCATCGTTTGTGTAGACAATCGGAAAAAAAAAATAAAAAAAATTCAATGTATTGAACCGATACATTTAATGTATCGCTGATACATTGAATGTATCGGCCGATACCCGATATGTATCGTCCTGGAGGTCAGGACGATACGTATCGGTTTACCGATATTTTGATCCTTGGTCTCTTGCCACCAACACCTTTAGTCAAGATGTCGGCAAGTTGATCCTCAGTTCTAACTTGAGGAATATTGATTTCTTTGGACTCGACCTTCTCGCGAATATAGTGACAGTCCACCTCAATGTGTTTTGTTCTTTCATGAAAGACAAGATTAAATGCAATATGGCGGGCAGCTTCATTGCCACCATACAAGATAATTGGAGAGGATACAACAACTCCCAAGTCTGACAAGATGAATTTAAGCCACATGCCTTCTCTCGCACCTTGGGACATGGCACGGTGCTCCCCCTCGGCACTGGAGTTTGATACTACATATTGCTTATTTGATTTCCATGTGATCAAATTACCCTCCAAGAATGTGCAATATTCGGTAGTTGATCTCCTATCATCTAGAGACCCGGCCCAATCGACATCAGTAAATATCTCTACATCCAAATGACCACGATGTTTATAGAGAAGCCCTTTGTCAGGACTTCTTTTCAAATACCTCAGGATCCTGTGAACAGCCTCCAAATGTACTGTCCTTGGTGAGTGCATATATTAACTCACCACACTTACTGTATAAACAATGTCTGGACAGGTCATGGTTAGATAAATCAGTTTACCGACTAATCTCTGATATGCACATGGATCCTTGAGAAGATCACCTTCTTCACCATTTAATCGGTGATTTTGTTCAATAGGGGTCATAGCAGGCCTACACTCCAAAAACCCCGTATCATGAAGTAGGTCTATGGTATACTTCTGCTAGGATAATGAGATGCCCTTCTTAGATCTCGTCACTTCAATGCCAAGGAAATATTTCAAGTTTCCCAAGTCTTTAATTTCAATTCAAATACTCCTTCAATTTATCTCATGACTATCATCACCAGTATTGATGACATCATCAATATGGACTAGTATGACAGTCATCTTGATTCCCTTTTTTACAAATAGAATATGACCATAGTGACTTCTTCGGTATTCGAATCTCATAATAGCATCACTAAATTTTTTAAACCAAACCCTTGGGGATTTTTTTAATCCATAGATAGATTTCTCCAATCTACACGTTTTCCCTTCTCCCCTTCTTTTACAAATCCAGGAGGAAGGTCCATGTAGACTTCTTCGTTGAGATCACCATGAAGAAATGCATTCTTCATGTCAAATTGAGGGTGGCCAATCTTTGTGGGCAGCCAGAGATAACAATATTCTGATTGTGTTGGACTTGGCTACAGGTGCAAAGGTATCATGATAATCAACTCCTTGTATTTGAGTGTACCCCTTTGCTACAAGTTTTGCTTTACATCTTTCAATACCATCAGGTCTATACGTAACTGTACAACAAATCTCTTTCTTTCCAGGAGTTCAACAATTTTCCAAGTTTAATTCTGTTCCAAAGCTTTCATCTCCTGAATCATAGCATCCTTCCATTTTGGTTGCAATAAGGCATCAAAAACAGTAGAAGAAAGGGTGATAGAATCAAAAGAACAAATAAAACAATGAGATGATGAGAGATTGTGATACGACACATACTTATTGATGGAATGAGGAGTACACGATCTAGGAAGTTTCCTGTGAGCAATAAGTAGATGAAGATAAAAAACAAAACCCTCTTCGTGTAAGGGATCCTGGTCAGTATTCTGAGAAGGTGACTCATCTACATTCTCATGCGCAATAACTTCAACGATGCTTGTTCCTTCGCACATACATTTTTCTCTTTTCATATTTATCAAAGGTGGGTTGTTCGCTTTTCTGTGGCCCAACAGCTGGCTCAACAACTTCATCCACTTCTTCACAATCTTCATCTCCAATGGGTAAAGCTTTAAACATCTTAGAGTACTCTTCATTTTTAAGTTGTTTCTCTCCCTGAAGAGGACTCGGAGGACTGGAAAAAGGAATGCCCTCAAAGAATGTGACATCCATGGTGGCTATCACACAATGAGTGAGATGGTCAAAGCACTTATATCCTTTCTGAGAAGAGGGATACCTAATAAAAATACACTTGATAGCCTTGGGATCAAATTTACTTTGCTGAATAATGGGGATATGTAGAATACAAGAAACCAAAGATACGTAGTGGCACCAAGAACAGAGGTTGATGAGGAGACATAAGTTGGAAGGGAGAATGCCCTTCCAGAATAGGTGTAGGCATTCGATTGATGAGGTAGGCAGCGGTGAGCACAACTTCACCCCAGAGATGTTTAGGAACCTTCATATCAAACAACAGAGATCGAGCAACCTCAAGAAGATGCCTATGTTTCCTCTCAGTAACCCTATTCTGTTGGAGGCTATAAGGACAAGTAGTTTGCCATAGAATTTCATGAGTGAAGATAAGATTGGAGAATGTGAGAGGAATATTCCCCACCATTATCCGATCGAAGAACTTTAACAGGCCCATGAAATTCTATGCTAACTAGTCTGTGAAACATAGAAAAAATATAAGAAACTTCGTCGCTGGTGCGCATAAGAAAGAGCATAGTGAGTCTAGTACAATCATCAATAAAAGTAACAAAATAACGATAATCATTCAAAGCAGTAACAGGGGAAGGTGCCCACACATCAGAGTGAATAACTTCAAAAGGAATAGCACATTTACTACCACTCAAAGGGTAAGAATTGCGAACATGTTTAGAGAACTTACAAGTCTCATAATTAAACAAACTACTATCAAATCCACAAAATTTTTCTGGAAAGAAGAGTTTCAAACGACTAAAATGAGGATGGCCACAGCAGGAATGTCACAATCTTACTTCATCAGCAGAAACCACCATAGCTACAAGAGGAGATGCACCACGTAAATCTTGAAAGAGGTAGAGTCCCTTCTCTTCAGTGGCATGATCAAGGATCTTCCCCGATTTCAGATCTTGGAAAACACAATATGAAGGAAAAAATGTTACACTACAATATAAGAAATTGGTAATTTTACTGACAGATAATAGATTCATAAGCATGTTAGGAATCAAAAGAGTAGAGTTAAGAGATAAGGTACCTAATTGAACACTCCATTTGCCCTTTACAGGAACAAGGGATCTATTAGCAATGTGAATATGAATAGAATCAGAAAGACTAGACACAAATGAAAATAAATCTATCATACTAGACATGTGATCCGTAGCCCCAGAATCGATTATCCATGGGGACCGAGAAGAGGAGGTCACAAGTGCAGACCCATAGGTACCTGACTCAGCTATGTGGGAGGAAGATGTTTGTCCCTGTGCTACCGTCATGCGTTGAAGGCGGCCCTGGAGATCCTGAAGCTCTCTCTGTAAGCTCTATAAATCAAATGGAGCTGAAGCAGTAGGAATACTCTGACCACCAACTGGATTAAAAGTTTCCTCAGTAGAGGACTGGAATGCACGACCTGAAAGGAATTTCGGTTTCCCATATAATTCCCAACATCTTTCTTGGGTATGACCCTTTTTGCCACAATGAGAAAACAATAATTTTTCTTTCTTCACGTGAGAGGTCCCCCACGACTTCCACGACCACTACCTCTACCACCAGATTTGTCTCCACCATGACCAAAAGAAGTGAAGGATTGTAGGGCAGATACATCACCACCAGGAATCTGCATAAACTGTTGTCTGCTCTCCTAATGCTGAAGGAGGGCATACACAATACCAAGTAGAAGGCACTCCTCTCTGGCTAGAATGTTTGATTTAACATTCTCATATTCATATCTAACCCCTTTTAGGAAGTCAAACACTCTCCTCCTTCCAGTATTTTTACTAGCCTTGCTAGCACACGAGCTGCACAGTTCTTCTTCTTGATACTGAGCTAGTTCATCTCACAAACTCCTCATTTGAGTATAATACTCTCCAATAGTTTTATCACCATGCTTCAAAGTGTTAATTTTGTCACTAACTTCAAACATTTTTACGAGATTTTATTTCTACGAGAACGCATCCTTCACAGCCTCCCATAATTGCTTAGCATCACTGACATACCTAAAAGAATCACTGATGTCAGGTTGCATTGAGTATAGCAGCCATGTCATGACAATTAGATTGTCATTTTCCCAATCAACATACTTAGGGTCATCTTCTTTGGATTTTGGGATAGTCCCATAAATGTAACACAATTTTTTCTTCATCCCTAAGTACATAGCAGACTGTGACCACAAAAGATAATTGGCCTCATTCAATTTCTTCGTAGTAATTTGTAAGTTATGAGCAATGTCTCCCCCACCAACGATTCCAAATTTATTCCCGTTCATGATTAAGAAATACCGAGATCAAAACAATTCAAAAAATAGAAGACCCATAGTTTCCAAACAGTGGTTCGACAAGTTCACCAATTTAACAAGCACATAACACCACAATCATGCCAAATCTCAACAAATAACTCATGCCGGTAGTTGAAATGGTAAGCACGCAATAATAATAGATGAAATTTAGATTAAAAAATGCATTCAAAAACTCAATGAATAGGGTTTATCTCATAGATCTGATTCGAAATAGGCATTCTGGTGAGTCTACCAAGTGTTCTGACAAGTCAACAAGGTGTTCCGGTCGGTTTGCAACGATTCTGGCAACATTATCCACAGATCTTCAACATTAAATGCAGTTAAGACATCGAAATCAAGTTTGAAGAAGGTTTCGATGTCTTACATTATATTTCTAGGCTGCCATGTTGTTGTGACAGAAACCTAGAGTTTCTGCAACTGCCGTTGTGGGTGGAGCTCAAGGAAGAAGACGACCATGGAAGTCTTACTTCCGGCCTTCAAATCCAAATATCACAGAAGAGAAAAATGACCGGGATATAAATCCGATCAAAACCCTCGAACTTGGGCTGATTTCGGTCACTTTTCAGCTACTGTTGACGTCAGCGTGATGTCACCATTGACATCAGCGTGATGTCAGCACTGACGTCAGCCTATTGATGATGATGTCAGCAATCAGATCTCGTCGATTGTAGCCTCTCTGATACCAAGTTAATTTGATTAGGGTCAACTTGGGATTTGGTAGAGGAAGAAGAAGCTTGGAGAAATTAGGGTTGAGTCAAGTGACTCAAATCCCTATGCAAAATTGAAAATACTATTTCTATCATCTTAGCATGTTCACGTATTACATGGTTTCCGTGTTAAGTGAATTGTACAACGTAAAATTCATTTAACTGCACACACACCCAAAGTTACATACTACACACTCATACAATAAAAATAACATCTCCAACAATAACAACACAGAGAGAGGAAGAAGATACCTTTCTTCTTCTTTATTACTTCATTTGTTTTGTGGTAGTTGTAGGGTCCTAAAATCTAGGGGTTTTAGGGCACGTTCATTTCAAGTTAATCCCTTCTCCTGTAATATCCATTTTACCTGTATTAAAGTACACTTTTTTTACCTGTAAAAAAGTACATAGTTGGTGTAAAATGATTGTTCACTTCATCGTAAAAAGAGGGTGTAAAATCAACTTTATGAGCTACTATTCATTTTACACTGAAGTGAACGGCTTGTGTAATATTGCACACTCCATAAAACTGTAACTTCACCCCAACTCCTTCAGTCGACATATGTTGACTACCTCTAAATTAGACGAAAGAGATCATTTTTTACATCAATATTCCACAAAGCAGATCTGGAGATCATGGATATTTCATCAAACAGTCAATTTTCTATTCCATGTGGCACACATCCTAAAAAGTAACCCAAAAATCATGTGGCATATATCATGCTCAAACATGACTTTAGGGTCACTTTTTGGGATGTGTGCCACGTGAAATCAAAAAGTGACCGTCTGATGGTACGCCCATGATCTAAAGATTCATTGTGTGGAAAATTGGTACGAGAAATAATCTCTATCGCCTGATTACAAGGCGGTCAATATATGCCGGCTAAAAGAGATGAGTTGAGGTTGCAGTTTCATTGGCTGTAAACAAAGGTACCCATTTACTTTTAGTTGGTACACTTTTAAGTCCGAATATAAAGTAACCGTTGCAGATTTTACCTGCAAGAAATGAAAATTACGAGCTATAGCCTCGTAACTCAAAAATATTACAAGTAATAGTTAAGGCACAAAACACAAGAAATTACATCGAAATGAACAAGCAAAACTGTACTTTTAGCAGTAAAATGGGGTGGTTACACGTAATATTCAGATATTACAGTGAACTGAACGTGCCCTTAGTGTTAATTAAGTTGCGAGTCCCTAAAGCTCTAATTGGATTAGGTCTCTAAAATTACAAGTTTAGAGTTAATTTTTTATATGTTTGGACTGGTCAAGACTTTTGACTGATTTTTGTGGTTTATTTTTATGAAGAGAAGAGATTCTAGAGAAAAGGGGATCAAGATCTTTGATTTTCTGTGGCTGACTTTTGAGTCTGTTTTACTGCTGCTTGTTGTCTTCCCAGACTTTACTTACTGCACCTGTTTCTGAATACATAGATAGTGCTGTAAATGTTATTGTGGATGTCATTTCTATCGAAATGATCAGATTTATTGCAGAATTTTGGTTTTGATTCGGTGTTGTTGTGATAGAATTTTGAGTCTATTGAACTGCTGTGATTCTGAATAATTACAGGTTTGCTCCAGTTCATTATTCTGGTTATAACTGGAATTGTGAACTGTGTCTTTCTACACAATAACAGTGAATTAAAGGTCAGTTTTTATCTCCTAAAATCTAATTTCTGGTTTCTCAATATTTTTGCTGCGCTTATTATATTACATCTAGAAGTTCTTGTGGGCTGCAGTCTAAATTCATTTGAGAGCCAAACATCCTATCTGGGCTGGGCAATCACGTTTCTGGTTATCTTCTCCAGCAGTCAGTTGTACTACAACATCAACGTTCGACAAAACAGCTCCGATACCATCGGAGCTTCCCGAAAACCAGAGTATTGCCCAAACTATAAAAAATAGCAAGCATTGCTTGAAGTATTTTTGTATAGTTTCTGACACCAAAACTAGATTCAGTGTTATTTTAATCTGATCTACAAATATGGGAGATTTATCATGAATTGATGATATTATGTTCATCCAAATGTGCAATTGTTCCTTGACTAACTTGTCAGATGAGTGACGAAGATAGGACAGAGACATTCAAGAAAAATGCCTTCAAATTTTTTATTTTTTGGCAATTATTTGCTAGAGAGGAGGAGTAAAAGGAACACCCTTTGTTTTGAAGGAAAATATTTCAAAAGGTCACATAGCTGAGAGAGCGAGGAATAGAAGGAACAGCCATGTACTCCTCATGCAGTAATTTAATTTTTCTCATGTTCATATAGAAGGCAAAGATCATGTTGACTCCCTGGCAAATTTGGGTGTATCCTTTCGTCATTTTATTAGGTGGTAGGGTGCTAAGAGAATTCTTCTGAGGTCTTCTTGTTTGGGCCTTTGCAAAGTTTGTTTGTGGGCTCTATTTTTATATATTTACTTTTACTTTAAACTATGTACGCTCTATTTTGCATTTCTGACTACCATCCACAACTGATAAAAATATGTGGGTAACAATGTAATACACGCCTTGACATATATGCACTTTAAAATAGGTAAATATTTATTGGAAGCAAAACTTTTTGTGGCCAAACATACACAAACTGTGATCCCATATGGAAAAAAAAACATAAAAGAATTCATCAAACAGAGGCATGCACCAACAAATATGATTTTTCTCCATTGAGAAGAAGTATATGGCTGATTTTGTTCATTGTAACTTCTCAATTTTTGTGATGGTACATTCAAATGCAGCCTCAATTGTGCTTCAAGCATTTCGTAGTCTTGTTTAAAGCATACATCTGGGCAGAAAAAAATTGTTTGTAACACAAATCAGAATGGGAACATGTAATAGAATTTCATTTAATTCTAACCACTCAAGAGAGAGATCGTGCAGCAGATGAAGATATCTTGCATAAGAATTGAAAATCAAATACTCGTGAAATAATCATTTGGAATACTAGAGAAATCAAAATCCTATCCTCTCATTGCCTGGCCCCAATTTGCATATTAAGAATTAAGTATCTCAAAGCAATATTAAGATATTCCCCATATCAAATCAAAAATTAGATAACGTAATTGTTTTGATGCTAGAGAGATCCAAATAGTATCCACTCTTTATGAAGCCACAGTTTGTATATTAAGAACTTACTTTTTAGCAGTATGTAACAATATTTTCATATACATATATTGCGAAGTTATGTATCTCTAAGCAATATTAAGAAATTTCCCATTGGGACAACTTACGTTTCAAAAAAAAAAAAAGATATTGCCCATTGGAAAGGTAATTGTTTCAATGTTAGAGTGACCCAAATAAGACCTGCCCTTTGTGTGACCATAATTTGTATATTATGAACTTATCTTCTAGGAGTATGTGACACTATTTTCATACGTAGAGCCACCCCAAGAGAAATAATCGAATTTTACTAAGGATGGATTCGATAGAAGAACAAAATATATTGATATATTGTATTGGTTAATTACAAATAAATCAAAATAAATGAAGTAAGAACTAAGCACTGGAATCACCTTTCCTTGAGAAAGGCGATAGGAGCAAGGATGGAGAGTGCGAGGAGGTCGCGAAAGACGCAGAAAACGACTTGATTCATCCCCACATTGAGTGCACTCTTCGTGATCACATGGTACCCCCCATTGCAAAACTGAACCAGAGCAAGTGCTGCATGGGCCCTCCATACTTCATTGCCCGCCATAAGAGAGATTCGCTATAAGCAGGCTTTCTCTCTAACTTTTATTACATCAAAAACTTATCAATTCGTCAATGGGAAAATGTTATACTTTATATTGAAACAAAAAGGAGAACCATTATCCATACCAATTGCCCTACAAAAAAAAAAAAAAAAAAAAAAAAAACTTATCAATCCGTCAATGGGAAAATGTTATACTTTATATTGAAACAAAAAGGAGAACCACTATCCATACCAATTACCCTACAAAAAAAAAAAAAAAAAAAAAAAAAAATTTAACACAGCTCACGGTATTGGAAAATAGATTTCCCGGAATTTTTGACAAAGTGTGTCTGCTATAAACCAAGTTTCACAAGCTAACAAAATAGGTTTTACGAATTTCTCCTCTTTGGGGAATTTTGTGAGAAGAGAGATAATTCTATGGATTTATATTTCGCTTCAAATCTGATCGAGACACATAATTGAAATGACTAGTCCAGACAGACAAATTGAACCCAGTTTTTTCCTATTATTATTAGCAGAACACCTTGTGAAAAAATAGCATTACTAAAGGGTATTATTGTACTCACCCCAATTAAAATTCTAAGGACCAATTTGTCTCTTAGAGGTGTTAAACACTTGTTGATTCTTGGGAATTAATTGTAGCACTGTCATTTGTGTTAAAGGGCCATTATCTCACAATAGTACTCTCAATGAAAAATTTATGCATAAGAGGCATTTATCATGGATATTGATGTAATGCTTTGATTCCACAAATCTTGGTGTTCTTAGTTGAAACTTTTCAAAATAAAAAATATATTATTTTATAATATACATAGTTTTGAAAATGACTAACATTTATGCATAAGTTAATAGAATGCCCTATGGGTGCGCTTGGAAACAAGGATTTGGATTTAAACAATCGAAACACTGTTTGTTTAAAAATTAAAAGTTATGATTTTGCCCACAATAATGGTGGTGTAATCAGTAATGGGATGGAACCAAATTCTCAAATCAACAATATTATTTCGATTATGGCTGAGTCCCGTGATCAACGTTTGAGATGAAGCTGATGAATAATAGAGAAGTTGGGTCTCCCTACACCAAAGCTCTGGTGAAAGCAATAAACAAAACTAAAACTCTGCATACTTACATCTGGTAGTTAGATTTGCCGACGGTAGAGATGGGCATACAGGAGGAACCGAGGAACCGAGGAACCGAGGAAGAGGAAGGGGGGTTTCTATTCTAGTTTCCACATAATCAAGTAATCAACCAACGAACAAAGCCGGCCGCCTGCCTGCCTGCCTGCCTGCCTTAGTATCTACGAAAGGAAGACAAGGAAAGGGAGTCTCTTATTAGGTGGCCATACCTTAGTACTACCAATGCTAATGTCAACTGATGCTGAAAGTTTAAGCCCAAACCCGATGCGAACGAGACCAAGTCAAGTCGGGCTCAGATTGTACCCGACCCATATTGACAACCCTACCAATGGGGCTCAGATTGAACCCGACCCATTGGCAACCCTACGTATGACGTCGAGGTTGTTTTACATATATGTGTGTTGTAAATAAATGTTCAATTGGGAATGACAAAATAGTATTAACTATGATGAAGTATGTAGCATAAAAGGTTCTATAGTAAATTCTATAAAATGTTTATTAGGGAAGTCTCTAAAAATGATGTGAGAATTCTCTCCAAAACTGTTGGATGAACACAGCTCAGCCAGCCCAATAACTAAAGGCATACTAAGAAGGCACCCTTAATGTTATGAGCCAGATTTAAAAAACCCAATTGTATGGTCATAGATGGGAAAAGCGCCAACTATAGTAAGGGTCCTCCACACCCTAACCTTGTTGTTTCTACGATTTGAGTCTTAATATGACTCTTTCCTTCATAAGCCCAACCCCTCTCTCTCTCTCTCTCTCTCTCTATATATATATATATATAAGGAAATTTATACTTTCGGCCTTATATGTTTGCATATTTGCAAAAATGGTCTTATAATTTCAAACTTTGCAAAAGAGGCCAGCTCCAAGCCAAGCCGTTTCTACATCAGCACCAACCTCTGAAATGTCTCAAAAACCAATGAAGTTTATAATCCTTTATATATTTAAACTTTATTTCACTTTTTTATTTTTTACTTTTTACTTTTCATTCTCGTAAAAATCGAGAGAGCGGCAAGAAAGCGGCAACATAGCGACGAAGCATTTCTAGGTAATTTTTTTTTTAGTTTTTTACAAATATACAAATACGCTATCTTGCCGCTATCTTAAATTAGCGGCCGAGATAGCGGATTGTTTTATCCTCTTCTTTTTTTTTTACTTAATTGTTCCTATGTTTTTTGCAGCTCCCACTAACTGATTTTGAGATGACGAAGTCTCTAAAGGCCTTCGGGAAGTATACTAGAGTTAGTGTTAAGAAATTTTACATGCATTGCAACGAAAAGAGGAAGAGGATACTAGATGAATCAATTTTTAGTTATCTATTTAGGATTTTTGATAAATTAGTGTTTATTGGAGACTTGATTGATGCGATTTGAGCTTCTGGGTTCAAGATAGCGTCTTCAAGGTCAAGAACACCATGAGTCGAATATATCGTTGATTTTAGGCCTTAACATGTTGGCGGAGCTTGAGTCTGAGCATATGCGAGTGCCAGAATAAGAAACCATTCGAAACAAATTCTTTCGAGGCAACCGGCTAAAATGAGTCTTATTGAAGAAATAGTGGACAGTGCTCAACTCTCTAATGATGAAATTTTGAAATTATCGTTCTTGTTTTTCGTCTGTTCATTCTTACTTCCGGACACATACCAGGAAGTGGATAGTCAGCACTTGGACTTAGTTGATAACGTCAAAAAATTCAACGAGTTTCCCAGGGGCTTGATAGTTTACAAAAATTTAGTGGAGTGCATATCGAAGGCGATCGTCAGAAGATAAACGGCCAAAAAGTTGCCAAAAGGGCATTATAATATCTACGGGTGCATTATCGCCTTACAGATTTGGGCGTTAGAGCACTTTCCAAGAGTCGCCCCCCTCGTACTCCGCTAAGTAATCTATTTCCAAGGCTGATGAAATTGGAAGCTCTGAAATTCAGCAGGGATCCAAATTATTTTAGAGAAAATTTTATTAAGTCTCCGGTCATCATAGAATTTGATGTTGAAAAACACAACTTACAATATCGATCAGTTTGACTCTTCTTCAAGGAAACAGAGATGAAAAGAGAACGGGAAAGAGAAAACTCAACCTAGGAAAAGATACATGAAGACGATGTCCCAACTTACGAGACACGTCCCCAAAAAAGAGCCGAGGAGCCTCACAATGATGACGATGAGGATAATGAGGATGACGATGATAACAATGACAATAACGATGAGTACGAGGTCGTTATAAGTCAACAGCCGAAATCAAAGGGCAAGCAACTGGAAAGTAGGCAACATCTAACTAGGGAACAGTTGGCTAGGCAACCCCAACTAATCAATGAAGTAACTGAGCTGAGGAAAGAGTGCGCATCTCTCTGTATGGCGGTTAAAGAGATGAAGGGTGAATTTAGGCGAGCTTTACGGTTCTTAAAGGACAAACTATAACTATTGAGTAGCTCAGGATAGACAAAAAGACCCTATAAGAGCAAGTAGGGTCTCTACAAAATCAAGTAGTCAATTTAACAAGCAAAAATGTCTCAATACGGAAAGATCTTGACACTGTCAAGGCTCATTTGACAAAGGTACTAAATCCCTAACTTAACTCAAATCCATATTTAAATCTTTAAAATCCATATTTATGTGTTTCATAGTGGGTCCGTTATCTAAAGATAGCGGACGAGCGCATCGCTAACTTAAGTTAGCGGACCGCTATCTTACCTTAGATTTTTAATGTCACTTTAAATTCAAACTATATTTAGCACTCAAATTTGTAATGTAATTTTCGTAATTATGTAAGATGATATTATTTCCTTCGTTCTCTTTGACGCCTTCATTTCCCCTCAACCCCTTGCCCCCTTGCCGCCCAACCTTCAGCCCCTCAACCCCCTGCCTCCCCTGCCCCCCAACCTTCAGCCCCTCAACCCCCTTCCCCCCAACCCCCTTGTTGGTACGCGCTTTTTCTGGGTTTCTCTCGGTCCCTAGAATAAGTGGCCCAATTATGTCTTAAGCAGACTCTGACAATGGCGATGATGGAGTAATAAATTAGGGCATATTAAATACTGAAATTAAAGAGGCAAATTCTAAATGAAGAATACCTGAGAAGATGACATCGCCAGCTGCAGATATGTATCGACGCTGCAACACGTCACTGATCACGCTTTAAGGGAAGCGGGGGCTTGTAGGTTGAACTCCTTTATTGAATCGTCTGCCAGCGAACGTCAGCAGCTATGGTTTGCCTTTAGTGTAACTGGTTTGATTTTCCTATTCCTATTGGGATTTTATTTAACTTGGTCTCATAATCCTACTGGGAGTCTGATTAAGAAAGGGTCTCCTAATTCTACTAGGAGTCTAATTTAAATAAGGTCTTCCTATTCTACTAGGAGTCTAATGAATTTAAATATCTTAATCCTATTAGAAATCTAATTAATTAAGTCTCATAATCTTATTAAAAGTCTAATTAATTTAAATGTCTTAATTTTAATTAAAAATTAAATTAAAAAAAAAAGGTTTGAGCCCACTATGCTAAGGAGGATCGGCCTCGTTCCCGAGTACCCTCCGTAAGCTCCCTTGGGTAAATCGGGTGGCTGAGATTAAAGCAAATTGAATTTTGAATTGTAAAATAGTATTTTTTTGGATTTTTAGAATTGATTTTGGACTGTAATTATGTATTAAATTAAGAAACTAAAGTTTTAGAAAACTAAATTGATTATGGGTTTTTAGAAATATTACGTTGAGAAATTAAAACGAGAAATTTAAAATTCTAGGACTGAATTCGGGTTAATTAGAAAATTAGACCGTATGATTAAAGACTGGTTCTAGAGTCTAAGACCTAGAACCAAAAATTAATGATAGGACTGTAGATTAAGATTTTAGAACGAAATTAAAGCCTGAGGTCAGTAAATTAGACCGTCGGATTAAGGACTGGTTCTGAATTCAGAGAATCGAACCAGATGTAAACAGTTTACGATCTAAAAGAAAAAGGTGCTGCGGTCTCAGACTGAAAATTAAAACTAATAGAATTCCTAAATCTAAAGATTAGAAGTTGTGGTCGTGAATAAAAAATTAAATTCTTAGCTAGGGTCGGGGCTATGGAGAGAAATCTCGAAGATCCAGCGCCTAAATTTCGAAATCATGATTAGGTTGTTCTACGTGTTCATTCTCGGAGTTCTCTGATTTCAGAATCCCAAAAAAAATCTGTTCTCTCTCAAAAATTGCCAGCCTCCTCGGGTGAATTAAGAAAAGAATCTTTTATAGGTTTTTTTTTAAATTAAGCGCCCTGTTTCAGGCGTTTAATCCAATTGCGCGTCAGTTTCCTGGTGCTTAATCGCTTTGAGTCGGTCACCGACTCAGTGAGCGACCGGCAGACTTGCTCAGCGAGTTTCCTAGTCCTAATAGCATTATAACTAATTGCGCACCCATTTTGGGGTGCGTAATCCAATTAAGCATCACTCTCGAAGCGTTTAATTGAGGAAACTTAGGCCGGGCGTAGGCCAATTACGTGCCAGTGGTGTGGCGCTCAATCCGATCGCGTGTCTTATATGAAGCGCGTGATCGAGTCTCGAGATGGTCTAGGGAAAGGAAGTCTGGTCTGAGAAGGGACTGATTGCGCACATGTGATTTGGCGTGTAATCAAATTGAGCGCGTGGTCTCAAGCACTTAATTCGGGGTTGTCCGGGTATGGGTCGAGCTTGAAATGTTAAGCTATTGTTTCAGTCTGCATCTGACTATATACTATTGTTTCAGAATATAGTCTCCCTACGTTGGAATCTGAGTCATAGAGCTATTATTTCAGCTTGTGTTTAGCCATGTACTATTATTTCAGTGCATAGTTCTCACGTTGGGGTAAAGGGTCTAAAATGTGAGACTATTGTTTCAGTCTGTATTCCGACTATATATTATTGTTTCAGCATATAGTCTCCCTACATTGGGATCTGAGCCACAGAACTATTATTTTGGCCTATGTTCAGTTATGTACTATTGTTTCAGTATATGGTCCCATATCAGGGGGTATGGGGCCTGAGCCACATAACTATTGTTTCAGCCTGTGTCCAGCCATATACTATTGGTTCAACATATGGTCTCATATCAGGATTATGAGGTCAAAGATTGACCGAACAAATTTGTATATTCCGAGATGACAAAATGGGGGTGTCTACACCCCTTCCCCCCAACCTCCAATGGAGGGCTTGCACCAAGTGGTCGATGAAGGTGTTCCACTTACCTAGCCTTCTCACGAGTCACAACCGACATCACTGAAATCAATACTAGTTAAACTCTCTACTTCAAAGAGTAAGACCGACGGATTAGGGAAGGTCTCAAGATATAACTTGCGGGCTCGGAATAAGAGAAAGACCTCGACCAGCAAAGTTTGTATTAAACGACCAAGAGTGGTCGTAACCGAGGACAAGGTTGAGCCACAATCCATGGTGCATAAATTCTTGCTCAGTTTTTAGAACCGGTCGGTGGATGAGGGCATTGTGATCATCAATATTGTTATGTGTATTGACGTCACCGTTGCTATTTTAAGGGTCTTCAAAGGACACACGTGGCTTGACAATGAAGTAATAGACGTGTACTTCAAGGTCCTTGAGAGCAAGAACAATTGATTGTTTCTGGAAAAGGCAAAAAAAAGTTGGTTCGCTTCTGCCACTGCCCTGGTAAAGTTTTAATTCTTTATTATTTTCTTTATTTATTTACATCATTCACGCCTTTCCATTCATGACTTTTAATTCATGCCTTTCAATTTATTTATCTGCCTTTCAGACCCTGATTATAGCAAACCAAGTAAAATTTGAAAAATGTGTCCGTGATCAAGATTTGGGAGCACTCAGCGACTTCGATACTGTGATAAGTGGCAGGTTCGTCATCGTAGCAAGCTACTTGAGGCTCAGCTTACGAGTGCGACACGCGAAATTCATGTTGTCGATTGTGGAATGGTAAGTTATTTAAGTCAAGTTAATATCTTTTTATGTTTTTTATTTAAGACTCCACTCCACTTATTAGATATTCGGTTGCATGCAAATTTATTTTCCAATGCATAGTCATAAACATCATTACTAGGCCTTTGCAATAGTGGTCTTAACTGATCATGTTGTCAAGTTAATAGACCCGACCAACCGACAGTGCTCACATAAATTTGATGTGCACAAAGAATCTCGTTGCATCATCTATCGCGCCTTCTTCACGCAGTCAGTCTGAGGTCTGCTTTCGATCAACCGTGGCGACTAATGGTGATGGACAATGTCGATCTCCCGTGCTAACGTAATTGTTGGGACTGCGGTGTTTTTGTACTAAAGTATATCGAATACTTCTCTCGATTGCGGACCATCGATTTTGAGGAGAAATATATGCTGTAATTTAGACTCAAAATCGGACATTCATTATCTACGTTTGGATTTTTAATTTGATTTATTTTTTATTTTTGTATATTTTGTAAAAATTTAACAATTGTAAGGTTATATTATTCAATTAATTTATATATATTTTTTATTTCTGTAATTTATATATTTTTTTTGTTATATTTGGATTCATTTGAACAAACTGTATGTTAAGTTAGCGGTCCGCTATCTTAAGTTAGCGGAATTCACTCTTACCATAGCTTTCCTGGACCCTAATCCCTAATCTTAAAATCAGCTCTTTAATCGTAAATATAGCGGCAATTTACTCTATTTTCAATTTCATTTTAAGTTCTAACAAATTTACACAAACAACGGTTATGTCCATATTCGTTACAATTTTTACACTGTATTGGTCAAACTTCGCATGTAGATCTTCTCCTCATTTTCTTCGGGCGACCGACTTGGCGTATCTTGTGCGAATATAAAACCTTAATATCCTCCCTTAGAACAGTCCATTGGCGCTTATCAACAGTCGGCACAAAGTGCTTTTTATAAGTTTCCCTAAACAAGGTACTAGTAAATCAGAGCTTACAAAATTAAAGGATCTCTCTTTCCCTATTTTAGTGCAATAATGCAACGATCACATATGAACATGGTAATCTAAGGATAGCCCAACGTCGGCATGTACATATTTGTTTATCTAGATCGGCACTGTGAGTATATTCCCCTCATTTAACTTGAAATGTATCGTGACCATAGGGAACACCGTTCTTTCAACGATCCCACCTTGAATTTCGTATTATATGCTCTTCAGTCATCGATGTCAACACGTGTGTCATTTTATTTCTTTTCTCCTGATGTTGAAGGTAGAATTTGACTACCTTCGTGCAGATGGTTTATAACATGGTCATGATCGGTTCCTCCCTGGCTATCTTCAATACACTATTAATGCTTTTAGTTATATTCGTTATCAACATATCATAATGTCTCCTTGAAAAATATGCGCGCGCCCAGAAATGGTAACCGATTTCTTTAATCCATGCTGTACATTCTGGGGGGGCTTCGTCTTCAATTTTTTGTAAAATTCGTTTAAATTTTGCCTTCGAGAATGCACGGGTAGCAACCTAAAATAACAATCGGGAGATTATATCCTTATATGTATAAAAAAGATTCAAAGCTAGGTATTGCATACAGGAGTTGTGAAAGGTGTTAGGAAAAATATTCTGCACAGCTTTCATCAACCCCTTCTGCCGATCTGATATCAACACAAACTGCTCTCGAAAGTTTTCGATTACATGACTCCCTGATAGTTCAAAAATTCATGTCCAATGATCTTCATTCTCTTTGGGTACAATGCCGAACGTTATGAGAAATAAATGTTTATTCTCGTCTATCCCCGTAGCTATTAACAACACTCCTTTGTATCATCCGCACAATTGCGTCCCATCTACCGCAATTATTTTTTGTAAAGCATTATGAAAGTTCTTAATACATGGTCCAAATGTTACGAAGAACCTCTGAAAGACATTAATAGGTTCGCAACACAATTCAGTCTGTACGTCTGGATCGACCCGCTGTAATTCGGCGACATAGGACAGTAATATCTTAAATTGCTCCTTTCAGCTATCTCAGATGTCATTCAACGTCATTTCTTTCCTTCTCCACACTTTTCAGTAACCTACTATTACCCTGTATTTTTTTTCAATATAAAAAATTATTAAAATAGAACTCACGTCAAAGCCCTTTAATAATTCATCTCTCACGAAGGAAGTTATCCACGATGTCGAACACTGGCGAAGTCCACTTCCGAAAGCTGGCCTTCCACACGTATATTCCGAGTGAAAAGTCTTCATGGCAAACGTGTCCACACCCACCAATTTCAATGCATGTATTCGTTAAACACATCCTACTTCAACACACCTCATCGTAACTCAAAGATGACTGATTTTTATTGGTTTAATTTGAAAATTACTTGTTATGATAAACTCTTTAAGGGCATTCTGAAAAGATTTCTTATTTTTGAACGCCTGACCAACAGTTAATCGTCACCCTTCATAGAGTTTCTCATCATTTGAATTCATGTACTCGCTTTCTGAGTCATTAAGATCATAGTCTTCGTCCATCAGAGGTTGATTGATTCCCCTATTAGTATCAACACGCGAAGTGGGCGAGGGCGGTACTTCATTATTTTCAAGATCACTATTACCGTCATCGACTGGATGAATATTACGTACTTAGGGTTGAGTCCGTCGAGCTACGGTTGGTTGAGGTTCAGTTGTTAAGATTGCGATTCGTCGAGGTGGGGATGTTTGGGGTGCGAGAGGTTGTTGTATTGAGGGTTCAATTACCATTGGCTCTAACGCTATTGGTTCAAAAGGCTATTGGTATGGACTAATGCCTCCCAAAAATACTTTCCACTGATTCTAATCGAATGTATTATTTATCGATTCGAAGTTAAGCTGATACGTATTATGCATCAGATTCATTTGAGGATAATATCCTTGATCCTCATCGTCTTCTCTCATTGGAATGTCTGAAGAGAGTTGCTCCAGTTGCCTACGGTAGGAGCAAAATCCTATATTTGTATTTCTATCATCGTCAATTATCATCAGTGTAACGTTGTTCGCCTCTTTAAACCATATTCCTTCATTTTCAATTGAATGTTCTGACACCACAACATCATCATCTCTTAATCTGGCGCTTTCCTCATAACGTTTATGATCTTTGTTTGTTTCCTGGAACGCTTGAAATGTTTCGATAGACGATGAAATTTCATGACGGGATGGGAGTGGCTAATGATTTTTTAATATAAACATTTATCACACCATCACCAATACGATATGCTTTAAATAAGTTTGCAAGATCATAGGAGCCCGACAATTTGACAAACACCAACATCTTCCCTATGCACAAAGAAATCGATAGTGTAATAGAATGTTCTTTCAGTTGAGTCCTACTGACCTTGTATATTTTCTACATAAACTGATCAAATGATATGTTCTCTATGATAGCAACAATCCTCTGATGTCCACCATTGTAAGTATTATCATCGACATGGGCATCATCAAAATGGCAAAGAAGGGGAACATCTATTTCAACCTAAAATAAAAATAAAAAATAAAAATTAGCAGATAAAAAGTGTCATACTTAACATACATCTAAGAGTCACCGTCCCGCGAACTTAAGATGGCGACTGATCAGTCACATAATATACCAACTTACTACCCTTAACTTAGTGATTCTAAGACTTAGTTTGTTACTAATAAATTATTGATATGCATATATTAAAGAAAAGCAGCAAAAGAGAACTAAAATGATAATATTCGTCAAAATGAACTGAAAAAGCAATAAAAAAATGATTAAACCAAAAGACGAATCTTCACCTACTGAAAGAATGAAAAATCGTGTTTTACGATTTTGAAGAACGATGCAAAGCAAAAGAAAAATAGAAAATCATAATTTACGATTCTTCAGAGAAAGCCGTTCAAAAGAAGAGCAATACATAAGAAAGCGATGAATCATAAATGAAGAATCGATCAATTAGAAGCTGTATAGAAATTAAAGAACAGAAAATCGTGATTTATGATTTTCCAGAAAAGAAGCTTTCTAAAGCTGCTGATCAAGTGAGATTAACATCGTCATGCACAAAATTAGAAGAATTCTTGACTTAGAAGTCTGGCCAATCACGGATCTGAGAGATTGACGAAGAAGACTTTTAAAAGACTTTGCTGCTGAAATAAAGAAAGAAATCTAGAAGTACATTAACAGAATGAAAGCAAGGAAAGATAAAATTAGAAGTAGAGTTATATTAGGATACTTTTGTTTTAGTAGTTTCTTTTATTAGAATTAGGAGTTTTGTAAACCAACCCCTTATGATTTAAAAATAAGAGGGTTTGGTGTAGGAATCATTATCGAAGAATTTCACAGCACCAATTGACAACTGAGGTCAGTGTTTTCTCCTGATCAAAGTAGTTTAAGATTTACAAAGTAACATCGTCCACAGTTCCCTAAGGTCTTGCATGACAACTATGGCTAATGAAGTAGAAAGATCAACCCTTTGGATGGTCCTACTTTTTCTTTATAGTTTAGATTTATTTTATTATAATTTTCTACTTTGTAAACATCTTCGAATTTTAATTTGAATTGACGACTCAGGTTGAGATTTGTAGATTAGTGTAATGATTTTTATTTTTCATCTTTAATTTTCTAGAGTTTGATTGACGCCCAAATTCTTAGTAGATTAGAGATTAGTATAAATCTATATTGAATGAAGCTAGTTTTTGATTGACGCTCAAAATTCTAGAAGAGTGAGATATAGTGTAACGGTATTTTAAAATTGTAAACATCCAATAGCTAAAGATTGTGATTGACGACCATAATCTAAAGGAGGATTTAGGATTTATTTTTTGCTAAAATTTAGTTTAAGAAACAATTCTTTTATTCATATTTCTCCAGTAGTTTAGGAACTTAAAAAATAAGTATAAGTTTTCAGAAAATAAATCAATATATAGATAAACCTATCTTCATGGGAAGGTTCTTATGCTATGTTATGATTTCCATTGTGCGCTTGTAATAGGTTAAGACTTAATTAGATGCCATTATAAGCTGCTAACAAGTTTTTGATGCCGTTGTTGGGGATAGCGTTTTATCTATATTAATTTAAGAAAACAAGTATTTATCTTTCTCTTTTTATATTTCTTTATATTTTTAATTTTCTTTAATCCCTTCTTAAATATTTTGCAGGTTTATTTAGAGTAGCGAATTAATGTTTCGACTTTCCCTGATCAGAGAAGCCAGAAGCTCAAATTTGTTTTCTCTCCCTGCTTGCTAAAATAAAAATTGGATAAAACTGAAATTAAAATAGATATTTACAATAACTGTTTTAGCCATCCTGCTCTGTCCTAACTTCATTATGGTAGACTAAGACCAATATGTGGCTAAGACAATGGGGGAATATTATACATTGACACCTTTTACACCTCCCCCATGTATTCAAATACACCCTACAACCGGTAAATAGGACTTTTGAAATTATGCCCAATGTGCTTCCAATGCTTCCAACTTTTCATGGGCTAATGAATGAAGACCCCTATTTGCATTTAAATAAGTTCATAAAAGTATGCACTATCATTCAAATTAAGACCTTGACAGAATAATCCACTCGATTGAGG
The DNA here is from genome assembly GCA_021018995.1 of Chloranthus sessilifolius. Taxonomy (NCBI): domain Eukaryota; kingdom Viridiplantae; phylum Streptophyta; class Magnoliopsida; order Chloranthales; family Chloranthaceae; genus Chloranthus; species Chloranthus sessilifolius. The sequence continues at coordinate 2,546,740 of CM037595.1, read as the reverse complement.
CTATTCGCATATTCCCTTAGAGATGAAGCAAATAGCTGACAGCTGGGTGCAACATAGTCGTATCCAGACACAGTTACTCAACCACCTTCGACAATCTATCAAAAGGTTAGAAACTCAAATTGAGCAACTAACCCTGTTCGAAAGAGAAAGTAGCTTATTCCATTCACATGCAGCTGGTACGCCTAGAGGACGTATATTTATGGGAGGTATATTAACTCTTTCTGATTTAAATTGAATTCCTCAAAAACTTGTAGAGCTACCGACTCACCCGTAGCAAACACCTGTAACATATGTATATAACTTAATATTAGAGAGTACTCTACAATCTACGGTGTACGAAAGTACAGTTAATCATAAAGTCTCTTTTGTCATGTCGTAATCACTTTAAGCGTATGAATTTATGATTTCTTATGATTCATAGAGTTAAATCATAGCGAGTATGATTTGAAGCATCATGGTATCTCATTTTCATTCTACAGAATTGCAAATGACAATTCTAGGGAACAGGCGACTCCAGTGATCGATCTTATCGGTTACGTTGGAATTCAAACCCATTTAATTCATAGAGTAAGTAGGCACGCATCACATTCAATATCTCCACTTGCCAACTACCCAAGCCTATGAGCCTACACCTTGACACGTGAACACTTCCCTTCCCTATAAAATCTGACCTTTACCTTCGTAAAAACTCATCTCTTTCGTCTTCCTTTCATGCCCTAACCCTAATGATGAAAGAACCTAAACAGAACAATTTCAGTAAGCAACTTGATAGAATCCTTGAGATACACAAAGCTGAGCTCCTGGCTGCGATATAAATAGTAGAAAATCTGGAGCGTCAGCGACCTACACCAGATGTTGAATCGTCCACTGAAACTACCATTTACCCTAAACCTAACCCAAATCCAACACCATATTCGAAGAACCCATTTTCCCCCACTTCCTAACCTTTATACCATCACAACCCACCTCGAATGCGAGCTCCTATTGCTGATGGTGGGTTGAGCCGCCCTTCGCCACCCCTCTCTATTTCTTATCTTCTCCCACTGCTTATATTACAACTTCTTCATAGAATCTTCGCAAGAGAGCAATATAAGTGAAGGGTGATCTGGAGATGTGTTCACTTCCCCATGCTAAACAGAACCTCCGCTGTGGCAGTGCATTTCTTCTAAGGAAGACCTGTGATGTGCTCAGTTCGGGGGCGATAAAGAAGGGCACAGGGAAGTGTTTCGACAGCTCTTGGAGTAGCGACTCTGCCAAGATGTGGATACTCCTTTGGTAGGAAGGAATGAGAGACTCTAATCAAACGATGGATAGAAGCCAAGGACCAATCTTTATCGAAGATATCTTCTCTCGAACGTTGCTGTCAGTATCATCAATTGGGTGTGTCTAGATTTTTCCTAGGTTTATACTTTTATGTAATTAGTTTTATTTTTTTTAGTTTCTTTAGATTTTTCTTTTTCCTGATCATTATAAATATTCAGTTAATATACAATATATTCTTTTGACTAACTTTCTTTTTCACTAGCTGTGTAATTGTTACTAACTTTTCTTTAATTTTTGTTATTGATATCTCTGAGACTAAAATAGATGTGTTTTCCTCAAGTTTGGGGGACATTCTTTACAAAAAAAATTTTACATCCGGTAAATAATCAGTCATATCAATAATTTTTAGGTAAATAAATTTTAAGTGTCCCCTATTTTTGTGTCAATGAGGGCATTGTCCGACTTAAGTTTGAGAGAATACACAACTTCTGTGTACAGTAGTAGTTAATTAGTATATTAGTATATAAATTAGTTTTATTTAGTTTGTTTTTGTAAAAAAAAATTCGAATTTTTTTAAAGTAGGAATTATGATAGAAAAAAAAATTACAAATCTTGAAAAACTTACGATCTATCATAGTAGAAGTTTAATAATTAGAATATAGAACAGTTACAATTCATGATTAGCTCGTTGAACACTGTATTAGAATGAATGTTTGAAATAATAGACTGATCTAAACTGCAATATTTTAGACTATAGTTTCAAAATTATAAATCAGTGAGCATTAGAGCCAAATTTTCCTTTCTTTGAGAGAGAAACTGTTTTTATTCAAGAAAAAATTTCTTTGAACTTCTATGCTGTTATGAAATCTCATATTGCTGAATTTATAATCAAAATATTCTATGAATATGATAACTTGATTTTTTGTCTAAAACTATCCATTAGAAATATCAAAGCAATAAAGCGTCTATGCTAATAAATCGTAAAGATGATTAAAGACCATCTTTTATTAAATCAGAACCAAAAAGCTAAAATCTCAAAAAATATCTTATCCTTTGAACCCATATTAGAAGCCTAAACAAAATTTCTTTGTACCAAAAATTTGATAAACCTTTAACCATATGTACTATCTAAAGCTTTTAACCTTTAACCTTTATAATTTCTGAGAATTTAGAATGCAAAAGAAGAGAAGAAGGAGTGAAAAGAGTAAAAAAAATAGATAAGGGGAATGCTAGAAAGAGAGTACGCCGAAGAAATCAAATGAAGAATATGGGAAAGGAGTGAAAAATCGTAAAAGGGCGATTTGAAAAGACGGTTTAGAAAGAAAGAAAAATCGTAACATACGATTTTGCGAATGAAGAACTGGGATGCATACAAATTGAGAAAAAAATGTAGTAAATGGGAAGAAGTTATCTAATTCATGGGTACTTACTGAAGTAGAGAATAGAAGAAGAAAAAGATAGGAAAAAGAATAACTAAATTCTCACAAAAACTTTGAATCTTTTTTACCTTTCTTTGATACCTTTTGAAATCCAAAGCCCTATTATATTTTAAAAGACCTTTTTGATTTACGATTTATAAAAGCATAAGCCTGGTAGAGGTATGAATACTAGATACTATGGATTACACAAGGAATCATATAAATAGAATAGGTTATCTTTTCTATGAGATTAAAAAATTTTACAATTATCTTTGACTGAATTTTTCTGAAAAATATACTGAGAGAACCCAAAAGTTTTAATATTTTTTTTAGAGTATGTCACTAGTGAGTTTTTAAATGAAAATATTTTCTAAATCTGCAGTTTAGAAAATTTTATGAAGAATAAACTGTTCACTGATGCATACACTCCCTGCTTATTATGAATTGAAATTGTTGGAGTTATAATCAAGGATAAATGTTATGATGGAAAGTAAGGATAAAAGACTGGTAATTTTAAAAAATCATAACAACTATGTGATGATTAACTTAGTTAACTTAGTCAACCTAATTAATTTAGTTAATGTACAAAATTAGTTTAGATTTTTAATTTTTAAATTTGAAAATTTCAAAACTATTTTAAGTTTGTAGGTAACTTCGCTGAAAACCTTTAGGAGACTGCAACTCCTCCACTAGGGATCACCCACTACGTGAAAATGCGGGAAAAACAACAACCGATGACTGTCATTTTTGAAAATAACGACAGCTATTAACCGTCGAGTGGGCTGTCGTAAAAAATATCGTAGTATTTGTTAATGACGTATTATAGCTGTCGTTTATTTTTTCAAATAATGACAGTCATTAGCTGTCGACTAATAACGATTGTTTTCAGCAGTCGTATTAAATGTCCTTTTACAAAAAAAAATAAGGCGTCTTTATTTTTAAACGACATATTATGACAGTTGTTTTCGCGTTCAAACAACGACAACTTTCAAAAGTAGGGAAAAAAGGACAATTTTGAGCAGTCATTTTAATATTTTATTTAAAAAAATAAATAAATAAATTTCACATTACAACGATTATATACGTCATTTATTGAAATTTTCATCTGAAAAAAAATAAAATTAAACCAATAATAATCCAAATTCACAAATTCTCCATAACAAAATCTGTATCTTTAAATAAATAGAGGGAACATTCATCATTCTTACAACTTATATTTCTCACATAGTTCATAAAAACATAAAAGAAAAAAAATAAAAAAAATTCTAACTGTATCCTCTTCCTTTCCAAGTTATCAATCTTTTCTGACTGGCTATCAAGTTGAACTCTCACATTTGCACAGGCCTCATAGACCAAATCAATCGCCTTATCCGATAGGTGATGCCCTACACAACATATAATCACAATAAAGATCAACAACTGATTCAATACAAAACGTGACTACAGGTAGAAAATATAGACTATGTAATAACACCAGATATATGGTTGATAGTAAAACTACAACCACCTTAAAAATGTACCAACATAAATAAGAATTATGAGAATAAAAACCTAGCTTCATTATTCATCACTTAAAGGGATATTAAAAACATCAATAAATCAAAAGAAGAAGAGATCAATGAAGAATTTAGAGGTTGAAATTGGACAATGGGTTTGTTATAGTACCAGATTGGAGAAGCATAAAATAGATGAATTGCCTCATCACCCAATATGATATTTTTCTTTCTAAAAATATATAAATAAACGTCTTTATATGAATCATTATAATGAAATATTCAAGAATCCTTATACCCCCAAAACTACTACATAGATGGCACTCCAAAGAAAGGGCTAGTCTGATCAAGATGCTCAATCAGACCTTGAATACACTAATAGAGGAAGCATAATCAGGTTTGACTGTGCTTCCTTGTGTCCTTTTTGTTTCTCTAGTGTCCCTCAAAAGGAAAAATAAATAACTAAATAACACTACGATATAGACTAATAAATCATCAAATCACAATTGCATAAAGATTGAAATCATCCTGGTATTTTCAAGGTAATCATTTTCTCAAAACATATCTTAAAGGAAAATGCAAAGGTTCCTCAAATTACCAGTTATATATCTACCCGAGAGGTGCGCAACAACTACAAGAGCTTGGTCTTGAATTCGAACTCCATGGTACCGCTCATATCTCTCCTTGAACCCTCGAAGAATGCTTATTGTGTCAGAAACACTTGGTTCACCCACATAAACTTGCTGAAAGCACCTCTCAAAAGTTGCATCCTTCTCAACATACTTCCTATACTCTTTGAGGGTCGTTGTACCAATACAAACGGAGCTGCCCTTGGGCCAGCATTGGCTTGAACAAATTAGCCGCATTCATGGAACCCTCCGTTCACCCTAAAATCATACAGAAACTCACAATTAGGAGACAAATTAAGACCCAAACCATAAAGATGTACAAAGAGAACATTACACTTGCAGAAATTTAAGGTGACAAAAAAATAGAACAGTGGGACTTAGGTTTATAAGACAAATATACGATTAGAAAAAAATAAATCCCTTTCACAGGCAGACTAATCAAATAGAAGAAATCAGATTTTCATAGGAAGTCATTTCTTAGACTGCATGACCAAGCAACACAAATTGCATTTCTAGAGGAAGTCATTTCTTAGGAAATCAACCAAGAAATTATATCTTTTTTCTATTATCAACCAGAGCCTCGGTAAAACTTCTCTTTTTCTATTTATGGTGGTTTGTGGGTTCATAATTGAGGTTGGATCTTCTTTTATTCTTGCAAAGTTGCAAAGAGTTTAGACTGGCAGCATTTGGATCCTCTCAATGGTTGTGTTCATGTTCCATTCATATCATAATTTGAATGGTGAAGGCATGTCATCATATTCATATATCTTGGGCATGAGTTAGACATTTCCTAGTTTTATCTATGATGTGAATATATGTTGTGGAGGTTTTGGTGTATTGTTATTGCTCTCTCCTTTGTAGCTTCTTTTGTATATATATAAATCATAGTTCTAACTTCCATGAACTGCTAGCTGATTTATCATATAACTGAGCTAGTCTAGGCCATTTCTCTCTTAGCTGAATTATAAGTGTAACGAATCAACCATGAACCGGGCAATAGTTATATTTGCATGCTTAGTATTGATTGTGCTACTTCCATAGAACCAACCATGATCCAAACCACTCAACGGTTTAAGCAAGTGAAATCCGAGTAAAGAGAGGAAGAACCTGGGGTACACCTCTATCCACACGTGCATGGCATGCACGTCCCACAAGTAGTAGAAAAAAATGATTAAGAAGATCATTTTCTTTGGGTGGAAGTCTAAATAATGCAGAGCAAATCATCAACATGAAATCATTTCGAATATCTTCCAAAATATATATATCTAGAAGCCAGGCCTACAATGGCGCTCATTGCTGCAACCTCAACTCAGCCTCCTAAAGCAGCGGAAAGAGCAGCCCTTTGAGCAACAACTTTCTCTTTGCCACTACCTTGATGACTACCAGGATTATGGGCACTTAGACTTCATTTTCAAAAGGTCGAAATGCATCAGATCAAGCTCAAATTTTTTGGATGGCCTTGATCAATCCTATCCAAGTTGTCGTGGCACCTGATTCTTGTGATGGGTGCCACATGGTGCTCAAATGGTTTGGACACAGCCCTAAAGGCTGCATCCTGCATCGAGACGCGTAGTCCCAGGCCTCATATAATTTTTCTATATTTTTTGTACTCCCTGAAATTTTCCCAAATTTATCCGAAATGAATTGAAATGACCACCTACTGAAATATTTTCCAAAACGAAATTTATCACTATGCTTTTAACTCTTGGAGTCCTACAAAATATTTGCCTCTACTGGATATAATAGCTACTTATTTACAGCCTACTTAGAAACCCACCAATCAAATTTGAACCCAATTCTATCTTTCAAAAGCAGAATCTCTGTAAGACAAAAAGGTTTAAGATGCATTGAAATGGCAAACATAATAGGAGAGTTTTTCAGAATTAGTAGACTTACTTGCATATTCCCAATAAGCAATCCAAAGAGAACCAGCCCAAGAATCGCAATGATGATTGCAAAACTAATTTCTCCTACATAAGTGCTCGTCAAGAGACTCTGTCCTAAAGAACTGAATCAAAAAGAGAGAAAATAACAACATCAATGAAATGTAGTAGACCCACGGTTCAAAATCTCGGTTTTCCGGTACGTATCGGTGTTGGATGATACATACTATTCAATGTATCGAACCGGTGACCTCCGAAACTGATATGTATTGGTCAATACGTATTGGTTTCGACCGAAATTTTGAACCATGTGTAAACCATATGCATGAACCATAAACGAGAAATTTAATAATACCTTAGGTTACTTAATCCTCACCAAAGACAGAAGAAGTACTTATCAAAGAAAACCAAGGATGTTACATTGAACTTCAATGCATCCTCATGTATACCGAAATGAAAGACGCTACTACTCATATTGCATAAGCCCGTTATATTAATATTGCTTGATTTGAACCAAGTGTTCCTCGAAACATCAGACCAGCCACATTCAAAAAAATTTAACTGACATGACGGGCTTTCCTGGCTGCAAACCTCTCTCCAACAGAGCTCTTAGCGCTCAATCGATAAGAGGTACCAATACGCTCCGAGTACCTTCATATATAAATAAACAATTGAAACAAAAAAGAAAGAAAGAGTGACTTAAGCCAAAAGTTACTAATTGTAAACTAATTAGATCTCGACTGCTCTTATCAGAGATTGGTTGATTAGAAATGGCAGGTTTGTCGTGCCTTTAAAAGAAGAAAAATGGATCAATAGTAATTTTATATATCATATAGATTAGATTAGAGAGGAATAATAACACCTTGTTTAGCGTGGCTCTTAGAGGCTCGCATCTAGTTTTTGATGGTGAAAGGCAGCACTATTATCATATATTTTTTGGTTAATACAACTTTCTACTCCGATTTCATTTAAACAGCATCCCTCAAACTCCATTAAAGCTGAAAAAGGGCAAAAGTTGGAAGTGGGCAAAACCAACTTCCGGCTTTCGCATTACATGGAAACTGAGAACATTAAAGCTTCCTGGTCTAATATATGGCTAAATAGTTGGATAAGAATTCTAACCAATAATAAGCCTAAGGGTTAAAAATGAAAACTATGCTCTTAAGATAAGCCCTTGAATCTGCAAGGAAAACAAGAGAAGAAAACCTCTACAAAAATACGAAATTCAATTGATAATAATGAACCAAAAGTCCCTTAAGATTCGATTTTTAAATTATATTTCAAAAAAGAAATTAGACCCTCAAAGCAACCTTTTTCAAGATGCTAGGTGTGCGAAGCTCTTCGGCCTGGTCTTATGATCATTTTCATCATCAACGTCCATTTAGTTAACAGATTACCATGATATAGAAGAACATATTAAGGATATAAAAATATATATTATCTTTTAAAAGATATTTCATAACTGAAATTTGTAGTACTTACATGGCTTGCCAACATGTAGAGAATGAGGTTATAAGCAGCTCCTGCCCATGCCTTCTCTGTCATGTTTCAATGTCTTTTTTGAACTGCCAAAGTAAAATACTCAAATCAAATTCCTACTAATCATGCCTCAATGCACAAATTTCTATAATCCTCTCCACCTCCTACATTACTTGTAGAAAGTTCTCTCATTCTTTTGAACCGTAATATGGCAAAGGAGATGAGCTCCTCATCAATCTGCCTAAAGGGCCAAAAGGAACTATCGACCATTCCGCCAAAAGTTCGACTACTGAATTGGGAATGGGAATAGCAATGAACACCAAATATTAGGGCTGCAAAATGCTATTCATAAACTTTAGTAGCTAAAATGCTATTCATAAACTTCATAACCGGTGGGAGGCAGTGGAGAGAAATTTATGATCGGCTTATAACTTCAGTAGCTAAAATGCTATTCATAAACTTCATAATCGTAGGGAAGCAGTGGAGAGAAATTCCAATCACCACTCTACGCTTGACACACTATCATAAACTCAAGGTGCTTTTTAAGCATACATGCCTTCAGTCAATTCATTGCACCATACCACATTTCCACCCTTTGATCAGGAGCTTGCAAATGCAAATAGCCTATAAAAGAATGGTTAAAAAGTGCTACACATGAATACCAAGTGTTCAGATTCAATGGTTGGAATCCTCTTATGGTCCTAATGGTTGGGCTGAACCTGAGTCCAATTCATGCACTACAAAAAATAAAACTATTAGCGGCAGTTTTTTATTATAAAAAACTGCCGCTATTAGTATTGTCGCTACAAAAAACTGCCGCTACGCCACAAAAAATTGCCGCTACAAAAATACTAGCGGCAGTTTTTTGTAGCGACTGGACTAATAGCGGCAGTTTTTTATTAAAAAAAACTGTCGCTAATAGTCTTATTTTTTGTAGTGATGCCCAGGCCCCAAACTTGGACATCTTGGATTGATGAAATTTGTTCTACATGTGCAGGATTGAGGATGTGTCCACCACAAGTAATACACAGGTCACAGACCCCATCACTTAATAGTGGGGAGCATTTTGGAAAATTGTAAGAGTAGAGAAAAAATCCTTGCCATGCTACTTTTTAGGCCATATAATGCATACTTTTTGGTGATCTAAGTACATATAGCAAAATATCATATGAACATAACTCAGCCTAAAAAACATGCCCATCAAAGGATACAAACCATTTGGATCCAGACTTTAATATAGATCATTGTTCATCTCTTCCCTAGGGTCCAAAATGGAGTGCTTGGATTGCAAGGTACAAATCATCTTATGGGCATAATTTTTTGAGCTGAGAAGTTCAGATTTATTTCTTTTACCATTTGGTGAGTTGTGTTCGAGTAAAAGAGCAATTTTTTGGTTATGTAAAAAATTCACATAGTGCATTCCACCATTCTACATATCTTATTGATTGGCCTGTTGTAGATTGTGAGAAAAAGAGTTAATTTCATTATGTAAAAATAAAATATAAAATGCCATATTTCCTATAGGCTCAGGGTGGATGAATGGAGCAGTTCATGTGAAAACTAGGTGGCTCATTCAACAAACAATTATCCATGAAACTACAAAAAAACATATTTTGGGTTTAGAGTTGAGACCACTCAACCTTACATGCCAATTCCACTTTAAACAGGATCCAAGACGCAGCTGGCTAGCTTTGTTTTCAAAATTATTGATAATCTTTTGAAGGCATCCATTAGTAAGTGAAAAATAATCTCAAGTCTAAACTTTTAAAAATAATATATATATTTTTAAATATATAATGGGTGTGTAAAACTGTGAATTATGAATTTATGATGCTTCACTAATTTACAATTCAGATATTAATATTCGACAACAACAATCATTAAAATAACAAAGTAGAAATTTCAAATTACAAAAGACAATAGAATCAAAATAACAAGCATCCATCTTTCATTATGAATCCACATTCCCATCAAAATCTCTCATGTTTCTAACCATTGAGTCCCCACCCACATTTTAAACACCAAAATCATGTTTGAAATTTGGATGATCATAGCCGATTAAATTAAAGCCCCATTTGATATATATATATATATATATATATATATATATATATATATATATATATATATAAAAACAGCTCCATTACTCTAATCATCCATTGAAAAACTGAAAAAAAAAAGAAGCAAAAGTATAAAAAAATTAATATAAATTAACACACCTATGCATGCAGCTGTGTTGTGTGGGTTGGGAGCTTCGGACTTCAAAGGTTTGCCGGACGGATTACTAAAAAAAAATAAAAATAAAACCTTGAGAAATGAGAAGAAGAAGAACAAGAAGAGGAAGAACAAGCTAGAAGAAAAAGAAAACCTTGATAAATGAGGTTGGCCGGACGGCGGTCGGCGGCGAGAGGTGGTGTTTGACGGCGCAAGGTGGGGCTCGATGGGTTTAGGGTTTGGGTTTCTTAAACCCTAAACAAAAATCATCTCCTCTCAACTCTCAAGACTCCAACACAATGTGTTTTTTGTTTTCAGCCATTTAAAACCACTTAACTTACTTAAGAGGCGGTTGCAATTTTATTTTTTGCGGCTGCATTTTAGTAAAAATGCATTGTATAGTTTGGCGTGCATTTACCAAAATTTATCAAAAATTACCGAAATTTGATGAAAAATACCGAAAAGGTAGAGAGTCCAGCGAGAGAAGAGACTTAGAGAAAGAGAGAAGACAATGAGGGGACCTTGCATATATGGGTTTATATATTTAGGTTTAGAGTTCCTTTAAATCGACCCACCATATCTTTAAGTTTACCCATGCTGAAACACATTGATCATATTGAATCGGGTGATGGATATTGTTTATCGTCCCAATCTTTCACACGATGGATCTTGAGAATATGATCGTACTATCAGACGATCGATTTTTTATTTCATATGGTACACACCCAAAAAAGTAACGTTAAAATCAATTTTGAGCGTGCACGTGATGTTAAGGTCATTTTTCTAAGATGTGTGCCATGAGAAATAAAACACTAATCGTTTGATGGTAGGCCCATGATCTCAAGATCCATCGTATGAAAGATTGGGAGGACAAAAGATCTCCATCATCTGATTCTACCAAGTCAATGTGTTTCAGTGTGGGTGAACTCAGATTTGGTGGGTAGATTAAAAGGTACTTTTAGGTTTAATTGGGTACTTTTAATGGCACCTACAAACTTTTGTTGGGCACATACGCCCATAATCAATGATCGCTTTAAATCAGAAGATGGAGATCGTCTTCGCTCCAATCTTCCACACAAGGGATCTCCAATCAATGAACATACCATCAAACGATCAGTTTTCAACTCCAAATAGCACAGATCCTGATGTGGTTCTAAAGTCACTTTTGCGCATGATGTGTGCCATGTAATTTTACGACCACTTTTTGGGATTTGTCACATGTGGAATCAAAAATTGACGTATGATAGTACGTTCATGATATCAAGATTTCTTATGTGGAAAATTGGAGCGAAACACGATCTCCATCCTCTGATTTAAAGCAATCAATTAATGATGTTAGGTTTTATTAAAGGTACCCATATAAACAATCCATGCATCTAATCTTTGTGAGCACTCACGCTTAAATGTATTGACTGCATTTAATTAGATGATGTAGATCGTTTATCGTCCCAAGCTTTTTCAAGATGGATCTTGATATCATGAGCATGTCATCTAACCATCTGTGTTTCACATCACGGGGCACATATCCCAGAAAGGGTGAAAAATACGAACTGACACTCATTACGCCCAAACCTGATTTAAGGTCGATTTTTTGGGATGTGTGTTATACGTGAAATAAAAAAAGGAACCGTCTGATTGTATGCTCACGATATAAAAATTCATCGTGAAAAAAATTGTGATGAGATATAGTCAAGATATATATAATTTATCTTTTACATAGATATATACATAAATGACTGCTTTAGGCAGTCGATTTATTTACCACATCTGTTTTAATTTAAATGACAGATCTAGACCGTCGAGTTTTTACCGACTAGTTATGGCCGTCGTTTATCCCGCCCCAATAATGTAGTTTTTTCGCATTTTTACGTAGTGACCTAGGGGTTTTAAAGGCCTGTTGCATCTTCTAAATGCAATATTGCTCCTTACAAAAGTGACATTTAAATTCTTAGTTTAGGTTATTTTATATTTTCTTGTTTGTTAGGGACTAACAAAACATAAGTTTGAGAGTGTGATCAGTCTCATAATATATAAATTTACTACCCTTAACTTAGTGATACTAGAACTTAATTTGTTACTAATAAGTTACTGATGTGCAAATATTAAAGAAAAGTAGCAAAAGTGAACTAAAATGATAATATTCGTCAAAATGAACTTATAAAGCAATAAAAAGATGATTAAACCAAAAGACGAATCGTCACCTACTGAAAGGATGAAAAATCGTGTTTTACGATTTTGAGGAACGATGCAAAGCAAAAACAAAATATAAAATCGTAATTTACGATTTTTTAGAGAAAATCGTTCAAAAGAAGAGCGATACGTAAGAAAGCGATGAATCGTAAATGAAGAATCGTTCAATAGAAAGCTGTATAGAAAGTAAAGAATAGAAAATCGTGATTTATAATTTTTCAGAAAAGAAACTTTCTGAAGCTGCTGATCAAGTGAGATTAATACCGTCATACAAAAAATTAGAAGAATTCTTGACTTAGAAGTCTGGCCAATCACGGATCTGAGAGATTGACGAAGAAGACTTTTAAAAGACTCTCCTGGTAAAATAAATAAAGAAATCCAGAAGTACATCAACAGAATGAAAGCAAAGAAAGATAAGATTAGAAGTAGAGTTATATTAGGATACTTTTATTTTAGTAGTCTCTTTTATTAGAATTAGGAGTTTTGTAAACCAACCCCTTATGATCTATAAATAAGAGGGCTTCGTGTAGGAATTATTATCAAAGAATTTCACAGTACTAATTGACAACTGAGGTCTGTGTTTTCTCCCGATCAAAGTAGTTTAGGATTTACAAAGTAACATTGTCTAAAGTTCTTTAAGGTCTTGCCTGACAACCAAGGCTGAGGAAGCTGAAAGATCAACCCTTTGGATGGTCCTACTTTTTCTTTCTAGTTTAGATTAATTTTATTGTAATTTTTTGCTTTATAAATATCTTCGAATTTTAATTTGAATTGACGAATCAGGTTGAGATTTTCAGATTAGTGTAATGGTTTTTATTTTTCATCTTTAATTTTCTAGAGTTTGATTGACGCCCAAATTCTTAGTAGATTAGAGATTAGTATAAATCTATATTGAATGAAGCTAATTTTTGATTGATGCTCAAATTTTAGAAGAGTGAGATATAGTGTAACAATATTTTAAACTTATAAACATCCGATAGCTAGAGATTGTGATTAACGACCATAATCTGAAGAAGGAGGATTTAGGATTTATTATCTGCTAAAATTTAGTTTAAGAAATAATTCTTTTATTCATATTTCTCCAGCAGTTTATGAACTTAAAAGATAAGTATAAGTTTTCAAAAAATAATATATAGATAAACCTATCTTCGTGGGAACAATCCTATGCTATGCTATGATTTCTATTGTGCGCTTGCAATAAGTTAAGACTTAATTAGATGCCATTATAAGCTGCTAACAACAACCACTATCTTAAGATAGCAGTTGCCTTCTTAAGTTCGCGGGACGCCATCTTAAGGTAGCGAGACGCTATCTTCTTACTCTATCTTATAATTTATGATGTTTCCTATGAAGGATTTTAGATTATCAGGTCCGATTGTTGTTCACTGGGCTGCCTACTGTAGTCGGAACTGGAAAAAGGGAATACAAGAAAAATGAAAAATAAAGGAAAATAAACATATATATAATGAAAAAATGGTCGGTGCTGACGTGGAAACAGCTTGGCTTAGAGCTGGCCTCTTTTGCCAAGTTTGAAACTATAGGGCATTTTTGTAAATACACAAACTTATAGGGTTGAAAGTGAAAACTTCCCATAATATATATATATATATATAAGCCTTGCCTTTTTCCTCTCAAATCTCTCTCTCTCTCTCTCTCTCTCTCTCTCTCTCTATATATATATATATATATATATATATATATATATCGTCGAGACCTAAGCACCCTCCCAATTAGCAACTCCTCTCTCTCTCTCTCACTCTCTCACTCTCTTTCACACCCCGTTACCCCTTGCCAGCAGCAACCCCATATTATCTCTCTCTCTACTTCCATGTGCAATACACCCCAAGCCCTTTCGGACACAATGGGAATCTTCGTTACCTCTTTTAAGGCTCCTACAACACTTAAATGGATACTTGTCCCTCTTTAAGATCTGAAACATGGTCAATCATCTTACCAATCAATCACCAAGTTTCATAGACCCAACTAACTCCAATGAAGAGTATTTAGATTCAATCATAAAGTAAACATATTGAAATAATTCTTTTTCTCAGTTTCACTAAATACTTCATATTTTATATTTCATATTGATTTTTTTATGAATATGCAATGTTTAGGGTGTATATTATAGTTTCTATCTGATATATGCTTCACTATCATCACATAACATTCATCATATAGAAAATTATGATAAGGCATACCCATGAGAAGCTAAAAATAAGATATGACACATGATATAAGCCTTCGCTACAGTAAAGTTTCTTCCACGGTCACGTGAAACTTTGAATGTTGGTGTCTATATACGAATGTAACTCCTCTATTGTAATAGCCCAAAAAATCACGCTAAACTATGACCTTGGGATCCGTGCCCGATTGGTCACAAGTTTGACCAATCAGGAGATCATGAGTTAGCATAGAATGTGATGAACGGACGAGATGTGATAGTTTGAGTGATTATGTAGTGTGTGATGTAAATGAGAAGTCACTTACACCTACTGCGGTGTATGTGCTCAACACACAAAGAGGGAGAGGGATAAAAGGGTTTAATAACCCTAAAATAGATGTTTGGTAGTTGAGAGAGAAGTAAAGAAGAGAGAGAGAGGAGTAAAGAGGGTGATTAAGCAAGGAGTTATTGTGGGTGATTGGAAGAAGGATTCAAGTGATTCAAAGGGATCCGTTAGAATAAAAGCTGGAAACCCTAGCCTTCCAACTATTTGATTGAAATCAACTTGAGATCTATTCAAGGTAAGATTTTTGTAAATAAAATGTATAGATTATAGGGGTTAAGTTGTAGTTGAATGTGGGTCAAAATCATAGGATAATGGCTTAGAAAAATAGAGGAAAAAGTATGGAAAAAGATTGGGAAGAACAGCTCGAAAGGGGCTGAATCTGACAATTTCGATTAATCGAAATTGGGTTTCGATTAATCGAAATTGGCCAGGAAGTTGAAAGGTCAGAGGACCCCGATTTCGATTAATCGAATTTGATTTCGATTAATCGACTTTGGATTTCGATTGATCGATTAATCAACTGAGAACCTCCAGTGGACCCCAGGGGTTGGAGGAAATGACTTGAGGAAAAATCGACTAATCGAAATGGGATTTCGATTAATCGATTTTAGTTTTCGATTAATCGATTTGGAATCGATTAATCAACTTATGAAAACTCGACTGTTCGAACTTAGAGTCGACTTTGCGAAAAGAAGGATTTCGATTAATCGAAATTGGATTCGATTAATCGAATGAAAACTCGACTGTTCGAACAGTGAATTTACTTTGCGAAAGAAGAATTTCGATTAATCAAAATTGGATTCGATTAATCGAATGAAAGCTCAACTGTTCGAACTGAGAATCGACTTTGCGAAAAGGAGAATTTCGATTAATCGAAATTGCTTCGATTAATCGATATTGACCTTCGATTAATCGATTTTGGAAATCGATTAATCGAATCAGATTCGATTAATCGATTTTGGAATTTGATTAATCGACTGAGATAAATTATGTTGACTTTTGGGTTTGACTTTAAGATTCTTGGAGGATCTTATACCTTCTTTATTGCATCCTTTGTGATGTGTTTCACCTGTTATGTGGTACCATAGGTGGTACGTGTGGACTAGTGCACAAGGAGCCACGTGGGACCTTGATGCATTGAACAAATGAAGACTTGAGGTAGGGAACACCTTGAACATGTACTTTATTTTACAAGAGCATGTATGTAGTGATATAGAACTCAATTCAAATGTCTATTTCTTAAGAGTTTGTGAAAAGTGTGTGTGTGACACCCATAAGAGTAATCATAATGAGCCATCCCCAGGGGATGAAGAAGTAAAGAGATAAGAGCATCAGGTGTGATGCAAGTAAATGGATACATCCCAGGGATGTATCCAAGGATTGAATAATGTTTGATAGGGCCTAACTGATATAAGATAGCACATTTACACGGTGAATAACTATATGTAAGGCACCGATATTTTTGTTATTTGAGGTTTGATAGGGTACCCCACCGACGTGGCGGGATATCCACGATCGACACGGCGGGATATCCGTGACCGATCGTGGCGTAAAAACCGTAGGCTGAGGCTTATCCAGTATAGTAAGCACACCCGTGGGTGTTGATTGAGACAAGTGAAACCCGCCACCAATCCCGTGGGAAAGGGGCTTGGTACTATTGGTATTCCTGGGAATACGGTTAAACCTATCTATATAGATGACGATGATGGGTATCTCATCGGGGCTCGATGCTATATTGCTCGGGGATTACTTAAGTTGAAAGTTTAAGTTTTGCTTTAGGCCTTTTCAGCATCATTCATGAGTAAATGAAAACATAAGTAATCAACAGTAAAACGAAATGCTTTTTAATTTTCATCAATAATTGCATAGAGACATCATCATGCATGGCATATCATGGAATATATGTGAGTCATAATTTATATGTTCAACCGTGTTTATTCCTATTGAGCTAGGATGTAGCTCACCCTATAGACTATCGTCGCAGTCCACTACTAGCATTGCCGCGAGACGCGATCCGTGAGTCGGACCTTATGACGGTGACAGTTGGAGCCACCTCCAGAGGACTTCTTCTAGAGGACTCCGTTGTGCCACTTTGAGGGATTTTAGAGAGAGTTTTTGTACGGCTTGATATGTCAAGCCTTGATTCTGTTTAAACCGTGTATATATATATATATAGATGGGATTATTCTTTTGGGGCGAACCATCCGTGATGATTGCTATCATCGATGGTTCGGATCGGTTCTCCATTCATGTAGAGGCATGAGGGTAGAACTGTCCTTTGGAGAGTTAATTAATATAGATTCAAATTCTGCAATTTCGTTTATTATTTTCTTGCAATGCTTGATATACCAGTGTTCCGTGCTTAGCTAAAGGGCACAGTCAAGATGATCGTGCTGATGGCACGGGTTTCGGGGTGCCGAAATCCGGGCTGTCACATCTATAGTAGTATGGGATGTCACATGAAGTACATCCAGGTTGCTACGGAACCCGTCCTTGGAAAGCGCAGTTTAGTGAAGTCTATCACACCGTGACCCATTCAAATTAAATTTTAAGTAAAAATGAGAAATGAATATGTTAAGATACGAGATGTCAAGAAAGTGAAAACTTAACCCCACAGAAATATTAAATGGGAGCGGCGATACATAGCGCCCATTGGATAAATGGGATGAGGACGGCGAACGTAATGCCCATGCCAAAAATAAAATCGGGGCGGGAACCTAAGCCTAGAACCGAATGATGATATGTTATGATAAAACATGCTGTGAATGCTAGTTGAACATGAATTAAGTTCTACACGTATCATACCTTACGAACCACCATAAGGGCCCACCGTCTGCAGTCAAAACGGGTCTTAAGGACAATATGTTAGTTCTATCTCGAACTAAGGGGACATTGTTATTACAAAATGCGCAATCTCATCTGACTGGATAATGGTTTATGTTATGATACGAACGTTAGGTAGTTATCTATACGTAAACCTCGCATGGTGGGCTTGAGTAGCGATCCTGACATATGTCGTTTAAGTAAGATAATTTAGATACGAAGTACGTTGTATAGGCGTATGGAGTAATAATAAGACTTACGATATATCATGTATGATAAGTTGATGAGACAAATAGGAAAAGAAATAAGAAATAGAAGCATTATGCACATTTCATTTTATGTTATATTTTTTTTTTCAGTTTTGTTATGACATGTTATGAGAATCATGGATGTTATTGTAATTTTACAAGCCGTTTGATTTATTTTAAAATGCATTGCAACTCAAACGATTACACATACGATCATCTAGGAAGTTATGGTGGATCGATTGTGCAACCCACTGAATTTACGCAATTGAGTAAACTCACCCCCTTCCAAAACTAATAGCTGTAGGTAAATATATGGACTATACTGTCCCGATGGACTTGATGTACTGATAGATGATACAGTTTATGAGGGTGACAATGTGGATGACCAGCTAAACATTGTCGAGTATATATTAATTATTTAGTAAGACTTTCCAGTAGTTATCCGTACCTCTATTTCTGGTCATGTAGTATAATGGACTCAAAGCTCAATGTAAGTTTAATGAAGGAAATCTTAATGTGAGAAGAAAAATTAGTTCACGATTTTTGGGAGCCCAATTTCATATAAGATCTAATATGATATGTATGTCCGCTTATCGCCTTAACAAGCGTGCAGTATCATAACACGAAATTTTAGGCCCTTTGTATTGGTTTTGATTCTAGGCCATAACACTTAAGCTTAAGCAATTGAGGTCTCTTGTATCATCTTGTAAAGAACAACTTGCTGGACAACTTGCTGGGTGACTAAAGAGCTGACCGACCGAGCAAATAGAGGCAATGAGGGCCAAAACTGTGGTCTTAGAGAGCAAACAAATGGAGTGGTACTTAAACACCCTTGACTTGTTGAGCAGCTCGAACTTTGACCCACCCCATTCGCATCCTTACTTACCACCACAGTGCCAAACTTATTTAAATTTCATCAAAATTTTGGTGAAACGAGGGTCCATCGAAACTTTCGATGAAAATTCACCTATTTTGACAAAATTTGGTCTGATGCTTATAGTTTAAAAAGGACTTGGTCTATTTGGGACTTCTGCCACATAAAACATCATCTAAGCCATCTGCCACATGATATAATGATCTTTGGTACAAAAGAATGGCATGAAACAATGTTCTCTATCATGTGACTCAACAATAGTCAAATCCCATCATATGGCTTAATGGTTGACTTTATTGAATCAGATGATAGAGATCTTATTTTGTGCCAATTTTTGACAGCAAATATACATCATGGCCTTCAAATCATATAGCTTAGATGATGTTCCAACGTGCCCAAGCCCAAAATATACCAAATCTTTCTTTTACAGAAAACTTGTGTGCAAGTAATTGCTCCACCAAAATTTTGATGGAAATTTTGGAATTTTAATGACTTAAAAATATTAGGTTCATATAATTGTTTATTTACAGTGCATATCATACCGATAGCGGATTATATACTGCCCTGATTTTATTGTTTGAAAATATTATTTTAAATTTTAAGTATGTTAATATATGTTTAAAGTTTTATTTGAAACTTCAAAAAAAAAAAAAATGTATCAAATTCATCTCCGCTGAAATATTGCCAAAAACGAAATTAGCTACCATGCATACCAGTTGACTATACTCCATAGAGAAGTGAGTTTTGGGAGAGAAAACTGGTTACAATTCACCTTCTTAAAATTACTCATAGGGTATGTTAGTTAGACTCTAAAACGCCACTACGCATCGTGGTTGATGCTTACGAGGCTCAGCCTCGTAACTCATAAGCCAAAACTCATATGCTTCCATTTAAAGTGACTTAAACAACTTTTCTCTTCCATAAAGTTCCATATTACGCAACTTAACGTGAATTCAAACATACCCATAATATGTTATCAACCAAAAACAAAACGTACCCATAATGGGTGCAATATCGTCTCCTGTCATCATTTCAAATAATGAAAATGCAAAGGAACTCCACCTGAGTGAAGTGAGGGATATTTACTCGCAAGAACAACTAAACCAGAGAAATAAAAAAACCAGCCGTGGAGATAAAAGACTTATTCAAAGCAACAAAAACATTTAAGGTTAAAAACCAGCACAAGGAGAGAGCAGGGCACTGCCTTTTTCCATTATTATCATTCTCATTTTTACTTAACCAGGCAGATCTTAATGACAGAAGCCACACCTATACGATGCAGCGCTACGACGGAGTCACCCGGCTTACACAGGCCCTTCTCAACTGCTGACTTGAGGGCAGTGTCTAGTATCACCTCCGTCGACTCCACATCTGTGGCCTTGGCTGATCCCTCTCCTAGTAGAGGAATCAGTCCTCTGTACACGAGGCTGTGCCTCGCTGGGGTCCCATCACTACACGTCCAGTCAAGCGAATCTGTCGTCAGCACGGGTACCACCACCGACAAAATTGGAACCGCCGGCCTGTACTTTGCCACAAGTTTAGCTGTACTGCCCCCTCGTGTCAACACCACAATGAGGGTGGCCTTGGCCTTGTTCGCAGTGTGCACAGCTGATGAGGCAAGGCTTTCTAATGGGCTCATGGGAAGTGGAGTTGACCTTATCATCTGCTTGAAGATTGCTCCATAGTCAAGAGAAGACTCAGCTTCAATGCAGATGCGGGCCATGATCTTGACTGCCAGCTCTGGGTAGGCCCCAGCCGCACTCTCGCCACTCAGCATGACACAGTCCGTTCCATCGAGGACAGCATTGGCGACATCAGTGGCCTCAGCTCGTGTTGGCTTGGGGGACTTAATCATGGATTCAAGCATTTGGGTAGCAGTCACAACAGGCTTGCCCACAGTGTTGCATTTGTAGATCATCATCTTCTGCGCAAGGAAGATCTTCTCGACAGGGATCTCCATCCCAAGATCCCCTCTTGCTACCATGAACGAATCCGTCTCCCGTAGGATCTCGTCGAAGTTGACTACCCCTTCTTGGTTCTCAACCTTCATAACATCAACCAAACTGAAGTGAGTATCAGTTAGGACAGTTTCTCCACCATATGTTATATACACACATATATTTCATGGATGAAATTTATTTATTTATTTTTTACCAGTAATAATGAATGAAAGATCATCCACCTAAATAGTTTGAAGATTCATAAATAGATCAGATTATGATCTTGATGTGAGAATGGAGAGAGTGAGAAGCTGTATGTGCTTTGTGCCTGAGTCCATGCACCGACAGTGCAACAGTGCGCCACATAAGTGCCATCACATGTGTGTGCCACAGTCCATCCATGCTGATCCATGGAACATATATGTATGTGATCCACGCTTTATTAGTGCATGAACAGTCAAAGGTTATACGACCAAACTAGAAAACAGTTAGGCAGGTGGAACAAACCTTTGACATCAACTTTACTCGTTTGGCATGTGGCCCAAGAAGATTGCGGACATTAACAAGATCCGAGCCCTTGCGCACAAATGACAGAGCAATCATATCGATATTATTGGGCACACCCCATCCTAAGATGTTCTCCTTATCCTTCTCTGTAAGTGTAGGGAGATCCACCACGACGCCCGGCAGATTCACATTCTTTCTCTCGCCTAGCATTGCAGTGTTTTGACAACGGCATCTCACAGTACCAGCAGAAGGGTCACATGATAAAACAGTGAGTGTTATTGTACCATCTGCACACAAGATGGTATTTCCAGGCTTCAAATCTTCTGCAAGTTTCTTGTAGCTCATGGAAATCATATTGCTGTCACCCTTGATGCTGTAATCAGTTGTTACAGTGATTTCCTGACCCTCCTTTAGTTGGATCGGTTTTCCGTCTTCCAAGAAACCAGTTCGGATCTCGGGACCCTGCAATGATAAGCAAATGAAACTGCGACTACAAGCAAAAACTTTGAAGATATTTTCCGTAAAAAATTCAAGCACTATATTGAAGGACTATAGAATTCGGAGGAGCAAAATAGTTATTATTGATAAATTGAACAGCAAAAATGTTACCTATAATTATTTATTAATTCAAATAATATGATAGAAAACAATAAATCCCGAGACCTTCCGGTATCAGAATTGTCTTTCTTTATCATTATGAAACACAAAATTTGTTTATATCAGCTTAGACTTCAATCAATGCCCAATAATTTGAAAAGCTGACGCCATTGCTATTACATTGTGGACAGAGGCACAATGCTGGTATTAACTTGCCTAGAGAGAGTTCACACCACAAATTGATCACAAGATGTAAAAAAAAAGATTATTTTCTTTGATTACTTCAATTGGCATAGCCAGTATCATATCGAAATAATTTTCCAATCCAAGTTCCTTTTTGTGACTAGATGGTAGAAACTACTTCAACGGGAGAAAAGAAATCTCAAAACAAAGATACTGATTTATTGCTACACCATTTACAAAGGCACTTTGGCAAAATCCTCCAATACCAGAAGCAGTGACAAGCATTAACGGGGTAACAAGAAGCATAAAAATATGGTACTTTGCGACCCAACCATCTAGGAATTGCATGATCCCAAAGTAGATGATCCTTGCAACCATAGTCCACCTTTATATGCCTGTGGAAAGACTTTTTTTCCTTCTGAATGGTAATTGAAAAATGACACTGAAGTTCTGCTAGGGATCTTTGATACAGTTGATGGCATCCAAAGCAACCTATTGTTAAAATTACAAAACCTGATTAGACACTTGGAAGGACTAATTTGAAGAACTGGAACATCAGTGTAAAATAGTACTCTTTGGGTGCCATGTGAAGCTCCACGTGCCACACGGAGGGCACTCCAAATTATCAATTTTCGGAAAATTTGAAAGGACTGTAATAAACAGACATTTATGTATATGACTTTATTAGGGGATGGATCTTCAACCGAAATAGTTTTTGAATGGGATCATATCAGCCCACCTTGATAGTTCGCCTAATGTATCTCTTGCATGCATGGTCCATACTTCCTTTTTTTGCTTTTTTTTATTCTCTATTTCTCGTATAGCGCCTTGCTAAGCTCTTGATCTGATCTATCTTCATTTTAATTAATGAAGTATGGCTTAACATTGATAAAGAAATAGAGCCCCGGGTTGTTTTCAATTAAATCTTTGTTTGTGGTAATCAAACTTGTGGTTAGAAATGTGATATTTTCGGCCTTTTGGCAAGCCTCTCCAACCCCTAGGCTCAAGCTTTTTTTCGGTCGGTTCTTAAAGAAAGGATTTTAACTCGGAAATTAGATAGGATGAAAACATTTCCCATTACGACGGGAAAAGTTGTAGTGGTCCTTAGAGTGCTTACCATTGCTTTATTCAGGTGGGTTTGGAAAGAACAAAATGTCTGAGTGTTCGACGGATATAGAAGAGATACCCACAACATCATTTTCAGATATCATGTCCACCTTGCTTCAGTGGGTGTCGTGAGAGAAGGAGTTTGGTCAGAGCACCACAGGCGAGATTAAGGAGATTTTAGCTTCCTTGAGGGCCTAAGTGATCTTGTTTTGGGCAGCCCTCTTTTGTTGAGTTTTGTCTCCTTGTATATTTTTTATTTTTTTGGTTTTTGCCCCATTTTCCGAGGGCCGCAAAGTGCCTCGCTTAGCTTTTTAATCTGGATGTAATTTTTTGTTTTCCTTAGTAGAGAATATATCTTTACTGATAAAAAAAAAAAATGTCCCTATTGAAATTTACTAGGTTAAAATGTGAATCATATTTTTATTCATTTTGACTTGGGTAAGGATTGTATGACTTTTTTTCTTTTCATATTCTTCGATTATCATTAATTTGAAAATAATTCATTCCACGAGTGAAGTACGGAATGAGTGGGCATACGATGGGTAGAAATGTTTTTTTTTTTTTTTTTCATGTTTTAGGATTATTTGGAATGAAAGACTATGTGTGTCTTCCTAGAGCTGCATGTGAACATAAGTTAGATCGTGTTGGAAGTTTGTGAGAAAGCAAGCATATATATATATATATATATATATATATATATATATATATATATATATATATGCTTGAGAAAGCAAGCATATATATATATAGAAAGCTCAATAATAAAGGATGTTCAGTAATTTTTAATATTGATATTTAATGAATTATACTGCTTGCTAATTCAAAGCAAGTATGCTTTTGAGTTTTTATATATAAAATTACTAAATCCCTAATAATAATAAAATGCCAATTTTATGAATTCCAATCTAAACAAACTCCCTAATAAACCGGAAGAGATAGGCATAGTGGTTGGCTTCTTGGATAGAATTGACCTGGGCTGGGTGTATAATAAATACTAAATATAGTTTGCTTAGTTCAAATTTGCTATGATGAAGAAAACCCAATTCGGGAATTGAGTTAGATATATAGATAGAGAGCGATGAATGAATGAAATAAACAAAAAAAAAAAAAACAGAGAGAGTGTATGAGAAGAGCATATATATATATATATATAGAACCTTAGTGTCGAGCATGACGGCGCAGAAGATCCGAGTGCTGTCCATGGCGATCTTGAGATTGTTGAAGGTCTCTTGATGATAGTCGTGGGTGCCATGTGAGAAGTTGAATCTGGCAACGTTCATCCCTGCTCTCAGCAGCTTTTGGAGCATGGAAACGGATCGTGAAGCGGGACCAATCGTGCAAACGATCTTCGTCTTAGGAATACTACTACTACTACTACTATGTTCTCCATCAATCCAAAGATCCTTCAAAATATCATCCATCTCTATGTTCGCCATTTCTATCTACGGCAATCTATATTCTCCTCTTTTTACCTGATGCCAAGTTTCTCTCGTTATATATATTTTTTCTTTTAATACGGTGAGTGCTGCCACGTTTCTATAATTAATAGGTGTTTAGGCCTTGTCAGGCGACATAAAAAAAAATTAACACACCCTTATCTTTATAAGGATAGAAGCAGGCACGCAGAGACATATGACAATTGGAGAGCAGCGGGAGGGAGCATAATTATAATGGTGAGAATTAACTAGCATAACCCAACTCACACCTTATAAAGATAAGGGTAAAAAAGAGCATGAGTATCAAATCCACGACCTCCTCCCTCACAATGGAGGAGAGGTTTCCATTTATTTATTTATTTTAAATAACACTTAAAAAAACTTTCTTTAACGGATTTTGAACATTTTTGGCTGTTTGGGAATAAGGTGGGCCCACTTGCTTGGAAAAAACAAAAGGCAATAATCAAGTTCAAATTTTAAGGGGAGAATTTCTCGAAACTCTTTTAGCCTACATTGTGGGAAAAATAAGGGGTTTTTTGTAAATAACCCCCTCACTTATATTGAAATTAAAAACAACCCCTAATTTATGCTTATTTAACTGTAGTCCTTGGGGTGTTGTTCCCTATAATTTAATTATAGTCAACAATTATGAAAACCCGAAAATGCCCCCATTTAAGATCATATCCTTTCTTTCAAACATTCAATCAATCAAAGGAGAAAGTTTCTTCTTTCTTCCTTCCTTCTTTTAAAGGCTTCTTTCTTTTAAACCCTCTGATTTATTGTTTCCTCAAAGGTAAGAGCAAGAGCAAACGTAAGCTTTTTCGGTACCGACTGCGTGATCTGACTAGACGATCTTCTTTCTAATCCATCAAATTTTGTCATTTCGAAATGTACATTCTAATTTGGCGTTGCATATATGTATTTGACTTTTCATTATTGCATGTTGTTAGATTTATAGTATTTTTTTTACTATTTACAGGGATTTAATTGGGATGATTTTGTTTTGTTTTGATTTGTTTTAATAGGATTTACTTGGGTTGATTTGTTTTGTTTTGATTTGTTCGGCTGGTAAGTGAAGAGAAGAGTGCATTTTTTCTTTTTTGTCAATTTGCTTATACTATTGGTAGTAATTGACCATTTTAAAAAATGAAAATGATAAAAATGGAATTTCGGTGTATATGTTTGCTATAAATTCGGTGTTTGTAGTTTCTAGCAAACATATACAAATATTAGCATTGTAAACAATATATCACTTTTTTTAGTTTCTGTTGCTATTCTCTTTTCTAACCATGGCTTCTTTTCTTCTTGCAATAATGACATATCTGATTCGTCTTTGTTGAACCTACAAATATGAGTATCATCCTTCCAGTGTGAAAAGAGGACGATACTTTTGTTGAGATGTTCCTTTTGTTAGATGCATTTTACACTTGGCCTATATCATTTTTTCTTCTTATAATAATGGCATCTCTGGTTCGTCTTTTTTGAGATGTTCCTTTTGTTGGACGCAATTTACACTTGGCCTATATCATTTTTTTTGTAAATTTAAATTTTTTTTCAGTCACTGAATTATTGTTTTCTATAAATAAAAAAAAGTCACCGAATTCTTGTAATCCATATAGAGAATGTTTAGTTCTCGAAATCTGGTGGAGGAATCAACATGAACTCGAAATCTTGTATTGTCCTTTATCTATGAACTCTGGAAGCGAAATCTGTAGACGACTAATAAAATGAGTGGATAACTTTCTAGAAAGAGAGTTTTTATATAATTTTGGTGTTGTTACTAAGTTGGTTTACATGACTGTTGTTCGTACTATTGGTTTATATATGATTCTGATTTTCTACTGTGCCCTAAACAATATATACATGTCTTTAGAGTATATAATTTTCTACGTTGCTGATGGTGTATGTATGACATCCTTCTCTTTATTAGGTTAGGAACGATGATCGATAAACTTTCTTATAATGATGGGTATGTGAGAATTAGATATCATTGGGGCGGTACATTCAACTACCGCAATGGCCGTAATAGGTATGTAGGCGGCAATTGTGAAGAGTGCAGTTGGGATCGGAATCGTATTTCATTTCTTTTATTTCATACCAACGTGATTGAAATTTGTAACATCCTTATCCAATTTTTCCCACACTTGAAATACAAGTTCAAGGTTGGAACACCGGAAGAAAAGTTGATATCGATAACATCTGATATAGATCTTATGTCGATGTTCGAGAGATTTGATCTCAATAAGGCGATAGATGTCTATGTGGACTTGGAAGATAACCCAACCCCCTTGGAATCATGTTACTCAGATGACGATGACTTTGAGTATGATGATGACTTTGAGAATGATTACAATTCTGAGCCCTCTGAGGGTTATTGGGATGAGTCGGATAATGAAGAGGAGGCAGTCCAGCGACATTGGAAAAATAAATCTGACAGTAATGATCTTTCGGATTATGAGGATCCAGAGGGATATGTCTCCTTTTTCAGTTCCGAGAGCAAAGATGAGTTGGAAGAAGATGTCTTAGACCATGGTTTAGAAAAATAAAGTGCTAAGGAGGAGAAGCCGAAACCAGTGTTGCGTATTGGCATGATGTTCGAATCTGTTTATACATTCAAAGATATTCTCTTGCATTACGCCATTTCACATGGCTTCCAGCTTGAATACATAAAAAATGAGAAGAACATGGTGACTTGTAAGTGCAAGGTCAGAGATTACCCATGGAGGATCCATGCATCTTTGTACGAGAATAACACGATATTTCGAATTAAGACTTTCGCAGAAGAGCATATATGCTCTAGATATAATAGAGATGAGAACAAAATGGCTACTACAAGATGGATTTCGCATAACGTTGAAAAATAAGTCTGTATCAATCGTGACATTGCTATTAAGACTTTGGCTAAAATTTTATTTGTGGAATATGGTATGAATATTCCATATCATCGCCTATGGCGTGGAAAAGAATTAGCTTTAGGAAGGGTTTATGAATCATTTGAAGACTCTTATAAGTTGATCCGATCATTTTGTAATGTCGTTCTCCTAACAAATCCCGAAAGTATCGCCAAGCATAAGTTGGATGAGGATCATGATTTCAAAGAGTCTTTATATGCCTAAATGCTTCACGGGTTGAATTTGTAAGTATTTGTCGCCCATTTATTGGATTAGACGGGTGTCACTTGAAGGATAAATACAAGTGTTGTCTTTTAGCAGTTACATGTTTGGATGGGAATAGTGTATTATTTCCGCTTGCTTATGCTATTGTTGAGATTGAAAATAAAGAGTGTTGGAGTTAGTTTTTGAAGTAGCTTAAATTGGCAGTTGAATTCATGAACAACCTAGTCTTCATGTCCGACCGACAAAAGGGATTGATAAAGGCCGTTGAAAAGTTTTATCCGAATGCCCACTATAGGTAACACTTTATAAACTTAAGCATTGTCATTTGTCATTTGACTTAATGTGGTATTAGTGTAAAAAAATTCTGATAATTGTAAATTTTCATGTTTTGATATCGTCACTTATATAAAAATTTCAAGTCAGTGTTTACAGGAAAGACTTATGAGAAATTATTTTGGGGTGCTGCTAGGGCCTTTGTAAGGTATGAGTTTGATACATGTATGACAACCATTAAAAATAAATTGGAGGAAGCTTGGAAATGGATTAACGATGAAGAACTGAAAGGGCACTGGAGTCGCGTTGATTTTGGTGATCAGGCTAAGTGCTATGTCATCACTAATAACCTCTCTGAGTCTTTCAATAACGCGGTTGGGGAATCAAGGTTTATGTCAGTGACAAAACTCATGGATAACATATGCTCATTGATCATGACTAGGATGCAAAGTCGGCGGGTGGAGGCCGCAAAGTGAACGGGAATCGTAGTCCCTTCCGTTCGTACAAAATTGGAGAAATTAAAGGAAGAGACTAAGGACTGTTGGGTCCAGCATGCAGATGATTTTGAGTTCGAAGTCATACATATCACCATTGCTGGTACATCTAATAATAATGTACATTTGAACCGTCGGACATGCTCTTGCCGAGTCTGACAATTTTTCGGGTTGCCTTGCATCCATGCTACGACATGCATCGTACATGAACGGCTAAATCCTAAAGAGTATTGCTCACATTTTTACACGGTCAATATGTATCGCAATCTATACCATACAGTTTGTCATTCACTTTCGGATAACAACCAATGGCCACCATCAGATATTAGAGTTGACCTCCACACACGTCGATCAATTGGGAGACCAAAAAAGAATTGTGTCAGAGGAGATGATGAGCAACCATCGAGCCAGGGAAGAGTGCTATCGTCCAAAAGGTTCGACAATTGTAATATGGGTGGCTATAATAGAAGGATCTGCAAAGAAGCTCCGGTTCGCCGAACCCAACCTTCCAAGGCAACGTCATCGAATGCAAGGGATGGTGCACGTGGAGTAGTGAGTGGGAGTGGTTCAGTCAGTAGAAGAGGACATGGAAGTAGAAGATGTTATGGAAGTAGACGTGGCAGCGGAAGTGGGGGTGTTGCAAGGTGACTGAGAGCTTGATTGGAGTTTATATATGATTTTTTATAGAAAGAATAGACTTATACATAAATGTTTGGGTACCAGAATTTGGAGTTATTTTTGGGGTACCCAAATCTTATATATAGTATAGGTTGGGTTTGAATGATATTGGGTATACTTACAAAGTGGGTTTATATTGTGGGTTTTTTGGGTACCCAAATCACAAAATCTTCTTTATTATGTGGTTTTTATAGTTCTAAGTGAGTTTATGTAGTACAATATGGAATACATGATCGTGTTATTACTATTTTTACTATGATGTGGGTTCATACATGGTGTTTTTTTTGTTCTAGTTGGGTTATTTATATGGTTACCACATGTTATTCATATGGGTTTATATAGAAGACCTCCTTAAACATCTTAAGGAAGAAATTGTGGCTTTTCACTAAATCTCTTTCTCCCAAACATTGTCAAGAGGAATTAGAAGCTAAATAGTTTGAGGTTCTGTCTTCATTGCTAAAACTTCAATCTGTTTGGTATTTCATTTAAACCAGGCTTAATTTTTCATAAGCAAGGCTTTATTAAATTTGAACCTTCAATCTATTTGGTATATATGAAATTTTGGATTTTTCATTATTGTTTCTATTAATTTTATTTTATGTTTGACTCAATTGAAAAGACTAAAGTGCCTTAATCTACTTTTTTTCTTTTTCTTAGTCTTTCTCCCGAGCTTGGATTGCAGCTTGTGTGAAAATTATATGAGAAACAATGAACCTCACCAGGAAAATAGCCAAATTCGTTGAGCTTCCCAAAATAAATTCAAATGGTTTATTGTTGTCGGCAACGTGTATGATAGATACACATTGGGTCTATGACTCTTATTCAAATTGTTTATTGTTGATGTTGCAATTTGGTTAGTACATGGTTTGTAGGTTGCTGCTGTTACAATTGGGTTAATATTGCTTTTCATCATTTATACATGATTTAGAAGTTGTTGTTTTCATCGTTTATAGGCTGATGTTGTTATAGTTTGGTTAATATTGGTTTATAAATTATTTTCATTATTTATACATGGTTTATAGGCTATTGCTACCTTTAAATCCACCCACTGAATCTTTGAGTTCTCCCACGCTGAAACACATTGACTGAATTGAATTGAACTATAGAGATCATTTATCCTCCCAATCTTTCATACGATGGATCTTGAGATTATAGGCATACCATCAGACGGTCCGTGGGTTATTTCACGTGGCACACATCTCAGAAAAGTGAACTTAACATCACGTGCGCGCTTAAAATTGATTTTAAGTTCACTGTTATGGGTGTGTGACACATGAAATAGAAAATCGATCGTCTGATGGTACACCCATGATCTAAAGGTCGATTGCGTGAAAGATTGTGACGATAAACAATCTCCATTGTCTAAGTCGATGTGTTTCAGCGTGGGTGAGCTCAACGATTTTATCGGTGGATTTAAGGGTACTCTATTTATATATGATTTATAGGTTGTTACTGTTACATTTGGGTTAATATTGGTTTATATATGGTTTATATGATTCTAAGTGAGTTTATGTGGTATTAAGTGGATTCATATATATGGCCGTTGTTGGGTATACAATGTTATTATGTATTGTTTGGTCTATTTTTTTTATTCAAATATTTCGTATGACAAATTTTTTAAGCCACATGGATGTGTGTTTTGGATGCCACAAACGGGGGCATTGGGTCAAGGATTGCCCGAAAAGAAAGCTGATTGAGTGTAAAGATGTACCGTTTCACTATTGTAAAAAGTCTTCAACCCTTCGTGTTTTAAATTCGGAAAGAAACCCAGGACACAAATATTTTAGATGCTATGAATGTGAATTTTTTAAGTGGCGGGATGGAACCTCGAGGAATGTGAATCCATCAATCAAAAGTGACGACGAAAAACCAATGGAAAATGATGTTACAGTGAAAGTCACAATCGAGATAGAAGAACTCGCAAAGAGGTTCAAGATCACTACCTCCATAAAGAATGAGGGAAAAATCTTATCGTCAAATGATAAATCAGTTCGTCTTAGAAACCCTTTAAATTCTTTTGTATGATGCTTATTTTGGAAAAAAGTTGATTCGTGTGATCAAATTATCGTTTTTATGATTTTCTAAATATTTGTAGTGTTTAAACATGTTACTTTATGATAAATCTAATCATCTGATGATTTTTGGGTACCTGACTGTGCCATCTACGCCATGCAACTGAGCTATCTGATCGTCTGATTGGTGAGGTGCATTTACTAGATGCAGATCTGGTGCATTTTGTAAAGGGTTCGCAGGTTGTAAATAATGTCTATTTTTTTGCATCAACTACACCATGCAGCCGATCGTTATGACCATCCAATTGGTGGGGTGCATTTATTCGATGCAAATCGGGTGCATACCCTAACGAGTGTCCGCAGGGTACAAATAGAGGGTAGTTTGGTGCTAACTACATTAATTAATGTAGTGGCATAGCTATAAATTATAATAACTCTTAAACATTAAGAGGGGCAAAACGGTAACTTGCTAGGTCCTTTAACGGCAAGTTGCTTTTAAAATTACGGCTCCGTTACCCAAGGGGGTATTTGTATAGGGAAGAGCACTGTAAGGACTGCAATAAAAATAGGCATAAATCAGGGCTTTGTTTGTAATTACAATATAAGTCAAGGGGTTATTTGCAAAAAATCCAAAAATAAATGCCCTCCTTCTGGGTTTATGCCGCTTGAGTTTTTCATCATTAAAATGTTGATTGTCTTGAATTAGATGACTGAATCTTCGTCCCTTCTTCAACACAATAAATTTTCAGATCATGGATCACCTATCAGATGGCCAAGTGTTGATTCAACGTGGTACACATGCCCAAAAGTGACAGTCAGCATGGTGTAACATGTTGCAACAATTGGTATATGAAACTTGTGCCATGTTAAAACTCCATCTAAGCCATTTGATTTGAAGCTCATGATCTAAAAGTCTTAGGTGAAAAAGATTGACACTAAACATTATTTTCATCATATTATTCAATACACTCAAAAGCCACTATTTTAATTCAACATTTGACTGTGTCGAATCATACAAAAGAGACTGAGTTTTGCGCCACTCTTTTGCGTAGTAGATCTTTAGATCATGGCCTTCAAATCAGACGACTTAAATGTAACTCAACCATCTAAGCGACTTGATTTGATGGCCATAATCTAAAGATCATAAGTAAAAACGATTGGCACCAAACATGATTTTTATCATATGACTCAATTCACTGCACAGCCGTCATCCGATGCAACAGTTGATTGTATTGAATCATATGAGAGAGATTGAGTTTGGACCACTCTTTTCCGTCATAAAATTTTTGATTATGACCTTTATATCAAATGGCTTAGATGTAACCTCACCTCATAATCGTGTCATTATTCCTACATCGAAATATCGCCACATTTCCTCTGGCCAGCATGCATGAACCGCTTTGAATCATACAACAGAGATTGTTTTTTATCCCAATCTTCCACATGATGCATCTTGAGATCATGGGTATATCATGAGATGGGTTTTTTTTATTTCATGTGACACTCATTCCATAAGATGACCCGTGATTTGTATTTGAGCTTGGTGTATGTCTCGCACGTTTAGAATTGTTGTTTGGGACGTGTACCATGCGGAATAAAAAACTAACCGTATGAGGGTATGCTAATGATCTCAAGACCCATCTTGTAAAAAATTGGAACAAAAAATAATTGGGTAGCTCTAAACGCACCCACGCGTTCTCTGAAAGAGCTTATGTCGGAACCTCTTTAAAATCATTGATTGTGTCCGATCAAATGATAGAGATCGTGTTTCACCCAGATCTTCAGTACAAAGGATCTTGAGATCACATCGCACTTATCAGACGGTAAGTTTTACATTCCACATGTCACAGGTCCCCAAAATATGACCCTAAAATCACGTTTGAGCGTGATATGTGCCATTGCACACAAAAGGCATTTTTGGGGGATCTGTGACATGTTGAATAAAAAAAATGACTTTCTGATAAGTGAGACATGATCTCAAGATGCATTTTGTGGAAGATCAGGTTAAAACACGATATCAGTCATCATAATCGAAGCAATCAACGATTTTTAAGGGATTGCACATGTGGGCGCTTCCTGAGATACCCAAGACAATTTTCATCATCTAATTCAATGCGATTACTGCTTTTTGGCTCCATGAGTTCACATGGTGTAAATAATGGTAACCTTGGAAAAATAATTTTACACATATTAGGTAAACCGCTGAAAAAAATAAAAAGCCAAATTATAAAAGTGAAAAAACAAAATAAATTTTATACCTCTGAGAATCATCACCGCGGTTGTTAATGTACACTACCTTCATTATTTACAACTCAATATTCTTCCCTCTCAACCCGCATTTCACATGCATAAAACTGTTGACTGCTTCAAATCAGCCGATGGAGATACTTTTTCACCCCATTCTTCCACAAAATCGATCTGAAGATCATGGGCATGCCATCTCATGGTAAGATTGTGATTACACACATCGCAATAACATGTTTGATGTGGGCCTTATGATCATCTTTATATTTTAAGATGTCTGCCATGTGGAATAAACACGGCCAAATCCACGAAATGACGATTGCAATGAAAATCGATGATGCGGGTTGAGAGGGAAGAATCTTGATTGTAGATGAATTATATATTCTCTCGCTCCAATATATATATATATATATATATATATATATATATATATATATAGGCTTAGAGCCTCTAGCTGCTTAGTGACAGGTTGTGGCCCATAAAACCTGTAGCTTGCATATCAAGAAAATATATATATATATATATATATATATATATATATATATATATATATATATATATATCGGCTTACGCCTCATCCGAAACGATATACATTTATACACTCAATTTTGTAAGGGGTCAAATATAAGGTCAAATAATTCAAATATCGGCTGTTATATATATCTAACCTGACTCGAGTAAAATATTAAAAATACTCTTTTTTCTAATTTTTTTTTATATTTGTATATAAATTTTATTATTTTAAAAATAAAAAAGTATTTAAATATAGGCGAGTTGACTGATAAATATCAGTCTAGGACTCAACCGATATGCCGATATTATTGAACTCTAAATCCCTGCTCATAACATTTAAAGAAGGGCAAATTGTTCAATAGGTCCAAAAACTTCTACTTTTTACCTAACAGTGTCCAATCCATCTGTTATAATGCGACAGGGTTCGAAAATGTCTATTTTTTCTAAAAGAAAACAATACATGTACATTCTATTCACTTTCAATAAGAGAAAATATTTTTTAACCAAGAGCACGTTTGCATTTTTTAAGTGGGATAAATCAGTCCTATATGAGACTGTGACAAGTCGGTCAGACTCATACGACACAGTGATGTCCCATATAAGACCACGGAGGTCCCATATGAAGACCAATCAATTTTGTAGAAGATCACGACTAACCGGTTGGTCTTCGTCACGTACAAGACCGATCAATTTCGTACAAGATCACAACTAATTGGCTTCGTAGAAGACTTATTGGTCGATCACGGTGTCATACAAGACCGGTCGATTGCGGTGTCATATGAGACCGATCAGTCTCACTTAAAAAAGATGAACACGCAGTTTTAGGTAAAGAGCATTTTTTCTAATAAAAGTGAGTAAAACGCACATGCATATTTTTATAGGAAAAATAAAGGGTCTCATTTCCTGTTGTGTAAAAAGAAATAATTAGGATCCTATTAAGTAATAGGATAAAAGTTTGGGATCCTCTCAAGTAAAAAGTCCTTTAAGAAAAATTAGGGTTTGACCGCCTCTATTTTGGAGGCTAGTGACATGTATTTTTAGTAACTGCGTTATGAAGATCATAAATGCCCTTACAGTTGTTACAGTTAGAACGGGTTACAGTAGTGTTACAATTTTTGTTTAAAATTGTGTTATTTATATTTTAATTATTTTAATTATTTAATTATTTAATTATTTCAGAAAATCACAATATACCAAGGTAATAGTTCGCTTATAACAACTGTCATATGGGTTTGAATACGCATGGATAAACTCATCCATTCGTTCCCGAGCACGCGCCATATGGCATGTGATTAAAAACAATAATCTACAATTTATAACAAATAAAAAAAAATAAAAAATCAATTATAGTCAGAATTTTGGTCAAAGTTTGATTACCACCCCAACGCATTATAGGGTCGAATTTTTTTTTCATTTGACGACATTTTCGATGATGAATCCAGTAATTTTAATTAAGTCCTTTTAAATGGACTTGATTGTGCATCCTTGAACAAGTCGTCATGGCACTCAATTTCTTCAATATATGGGTGCCACTTGAATGCAGCCTGATCCGAATGTATTGATCCACCATGTATTCAAACCCATATCCTCGGGCCTCTATAAAATAAAGGTGTATAATGAAACATAATGGTTGTTAAAATTCTTATCATTTACATTCCCTTGTAACATATATGTCTGCCACTATTTGATGTAAGAAGCATGCTTTTTTGCAATGGGTACCTTAGTTTAAAGCTGTCTTATAATGATCCGATTTTTAACGCATTTAATTTTGTGGTGTTAGATGTATTTTGCACCAATTAATATTATTCGATGTCAAAATCAAGACTTATCAGAAAGTCTAAAAGAAAGGGCTTTGATACTAACTGTGATAGCTCGGATTTCGATATCCCAAAATCTGTGCCATCGGCACGACCCTCGAGACATGAATTGAATGTACATCCGTTACACTACACGTTTTCTCTTGTTTACTGAAAGAGTGAACTAAATAATTAGTCTCAAAATTTTAAATCAAATAACTTCAATAATTCCCAAGCAATATAGCATCGAGCCTCGATGGAATATCTACCATCGTCGTCCAATCAAACTATTTTTCTTCATGTAATATGACCCAAGTCCCTTTCTCATAGGCGACGGGGCACAAAAACTCACGTACATCCCTGGAATGTCATCCTGGCGTACGAATATCCCGCCGTATCGGTCATGGATATTCTGCCGAGTTAGTCACGGGTATACCGCCGCATCGGTGGGGTATTCTACGAACCTTAAATCAATTGTGCAAGGATACATGTAGTTTTCACTATGTAATCGTGCTAAATATAGTAATAAATATTTGTTCAAGTCTCATTCAAAGAACTTCACATCACTCGGATGTGCACGTTTCTCACATATCCCTGGGATGTCACCTGCTCATATGCATCGCCTAGATGCCCACAT
Organism: Chloranthus sessilifolius; assembly: GCA_021018995.1. Classification (NCBI taxonomy): domain Eukaryota; kingdom Viridiplantae; phylum Streptophyta; class Magnoliopsida; order Chloranthales; family Chloranthaceae; genus Chloranthus; species Chloranthus sessilifolius. The sequence continues at coordinate 2,510,186 of CM037595.1, read as the reverse complement.
CTCATTCACATCCCTCGGAATGTCACATCCTCATAAGCATACTTGTTTATTTACTTAGTGTTCACCCACACTCACGCACCTTAGCTCCACATACTTAACTACTTTTCAAAAGACACAAGCATATCTCTATGCTCTCAAGAAATGCATACACATTTTCACATTGCTACATACATGCTATCATAATCAAAGTATATGTTCAAAGTATTCCCTACCTTACGTGCTTTAACTCCAAGCATCAAGGTCCAACGTAGCTCCCCATGCTTATATCCAAGTGATTAACCTAAAGTACATCATGAACGATGCATAAAAGAAGGGTACAAGGCCTTCCTAGAACTCTATGGTTTAAAACAGAACTCACACAAAAACTGTCGAAATCGATTAATCGATCTCAATATTGATTAATCAAAATTTCAAAATCGATTAATCGATCCCAAATTGATTAATCGATTTTTTCAAATTCCATAATTTTCAGGTACTGGGAGTGCCCAGTCGATTAATTGATTCCAAATCGATTAATCGAAATTCAAAAATCGATTAATCGAATTAAATTTGATTAATCGATTTCGTGCTGCAGTACTCAGATTTGTTTTCTATCAAAAATCGATTAATCGGTTTTCAATTCGATTAATCGATTTTGACAGAAAATCAGCCATCTTCGGGCAATTCCTCTAGCTTTGTTCTTTTTTTAAATTTTCCTCTTTCTATTTCTTTAATTCATCATTAACTCAATAAATTTACTCACAACATCACACACATGATAATTTACTAAAATCTTACCTCAAATCGAATGTATGGGTGATCCAATGTCTTGGATCAAGGGTTAGGGCTTCGAGCTTTGATTTCACGAGCTCACGCACGTTGCTTTCAAAATTAATGGCCATGTACGTCTTCAATCCGTAGTTCATACAAAATTCCTTAACATTTACTTCCTTCTCCTCCACTCTTTTTCTCTCTTCATAAATCCCTAACCACCAATCAAATCCAAAGAGAACTAACTTCTCTTAGATTTTAACCTATTTAATCTAATTCATTCTTTGGTGTAAAACATATACACCCATAACAAGTGCATATGACCTTATTAAAAAATCAGCACCACACACTCACGCGTGCTTGATGTTACACGACCCGTTTACAACTCTAGTGGTACCTGACTTCTCTTCTTGTTGTCCTATGCTGAGTGTAGGAGTCGTGTAAGTAAACGGCAGCACGCGCTACTTGCACCACGTTTCCTATCATACATGCAAAGAATACGGAAACTATGGTCGCCCACAAACGGTCAAAAGGAAAGACTTCCGTCACCGTATGATAGCATTTCCCATGCCCCATCTCATCTCATGTCCTCTCTCTCTCTCTCTCTCTCTCTCTCTCTCTCTCTCATATGTTTGGGATATATGCAACAACAAGAAGCCTCTGATGAGTATTCACAAACTCTCTCTCTACGTGCCACCCTTTTCAGAAACTCCTGTTCCACGTGTACAAAATTAACCAACACTTCTCTAATATAAAGACACATGCATCTTCCCAATCACCCAACTAGCCTACCTTTCTAAACTTTCATCTAAATCCTCTGAAGAAAAAGAAGAAGAAAAAAACGAAGATGCCAGTCCGTAGATTTGCCTTCCGGCGGACGGAGGATTACGTCCACCCAGATTCTGCCCGCGCTGCCCTCTCTGAATTCGTATCCACCTTCATTTTCGTCTTCGCCGGAGAAGGCTCCGTTCTCGCTCTCGGTGATTATAAATATATTTAATAATTTTAATATATATATATATAAAATTAAGTAACTAATACATAGTTTGAGGTGGGTGCAGGTAAGATGTACGAAGGGACGGCACCTGCTTCAGGGCTAGTAGCGGTGGCGTTGGCCCATACGTTTTCGCTGTTTGTGGCAGTTTCGGTGGGGATTAATAACTCAGGTGGGCACGTGAACCCAGCCGTTACCTTTGGGGCACTGTTGGGTACAAGGATATCTCTGTTTCGTGCAGCTTACTACTGGGTGGCTCAGCTCTTGGGTGCCGTTGTAGCATCTATTCTCCTCAGGTTTGCAACCGCCGGCATGGTAAGTATATAGCCCTTACTTCTTCTACCATAAATATGATGATACTTTTTTAACATTAGAAAAACAAAAAAATGATGAATATTAGATATAAATAAATGGTAGTTTGACTGCTTAATTAGACTCATCATGCATGACTCAAATGGTGAAGAAAGATCCAGGATTAGTGAGTTAAGTTAGAATTAAACTTGTTGGGTTGCACTGTTGCAGAGACCAGTTGGGTTCTCGGTTGCATCTAGCGTTGGGGAGCTGCACGCCCTACTTCTAGAGATAGTCATGACTTTTGGACTCGTTTACACAGTCTATGCAACAGCAATCGATCCAAAGAGGGGTAGTTTGGGAATAATGGCTCCCCTCGCCATTGGCTGCATCGTAGGTGCCAACGTCCTTGCAGGTGGGCCTTTCGATGGCGCTTCCATGAACCCGGCTCGAGCCTTCGGACCGGCACTTGTGGGTTGGAGGTGGAAAAGCCATTGGGTCTATTGGGTTGGGCCTTTCATTGGTGCGGGTCTTGCTGCTGCTACATATGAGTTCATAGTGATCCCAGAAGAGACCCCCCTCACGCACCAGCCATTGGCACCTGAAGATTACTAGTACGTCTGGCATTATTATTATTTTCTTTTTTCTTTTTCTCTTTCATGAATGGTCAATGGTGTGTAGAAGACAGACTGTATTTGTGGTTCTATATATATGGATGTATAAAATAAAACATCTCAACTTCCTTAATTTCCTTTTCCTTGCCTTCTTATTAATTATTGAACTGATCATTAAGCTAAGTAAGGGAAGAAACATGTATATTTTGAGGGACCCAAAATGCTCTTAATAATATTAGGTCCTCGTTATATGGATGACAGATTTTATGTAGACGAAATGCAGGCACTCGCCATCGGCACTCATTTAATATCAGTCGGTGCAGCCCTTAATTAATGAATGTAGTCGTGCAGTTTTTAACTAGTGCAATGTAGGTTGGTGAAATGCAGGCAGCTGCACTTTTGGCCTCAACAAATCTATCCTTTGCCACATCAGCCACACTGCCCATTTTCCATAAAAGAATAGGACTGAAAATGATTTAATGCTGAGAACGTGGGTTTTAATGGCTGGCTTTGACTTAGCCCAAATATCAATTATTTTCATCTATCTCTCTTCTTTTATGTGACCGTCCAAATTTTTGCATTCGAAAATTCGTCCAATCAGATCATACTCTAGATGATTTCTATGACAAATCACGAAGTATCCTGTGTGTCCAGCAGATAGTTCGCCTTATCACATAAGGCATTATAAAAAAATAAAAGATAAATGTATCATGTCAAAAGAATATACATTCCTAAAAAAAAAATCAAAGAGAGCCACAATGATTTCTGATGATGATTTCAATAGAATGTATAGTAATACAATAAAATAATATCTACAGAAAATAATTATAGAAAGTGCCAGCAGGCATATAATAATCCAAAGTTTATACAAAATTCTCAAAAGTAACAGATTTGCATACCCAGATTAAGGATAAAAATCGTCCGCCTGAACGTCAATCTCCTCGTCCTCAGCCTCAGCCTTTAGATCAGGCTGGTAGTCAGGGTCACTCTCGGTGTCGGGAGCTCTAGCTTCAGAAACTAAAACGACATGATATTTCAAAGTAGGAAATTAAATCAGAATGTGTAAACATGGCTAAATCAGATAAATTACTGAGCTTTTAAACAAGAACAGATGTTATGCAAATATATAATCAGTGACTTAAATTGTATTTGTTTTCTAACTTAAGAAACTCCCGTGAATATATTATACGGAGTAAACAGGAATTTACTAATAGGAAATTCCAACCAATCGTCGTTCACATGAATAATTTTAGGGTGCAACAATGCCTCATCTATGGAGTGCAATTGTGCTGAGGGTTTAACAAAGCAGATGTACAAGTGTGTCAGGCACGGATATACCGTCGGGTCGGTGGAAATCATCTGGTTAAATCATCAAATCACACACACATAGATCTCACAGATCAGATAGCGAAAATCAGGAGCAAGTTTCATAATATAAATCAGAAAATAGGAATCAGAGATAATAGGAATTTATGATATGCTAACATGCTTGTTAAAACAGAAATTAGGGTGCAGATATGAAATAAACATAAAATCATACTCAAAAACAGTTTAGGTTGGTTTTCCTCTACCTCAACGGATCTTTCTAAGCAAATCCAACGCTGTTCTAAAGCAATCGAAAAGTTCTTATCCATGGCCTCCACTCTTAGTCTACATCACACACATGATGATGTATAAAAATTGATCCTAATTATTAATAATGTTGACGTATTTAAGTGTTTTCTCAAAATCGAGACGGAAATGGGTAATTTCGTGTTGACTCGAAACTTAACCCAACTTCCCACTTTATTTTGACCCTCAAAACATTTGATTAATGATTTAGTTAATTTCATAAAAGAGTTAGATTTCGTCGTACTCTTTCCAACGCATCAAGAATCGCGTCAATCGGAGTTCGTAACAAAGAGTTATGACCCAAATACTGAAGCTATATCGATACTGAAGCTATATCACTCAAATTGATCGATCAATTCCAAATTTGATCGATCAATCACCTAGATTGATCGATCAATACCCAATTTTGATCGATCAATCACCCAATTGATCGATCAAAACCTTCAGAAATGCACAGCCATAAGGTTTTGTCATTTTTGATCTATTTTCATCCAAATTTTCTACGATCTTCATCGAATCACACACACACCCACACTAAACTAAAACAATGATTTATTTTACCATCTAAACTATTAAAAATTAAAGAAAACTAACATTTCTTTGATCGATTTCGCAGCTTTAAGGATCATTGCCGAAGAGGGTTTTGAAATAAAATTTTTGGATTTCCACGGTGAATCCATAGAGATTGATCACAAAGACTTGAAGATGCTGCCGTTCATCCTTATGCGTCGATCTTAACCTCTTTCAAGCGCGGGGGATATTCTAAAGTGATCGGCTATTTGAAAATGAGGTTTTTAAAGAAATAGGGGTTTCTAACGAAAAGGGGTTTGAACTGTCAAAATTTACAAACGGCGGAATGCCATCGATACCGACGTCACGTGTTTTGTGAAGAGTGCGGAGTTTTCTGTGCGATGGCGATCTCGCGGTCGGAATCTCATGGAGGGCGGAAGTTTTCTCTTCTTTCTCTCACTAGAAATCCAAACTCCAAAGCTTGCAATCGGGTGAAACTTCTTTGAAAAGCTTTGTCTTTTAATTAGCTAAAGGGCTTGATTTCGGTGCGAAGCGATAACACTGTAAAAGTGTGTTAAGCTTATCCACTTGAAATAGAGTTTGATTTCGGTGTTGAGCGGCACTCGGTGAGTCGGTGCACGGCTCATCTATTAAAGACTCAAATTAAATCTTTTAACTTGATTGTTTTACACACACAGTATTTCAAACATATTTAATTATTTATTTAATATTTTTAAGGTGACCTTATTTTCCGTGTCGGATACGCACATGGTTTCAATCGGGTTTGGGTTCAGATTTTTTGGGTTATTACATTCTCTCTCTCTGCATGAAACTCCTTAAATCGCTTTGACATAGCCCAAATATCAATTAATTTCATCTACTTGATTTCTCACTCTTTTCCTATTAATTTGAAATTAAAATTATGCAATTATATTATGTGGGTTACGTGGGTTCCCCATGGTAACGTGACAATGTGACATCTAGGTGGGAGGTAATAATGATTATAAATCAAAGTGGAAATAAGAGCTCCTATTAATTGGAAAATTGAAAAGAAGGTGCTTTAATTCTTATTGATCTCGTGTTCAAATGACTACAATTTAGCATGTTGGTGATCTGAATATTGAAACTGAATTTGGCATGAACTCTGATGTTATTCCTGATGTAGAATTAATTGAACATGAATATTTGGTATATAGGGAAATGGTCGGATCTAACTCGTTGAATATGATTTTGTGTTAAACCATATTTGGAGCCGTTGGATAGCAGAGAATCTTGACTTCCTACAATTTTACTTATGACATTTATATTTTATGACATTTAGTCAAGGTTCTCTCATATCCAATGGCTGCAAATTTGGTTGAACTCTAAATTAGGGTCAACCAATAGGACCTGATCATTGCCCATAATTTATTCATTGATGTTGTTATAATCTTTGGAGAAAAGGTTCTTATTCAACAGGAAGTGTACCAAGTGTTTAGAGAGAGAGAGGCGGTGCACCGGACCGGCGGCCGACTTCCGGCGCCGGGGCCGATCGGCCGGTGCACCGGATCGGCGGCGCTGGTCACAAGATGGGGCGCGGGACCGTCGGCCACAAAAACTCCAAAATTTTCAAAGTTTTTTTTTTTTTGAAGTGCATGCGCAAGACCCTTAAGGGCTTACTCATGTCCAGATGGGTGACTGGCGCACGACGGTCCCAGAGCGGCGGACTGCCCCGCCACGAAGTTGGCCGATGCGATCCCGGTGAGAACCCCACTCGGCCAAAATTTTTTTTTTTATATATAAAACAGCCATTACAAAAAAAAAAAAAAAAAAAAAATTCACTTTAAAGCTTTGACCGATCATAACGCCAATCATGGCTCTGATACCAATTGATGGAATCTAAATGGATCTGACTATCCGACCATCCAAAATTAAGCCTAAAGATCTAGGCGCACGATCAATCAAAAACAATAAATATATAAACTATAAATATGCGCACCTTGAGCGTTAGCCATCGATGGTTGGTTGCCGATCTTCAACGATGTTCTCGCGTTCAATGTCTCCTAGCACAATGGGGATGCTCTCGCCAATAAGGAGGATTGAATTATGTCGAGCTATCGTTGGGACCAGGCACTCCTTATATTTATAGCCAAAGAGTCCTATCCCATTAAGGACTGAAATTGCTAATTATAGTGTGATTATAAATCACAATCATACCTTAACTGAAAGACACAATAAACAGTTGCCTATTCTCTTCAAACTCACCAGAATAGCAATTGTACATCTTAAGGTTGATCTTATACCATTCACCGGTCAACAGGTTTGACTATAGTGATGGCCACCAAAATAGGAACTTCTAACACTTTGTTATAATCTGATTTGGACAGAGAAAGGCGTTGGAGAGAGGAGAGGGTTTTGGTATTCTTCTTTACTAAGTGTACCAAGTGTTTAGTCCTCGAGCACTATTGGAGATAACTTCTAGGTGATTTTGGTGAATTGATCAGGTCCTTAAAACTTTTCCACAGCACAAATTCAATCAATAGCTCTGAAAATTTAAATCCTCCTAACAACTTATAAATGAAACTACATCAATAGAGATTTTATCATATACTTACAGAAAACACAAACAAAAACAAGTAATCTAAAAATCCGCAAACCACTGAAATAAATTACTTTATTACCAAATAAAGTAACTATTGTTTAAAGTAATAATTATTCTAACAAATTAGCATATGGACAAAAATTGAAACTAAAAGAACATTTGAAAAAGGAACTATGTTTTACTTCTACCAGTCTCCTGAACCTATGATCTCCAAACCGAACAATAAAAATCATCCAAAATATAAAAATTTATTCACCATTGAGCGAAGATGTCACGATTTGAAATTTTACCTTATTCTGAGGGCTTAGAATTTTGAGTTATGACTCGCACATATCTCGAATATGCTAAGCGGACATACACCTAACCAGAGTTATCGCGCAAAACAGGTTCCATAAAATCCGTGAAAGCCAACACATAAAGGCGAAAATAAAAACAGTCATAAATACTAGAATAAAAGTAACGAATCTGAATAATCCACTAATAAAACAATAATGAAAGTCGGAGACAAATCCGATAAAATGAAATCATAAAATCAATGATAATAATAAGGATCAAATTACTACCAAGTCTATAATAATCAATATCCGGCACTCGGATCGAAATCAGTACTATAGCCCTCCTGGTACTCAGCTCCGTCACCCTCCCAAGACTCCTGGTACTCAACACCCGCGAGATCAATGAAATTAGCACCAGCGGGATCTGGATAGCCGGCGTCTACTCCACCAGCGATGTCACCTGCAGCTGTTAGATTAACGTGGAATGAATTTACTCGTTCACGTAAACTCAGTGGGATACACCACCAATCCACCCCATACTACTCAGTGGGATACACATCTCCAAATAGACTTTTCATAAGCTTGATATTCTCTTGATGTCGATGATGGCCCAACAATGAAAATACCCATCTGCATTATGAGTTATGACGTCACTTTTAGTAAACTCCACTTGGATACAACAAAGCTGGAGAATAAACCGATAAAATCAGCCTTGTTTGGCAATCCAAGTTCTAAGGATCTGCCAATATCGAGAAAAAAAATTGTATCGGTAAGTATCGGCCAATCCCAATTGGTCATTCATTTGATGAGTCTTGAATTATATAGGAAATTGGAGGGACGGATATTTTGAGTGGAACATGTAGATTGAAGGTTTTCTTTTAAAGAATAATTGCATCGTTTGCTATAAATCCTCCATTGGTTGAGTATTCGTCTAAAGGTTGGCATGCTTTAATGGGAAATCACCCATCTGATGAGTCTTGAATCTGATGGGTGAATGAAGGGCCTTTTAGAAGAGTACCTTTAAATCCACCCACTCAATCTTTAAGTTCACCCAGGTTGAAACACGTTGATTGAATTGAGTCGAATGATGGAGATCATTTATCCTCCCAATCTTTCACACGATGGATCTTGAGATCATGATCGTACTATCAGATGGTTAGTGTTTTATTTCACGTGGCACACATCTCAGAAAAATGACCTTAACATCACGTGCATTCTTAAAATTGATATTAAGGTCACTTTTTATGGGTGTGTACCACATGAAATAAAAAATTGACCGTCTGATGGTACACCTATGATCTAAAGATCGATCTCATAAAAGATTGGGACAATAAACAGTCTCCATCGTTTGATTCAATGCAATCGATGTGTTTCAGCGTGGGTGAACTAAAAGATTTTGTGGGTGGATTTAAAGGTACTCCTTTTAGAATAGTGGTAAATTATACTGGCATGACTTATAAATAAAGGTGAATGAATGATCTTTTAGAATGGTGATAAACTTTAATGGCATGACTTATAAATATAGATGAATGAAAGACCTTTTAGAATGGTGGTATTTTTAAAATATTAGTTTCATTAAGGGCAAAATAGACTTTCCGCCCATTAACTCATGACTAATTAACGTCAAAGGGTTATATGAAACAGAAATACAAAAATAGGGGCTGCAGAATAAATATTCATAACTCAGGAGTTTCTTATAATATTAGCATAACACGAGAGGTATATGCAAAAAACCTAATTTAAAAAGATACTAATCCTAAAAGATATCAGGGGTTAGACGTGCAGTTTTGGTTCCTCCTTCCAAAAGAAAAGTTGAGAGTCGGGAAAAGAGTTTTAATGGGAGGGGATGGAAAGGTGGGATTTAATCCCTTTCCATCCAAAATTTTATATGCTTTTAATAAATCGATCCTTTGGGGATTATCTTTTGCTTGGAGGCTTCGGTTCTCTATGTTTCTCTCCTTATTTTTTCCTTTTTTAGGGGTAGAATATGAGAGTTTTATCCTCTCAATGGTGAGAGTCTTCTTTTCCGAAGAGATCGACTCTACGAAGGCCTCTTTACAATCCTTATTTTTTTCTAATATGGTTTTGATCACGGGTTTTGATCACGTTTTGATGGCTTCGTTTTTGCGCGAACACTTGCTCTATTTCTACGCCATGAGGCATCGTTGTAAAGCTTCGATTAAAAAGTTTTGTGTGAAGCATTTGGTCGGTGTTTGCCCCTGTTTTTATTGTGTTGAGCGATTTTGTGGATCATGAGTTTGTCGATGGTGGTGACATCTCTTCGGATGGATCTTCGGTATAGGTTATCGGCGGATCATAATAGTGAATTCTTGAAGTTTTACTTTACTTTCAAGGTCTCTGAATTCCGTGTTGGTATTAGATGAGTTTTAGATGCTATTCAATATACTTTAATGTTAGTTATTGTAACTACTATTATTGTGGCCTTCTACTTTGTAAACGTTCTCCATTTCAAATGAAAAGGATAAAATTTCAACTCAAAATGGGAATCGAGCGATTCCTCCTACTAAATCGGCGAGATGGCTCCGCTCTTTATTCCAAGAATAGCATGTGAGGCGTGCACACCATCGACTACTGTAAAACCTCCATACCCAACTATGGTCATACCATTACGGCGGTTGATATTGGAACTATGAAAGGGGAAAACAATTAAGGTTTGAAGAGGATGTCGATTTTAAAAGGACAATTCTCTTTCCTACTCTCTAGCTATTTCACATTGCGTCCTTTTCCTCCATTTTCCCCAACCTACCTACTCTTCTCTTTATTTCACATTGCTTCATTTTCCCTAACAAATCTTTGAATCAAAAGAAAATTATAATATGGTTAGTGTTCATGTATTATGCGGAATCAAACCCATGATTTAATTTCCCCAAAGCAGAGTTTTTTTTTTTTTTTTTGATGAAACCAAAGCAGAGTTAATAGATATACTCTTTAGATAATGGCATTTCATAAATAAAATATCTCAAATTCTCAACTAAGAAGCATCTGCTTGCAAATGATCAATACGATATCCTTCTACAATAAGATATCCTCTCGGTGGCATCAGATGGTGTTATTGAGACGGGACTTATTCCTGTTGTTTCAAAGAAATATAGAAGAAGAAGAGGGAAGAAGAAGAAGAAGTTGGAGTTATCTTGGGCAACGGATTCTTACTTGTCATGCTAAACTGAATGGGTTAGTCTCAAGGGATGATATTGATGTCTCAAGCCATCATCTGGAATTGTAGTGGGATCATGAATCGCCCCACTCAGAGGACAGTTAAAAAACTGTTGGGGAAATCTATCTCATGATTATAAATCGATTGCTCTTCTCCAACCAATGTTTTTTGGCTCTATTTGGTTTTTTTGGTATGTAGATCCTAATAAAATAAACCTCATTGAATCTCATTCTCAATTTTTCCTTTTCCATATTTCCCTTAATAATTTGGAAGGACTTTCTCTCTGGGATCGTCTCTCCAATCTCCCTTTCCCCTCTGATATTTGTGCAATTGGTGGATATTTTAATTGAATTCTTAATCCTTCAGAAAAACTTAATGGTCATCCTTGGAACCAATAGGCAATGGCTAATTTTCAAACTTTCATTGATGGTCTGGGTCTTGTCGACGTTGGGTTTAGGGGAAATTCCTACACTTGGTGTAACAATTGTAGGATCTGTTTTTCGTCCCTTGGCTTCACCATCTCGGCGATCCTTTGGTGGTACACGAGCCCGATTCTCATCTGATCGCTGTCCCTTATCGATCTCTCTTGTTCACCTCTATCTCTTCCCAAACCTTTCCGTTTTTTTAAGTTTTAGGTTAGTCGTCCTGATTTCCATGATCTTGTCCGCAACAGTTGGAATGCGTGGGCTGATGGCACTCCGATTTACAGACTTTGTTAAACTCAAGAGGTTGAAATTGGTCCTGAAAGATTGGAATCAAATTTCTGTTGGAAATATTTTGCTCCTTAAAGATGCTGCTGAAGATAAAATTAAATTGATTGAAGATGGTGACTCTGCTGATCGAAAATTTGAACTGTCACAAGAGATTGCCAGGTACCAAAATCTGGTTAAAGATGAAGAATCCTTTTGGATGCAGAAATCTAGAGAAAAATGGATCATTGAGGGGGACAAAAGTGCTGCTTTCTTTCATAACTCTACCAAGGTTAAATATGGAAGAAGCTATATTAACAAGATAAAAAATACTTCGGGAGAATGGGAGGAAGGTGAACAAAATATTGACAATCTGGCTGTTGACGAATTCAAGTCTCTTCTCTAGGTGGAGGCTATTTGTGAAAATCGAGGGTTGCTTGAGTTTATTCCTAATATGGTGGATGATCTTCAAAATTCCATATTAACTTCTACTCCCAATGAGTTTGAAATATTTGACACTGTTAAGAGTATGGACGTCGATAGTGCTCCGGGACCGGACAGGTTTTCGGGTTGTTTCTTCACGTCATGCTGGGAGATTGTTGGCCCTGACGTTGTATCTGATGTTCAAGATTTCTTCAAAACAGGCAAAACCCTTAAGGTTGTAAACTCTACCTTCATTACTCTGATTCCTAAGGTTGATAATCCTACTTTGATTAGTCATTTTCACCCTATTAGTCTCTGTAATTTTATTTATAAAATTTTCTCTAAAATTTTCTCTATTCGTCTTGCCATGATCCTTCTTTTTCTCATCTCTGCAGAGCAAGGATGCTTCATTAAAGGCAGATCCAATTTTGATAATATTCTTTTATCCCATTAAATGATTAATGACATTGACAGTAAAACCATTGGGGGTTAACCTTGCGTTGAAACTTTTTTTTTGATAACCTGGGTATCCAGGCCTCTTAGAGCACCCGCCTAATCCCAGGGGCACATGCACACCCCAAATTCAGCACATGCCGGGTCAGCACATGACATAAATCCCTAGGGTGGCCTCAGGGGGGGAGGGAATTCGAACTCAGGTTACCTGGCCAGCTCGCCTAACCCCTTGAAACTTGATATGTCTAAGGCCTATGATGGTGTAAGTTGGGATTTTTTACTAAAGGTTCTGGCTGCTTTTGGGTTCTTTCCCAAATTTATTAAGCTGATCTCTGGATGTCTCAAATGTTGGTACTAGATTATGTTTAATGGCCACGTCTTTGGATATTTTGAGGGGAAAAGATGGCTTTGTCAAGGAGATCCTATATCTCCAGCTCTATTTATCCTTACTGAGGAAGTATTAAGTCAGACTCTCAAGGTTATGATGAGCGATGGTAAGATTGAACAGTACTCTCTTCGTTGGGAGGGTATACCCATTTCTCATCTGGTTTTCGCTGATGATTTGTTTATTTTTGTTTATCTTCTCCAAAGGAACCAAAAAGTCTCTTAAAGCCATAAAATGCCTTATTGAGAGATATGAAAAGGAGTCGGGGCAATCTCTTAATGCTGCCAAAAGCTCTTTTTTTACTCCAAAAAACTCATTCAATACTCGTATTTCATTGATTAAAAATACTTTTAGGTTTTAATCATGCTTTTCTTCCAGCCAATTATTTGGGGGTTCTTCTTTTCAAAGGTCGGCTAAGGAAGGAAAGTTGTGTAGATTTGGTGAGGAAAATTACCCATAAAGTAAAAGGGTGGCAAGAGAACTTCCTATCTGATGGAGGTAAACTTACCATCTTGAAACATGTGCTTGCTTCTATCCTGGATTTTCTTTTATTGATTTTACTGATTCCAAAAGGGGTCATTTATCAGATTGAATCCACTTTTGCAAATTTCTTCTAGGGTCTTTCGGATGGGAAATGTAAACACCATTGGAAGAAATGGGAAGACTTGTCACTTCCTCATGAGGAAGGAGGTATTGGAATTCGTAAACTCAGGGACGTTAAGGAAACTGGCATGTTGAAGGCTACATGGGGTGTAGTTAATGAGAGATCCATTTGGTTAGAATTTGTGCAGAATCGTTATCTCAAAACCAAAGGCTTTTGGTTTTGCTCCACTCATTGTGGCGATTCGTACATTTGGAGAAGGGTTAGGGAAAAGAACAAATTTGTTATTAAGAATTGTAAATGGGTGATTCGCAAAAATTCTAGCTCCTTGGTATTCAAAATTCCTTGGATTGATGAAACTCCTCTTGGAGAGATTTTTCCAAATTATCTGAATTTGGATTGTTCAATTGGTGAAATTCGGCAAGGGGATAACTGGAATCTGATCTCTCTTAGTTTCTTCCCTGGTGAAGTGCAAAATAGAATCCTCAACTCCAACACACTTTTGCAATAATGATAAGATATTTTGGAAAAACCAGGCGAATGGCTCCTTCAGTTTTAGATCGGCTTGGAATGCAGTCAGAGTTCAGGGTACCAAATTAAGCTATTGGAAACACCTTTGGTTTTCCGGGGCTCCTACCAAGATGATTTTATTTGCTTGGAAAATTTTAAATGATTGCGTCTCCACAGATGATAAAATTTCTAAATTAAAGATCCCTCTTGCATCTCGATGCCCTTTGTGCAGGGCTGATTGTGAATCTTCACACCATCTTTTTTCCTCTTGCTCAGTTACCTCTAGTATTTGGAAAAGACTATCTAGACTATCTGCTTGCTTTGGTGTTCACTTCAGATATTGTCAGATTCTCTGTGATCGATATTGTCAATGGATCAAGATGCCTCAATCTCAAATTGGTCGTTTATGCAAGATTGTCCCAGTTATCTTTTGGTGGGAAATCTGGTTAGCGCGGAATGGCTTCAAATTCGAGGATAAGTATAGCTCTCTTGAAGAGATTTTTACAGAAGTCATTGGATGACTTAAAAAACTCGATATTAATCTGATGCCCAAGGTGCCAATAAACCAGATTAGTACTGACTCTCTGCTGGCTCTGGGGTTTAAGATTTCTGCTTGTCATCATCACTTTGTTCATGTGCTAAGCTGGTGCAAACCTCCTCCCTCTTGTATTAAACTCAATTTGGATGGTGTGGCATCTAGGAACCCTAGGATGGCTGGGGGAGGTGGGATCATCAGGGATGAATTCGGTGGGTACATAATTGGTTTTTGCAATTTCTATGGTCGCCAAACCAACAATGAAGCTGAAGCTTCGGCTCTTCTAGATGGTATCAAATTGGCTCGGGCTCTTTATAAGCACTTGATCATTGAATGTGATTCTCTGGTGTTGGTAAATGCTATACTCAAAAAAGAATTTCTGTGGAATATCTCCACAATTGGCGATAATATCTTCTCCAATCTTCAGGGCCTTAGTTGAGAAATCTCACATTGCTATCGTGAAGTCAATCAAGTTGCTGACCACTTGGAGAAACTGGCAGTATCTACATCTCACAGCATCTCTTTCCCTTACTTATGTCAACTTCCTAATCTTTGTAAAGGACTGATGTATCTTGATTCCTTAGCTATTCCCTATATCCGCAGGGGCTAGTCTCTGGATTGCTTTGTTTGGTTTTTGTTTTCCTTTTGTTTAATAATAGTTTCTTATTCATCTAAAAAATGGTTTTAAATATTGGGCATATCCGATACATATCGGCCAGTATGTATCGGGTTAGGGCCCCTCCAATAAGATTATACACCCCTGATGTGATAAAGGGTCAAATATTGGGCCAAAGTAGTCAAATATCGGGCAATATCAGTCCATACCGGCCAATATGTATAAGATATAATACCAAAATGTCCTTTGGGAAAATTTTTACTATTCTAATATATATATATATATATATATATATATATATATATATATATATATATATATATATAACACTTGAATATCGGCCGGTTTAGCTGATACATATCAGCTTGGAACCCAGTCAATATGCTGATACGAATTGGTTATTAAATCCTTGCTTATGTATTCATAAAAAATCTTATCTTACTACTAAAACAGAAGGTCCTCGAAATCGTTAGTTCCTCCCTTTTGGTTTTCGAAGCTTTAATAAAAAGTTTTAAAAGTCGAACTCAAAACTCTGGATTCCAAACCAATGGAAACAACTTATGATTTTACGGAATTTAGCTCATAGGATTTTTCACAAATTAAAATAATACAAAAGAATGAATGCTACACAAAACTTATACGTTCTTAATACTGTCTCCTCAAAGACTTGTTCAACCTCCTTCACCTCCTTTGTTCTCCTCCTGGATCACTTCAATCTTCTTGAGCACATCGCTCATCTTCGGACGCCTTTCTGGCATTGAAGCCGTGCACTCAAGAGCGATCTGGGTGAGCTTCAACATATCTTCCTGTTGTTCACTATCAATTATCATATCCGAATCAAGTATATCGGTTGACCAATCCCGGTGAACGATAAATCTTACCCATTCCGATAAATCGTCAGTGTTGTCAACATTCCCGCGTGAGAATTCACCAGGCATCCGGCCGGTGATGACCTCTAGCAGTAGTACTCCAAAGCAGTAGACATCGGCCTTGTGGGTCAATCTCTTGCCTTGGGAAAATTCCGGTGATTTTCTGATAGAGAGCTTTTCAGCAGATTTTCGTGATGGGAGGAGGGGAAGGTAGCCAAAATCTGTGAGTTTGGGTTGGTAGGTTTGATTTTGGTACACGATAAGGATGTTGGATGATTTGAGGTTGGCATGGGGGACCTTGTGAGAAGGCAACGATCGATGAAGGTAAGCCAGACCTTGCGCTATTCCTTTCACTATGGATAGACGTATTGACCAACTCAAAGCTTCTCCTTCACCTTCTCTCTTACCTAAACACCAACAGGGAAATTCTAAAAATTAGAAAACTCAAGGTCCTAAATTTTAAAAAACTATTGGCAGCCCCTCTCTCTCTTTCTCTCTCTCTCTCTCTCTCTCTCTCTAATTACACATAAAGATCAATCTGAATCATCCAATGCTGGATGGGTCATTGCCAAAGATAAATAAATAAATGAATAAACACAAACTTGGGATTAATAATCACCCACATTGTCATTCCCCAAAGGTTTGTAGATTTATAAGGAATGAACCACATAATTGTTTTGAAAATGGACTGGTCAGATTGTTGGAAAAGTTTTTATCGGTGTGTTTCAGGTTATTCGACCTCCAAGAGGTGACAGAAGGATTCCAAACTCCCATCTTCTTCAGTATGTGTGCCAAATCCACTCCTGCTTTATTGTTAAAAAATAACCTACTTTGCCCATCCAATGGGTGATGCCCCAATCAATTGGGCGAAGTTGGTGTGAATTTAAGACCATAGGGGTTTGTCTTTCCCGTAATATAGAATTGGTTGTCAACGCCCTCACAAACGATGTCCCGATGCAGGCAAATTTTAAGCAGAAAGAGTAGGGGAGATTACTGTGTAGAAGCTCGAACAAGTTCCCATCAGGGATATATTCATATACAACCAGCTTCTCCTCTTTTGAATAATAGAAAGAAATGATTTTGGCAAGATTTTCATGCTTCATCTTCCCAAGCAACTGCATCTGTTGAACAAAATCTTTCTTGGTCAGTCCATTCATCTCTTTGAGCCTCTTCACCGAGACGGCTGACCCCGATTCAAGAACTGTTTTATATGTAGTTCCCAATTTCCCCTTCCCCATCAGCTCTGCAGAAGACCTCAGCAGGTCATCCAAATCAAAGATTGGCCTTTCTTTGTCGAAGAACTCCAATTCTACTGGCCTCTCTGGATCCTCTCTGCTCCTTGAACTCGGCATTTTCTTTTCAGCAGAAGCCTCTCCTGTTATTTTCGAGGAAATTGGAAAAACAACTTACATGTTATTTGCCCCCCAAAAAGGAATATGTGCAGCGAGAAAGAAAGAAATATATATACCTGAATAAGGTTCTTCTGTTCCCTTTCCATGCACTCTCTTGTAGAAACACAAGTAACAAAGCACGATGACAAAAGGAACCAACACTGCAGCAGCTACAATGAAAGAAATTTTCAATATCTCGCGTGTTCTGTTGTTTGCTGGGTTCGAAGGAAATGGGCTAGGAGGCGGTGCACCAATGGGAGCAATTGGAGCTAAGGGACATGGGTTTGTCAAAGGTTTCCCACACAATCCAAAATTTTGATCATAACTAGTGTTAGAAAACCTCTGAAGAACTGGAGTTTGAGGAATTGGGCCTTGGAGAAAATTATTTGAGACATTGAAAACTGTTAGTGATGTCTGACCGAAAGGCGGTATGGTTCCTGTGAGGATATTTACCTGTAATTCTAGCTGAGCTAAATATGGTAGCTTGATGAATTCTAATGGGATTGAACTCGAGAATCGGTTATTCAAAAGGATGATGGATCGCAAATGAACTAGGCCAGTGAGATTGGGAAGAGGACCAGAGATAAAGTTGCTTCTCAAACTAAGTTTATTTAAAAAGGTAATGTTTTGTAGAAATGCCGGTGGAAGTGAGCCTGCCAATTGAATGCCTTCAAGAACTAACTGAGTTATGTGTGAATTCGAACAAAAAACCCCGATCCAGTTGCTAGTATTATCAGAACATGGTGGACCAGTCCAATTCGAATGCAAATTCAAAGTAGAATTTAAAGAATCTCTAAATGAAATCAAAGCGTTTCTCTCTTCCGGGTAGAACGCCTCAGTGCTGCTAATTGAAACTACCGTTCCCGGTCGGATAACAAAAATCATAACGAGACAGATAGAGATATTTAAAGCAAGATTCATCACGCATAGAAATAGCTCTGAATGATTTTCTTTGAGATTATAATTTCGGCCAGCAGATCAAATTTGATGACGATGCTGAGGACGAACACAAAGTTGTTTACAGTTGCTCTTTCAGAAGCTTTGATCGAGGAGAGAAGTTTTGTTTGAATGGGTTGGGCGAGAAGGGCAAGGGAAGGCAAAGGCAGCTAAGATTTAAGTGTGTGAGACATAGTAGCGGATGTAACAAGGAGTGGTCCAAGTAAAAAAATAAAGAGAAAGAGACAGATTTTGGCAGCTTGAATTTGTTTTGGAGCTCATCAACCGTTTTAAATTTTAAAATGTTTTGAGTTTCCTATTCTCATATTAATATAGGAATATTGGTAGATGACTTATGAGAAGTCTCTTTAGAGATAGAGAGCAGTTGCATCAACTGACTGCATAACTCCATTTAATAAAATTGTTTTGTTGGTGAAAGAGTCAATTTCACCCATTAATTCCTCCTTATCTTTTAACTTGATCAGATAATATGGTGAGATGAGAGCCTTACAAAGAAGTGCTCAGTGTGTAAAATGAAAGCGAGTTTTACTTTTGAAGGGATATAAAATTCATGGGTCTAAATATTGTCCGGAACCGATATGTACCGGTTTTGGCTGTCAACGGCATGGTTCAAAATTTCGGCCAAAATGTTCCAGTTTCGGTGCGGACCGAAATCAAAACTGAAAGTTTCATTATTTTTGGGCATTGTAGCAGATTTCGGCCTAAATTTCGGTCTAAAATTTTGGTTTCGGTCCCCACCGAAACGAAATCCGGAATTTTGATCATTGGTCACCGGTACGGTATATTCAATGTGACGACCTATACCCACATGCCATAATATTGTCCGATTTTGAGCTTAGGTCCCTGCCCCAGTCTTGTTTCTAGTATGGGCTTAAGTCCCTATTCAGAATGCGTTATGACATGTAGTGTCTGCAATCACATATAGCTCAGGGTCAGGACCTTTCTCTCTTCGATGTGGGACTATTACAGCCTCCCACCTTATAGAAGAGCCATCCTCGACTTTGATTCCATTCTGTGACGAACCGGACCCACATGCTATATGTGATTGCGGACATTACATATCATGACGCATTATGGGTGGGAACTTAAGCTTATGCTAGAAACAAAATCGGTGCAGGGACCTAAGCCTGCCCTGATTTTGAGACTATTACACCTAATCTCATAATCGGGACAATATTATGGCATGTGGGTCTGAGTAGTCACATGTAAATGGCGCGACGATATTTTAGTGATCATGGCAGGCTGCTATGATCGGTGAAGCCTGCCACTTAGGTCCTGCAGGGGGCTAAGGAAACTCGTCCCAATTTAATTAAGCCCTGCTCCGGGCTCAATCGCCTCGCGTCGATGAAGGCCATCTCATGGGTTCGCCATCGGTCAACGAAAGCTCACCCCAGGCTAATGACCTCCGCGAGTTGTTGATGGCACTTATTACTTATTAGGGGCTTATTTATTTAAAGCCTGATTGGACTTCTAAGCAGGCATTAGAAGACCGATTGAGCTTTAAAGGACTGATTTATTTATTTATTTATTTTTATTTTAATATTTTGGAATCAAACTAGCATATGCCCCTCTTGGGCGGGCACCAATAGCCCACTACGGGCTTCATTAGCCCATAGGGGCTTCCAGGCCAATGTGCGAGGGACCCATGCGGCAAGCTTCATCGATATAGTGAAGTCCCATGTGCAATGAGGTCTATTAATTAGCCTTGGGTGTGTCATTAGCGCGTTTAAAATTTTTCCATCATCAAAGTATGTTTTGTGTGTATAGCATATTTCGACTAATGTGATTGCTCATTGCAAGAAGCTTTTTCCGAGTGGGAAGATGCTCGATGAGTTCATGAATCAGTGGAATGATTTGGTTCGAAAGTCGACGGACACAGATTTCTATATGGGTTTGGAGAATTTTGAGAAAAAATATTTAGAATGCCCCATAGCATTATCCTACCTTAGAGATACATGACTTAATCCTTTCAAAAAGTTTTTTGCCTCTCATTGGATTGATAATTACTTTTACCTCGGGACTACATCAACTAGCCGAGTGGAGAGCTCTCATGCTCGACTAAAGCGTTATCTTCTGAACTCAACATCAAATTTGATAACAATATTGAAAATGGTTAATGATTTGATCAATGGACAACACACTGAGATTAAAGCTTCATTTTCAGAAAGTCGAATAAAAAGGTTTTAAGAATATAGTGATCATTTTTATACCGAACTTTGTGGGCATGTGTCTATATTTGCTCTGAAAAAAATTAAAGAGCAAAGGATTCTGGCACAATCTGCTGTACAATACAATCTCTCTGATGACATCACTTGTCGACATATAGTTCGCCACACATTTGGGATATCATGTTCTCATGAATTGATACACTATGTGAGGAATGATGAGCGGTTGCCATTATCAATGGTTCATGATCATTGGAAGAATCTACTATTGGTGGATGAAACTTTAAAAAATTAATTACATAAGATTGATCCAACTATTGAAATCTTTATTACAAGATTCGCTATTGCCATGTCTATAAAAAAATTGCAATGAGGCATAAATTACTTGAGATAGGAGACCCAACATTGATGGTAATGAAAGAACCTTTAGTGCCCAAACAAGGGGGCAGGGCGAAGGGATCCTTTAAAAAAGTATAAAAAGCATCAATAACATTGACGAAACTTGATCTGTTAAGATTTGAGCATGTCGTACGAAAGGAAACCAAAATAAAAGCACCTATTGTCCCTCTAAGCATCAAATGCAGTTAAGATCGTAGGCTTCTGAGTGCGAATATCATCAAACTCCTTCAGAAGTCGGTATCTCCTTTCATAGAGGAAGTAAAATCCTTTCATAGAGGAAGCAAAAGATGTAGCCAGCGATGAACATTGTGGATTTCTAGCAGTGGTTGATTTATTAGGAATGGAAGAACATGGATGGTGTACTTTACGCTCCCAATTGTTAGCAGAACTTCAAAATCACATAGAGCTGTATACCAATTTATTTGGTACTGGCCAGAGGGTACACGAGTTGGCCACAATACTTAAATGTTGGGATGCTCCTGCTAGCTTTAAATTTTGGATGACGATGCCGGACATGGATCATTTGATAAGTTCATGCTACGAAGTCGTTTTGGTACATATTTCAAATGAACAATGCCTCACATTCCTTCCCTTGAGATCGCCTTTCGTTTCCACCCATCGATTGATCGCAATTGGCTACATAATGAAAAATCACTTTGTTCCGGTGCCACCAATTTCTTGCAATTGGTGGACATACCATAACAAAGTTGCCAGTGGTTGGGCCATGCCGTATACGTCAAGGATAATAGCAATGATTGGGATGATAGAGCCAGATATTGTAATGAAGGAAGTCATAGTGGATTAAGATTAGTACATTTTCATTTTTGATAGAGGAAAATTTTTGTTCCCTAAATTTATTAGGGTATAGCATTTGCTAAAATGTAAAAATTTTTGTATAACTTTTTTGCTAAATTTTTATAATACAAAATTGAATTTTTGTTTAACCAAACTAAAATGCTTATAATACAAAATTGAATTTTTGTTTGACCAAACTAAAATGCTTATAATACAAGATTGAACTTTTTGGTATTTTCTCTCGACAATTTTTGGCAATATGTTTTACGATTATTTGTCGTTTTGATTCATAGATGACCAATAGGTTTGTTCTGAGAAGCATATGTTTTAGATAGATAAAGGGGCAATGTTAGTCCCAACAGGTTTGGCACCTTATCTTCTCCATTTTCGATCTGAGATACTGGTTCATGCATGGGTGTTGGTGTCAATTCCTTTTTCACTTCTTTTTTCAATTCATAAATTTCTTGCTTGATAATGGATATCACTCTTTGGTGTTGGGCATAAGGTTTATCTATTTGTTTTTTCTCAAATCTATGTGCATCATTCTAGCCCTTTATTTCTTCATGCCCCCAATTTTGTATCTAGGTTGACTTGAAGTTTTATTGCTTAATGGGATTGGATGCTTACTCATGGGATGTTGGTTCATGTTTGTGTTCATAGCAGCAAATGCAAGTTTTAATGCCAAAAATAGGGGAGCCCAACTTCTATTCATTGACTTGCAATACAAAAAACAGGGGAGCCTAGTGTCCATTCATTAGCTCTTTCTATTCATTACCTTGTAATTGACCTCTATCTATTAATAATAACCAATGTTACCTGATTCGCTGGGCTCCAATTCGGGTTTGAATCCGCGGTTCTCCAAAGTCGAGTGAACTAGGCTCGCTAGGGGTAGGATGAATTTTCTCTTATAATAGAGGTAGTAAAAGTTCTCATTCGTAAAAGGAAAAAATAAAAGTGGCCATATTTGTAATTGCAATGTTTTGAATAATTGGGTGAGTAATGGTATTTATGTTAGCTACCTCTGCTGATCTTTTTTCAGGGGGAAGATACTCAGGATAACTGTGGAGCTTGAACGCCCCAATCGATCCGAAGATGATTGGATTAGAGTATTTTCTCCAGCAAACTTCAAGTAAAGTATATTCTACTTTGCAGTTCTAATCCAGATAGCTTTGAAATACAATCCTTCATAAAAGTTATTCACTAGATGGGGTGAGATTATTTTCTTAGCCTCTTTATGTGCTAAATTAGAATTCCCGTAGGCTCAAATCCCTATGGATCACCTTTTTGTTCCTGCATTTAAATTTTTTTACTTTGTAGAAACACAATGTGATACTAAGAAATGTATCATTTGTACGTTTGCAGCTCATTTAGCTATAATGATGAAAGTTCCAATCCAAGAAATCGGCCTCCATATATATGTTATGCCCCAATAAAAGTTTGTATAATGGGCATGCCATGTCTAGTCTTAGTAATCGGAGAATCAAGTCATTGTGGTTTAATTTATGTTAGCTAACTTTAGTTTTGGTATCTATATTTTTAGTATCAGTATGCGAATTACTGCAACCCAAATTACACAAAGACAGACCGAGGGATTTTAAAATTTCAATTGATTAACCAGCGTGTTGACTTTTCCTTTGCACTATTTTCAGGTGACTTGTTAAATATATGTTCAATCTGATTAGCCAATTTTTATTGTAAACTGAATCTGTCAATTTTTTTTCCTTTTCCATTAATTTTGTTTAAGAATAATAATAAATAAATGTTTCAAAGAAAGTGTATGAATAATTTCCAATTTTGAGAATAATAAATAAAAGTCCATTTTCCATTAATGGTTCCCTGGACGCCATAATACATTTATACTAAATGAAGTACTATGATGTCTAGAGCTTGAGAAAAGTATTGACTTTGTTTTTATGGTAGGAAAATTAGTGGTATAGAAGTTGAGAGCAAGTTGAAAAAACGCAGGAGGAGACAGAAGTGGGAGAATTGCCAAAGCAAATGTGCTTGAGAAAATGTAGGAGAATTTCTGCTATAGAATTTCACTCCTGGCTCTTGTTAGTCACTGAAAAATGTCATTTTCACCTCCTTACCTAGCCTTTGCTACACCTTGGAGCCATCTAATAATTACCTTTTGAACATGTTTTGTTGTTAAGAATAAAATTTCAGCTTAGTGTAAAAGTCAAGCTTTAGAGGCCAAAGAAGAAAGAATTAAAAGCCAAATATTAAAGCTGAGTGAAAAACAGAGGAGACACTATGGTGGTACACACTATGGTGACCATTTTGATTGGCTAAGTGTGCCTTAGAAGTCCAACATATGAAAGGAAGATGAACCCAAGCAGAGGAGACTGCTGCAGCAGGCTCTGCACAGCAGCAGACAAGCACATAGTACCCCTCACACAGTTCAATTTACTCAGAAAATCCTCTCACGCAATTATCGTGGCACTTGATCTCTTGTATGAGTGCCACGTGAACCTCACCTAATTCAAACGCATCACAAAAAATAAGACTATTAGCGGCAATTTTTTGGAGCAAAAAATTGTCGCTATTAACAAAAATCTATTAAGACTATTAGCCGCAATTTTTTATTAATAGTGGCAACTGCCGTTAATAGTCTCGTCTCTTGTATGTGGTAAAATCATATCCCCGGGCTTCAAAATGAAATTGTAAAATCACATTCGATATTAATAATAAAAATTTTATTTTTTTAAGACCCCGAGATTCGTGTCGGGTTTTAGCATTGCAAACTAATTATCTCGACCTTGGGAGGCAAATTAAGGTGTGAGCAGGTGGTGTGGCTCGTGTAGTCATGTGGTGCACCAACTTCCATTGCTTGGGCCTCTCTTACGAGGTCTCTTTCTTTCTTTCTTTTTTTAAAATGTCAATTAATTAATTGAACGGTTACGAAGAAGCAGAGGCCTTGAGAAGAGGTCAACATTAATTTCATGTCTCGTTGACTAATTAAGCTATTATATTTTTATGATCTCCTTCTTACTGAAGTGAAGGGCAAATGGTCAGGTCATAGAATCGGGTTTGAAGTAAGACTATTAAAAATAGTTTTTTGGAGCAAAAAATAGCTGTTATTAATAAAAAAAATTATTAAAATTATTAGCGGCAATTTTTTTTTTAATAGCAGTAATTTTAATTGTCACTAATAGTCTCATTTTTTGTAGTAATGGTCTTACACCATCAGCTGCCATTGGAAATAGGAGCATCTTGACTTTCTTGGTTTTTACTTTTGATAGCTTGGCTTGTAGTCAATATTCACCTATTTCCAAGGGCAATAAATGAGGTAGGGCTCGAAATACGGTTAGTGAATAGTCACAAAATTACCAAGTCTTTTCTTATTATAGTATGTGCAACAACACATATATAGTGTGCAAGTAGTTGCTACCTTATTATTATGGGTAGCTCTATTGGCGCCCACATGTTCTCAAATGCCCCTACCTCTCAGGCCCCTTGAAACCCGTTGATTGCTTTGGATAAGATTATGGAGATCGTTTTGTACCCTAATTTTTCACACAATGGATCTTGCGATCAAGACACACTTATCAGACAATCCTTTGTTTTATTCCATGGGTCGTGTACAAATCCCTAAAAAATAACCCTAAAATCACGTTTGAGCATAATGTGTCATATGATTGAAGATCTGTTTTAGGGGAATCCGTGACACATGGAATACGAAAATGATCGTCTAATAGGGGAGCAGGGGAGCCATGATATCACGATCCGTTGGGTAGAAGATTGAGGTGAAACACGATCACCATCATCTGATCCAAAGCAATCAATGATTTTTCAAGGGATCTAAAAGGTAGGAGGTTTCAGAGGATGCGTGGACACAAATTGAGCTACCTTATTATTAGGGATCTAAAAGGTGTAAGTGATTTGGCTATAACATAATTTGGGGTGGTAGTAACACCAGCCTTGATTATGTTTCTAATAATAATAGGGAGCCATTACTTGCACACGCTTTTCAAATGCTTGTACCGAATTAAAAAGAAAGACTTGCAAGTTTGGAGACCTCTAGTATATGAAAACACCATCTAAGCCATTTGATTTGAAGGCCATGATTTAAAGATATCGATTGCAAAAGATTAGAACAAAATATAATTTTCATCATTTGATTAAATAGAGTCAAAAGCTATTATATAATTCAACAGTTGCCTATAATAGATCATATGACAAGTACGTGTTTTCCTCCAATTTTATGTACTAGAGATCGATTGATCATAAACTTCAAATCAGACAGCCCATATTGCATTTTTACATATCGCATGTTCCTCAAATATCAAGTCTTTCTTTACATTCGGTGCGATCACTTGAAAAACGTGTGTAAGTAATGGCTCCCTATTATTATTAGAAACATAAACAAGGCTGGTGTTACTATCCCCCAAATTATGTTATGGCCATCTCACTTACACCAAGAATGATTGCTTTGAATATGATAATGGAGATTTTTTTTGGTCCCAATCTTTCATACAATAGACATTGAGATCATGAGCCTTCCATCAAATAGTCACATGTAGATTAATGAAAAGTGAACATGATCCAAGATCGTTTTAATGAAAGACTGAGATAAAAACTGATATGATCATTTAATTATATTCAAAGCGGTCAACAGTTTTTACTTTATTTAGTGGGGTGGCTCTAACATAATCAATTATTATTATTATTATTGTATATCTTTGGTGATTCTTGCAAAGGAAATTAAAGATAATAATGAACCCAAATTTGATGCAGCATCGTACGTTGTTTTCTACATAATTAAATAAGAGTTAGAATAAAGCGAATGGGCCTATTCACCATCTCTTGTGCATGCATGTGGTCATCCAATATTGTACAAATGGTAGACATCTTTTACAATCTCGATGTCCTTGAGAGTTGGTCTAGGCATCATCAAATATTAATATTTCACGTGCAAGATCTACACCGACTGTAATTAAGACTAGTTTGACTTGTCAGATCAGTTTGATATTATATATATATATATATAGTATGGCTTTACTAGTGAGCTTGCACTCTTCAATATTTCTTGACTGAACTACCATGAAAACTCATGGGGCTCCTCTTCCTCCCATCCTCCTCCTTCTCATCTTGATCTTGATTGCTCAGGCAAATGCTGACCTCTACGGTAATCCGCCGGCATCAATATCGCCGGTCCCGGCACCACCACCTCCGTTTAAAGTGGCTGGAAAGCCATTCCCTCCTCAAAACTTCACCTGCAACGACCCACGCACCAGATGCTTCAACAGAAATATAACATGCCCACCTCAGTGCCCCGAGATCAAACCCGCTGACCAAACAGCTAAAGGTTGCTTTGTAGACTGCAATTCTCCCAACTGTGAAGCAATATGCAGAAGTAATTAAGCTACTACTTAATCCATAGTCAATGGCATGTGAGAAGGCATTTGGGGAAACCTTACATTGCCATCAAATGTTAACACACATACATGTATATACTAATGTCGTTGTTTTTGTGACGGCAGATCGAAAACCAAACTGCGACGGAATCGGTGCCGCCTGTTTCGACCCAAGGTTTGTAGGAGGGGATGGGGTGATGTTCTATTTCCATGGGAAAACCAATCAACATTTCAGCTTGGTCTCAGACACCAACCTCCAAATCAATGCTCACTTCATCGGCCGACGACCTCACGGAAGAAGACGAGATAACACTTGGATCCAAGCCTTGTCTCTCATGTTTGATTCCCACTCCTTCACTTTGGCTGCAACCAAGGTCTCCAAATGGGATGACCACATCGATCACTTCCTCTTCACCTACAACCAAACCCCACTCTTCATCCAACAAGGCCATCTCTCCACTTGGGCCGCACCCGATAGTCCCCTCACAGTCGATCGGACCGCCAACTGCAACAGTATCACCCTCACGTTAGCAGGCAAAGTCGAAATCTCCGTCACCATCGTTCCGATCACCAAAGAAGACGATCGCATCCACAACTATCAGATACCTAGTGATGATTGTTTTGCTCATCTTGAGCTACAATTCAGGTTCTTCCATCTCTCTCATAGGGTTGAAGGCGTGTTGGGTAAGACATACCAACCGGATTTCGAAAGTCCGGTGAAGAGAGGAGTGCCAATGCCGATTATGGGTGGTGAAGACAAGTATAAGACCTCTTCACTCCTCTCTTCCGATTGCAAGCGCTGCATTTTCGACCCGGAGCTTGTCTCCATGGTCGACCCTTTGGCTCTGGATACCACCACAACATTGGACTGCACTAGCAAGATCAGTAATGGCCGCGGAGTTGTTTGTCGACGATAATAATGAGAGGAAGAAGATCAAAGAGAGGAGGATTATATAAGAAAATTAGCTTAGACAAGTTGATTAAATAAATGTGACTTGGTTTCTTACGAATCCAAGCGTATCTTAGGGTTGATAGTGAGGCAAAGTAGTAATAACTATATGTAGGAAGCAAGGATTTGGAGATTGGTATAAAGTATTTTTTGTTGAGGTGCTTGATATTTTCCATGTTTGTAGAACGTAGTAGGCCATTTCACCATCTATCAATACTTCTATAGTTCAAGCTACGGTTTGTACTCTCTTCTTGTTTGTATACTATCATGCAAAATATATAATAAATTAATTTTCACCACCAGCATTTTCTAGGCCAACTCTTTATTAAGGGACTGCTATTTACAACCCAATATTGGGAAAAGGCACCGTGGGAGCCCGTGACTGCCTTGAATTAGCCGATGGAGACTATTTTTCGTCCCCATCTTCCACTCATTAGATCTTGAGATCATGACCTAGCTACCTATCAAACCGTCAGTTATTGATTCCGTCACTTCCCCAAAAGTTGCTGTGATCATGGGTGTACCATGAGTAGGTTGGGGATGTGTGCTATATAAAATTAACATCTTACTATCTAATAGGTGGATCATGATAGTAAGATCTGTTTTTTGAAAGATTGAGAGTAAAAAATAATCTCCATCCTGAGAGTCAATGGCTCACATGGTGGAAAACCTTAGTTACTTGGTCACAGATACCGGCACCTTTTTTTTTTAATCCAAACCTATTAAGAGGTCCAATCCTCTTTTTCCAGATATTTTAGACTTATTTACTGGATAAGAGTAGGGCTCAATGGGACAGGTTGGGATGCAACCCGGCCCGGTCCTACTGCAACCAGGTTCCCAATTTTTTTAGCCTGGCCTTAATCCAGACTGCGATGTACTCAGCTCAAGCCCAGCTCATAGCCGGCTAGGTCCGGCTTGGGCTTTTTTGGGCTATTAAAAAAATATTTGGTTAAAATTTTTCAAATCAATTTTTTTCTTGTGAATAGATTTTATAAACTTTATGATGCGTTTTCCCAATCAATTTTAGATAAACTTTTTTTTATAAAAGTTCAAAGAAAGTGAAGTAATTTTAATTAAATAATTATATAAACATTTAGCATTAATAAAAATAAGACTATTAGCGGCAACTTTTTGCAGCCAGAAATTACCACTATTAATAAAAAAATTGTTAAAGACTATTAAGACTATTAGTGGCAGTTTGTTTATTAATAGTGCAGTAATTTTTGGCTGCCGCTAATAGTCTTATTTTTTTGTAGTATAGAGACTCATGCATGTGCCTTTATTCAAACATGATTCTTAAAAATTCATTAACAAGCAATCCAAGTTGCATAGCTAAAAAGCCATGCAACAATTGCTTGAAAATCTCAAGGCATTTATATAAAATGTTGGTATATATATATATATATATATATTCTGGACCAGGTGATGAAACGTACAACCCAAGCCCTGCCTAGATAAATCCGAGTCACCACATGCTTAGCCCGACTCGGAGACCTGGCCGGGTTGGCTTCATAAAATATACTACTTTTTTAGGGTCGGGTACGGTCCAAAATCTGGGCCAGTCGGGTCCATTGAGAGCCCTAGATAAAACACCTTAGGAAAAAAGAATATTACCTTAAAATACATCTCTTCAAGATATATACAGGAGAGGGTATTTACCCTATTAAAATAAAGATTTTTGGTAAATAGGGCTCATATTTCAGCTATTCACTAGACAGTAGATGATGCAAAAATATTTACAAAACGGGTCATCCGTACAGGATATAGCATCATTTTAGCTAAAATTTAGATGGAGTAATACGTCTATATATAGGTAGTATATTAGTATTGTACAAGCTATCAAACAGGCATAGGTAGTATATTAGTATTGTACAAGCTATCAAACAGGCATAGATAAATCACTTCAATTCAACTTACTCATGAGTTAGTATTAGTTGGATTGGTGTACTATCAATGTTGAAACTGTAGAATTTACGCATTATATTGCTGGAGAGAATCTAACAGGGCAGCGGACTTCTTATCAAAACATGGAATCACTTCTTATCAAAACATGGATGGGCCGATCTGCTCAGTCTCCTGATTTTTGAAAGGAAAACTATAAACGTAGGACAGAGTTGTTGAGGGCAAAGTAGAGGCCAGCTGCTAATGTGACCAGCTGCGCCGACTTGCAGCCAAGTGTGTCATGTCACATCTGTCACCTGTACTTTATCTCAATATATTATATTACACTGTCTTTTTAAAGGGAATTTACCTGACCGACCCTGTCAGATGTACCTTTTACTGCAGAGACCCTATAGTTTTACCTTTACCCGAATCGACCTGCTATGCGCCGAGCCGACTACCGCCTTTAGGAAATACCGGATTTACCCCCATTGTAATAAATAGCCGCCTTCACCAAACCCTACACTGTTTACCTTTTTACTTTTCTACTTTTTCGTTCAAAGTCGGTGGAGAGGCGGTCGACAGTCGCTAGCATTCCGTTCTTCAATCTTCAAGCTACCAGACCTATAAGTAGCTAGTAAAAATAAATAATTTCTGTTGATTTTTTTCTTCCACTTTCGTCGGTGCACATTTTGAAGTAAATTTTATCGTTATCGATTGCGTATACAATCGATAACGATTTCGCCAACATTTTCTTTTTCGTCCCAAAAGATCTGAAGATGATCTAATTCTGGTGGGTCGTTTGACATTGGGAAATAGGTGATGGTTAAGTAGCGATTGCATATATATGCAATCGCTTTCGTTATTATCCCTAACCATCACCAGCAAATGATTTTCCACCATCAGCAGCAAATGAATCATCCTTATTATCCCTACCAGCCCCCATATTTCCAAATGTCAAACGACGGCGATAAAACACCTCAAAACCCACCACCACCACTAGAATTAGATCCTCTTCAGTTCCTTCGGGACGAAAACGATGAAGTAATGAAAATTTTGGCAAAGGAAGAAAAGAATAAGAAAAAGAAGAAAAAAAGAAAAAAAATTGGACGATTGTTAATGCGATCGACGTCGATTGATTCAACAATCGATGACGATTCCCTAAACAATCGTCATCGATTGGGTACACAATCGGGGACGATCGCATTACCAATCGGTGACGATTGTTTAGGGAATCGGCGAGTTTTTTTATCTAGCCTGATTATAAACATTCTCTTTTAATTTTATTACAGTTCATATACAGAAGCCGGCAAAATGGTTGTACAACGTGCTGTTGGCAAATGTTCTCCTGCTGGCATTTCGAAGATCTTCGAAGATGCTAGCCCGCAACGGAAGGAGATGCTAAGTGCATCAGTTTTCAGGGGAATATTCTAAATGCCAAAGGGTGTTAGTTTTGCTGGAGATGTTGTGGATGCCATGCTAAGTTTTTGGGTTGAGAAGAACCACTTCCGAATCGGGAGGAGAGATGTTTATCTTCGGGAGATGGACGTTGCCTTAATTCTGGACTTTGTAGTTGTTGAACCCCAAGAGCATTCCCCTTCCATTAAAGCACCTGAAGTAGAAACAATTCGATACAAATATTTTCGGGGACTAGCGCCCGAAAAAATTCTGCAGTCTCATATTGATAGTGGATTGAGGCTAGCGCAAAGTGATGAAGACTTCATCAAATTGGCTCTTCTTTTTGTTCTATGTACATTCCTTTTTCCCGGGTCTCATCTTCAATTGTCGGAAGCCCACGTTGAACTCGTTGATGACGTGGAAAATTTCAAAAAAATCCCATGGGGTCTCTACATCTTCAAAGACTTGCTAGAGTATATAGAGAAGGGCGTGGCAAATAGAAATACAGCCGACAACGATAAAGCCCTTAAGCCATATAATATTTATGGCTGTATGTGTTTACTTCAGTGGTGGGCCTATGAGATGTTGCCTGACGTCTCACCTCAAAGAACATCAATGCTAAACCCTTTCCCCCGATTGTTGAAGTGGGCGGAGAAGCCCCAAACGAGGAATAAAGGCTACACTCTTGCGAAGATGGTCGACAGCAAGGTATGATGTCGTTTTAACTAGTTCAAATATGTAAAGGTAAAATTGTAACAACTTTAAAGAGTAATATGAAGGATCCCGATTACCAAATCAATCGATATCGATTGCCTACTTAGTCGGAAACGATTGATTAAACAATCGCTATCGACTACCTACACAGTCGGGATCGACTACCTACACAATCGTTATCGATTACCTACACAATCGGGATAATTATCTACACAATCGGGATCGATTACCTAAACAATTGGTATCGATTATCTACACAATCGGGATCGATTACCTACACAATCGGGATAAACTGTAAATGGAATCAGTTTCCACTCTTTAAGCAGTCTTTAATTTAGAGTGATTTTTCAATTTCTGTAAATTTTTTTATGTTATTTTACAACCTGTCCTTTTTCGTAACAGATTAACGCTCCCCTCGAACCCGTTACCTTCGAGATGGACATACCACTCGTAAGGGATTATCAGCGGGTTTTAAATTCTGTTGGGGGGAAATTGGGGGGAAGAGGAAAGAGGTTGAGGAGGTCAAGAAAGCTGTGGAAGTTGATCTTCGTCTCAAGAAGAAAAGAAATATTCCTCTCAAAGAAATTGAAGAGGAAGAATTTGAAGACGAAACAACGTCTGACGAAGGCTCTTCGTCAGATGAGGTCCAAGGCCAATTAGACCGGCCTAAAAGGGTCGCTTCGAAGACAACCAGCAATATACCGTCCTCCTCTAATTAAGAGTTGTTGAGGAGGATTGATGCTTTGGAGATGGATAACTTGAAACTTAACAAAAAAGCCAGCAATTTGGAAGAGTTAGTTAACCAATTGGTGGAAGGGAATAAGCGGCTGGTGGAGGAGAATATGCTCCTCCGGACACAATGCAACTCCTTTGAAGAACGACTCACTTCAAGGGATGTTCAATTGCAAACGGCGGATCACTTCAACAAGTTGATCCGGAAAGAGCAAGGAAAAATTATAGAACTCCTTCAAACGATAATGGAGGTGACACCCAAGGTATGATTGGCAGTGTAGTCTGCTTTAATTTGATTTTTTATTTATTCGATTGTTTACCGATCGTATTTACAATCGATAGCGATTGCATATACAATCGATAACGATCGTATGTACAATCGGTAACGATTGCATTGACAATCGTTATCGATTGCATTGACAATCGATACCGATTGCATTTACAATCGATACCGATCGTATGTGCAATCGGTACCGCTTGTAAATGCAATCGTCAGGTGATCGGTACCGAATGTAAATACAATTTATATTGTTTTCAGAAGTCATTCTGTTCTCTGTTTTCTTATTTATCAATTTTATGTCTTTCGATGTTCAGGATGGTGCTGTTTCGAAGTTGCTATCGGAAGTGTCTCTCGCTGCCGATATTGGACCACAACCTGCTGGTCCAGCCGACCAGGGATCAGTAGATGTGGCACCAGCTCCTCCCGCCCAAGAGGATTTGACAGCAGCTGATAACCAATCCCACGATGATGATGATAAGGGTGGTCCGGCAGTTGATGAGCAATCCGAGCAGCCAGTAGATGCTCGCCTGAGACCTAGGATTAAAGTTAAACCAGTTGCCTCGAGGCCTAGGACATTAAAGAAGCAGGCGATAAAAATAAAAAAATCGCCAACAGTGACGATGCCCCCTCCTACGGAGGAGCTAACAGATGAGCAGAGGTTCATGAATGCCATTTGGATAGCTCCCGAAAAGGATGCCGTGTAAGTTACATATATTACGAATTTGTCCTTTTTCCGGTGATAGTAACAACTTAGTTACTTCGTTTTGAATTAAAACTTGGACGTTATGTTTCATGCAACATCTAATTAAGCTCCGTGGGTAATTATACACTCCGGATGCATACGTTCAAATGTCTGGAAGGCACGGCATACTTAGACAATCTTGTAAGTAAAGAAATCTCTCATATTAAATTTTCAAGTTTTCTAAAAGTAAAGACTGACTTGGAAATGGAAAGATGGCCCAGATATACAAAATCGATTGTTTACACAATCACTGACGATTGTGTACACAGTCGCTGACGATTGTGTAGACAGTCGATGCCGCCTCTCTACGCAATCGTTAACGATTGTCTGAATAGTCGATACCGATTAGCTAGACAATCGTTAACGATTGTCTGAGCAGTCGATACCGATTAGCTAGACAATCGTTACCGATTGTCTGAACAATCGATAACGACTTCGCATTTACTGAAATTTGTTATCTTTTCAGATCATGGGAGCCTATCTATGACTTTTGGAAGTCATGGATGACGCTGCTCATCCTGAACTTGGTGATAAGTTCTTCCTGATGAGCCCCACCGGTTTGTCATATATCGGCATGGATTATAACGATTTCAGATTCTTTGTTGAAACTGAAAAACTCAACCAAAAATCGATGGCAACGCAAATTGAACGGTGGGCTGCTCTAAAGGAAGAAACCAACCCAGACAAAAAGATGCTCCAAAACTTCTTCTTCAATAGGTGGAGGAATCTGTGGGCTCACCAATGCAACACGGTACATTACGCTCTCTGCAAACTTTGTTCATTCATAATTTCCACCATAGTGTCCTCTAATATATTAATAATATTATTCATTTCAGATATTTGTCCCAGTCCATAGCCACACTCCTTTGCATTGGGCCCTTGCGATCGTTAAGGTTTTAGAACGATCGGTAATGATCGTTGATCCAATTTTGGATAGGCCATCGAAGGACAAGTATCCTCTACAAATAAATATACTGGTAAGAATCGTCCACACCTTCAAAATTGTCTAAACAATCGATAACAATTAATTATACAATCGGTAACGATTGATTACACAATCGCTAGCGATTGCCAAAACGATCGACAACGATTGATTATACGATCGACAACGATTGACTATACAATTGACAGCGATTGATTATACAATTGCTAACGATAGATTAGACGATCGACCACGATTGATTATACAATCGCTCTTGATCGTTTGGGCAATCGATCACATATATTTCTTGATATTTTTTCTGCTTAAGTAGCTTATCTTATCAAACATTATCTGATATTAAACTTTTCTAAACATGCCAAATATCTTCCCGCTGTTTTACATGTACACGGAGACTCCACTGCATTGGAAGTTGCGACCTATCCGTGATCAAGTTCTGATTGTAAGGTCAAATCCGTGCCTCGACAGAGCAATGGTTGGGACTGTGGGATATTTGTTTTGAAGTACATAGAGTACTTCATGTTGGGGAAGAAATTTGACTTCAGCCAAGGCAATATGAGTCAGATCAGGGCAGAAATTGGACAAGCCCTCGCTAAATTTACTGCCGATGAGAAGTCGAGAGAGCTATGGATGAAGAACCTAGTACTGATGCAGCAACATCCTAGTTTATTTCTAACGTTAAAATTGTATTAACTTGAACGATTAATTTGTAAATGAAAATTTTATATTTTAAGTGTAAAAACAATCATGTTTTTTTTAATTTATAATATCAAGTATGTAAAATTTATATGGGCTGCTTAACATTAGGTGGAGGAAGCAATCCATGTCGATTGCATAATCAATCGATATCGATTGCTTCTGCAATCGACATCGATTGCAGAAGCAATCTACATCGATTGCAGAAGCAATCGACTTCGATTGCAGAAGCAATCGATATTGACTGTCTACGTTTGAAAATTTTTAAGAGTACACAAATCTTGCCTTAAATTCGAAAATCAGGTTGGATATAATCCCAATGGAGTTACAATTCAAACCCAATTCTTACCAGGGCTATCTATCAATACTTCTTTACATTTTTAGGGGAATTTACATCTAGTGGGAAATTTAGCCGACTTCTTGTACTGTATCAACCCATGGGACCAATTGCCGTGCAACTCCGGCGATTGTGACCATACTCTTTGCACTTACCACACTGTAGGGCCCTAACTTCACCCTTAGACCTTATCCTTCTCTTTCTCGGACGTCCGGCTTGCTTTTGACAATTGTAGGGTGGTTTTATTTTTATATTTTCTGGCAGATGCTCAGCTTGGAATGCCCATTGGCTTTTATCGAGGGTGGGAAGCCATTGTTCGTCGTATGTTTGTCTAAAGCAAGCAGTGAAAAACCACTTCTCACAGAAGTTATGGTAATCGTAACTTCTCCGATTGATAGCTGCCATGGCATGAGAGCAAGGCAAGCCATGAATAAGCCAATGACGGCAAATACAGGTCTTGTGTTCTAAGTCGACGTGATGAATGAAATTTTCGGAATTGACTTGAAATTGATTGCGCCCGTATGGTTGAGCTCTCTTCCTACCGGCCCATTGGAGTACCTTCTTCATATGCTTGTCTGCTTTTGGACAGAGTATGTTGGTCAATTTCTTAGATATCTCTCTGCGCTTTTGAAAATAGTCGGCGACTTTCTCTCTAGTAGTTCTGATTAGGTCGATAATTGGTCTCTCTCGAGCTATCTTTAATACGCTGTTTAAGCTTTCGACATTATTCGTAGTCAGAGAATCATATTACCTTCCTTTCATATATGCACGTGCCCAATACTTTGGGTCTATTTTCAAAATATACTCTACGGCCCGAGGATCAGCAGGATCTTCCTTCATTTTGTTAATAAAATAATCAAATTTCTCTATTGAATATGCACGCGCGGCGCACCACCATAAACCCTTCACATTGTTCTTTGGATACTTGTGTTGCAAATTTTGTGTCATATGTCGCATGCAATAGTTGTGGTGTGCGTTAGGGAAGATATGCTTGACCGCCTTAGTTAAACCCTTTGACCTATCCGTGATAAAAATGAAATCTTCGGTAAATTCACAGATTACGAACGCACCTACTCGTTCAAGAAACCACATCCACGTATCTTCTTCTTCTAATTCGACGACGGCAAATGCTAACGGTAATATATGGCCATTACCGTCTTGCCCTGAGGCAATAAGTAGGATCCCTTCGTAACATCCCCGTAGGTGTGTGCCATCTACAAGCAGTGTGTGACGAAGTGTACTACAGTAGCTATGAATGCAGAGGCCGAAACTCCAAAAAAATCTTTGAAATTTACCGTCAAGCGTTAGTTGAAAGGATGTTCGTACATTAGGATCTACCCTCTCTATCTCCTTCACGTAGGCTGGTAGATCCACAAATTGTCGTTCCCAACTGCCTCTAATATCATTAAGGGCAAGTTCTTTCCCCCTCCAGGCCTTAGCATATGAGATTTGCACATTATAAGCTTTTGCAATATCAAATATTATCGACGCCGGAGTATAGTCGAATCCTTCCATAAGTTTCTCCCGTACATAATTAGCTACGAACGAGATTGTTGCATTACGGTGACCGTGCGGTCCGATCTTAGCGGCCCCGCATGTGTGAGTACTATTGAACGTCTTGATTTAGAAAGTGTCGAGCCCATTTAATTTTGACGCATG
This sequence comes from Chloranthus sessilifolius, assembly GCA_021018995.1. Classification (NCBI taxonomy): domain Eukaryota; kingdom Viridiplantae; phylum Streptophyta; class Magnoliopsida; order Chloranthales; family Chloranthaceae; genus Chloranthus; species Chloranthus sessilifolius. Next base: position 2,472,912 of record CM037595.1, on the reverse strand, counting down.
TATTCGCCATGAACAACCGGTTTCGTAGCATGCAGCTGTCACTCAATAATTAGCGGTTTTCAAAGGCCGAATTTGAAAGTTTCTCTCCACCGCGTGCTCTTTCAATGCTCTTTGAAATGTTTGTTTATCTCTGAAGATCTCTCCAACTTCAAACGTCCAATTCCGATATTCGGTTTCCATCTCTTGATCGGAAGACTCATCCGATGTCTCCGACACTTCGTAAGCTCCATCTACTAATGGATTATCAATGCCCCTCGTAAAATATTTCGGATCCTCTTTTATAAACCCATCCGGTTCATCATCATAATCTTCGACGTTCTCTTCACCAGCAGTGTTTTGAGGTGGTTCACTAGATCCTTCTTCACCGAAGGGGTTCTGATGTGGTTGACTAGGCCCTTCACGGAACGAGTTATGACATGGCTGACTAAGCCCTTCACCGAACTGGTTTTGACATGGTTGACTAGTCCCTTCACCAAAGGGGGGATTATATGTATGGAAATAGGGTTGAGCTCCTTCGTTAATCCCCATCGATGGCATAGTAGAACATAATTTGTGAGTCATCCAATTTGTGAATCCACCGGAAAAGATATGATGAAAATCGTCTTCATCCCCCACTCTTAGAGCCGTGTAGTCTAACTCTTGACTACAATGTGCCCCATGCATATTTTGTAGTGGGTCATCATATGATTCAACTGGGGCATGGTTTAGATCAATAGTCGTCTTCATGGTGGATATGTTTCCCGCAAAATCGCCGTCATCACCTAATTGAATAGTATCATACGTAAGTCCTTCCTCAAACTTATATGGCTGGAAGGAATGGTTAATCATAAAATCAGTCCCACCTAGAGGTACATGTTCAGCTTCGAATCGGAAGGAGGATGGTTCTTTATTGATGAATACCTTTATAATGGCTGACCCGGATTTATAAAACGAAAATAGGGTGGCCAAATCATTCGAATCTAAAACGTCGGCAAGCACAGGGGTGTTAACTATCTTCATAGAGAACTTTATGAAAATTGTTTCATCTGCTCTCGCAAAACTGACAACAGAAATTCGCCTTCTGAACCGTTCATAAGATATACCCGTCGATATTGTAATAACCCTCCGGCAGCCACCTTGATACAAACCATCATCGTTTACAATTTGGCCATCAAAGTGACAGAGAAGAGGAATTTCTACCCCAGACATCGACTGTTTAAGAAGGAGAAGAAAGGAGTCATAAGACGGATGAATATGACAAATTGGTAGCAAAACAACTGATATCCAATCGGTAGCGATTAACTACTCAATCGGTGCCGATTGGATACTCAATCGTTAGCGATTGGTTATCCAATCATAGCAATTGACTAGTCAATCGGTCCCGATTGAGTATTCAATCGTTCCCGATTGATTATACAATCGCTCTCGATTGGATAACCAATCGCTAACGATTGAGTATTCAATCGGCACCGTTTTCAAATAAATGCAGGAGTGGATATTCAATCAATATCGATTGTTTATGAAGTCGTTGACGATTGGTTAATCAATCGTTAGCGCTAACGATTGGATACTCAATCGAGGTATATCTTACAATCGACCAGCTCCTGCATTTACTTACAATCGATATCTATTCTTTCCAAAAGTTAATTCGATATGGTTTATAGTGGATCTCAACATACCTCGCGTCGGAATGGGAAACTGCACAGGATCTTCAGTTTAAACTGCAGGATCTTCAGTTTACAGTGGATCTCAACTCCAAATGGCAAAATGCCGGAGCTTCTTCTCCCAAACCTTTGTTTTCTTCTTCCAATTAGCAGATCTGAGGCAGAAGACATCGTCACCTTCACCACCTCTTTAGCGCAGATTAAAATGAGGAGAAAGGGAACCTATTTGGGTTAAAGAAAGTCAGAGACGGGGGTAATATGGACTTTTTATTCTCCTTATGGTCGGCTCGGCGCGCAGCGGGTCGATTCGGGTAAAGGTAAAACTATAGGGTCTCTGCAGTAAAAGGTACATCTGACATGGTCGGTCAGGTAAATTTCCCCCTTTTAAAACTATTGGATACTAGGGAATCAAAAGTGGATGCCAATTTATAAAAGTTGAAGTCAAGATTCATTGACGATCGACAATTAAGAGATGAACTAACCAAATCCCCATCATGAGTTGCTATACAAGATTATGTTATCCATCTACCAATATCTAGGGGATCAAGTTCATCATAACTTTTCTTCTTTGCGTAAAATAATTTTATATAATTTGAATTTTATAGTCTTCATCTTCTATATATGATGGAAAATTTTCCTTTCTATTCCATTCTTCACTCTACGCTTATATCTAAATAACTTTCCAGCTTTGAGTTTTTCTATTGATGTGACAGCCCGGATTTTTGTGTCCGGAAATTCGTGCCATCAGGATCATATTCTGGATGATCTCCAGAACAAATCACGAAGTGTCTGCTCGTATAGTGGAAACCAAGCAGACACTGTCCAGCAGTGGTAGATCGAGTAATCACAAGGCATTTAAAATAGAAAGAAGCAATAAAACAAACATGTATCTAAATATATAAAAACATATATTCCCCAAAAAGGAACCAAGAAGAACCATTAGTAATGGACATCCATCACCTAAAACAATGGTTCATAATAATGGTTCCAATAGAATGTATAGTAATACTATAAAAGGAAGAAAATATCTACAAAAAGTAAATACAGAAGTGGCCACCAGGCACACAATAATCCAAAGGTTTACACAAAATTCCAAAAATAGCAGACTCGTATACCTAGACTAAGGATAAAAGTCGTCCGCCTGGACGTCAGTCTCCTCGTCCTCGGCCTCAGCCTCTAGATCAGGCTGGTAGTCAGGGTTGCTCTCAGTGCCAGGAACTCTAGTCTCAGAACCTAAAATATTAATGGAAACAGGGTGAGCTACATCATAGCTCAATAGAAGAATACCAACTAAAGTGCGATGAATATGTAAGACATGATATTTCAAAGCAGGAAATCAAATCAGAATGTATAAACAGGCAAAATCAGAGTAAATACTGAGTTTGTAAACAAGAAACAGCTGTGATGCAGATATATAATCAGTGACTTAAATTGTATTTGTTTTCTAACTTAAGAAACTTCCGTGAATATATAACACGGAGTAAATAGGAATTTACCGATAGGAAACCCCAACCAATCGTCGTTCACATGAACAATTTTAGTTTGCAACAATGCCTCATCTATGAAGTGTAATTGTGCCGAGGGATTACAAGCAGATGCACAAGTGTGCCAGGTATCGGATATACCGCTGGGTTGGTGGGGATCATCTGGTTAAATCATCAAATCACATACACACATAGACCTCACAGATCAGATAGCAGAAATCAGGAGCAGATTTCAGGATACAAATTAGAAAATAGAAATCAGAGATAGCAGGAATTTATAATATGCTTACATGCTTGTTAAAACAGAAATCAGGGCACAGATATGAAATAAACATGAAATCATACTCAAAACAGTTTAGGTTTGTTTTCCCCTACCTCAGGTCAGACCTTTTTCTAAGTAAATCCAACGCCGTTCTAAAGCAGTCCAAAAGTTCTTATCTACGGCCTTCACTCTTAGTCTACATCACACACATGATGATGTATAAAAATTGATCCTAATTATTAATAATATTGACGTATTTAAGTATTTTCTCAAAACAGAGACGGAAATGGGTAATTTCGTGTTGACACAAAACTTGACCCAACTTCCCACTTTATTTTGACCCTCAAAACATTTGATTAAAGATTTGGCTAATTTATAAAAGAGTTAGATCTCGTCGTACTTTTTCCAACGCATCAATAATCGCGTCAATCGGAGTTCGGGACAAGGAGTTATGGCCAAAATACCGAAGCTATATCGATACTTCAGTCAAAACGTACTAACTTAGAACTTGGCTAAACTTCCAGCTCAATTTTAATCATCAAAACAATTTATTCATTAGTTAGTTAATTCATAAAATTTGTAGATTTAGTTGTCATTTTTCCAATGCCGCAAAAATCGCATCAATTGGAGTTCGGACTAAAAAGTTATGGCCAAAACACTAAAACAGTATCGGCACAGTCAAATTGATCGATCAATACCACATTGATCGATCAATTTCACCATTGATCGATCAATTTCACCATTAATCGATCAACCATCATATTGATCGATCAATTTCACCATTGATCGATCAATGCTGTCGGGAATGAACCTCCAGCAACCTAACTTGCTGTTTTTATCATTGTATATATAATTTAATTGATCAATCACTTATATTGATCGATCAATACAAAATTTGATCGATCAATCACCTATATTGATCGATCAACACCCAATTTGATCGATCAATCACCTATATTGATCGATCAAAACCTTCAAAAATGCACAACCATAAGGTTTTGTCATTTTTGATCTATTTTCATCCAAATCTTCTACGATCTTCATCGAATCATACACACATCCACACTAAACTAAAACAAGGATTTATTCTACCATCTAAACTATTAAAATCAAAGAAAAACTAACATTTCTTCGATCGATTTTGCGCCTTTAAGAATCGTTGTCCAAAAGGGTTTTGAAACGAAACTTCCGGATTTCTACGGCGATTTCACCACGATTGATCACCACGAATTCAAGATGAAATCGTCAATGATCCATGCATCGATCTCAACCTTCTCAATGCTCGGTTAACGATCGTGAGGTGGAACGCTTCTTGAAAAAGGGGTTTGAACGATCGAAATTTACCAAAGGCGGGATTCAAGCGTTGATCTGCGTCGAGTTCTTCATGAATAATGCAAATATTGCGGCGCGATCACGATCTCATCGTCGAAATCTCAAGAAAGACGGAAGTTTTTTCTTCTTTCTCTCTTTAGAAATCCAAACTCCAAAGCTTTGCAACCGGGTGAAGCTTCTTTGAGAAGCTTTGCCTTTTAATTAGCTAAAGGGCTTGGTTTCGGTGCGAAGCGATAACACTGCAAAAGTGTGTTAGGCTTATCCACTTGAGATAGAGTTTGGTTTCGGTGTTGAGCGACACACGATGCGTCGGTGCACGGCCTTCACAGTAAAGGCCCAAACACACATTTAAACCTTAATCCATCCGCACAAAGTTATTCTAATATTATATAAATATTAATTATTATATAAAAATTTATGATGACATCGATTTTCGTGTTGACCACACACTCGAGGTCAGTCGAGTTCGGGTCTGATTTTTCGGGTTATTACAATTGCTCAAATTGATCTTATAATATACAATGAAGAAAAAAACACATATATTAATGTTACAAACTCGATCATATAATAGAGTATAAAGAACTAATTTGGGTTTGAAATGCTGTGTTGGCGTCTGGCTATGCGGATTTGGAATCCGTTGACGAGTCGAGCCGAAGGAAAGAAGGACATGCGATCCTCCTTGAGTTGGACCCACCTACACACCAATTACCATTGCAATAAATTTTTCTTCTTGTTCTTAGCTACTTAATCGGAAGGGAAGTCGAGAGAGAGAGAGAGAGAGAGAGAGAGAGAGAGAGAGAGAGAGAGAGAGGAATTAAACCTGAAAGTGGTGAGAAAGTGATGGAGGAAAAGAGCAATTTGAAGTCGAGCGAGTTCGGCCCCTGGGCAAAATCTAGCACCTCCTCCAAAAGGAGTATAATATGGGCTACTTCTCCAATTTCTATTTTCCTTCATCTCCAAAACAACATTCACAAATAGTAAGTAAATAAACCTATCCACCACTTCATTTTCTTTGCATTAATGCAAATTCACCAACTGCACATATATGTTATGTTATTATTATTATTAATTTTGGAGATTGTCAACTTATATGATGGAATATATAGAAGTAACCACCTGATTTTTTGGATCCATCCATCTCCAGGGATTGAAAGTAAGAGCCCCCTTGTACAAATTCTCATCCAAGTGGACTGCCGAAAGAAATGGAACCACAAAGTACCCTTTCGGAATAATGAAATCTGTATAGCAAACATCAAATTTTCTAAAAATTCCATTATTCTATTCATCCAAGAATATATATATATATATATATATATATATATATATATATATATATATATATATAAAATACCCAATTAAAAAATAGAAAATCTCATATTTTAAATCCAAATTATTCGATATAAATAATAACTATGTACCTTGATATTGAACATCTTCTGTTGCTTCTCTCATTAACCATATTGCAATACCACCAAGTCGAAGTGTTTCATCAATAACCTGCATATATACATTCCATGCACCTTAATTAATTTAATTAACTAACTCAGCTCCTTTATTTAGAATTTTAGATAGATAGATGCATATTCCAGCTGCAACACCATCAAATCAAATTAATATGAAAGAGAGAGAGAGAGTCTACTAGACTAGAGATGATGCAGAGATTGTCTAACTAACGTACGCATTGGGTGAATGGCATAGCCTTGTAATCCTCCCACATGAGCATCTGCTCATCGCCACTTCCTTTTAAGCTGTCTTGCTCCTCCTGTTGATATTAATTAATTAGAAGATCAAACCCTTAATTTATTCTCTTCATAAACTAGCAAAACATATATTATATCATACATGTATGGGTGCCTCACCCTAGCTATCTTTGAGTAATAAACTAGGGCCTGCTTTGAATCCAATGATGGAGGTCGTTTTTGCCCAATCTTCCCACATTATATTTTAAGATCATGGGCCAATCATCAAACTGTCAGATTTTGATTGCACGTACCGCACATCCCAAAATATAATATGATAACCACATTTGAATTTGATGCGCGTCCATAATTATCTTCACTATCTTCACTTTTGGGATGTGTACCATGTGAAAAAAACATTAATTGGACTGTCTAATAATATATAGGCGCATGCGCTACCCATTGGCAGCCCTACCAGGACTTGTAAGATTGATATATATATATATATATATATATATATATATATATATATATATATATATATATATATATATATAGAGAGAGAGAGAGAGAGAGAGAGAGAGAGAGAGAGAGATGGTGTTCAAATCTTGTCTCGCTAAATTTCTCACCAACAATTGCTTCAGTGCCAAGGGACAACTAGTAAGGAAATGAACAGCAAAAAGCATTGTTTTGGCGGTGGTCTCGTTTCCGGCGAAAAGTAAGTTGATGATGAAGTCGGCGATGGCACTGTCTGGTAAGTTTTGTTCCTCCACCAATCTACCGAGGACGCCATTGCCGGTTTCTGATGCTGGTTTCTGCCTCATCATCTCTATTTTCTTGTTGATCTTGCTGATGATAATTTCCCTTCCCTGTTTCATATATGTTACACCTTTTTAGATACAGCCACATCATTTTTCAAATAATATCTCTATTTGCACCCACCGAAACTCTGAAAGCACCCACGTGCATGAGGCTAGGTGGCTGCTATTAGAGTTTTGATTGGTGCAAGTAGTTAATTGAAGTCGAGTGAAGTTAAGAAAAACTCTCTATTCTCTAGTTTTACCACGACACCATGTTTATAAATTTGGTCTATAATGAGCCAACAGCTCATTTGAATACTCATCTTCATCATACCCATCTGTCATCTATTTAAGATTTGGGGTCCACTTTCACTGCAAACTCATCGTCCTAAACAATCGAGTTAGTTGACAATGAGCGTTCACCAATCATGGGTGGACGGACTCGGCGGTCCATATGTCTGTGTGACTGCATGACATGCATGGCACATCATGAAGTCGTATATGCTTTTGGCAATAGATTTGAAGTTTGTGATAGCCCATTAATCCTTATAGCTCTATTACCAAATTAAAAAACCCTTAATTCTGCATTTACCCTTAATAAATATATGTACATCTGCAAACTGTGGTGTGGTTGCAACTTTGCTTATTAGCAATATTATTTATTTGAAAAGTACTTATAAGATTTTACCAAGGGTAGACTTATTTTCAATCGAAGATTCTTCCTTCTCAACCTAGGATCCACGTACTTAAATTGTTGACTGCTATAAATCAGACGTCCCAATCTTTGACATCATAGGTCTTCAAATCATTGACCCATCATTAGACAGTAATATTTTGGTTTTATGTGGCACATATCCTGAGAAATATTCTGAGACGCACATTTGATGTACGCCCATCATGTTTATTTTTTCGGGATGTGTGCCACCTAGAACCAAAATTTGACTGTCTAACGGTAGGTCTCAAAGATTGGGGCGAAAAACAATCTCTTACGCCCAATTCAAAGCAGTCAATGATATACGCATGTGAAACCCGGTTGATAAGAAAGAATCTTGAGTTGTAAATAGAGGTATCCTTTTACCAATACTCTTTTTATCCATGGGTTTAAGATCTCTCAAAGTAAAAAATTGGCAAGGAGGAGATGCATCTATGATTCTTTGGCATCTAGCTATATGGCCCAACAAAATAAACAAATAAAAATTCCCACTATATATGGTTTATCTAAGAAAATGAATTAATTAGAGTAAAAAATTCATCCAAAAGAGTGTCGAAGATCACCTTCATAGCAGTGTAATAGGCAAAACCAGGCAGTTTGATGGGAACAGAAAGGCAACCATCTACAAAGTCTGAGAACAAGCATGCCATCTCATTTACTTCCGATTCGCTCGAAACTCCGAGTAGTTGATTAACCATAAGATTGATAGCCAACTGCAAATTAAACAAATCAAACTATGTTTTTTAATATCCATTAACTTATAATTAAGACAACATAAATCAAGAAGAATGTTTAGAAAATTTTAAAGTTTTTAACATTATTTTTGTTTGCTTGACTTTTGATGTGTGAACAAAGGGTTGTATATTTGCTTGAAGGGTTTCACAGAAAACTCTTTAATCATTGAGTTTAATAAAAGGTTGCTTATGCTATTTTTTACGTCTAAATTTGAATCTTGCCCATTGATTGAAGGGTCGTGCATCTCTTACCGTTTATCTTAGATATGGCGTATTGACATACACCTCTTCGTTTTCGATTTAAGGAACTCAATTCCATCATTTTACTCACTTCCATAGTCTCTTTCTACCTTCTTTATTTCCTGGGCTATCAAAGTCCTTTTAGGAATATTTTGGTATTATGAGATCTTGATAAGATTCACAAAGTCCTTAAAAAACAAATATTTATAAATAATAAAAAAAGTCTTTAGAAAATAAATTTGATTTTCCATTTCCTAAAACCAGTTTGCGATAACCCATTGGTTGAGTACCAAAGTGAGTGGGGGCAATGAAACTCCAAAGAGGAAATGAAATCAATTTCCTAGTTGATTTCCTCTAGAAATAGATTTTCTATTGTTTGATTAGCGTGTTTGAGAAATGACTTTCATTGAAAATTGATTTCTCTTGTTTGATTAGTATCTTTGAAAATTAGTTTTTAAGTTTGGATCATATATATATATATATATATATATATATATATATATTACTTTTATAAAAGTAGAAGTTAATTTGAACAATTATTTAGTAAGAAAAAAAGAAAGAAATTTATTTACGAAAATATCTAACTTCTTACTATGTGTTGCACTAGTCATAGATGGACTTTTTTTTTACTATTTATTAAAATCATAATTAAAGTCAATAATTTTTTTAATGATATTTTATTATGTTATAAATTAACATCATAATAATCACTATTTATTATCAAGTTACATAAGTCAAAATTTGAAAAGTCAGACTCAAATAAAAAGTCAAACTTTGACCAAACTTAAAACTTTGATTAATGAAAATATATAAAGCTAAATAATAAAGTTGTAAATGTTAGTATCTACTGTAAGTTTACACGTTAAAATTAAATTAAATTTTTGTAAAAGTCAAACTTTGAGCAAAATTTCAACTTTGACCAAGAGAAAATTTTGCAATGTGCAAACAAGTTACAAAAGTCTAAATGCAAATTAACATAACAGTATTCATATATATTATTAGGTTACACTAGTCAAAATTTAATCAAATATCCACTTTTAATAAAAGTCAAACTTTGATCAAACATAAAATTTTGATTAATAAAAAATTTTAAAATTAAAGTACAAAGTTACATGGTAAATGTTAGTATGTACTATAAGGTTACATGTTGAAAGAAAATTTAATTTTTAAACTTGAAAGAAAATTTAATTTTTAAAAAAAGTCAAACTTTGACCAATAGAAAATTCGGTAATGTACGCTAAGCTACAAATTAACAAAACAGTATTCATATTCATTGCTAGGTTACACTAGTAAAAAATTTGACCAAATATCTTCTAATAAAGTCAAACTTTGATCGAATAGCAAAAAAAGTAAAATAAAAATTGGTAATATACTACAAAGTAATAAATTAACAAAATGATAATCTCATTGGGGTTACAAAAGTTCAAAAAAATTAAATTGTGTTATAAAGTCAAAGTTTGACCAAATATCAAACTTTGACTGATAAAAATTTACATTATTAAAATATAAATAATAACAGTAATAATCACTATCTACTGTCAAGATACATTTGTCAAATTTTGACTAAAGTCAAATTTGAATCAAAGTCAAACTTTAACTAAAAGTCAAACTTTGGCCAATAAATATGAGGCAATGTGTTTTCAAGTTGCAAATTAAAATAATGATTTATATTTTTAATTATAATATTTCACTAATTAAAATTTATAGCCTTTTATATAAAATCAAACTTTGAGAAAAAAGTCAAACTTTGATAAAAAAAAAAAATTACACTGATATGGTATAAGTTTATATAGTAGTAAACTCTATCTATAGCAGGTTTCGAGTTCGACTAAAAATAAATTTTGTGTAAAAGTCAAAGTTTGACTAAAGGTCAAACTATTAACTAGTATAATTGAGAATCTAGTATCAAATTATACATCAACACGACAATATCCTTTTTTCACCATCAAATTATAAAAGTCAAAGTTTAATAAAAAGTAAAATTTTAATTAAAAGTCAAAGTTTGACCATTAAAAATTTGATAATATATCACTAATTTACAACTTATTATCATGTTTAAGTAGTCAAAGTTTGATCAAAAATCAAAACTTTAAATAACTTATAAATCCAATTAAAGTTTGATTAAAATTCAAATTTTGACGAAAGTCAAATATTAGCTGAAAAGAATATGATGTAGGGGTCATAGTGATCATGCTAGTATGATGGTCATAAAAATGGACGCTTACTTTTTAAAAGTCAAAAGATAAATTTTTTTTTGTTTTTATGCTTTTTACAAGTAACTTTAAATTTGAAATGACAAAAAATGATTATTTTGTTAGTGAGAAACTCAATTTCTGCCACTTAAAAGGTTGATTTGGTGTATGGAAATTCAATTTTCATGCGGGGCCGACTTAATTTCTTTTCCATCTCCTAACATATATAGCTATCAAACAATAACAATTAGAAATTAAATTTCATTTCCACCTATGTAATTACATTTTCATGTTATCAAACAAGGAAAGACTGACATTAATTCTTGTACCTCAGATCAGATCACTATATTGTGTTTAGTGTTTGCGTCGTTATTTTTATTTTAACTAAAGAGAATTAAGGCCGAAAAATGGTAACAAAATGAGAATACAAAGACGAAACAAGGTATGAAGTCTCACCTTTCTACAAATGTCTTGAAGAAAAATGACTTGGTTATTTTCAAAGTCATCGAAAGCGCGAAGCATAACAGTTTGTATATCCTTCATGAAGTGAAATTTGAACTTGTCTAACTTCATCATGTTCACTGAGATACCGTGAAGCTTCCTCTGTTGCTCTCCATGCATGGTGATCACCCCATTTCTTCCTACCAAATCCCTGAAAGATTTCGGATAGCTCGATTGGAATAGCTTCCCTTCGTTTTGCATGATATATCGGTTGAATATCGGATCGGCCGATACAACCGCCCGTCTACCGAACACGCTACACGAGAATATCATTCCAAATCTGCCAAAATTAAATTAGTAATTTTTAGACTGCTTAAGAAGTTTCTTGGAGCTTTCATGAAGTGAGCAACAATAGACTATAGTGAAGAGAACATACAAAAGAATTGATGCTAGTTGCACATAATATAATAAGGGCTGCTACGTACAAACCATTTCTAGTGGCACTCCAAAATTTTCTACTTGCAAACCAATTAATTAAATAAAATAGCGATAATATATTTGCTTTACTTTCTCTAATATAGCTCCAAAACATGTATCACTTACCAAAAAGTGTGTTTATAGCAACTTTTAGTTTCCCCCAAACTTTTCCTTGTTTTGTGTTTCTTTTGATTCGAGTAAAATAAGCTTTTTTAAGGTGCACACCAACGTTTGCTGTTTTAAAACTACCCTAATTTTCTCTTTCAGTGGACCAGAAGAAAAAGTGGTGCTGTGCATATAGCAGCTCTCTATAATAAAGGGTTGGCATTTAGTGATCAGGCTGGACTCTGGAGCACCAAAAGATGGTGGAACACAGGTCAAGATGGAATAAATGGAATATGACCGCTCACGCAAATTGGGCTAAAACACTCAGATTGAGAGATTTGAACTCTTAGATCTATGCAGTCTAATATTGATGGTTGTGTTTATTTTTCAAATAGTTAGATATTAGAGTCTACTAATCAAATGATTCTACTCCACAGGCATGATTTTTTATTGAGAGATGTGAATGATGAGTTGTTAGGTGGACTCCTTAGGTTGATCATGTCTCATTCAAATGATTTGTTCTCAAAATAACATTTGATTATCTTACTTACTTTGCTTATTCACCCAAAGAATCGCGAATTCAATTTGGTCCCATTCGGTGGGAGAAACGAATTGATTGGTTAATGCAAAATATTTGATCTCAAAACAAAATTTTAAAAGCATAAAGAGGACTTTTGAGTTTATTAAATAGTACTACTTTATACTATAAAATTAATAAATGCTTCCCAAAACTTATCTTACCCCTAGAGAATCAGATTTACTTTGTAGTAGAGGGAATTGTGAGTTGCGAACCAGAATTCGAAATCGTGCCCACAATAAAGAAGGTCATCATTTTTGCCCACTAAGACGAGAGAAAAGGCTATTACATTTTCATAAGACATAATTTCATTTCAATAGTAATTCTCTTATTTATTTTTTGTAAATAAGAGTCCATATAAGAGTCCTAAAATTAACTAACAGAAAATATTAATTATCTAACAGTTAATCTCCTAACTAATGGCTAGAAGATTGCTAAAGATATCTTTTTTTTATTAAATTGAAGCAAACTAAAGAAGCTACTTACAAAGGAGAGACAAGATGGTGCATGCTAGCTATGGCGGTAACACTTTTTTAGGTAAATAGGAGGCCATTAGATGTAAACATCACAGATATCAGAGACAGAAAGAGAGAGGAGTTGAAAATTAGAAAAATAGATCTCAAAAATACTTGTTATGGGCTTTTTTATCTTATAATCTATGCTTAATTACCTTTTGACTTGTTCTTCAACAAAACGAGGAGGATGAGAACTAGAAGCTGACGAATACCAGTTAAGGCTATGACCAATCAAAGGCCAACCTCTATCCCCTGGAGGCAACTTGGAGCCTCCTCTCTTACTCTCCTTCTCCTTCTTCCTTATCATTCTTATTGATTTTGCAAGAATTATTATGAACAACAAAGTCACCATCCAATTAACTACTGATTGGTTTGTTTCTCCCATCATTCTATGGTTCAAAATTCAAAATATGGGGGTGGGTGACAAAGGAATTGAGGATGTGAGAGATGGTGAAGAAGAAAGTAGTTTTCAGGGTCTTCTTTCTAATAATGTGAGGCAGATTGGAGCTTAAATACTAGTGAGATCGGGATACCACTTTTTTCTACTTTTATTAAGGGTACCTTTATTTACAACCCAAGATTCTTTCTTCTCAATCGGGTTTCACGTGCTTAAACTGTTGATTTATTTGAATTAGACAATAGTTCATTTGTCATCACAATCTTCGACACGGTTGATCTTGAGATCATGAGCCAATCATTAGACGATCAGATTTTGATTCCAAGTGGCACATATTCCTAAAATGAAATGATCATGAGCACACATCAAATTGCGGTTCTTGAATCGCTTTTTGAGATGCATGCCATGTCAAATCAACATATAACTGTTATGATGGTAGATCCATATCTCAAGATCTAGTGTCGAAGATTGGGACAAAAAACAATCTCCACATGTGAAACCCAAAAAACAATCTAGCGTCGAAGGTTGAGAAAAATTAATCTTTGGTTGAAAATAAAGGTTCCCCTTCTAAATTAGGGAGCTAAATTGGCATAGAAGCATAAAACCCGGGCGGAAACTGATTTTCATATTGAAGACTCAAAAGAAGGCCGAAAATGAAGTTGACTTCCAGTTAATCTCACGCGTCCATATCGTTGGATTTATTTTCTTAGTTGTTAGTTTATATATATATATATATATATATATATATATATATATATATATATATATATATAGATAGATCCAACACCTTAGCTTGTCACAAACACATTCGGCTCGGCTTAGCTTTGGAGGATGAGTAATGTACAGTTGTACATTTAAATTTTGGATCCATGGATTTATTTAGATATGCATCGGGTAATCTCCATCCAATACGACTTAAACAAAGGAAATAGCGTACACAATCGAAGGCCTGTGATCTCAAGATCTTTTGTGTAAAAAATTGGATAAAAAATAATATATATCTTTTGATTCAAAGCAGTTAATGAAAATTTCTTTGTTTAAATAGAGTGACAGTAACAAAAATGGTGTGGCATTAACAATCCTCTTATTTTATAATTAAAGCCCTAAAATAGGAGAATAAACTAGAATGGTGAGGTTAATTTTTCAACCTCCTACTTTCCCGGGGTCAACTCAATGAAGGCAAATAAAAGCGATAGAGAGCTCGAGCCCCGTATTCGAGCTTCCTCGAGCCCAATCACTTCCATCCATACCAAAATGTCCTTTTGACTACAAATTCCATCATAATTCATCTCTTCCCTTCAATGCCCACCACTTTCAAACCAATTACATCTCCACTTGGAACCCTAATCATCTTCTTCCCTATCTGTTTTTACTTTATATTTTTTTAACCTGTCTTTGCAACTAGAGATTCTTTCTTTGCAACCATGTGTTCCACATGCTAAAAATTATTGACGGCATTGAATTGGATGATGGACATCATTTTTAGTCTCAATCTTCTACACAATAGATCTTAAGATCATGAAAGTACTATTAAACGATCATATGTTGATTACATATGGCATAGATCCCAAAAAGGGTTTGACTCAAATAATATTGTCAAACATGGCTCTTGGATCACTTGAATCGGCATGTGAGCGTCTAATGATAAGCACTAAGCCCATGATGCCAATATCTAACGAGTGAAAGATTGGGACGAAAAATTGTTACCATCTTCTATTTCAAGGTAGTTAATTCACACGTGAAGTATGGTTGCACAAAAAGAATCTCTAGTTATGACCCAAGATTCTTCCCTTTCAACCCTAGTTTTAAGTGCTTAAATTGTTGACTGCTTTGAATCATTAAAGGGAGATTATTTTTCATCTCAATTATTTGTAAAATAGATCTTAAGATTAGGATTGCTTGATGGCAATCAAATTTTGATTCCATGTGGCACACATCGGTTAAAGTGATCCACGAATCACGTTTGATATATGCCTATGATCCTGTTCATTTTTTGAGATGTGTGTCACTTAGAGTCAAAATCCAACCGTGTGATGGTAGATCCATGGTCTCAAGATCTATTAATTCTAAGATTAGGACGAAAAAAATGATCTCTATCGTCTGATTCAAAGTAGTCAACGGTTTAAACGTGTGAAACCCAGATTGAAAAGGAAGAATCTTGGTCCGTAAATTAAGGTACCCTATCAATTAATGAAAAAAGTGACTTTAAACTCTCATACCAAAATTTCTGATGACACACCAACTAATATTAGCCATATACCCTAATTAATATGAGCCTCTTTTTGTTAGGCTGTCAAGTCCGGGTTCAGCTCGAGCCCAACCTGTCTAGGCCCGACTTGGGCTCAAATAAAAAGATGGGCTAGGGCTTGAGCTTTGCTGTAGCTAGCTAGTGCTTATAAAAAATAAGAGACAACAAGGGATCGCATGTTTCTTGGAAGCTAACTTAGGCCACTAAATACATATAAATAAATAATACTTTAAACCAACTTGGACCATGTTGCCATATCTCAATAACAGCTATATAGAGTTGGCATGGCATTCTCTTTTTTAATTAAAATAAATAAATTGACATTGCTTAACATAAATATAGTTTAATATCTATATAAAATAATATAGTATCATTCCCCAACACCCGACTCGAATCATGGAAGAAGCCCCAAATTTGAGCTTTTATATAATATATATAATGTCAATATAAATTTACTTTTGAGACCGTTCAGTCGATACTTATACCATGATTAGGAAGTCCCCCATTATCAGAGTTAACAGGAAACAAAAATTTAAATAAAAAAAACACACAATCCGGTCTAACACGAAAAGTGACCCGAGTACTAAATCACTTGGTAGTCCGCTACTTATCTAATACTAACACACTTGCCTAAACTCATTTTATATGTTAGGCTATAACTTACCCCTCAAAAGAAAATACTGGCTCCACCCCAGAGTATAATACCCAAAACTCGGTCTTTATCATAAAAGAAGGCGCAACCCTCAGCCTCTATATAGCATAATATTATTATAATATTGTTCAATAGGAGGGTGGTTCAATGGCCAGGACCACGCCTCAAGAAGCGGAGGGCCTGAGTTCGAATTCCCCCCCCCCCCCCCCCCCCCCCTTGTTAGCCACCTGCAGAGATTAATCCCTATTTAACTGGGGATTTAGTCGGGTTCTCTAAGAGGCCCGGCCACCCCATGATCTGAAAAAATTAAAAAAAATTACTTTCGAGACCAATCTGCCAATATAAGCCATCTGTTATTAAATTTTTATAAATAAAGAATAAAAAGCCTATAACCCATCCCTCGGTTTGGACTGAATAAGTCTAAGCCCAGGTTGGAGTCGAGCTGAATTTGATCCTAATCCCGCCCGAGTAGGGCTGGTCCGGGTTTCACCCTAACTTGATCCTAACCAGAGCCATAGTGGTGTGGTAGTGTGGGCTGTGGTAATTTTGAATAGAGGAATAGGTTAAGTTTTGATACCCAGGTGTCAGATATTGCTACACACCTTGCTCCTCCTTCGCTGCTCCCTTATGGGAATTATGTTTTGTCTAGAGAAACTTAAATTTGAGCAGAGTAGGAGTGGGAGTTAGGGTGTCTATTAAGACCATAGAATAGGATCCCATTAGATATGACAAGTTATTAGGTGAGCCCTAGAGGGTATTAGTAGGAGTTAGGGTGTCTATTAAGAGCATAGAATAAGATCCCATTTGATAAGACAAGTTTATTAGTGAGGGTATAGTATATATATATATATATATATATATATATATATATATATATATATATATATGGGCTCACCTAATGAACTTGTCATATCAAATGGGATAGATACTTGACCAATTTCAAAGATGATGTCGTCCAATCCGATGATTGCACGCCATCATCTTTGATGGCGTTTACGGCCCTACTTTATTTCCCCCAACATCTTATTTGACCAATCTCAAAGGAGATTCTTTCCTCTCAGACAAGAAAAATCTTGTTACTTAAAAAATTGATGATTTCTTTGATTAATTATAGGCGAAATCTGAAAGATTCAAACAAATCTTGCTACTTTCTAAAATTGACTTCCTATCTTGCAGGATTCAATTAGTTCTTTTTACTTTTTAAATTGACATCCTTATTTATTAACAACAAAATCTGAGATCTCATCAAATTTTAGAGCTAACTACCAGGTGGTGCATAGAGTGGGGAGGATTCTAACTATTGATCGTTTAAATAAGTGTGCTATGTGTTTTTAGCAAGAAGAAAATTTGAATCATCTGATGTGGCACTATGGGGTGACTATATATATATATATATATATATATATATATATATATATGCAATGTGGTGTTCAAAACATTTAAATTCTATTTGGTAATTTTTTGGAAAACATAGGAAAAGAACTTGTAGATCTAATAGATTTCAACTCTTTAGAAATTCATAGGAATTCATTATTTTACTGTACTTAGATTGAGTAATTATACATAGAAAATAGAAAAAAAACACCATCGAGAGAGTATACATCTCACACACCAAATAAATCAAACGTTCTATTGTGAGGGAGATTCTGTGAGAGAGAAAAATTAAGAGAGAGAAAGAGATAGATTAAGAGAGATTTGGAGAGAGACTGGAATTAAGAGAGAGAATATAGGAGAGATTCGGAGAGAGAAAGAGAAAAATAAAAAATAAAAAAGTTATGAGAGAGAGTGAGAAAGAGATATCTAAAAAAAGAAATTATGAGAGAGAGATTTGGAGAGAGAGATTAGGAAAGAATAAGGGGGGCACCATCTTTGGTGTAGACAACACACCAAATAAAAACTTAGAGAGAATGGAGAAGAGAGAGACCGAAGAGAGAGAGATTAGGAGAATGGTAAGAGAGTTAGGAGAGAGAGGGATTAGGAGAATGGTAAGTGAGCTAGGAGAGAGAGAGAGAGAGCGATGGAAAGGAGAGAGAGAGAGGTAGAGATTTTTTATTTTATATTTTTATATTTTTATATTTTATATTTATATTTTTTGATATTTGTATTTTATTTTATTTTATATTTTTAGTTTTAGTGTTATTTTATTATTATTTATTTATTATTATTATTATTTTATTTATTTATTATTTATTATTTTATTTATTATTATTATTATTTTTTCGCTAATTAATTTTATTTCAATTTATTCATCAAAAGAGAGAGAGAGAGAGAGAGAGATAGAAAGAGAGGGGGAGAGGAGAGAGAGGGAGAGGGAGAGGGAGGGAGAGAGAGACCGTATATATATATATATATATATATATATATATATATATATATATATATATATATGTATTGTTAGATATTTAAAAGTTTATTATATTTGTCTTTTCTCAAGAGGTGTGTCTTTTCAATTGAGGTGTCTTTTTAAAGTGATGTATCTTTTCAAAATAAAGGGGTCGTTCCAAAGTGGTGTCTTTTCCGATGGGATGAGTGTTGCACCTTTTCATAGGAAAAATGTGCATTAACACACCACTTGATTTCTATTTAAGGAACCTAAAATCATTGTTTTACATATCACAAAAAGAGTCTTCTTTCTTTTCTCTTAATCAGAGTGTTCTTGCAATATTTGGTGTTCGAATAGCGTGATCGGATTTACCAAATCCTTCACAAGAATACATAGTCGATTCGTTGTATCCTGAAACCAGTTTGCTGGTAACCTGTTGGTGACCACTTTGTCGAAGTGGTGGGGGCAAATATTGGTTTAAAGACAACGATATTTCTCGTGCCTCGAATCGGTTCCACGTATTATTTCGGATCAACATTTCAATTTTTTCAACAACTTTAAACCAATATTTAGAGGTTTCGAATCCGATGGCACATGGAAGCACTTTAAAAAGCAACATGGGTTTCCTTTGTATTCTCTCTCTCTCGGATACCCATTTGTCTCCTAAATATAGAAGCTTTGAAAAAACGTAGAAAAATCAATTTGCTGTGGGAAAGGGAAAGATTTCTTGTTTGAAAGATATTAAAGGTCTATTTTTGGGATTGTCAATTCGAGACGGTGTCTTTGGAACTCCAACACCCTCTCTAAAAAACTATGGTACTTCATGTGTATTAGCAGCGATGATCTAACAGGATACGCTTACGACCCGGTGTTCCGGAAATGGACTGTTTGGAACTCTCATGCATCGAAAACCTGAATTGGTTCATTGCTTGTTCGTGCGGGTTAATTTGCTTAATGGATAATTATAGTAGAACCTAACTCTTTGTTTGCAACCTGATTACGAAGGCGTGGAGAGGTGTTTCTTTGGGTAACGACATGTTTAAGAGGTATGCTAATTTTTTTTTTTTTTTTTTTTTGCGAATTTAATGGCACCAACTGGCTGGTTTAATGCACCATTGGCATCCTCATGTCAGAATTTGGGGCATTATAATGGGTGTGAGAAAAGCACTACCAAAGGTCCTTCAACCAACCATTTAAAGTGAAGACTTTTATTTACTTGAGTAATTATTTTTTATTATGGGTCACCTGTGAATGAAGAGTGACACTAAACCTAAGTGTGATTTTTTCTAAAATTGATGTGTGATCATATTTTTTGCTCACCATCAACCAAAGCCTTTGCCAAAGTGCTCATTATCATGCCACGATGGTCTAGCAATCATCATTGGTTGGTGATGAGTGGCTACGATCAAAAGTTACAATCAAGAGCCCACATGATAAGAAATATAATTAAGTTGGTTTGAAGGCTAAGATTGAATGACTATGATTTATTGATCACTTTTATTTTTACGTAATTTCTTGTGAGATTTTTTTTAATGTCCTTGTCAAGAAGGGTAGACTTTGCCACTCATGTGTTAAGATACCATTATGTTTGTGCGAGACTTTGATCATATCACCATTGTTCGTTAACAACTGTTTGAGTATGATCAAACGGTTGATTCAGTAGCCTCATAATAGGCTTGACTCTAGGTCATCCTTGTTTTCATGATTGATTGATTGATTAATTGGGCTCGATTATATGATCATTGAGTGCTCTTGATTGAGTAGACATAACTTGAAATCATTATCAATGATTTGACCATAAAATTCTCGCCACATCGAGTTATCATGAAAAGATTGCTAGGATCATTTGGAGGTGGTCAAATAATTTTGATTGAATTATCTTAGGAAAGATAATAGATTTAGATTTGGAGATCTAACTCATTTAAAGATGATTTTCCTTTAAGAAAGGGAATCATAATCTTACAAGAGATATTAAGGAGAAACTATTAATCTTATTTAGTTTGTTGGTTATATCAAAATAGATAGAGAAATGAAGTGACTTAAGGGTCCTTTGGTAGACGTACCAACAAAGATTGAGTCAAAACTTTTAGGTTCTCTATGGAACTTGTTTCTTTGTCAATGAATAAGAAAACAAATAATATGTAGTTTCAAGCAAAAAATGTTTGAAGAAACACTATATGTGTTGATAATTGCAATTATGAGCAATTATAGAAAGTATTAACCTAAAAGAAGAATCGGAATGGGTTTAAAGTCATTTCCTCAAATAGTCACTTACGATGGGAACCCTACATAATATTTGTTTGGTCAATGTTTAGATTCAAAGGGGAGAACAAGTCGTAAATCCGTGAAAGACAAAGGGGCACTACATTGACGAGAATTAAATTCTCATAAACATCTTAGGAAGGGTAGTGTTTTGCTTATAATGGATTAGGGGAGGTTGAGCATTGCTCTTAATAGACGCTATAACAGAATGTGTTGAGATGTTAAAGTTATAAGGACATCTCTTATAGGTCTACCTATATAAGTGTGAGGGTGAATCTGCTTTCAATGAGACATGACTTTATCTTATAAACACTTATGAAAATCAGGGTACTAGCATATGACCTAAATGTGCTAACCAATTTATTGAACACTAAATATATGAAATATATGTGTGGAATAGTTCCGATTTGTCATATAAGATTGTTAGTTCAAGACTTAGTTTCACTAAAAATCTTGGCAAACTTTGAGTTATTTTCACTAAAGTGAAAATTCAAGTCTGTAAGCTATTTTCATTTATGCATATATTTTTGGCTTTACTCTGATTTCAAAATTTTAAATAGTGGGGGATTGTTAGATTTTTAAAAGTTTATTATATTTGTCTTTTCCTAAGAGGTGTTTCTTTTCAATTGAGGTGTCTTTTCAAAGTGATGTGCCTTTTCAAAATGAAGGGTCTTTCCAAAGTGGTGTGTCTTTTCAAAATGAAGGGTCATTCCAAAGTGGTGTTTCTTTTCTGAAGGGATGAGTGTTGCACCTTTTCATAGAAAAAATGTGCATTAATACACCACTTGATTTTTATTTAAGGAATCTAAAATAATTGTTTTACATACCACAAAAAGAGTCTTCTTTCTTCTCTCTTATTATGTCTTTAAAGGTCTTGATCAAAGCGTTCTTGCAATATTTGGTGTTCGGATAGTGTGATCGGATTCGCCAAATCCTTCACAAGAATACACAGTCGATTCATTGTATCCTGAAACCAGTTTGCCGGTAACTTGTTGTGACCACTTTGTCGAAATGGTGGGGGCAAATATTGGTTTAAAGACAACAATATTTCTCGTGCCTCGAATCGGTTCCATGTATTATTTCAGATCAACATTTCAATTTTTCCAACATGTATATATATATATATAGGGAGAGAGAGAGAGAGAGAGAGAGAGAAAGAGTTCTCACGCAACAAAAAGAGTGCAGGGGAGGGAAGCAAACGATTTTTGATGAAATCCCCATATTTTAGAAGGATTTGTCCTTTTCTAATGGAAAAGAAAATTTTGAATTTTCCTTTTATTTCCAGTGGCACAAACCAAAGCGGTTCTAATCGGTTTCTAAATGTTCAAACCAAACCACCCAACTGTTGAACCAAACCAGCCCGATTCGGTTTCGATTTGGTTCGGTCGGTTTCAATTTTCCTATTAGTTTTATTTAGCTCAGGTTGATTAAATTTAGGGAACTATTACTTACACACAAACCTTTGTTGAAGCAAAATGAGATGTCGGTGCGCGAGTATGGCGCAGAGTTTGATAGACTTTCCAGATTTACACCCGTACACGTGGCCACTGAGCTGATGAGAGCTCAGAAATTTCAGAGAGGTTTGAGGCCGAACATTCAGGAGAGGGTGTCGATGTGGGAGATGGAGACGCATGTGGGCGTCATGTCAAAGGCCCTCATTGGAGAGGAAGACATTCAAAAGCAGTATTTGAGGCGAGAGCAGGGAAATAAAAATAGGTTTGGCCAGGGACAGCAGAGTGCTTCAGAGCAGGTGAACAAAAAGCCGAGGTTCTCTAAACCTCCTCCCTACCCTAATCAGCCATCATATTCTAGACCAGCTGTTGCTTCAGGACCAGTGTCGTCTTCTTATCAGAGACCGCAGAGTTCGTCACCAGGATGACCTTTCAGAGCCGGGAGCACTACTGCGAGTGGAGCTTCTGTGGCTCAGGGTTCAGCGCGAGGATCAGCTGTTACTCCTGTTTCTACCCTAGTGTGTGTAAGATGTAGGAAACCACATAAAACGGAGGATTGTCGACGAAACACTGGAGGATGCTTCAGGTGTGGATAGGTTGGTCACATGATCAAGGATTGTCCTGCTGTTGAGAAAGGACAGACTACGTCAATCTCTACGCAAAAGTCGACGCGACCTATAGTTCAAGGTCGCGCTTATGTGGTGACTGCACAGGATGCCCAAACGTCGAATGACGTAATCCAAGGTATCATTAAAGTTGAGATGTCATTTATGCATTGATTCTATTATTTAATGTTTAAATTCATTCAAGTAATTATGTTAAAACCACATTGGAATCATTGAATATAATTAACAACTTTTTAACTAAAGGTACCCCTATGATGAGTCGTCGAGGCGACCTGAATAAAATTGAAGCACGAGTACTTATAGACCCTGGGTCTACACACTCGTTTATTACTCCTTCCTTCTCAGAGAAGTTGGGCATCACTCCCGAACCGCTTGCCTTTATCTTGGACGTAAAGATTCCTACGGGAAGTTCGGTATGCACGGATACAGCATGTCAGTCAGTCATCGTGATGATTGATGAGCACGAGACAGTGACCGACATGATTATGTTGAGCATGGAAGGGTTCGACGTCATTCTTGGAATGGATTGGTTGGCAGCTTATCACGCGAGCGTGAACTGTCTTTGAAAGATAGTGACCTTCCGACCGCCAAAGCGAAAATCCTTCCGATTCTGTGGGGATAAATCAAAGGTTGCGCCGTTGCTTTCAGCCATTAAGGCCGAGCACATGATGAAGAATGGTTACAGTGGGTATCTGGCCTACTTGCAAGATTCTACA
This sequence comes from Chloranthus sessilifolius, assembly GCA_021018995.1. Taxonomy (NCBI): domain Eukaryota; kingdom Viridiplantae; phylum Streptophyta; class Magnoliopsida; order Chloranthales; family Chloranthaceae; genus Chloranthus; species Chloranthus sessilifolius. The sequence goes on along the minus strand of CM037595.1, from coordinate 2,449,044 downwards.
AAGAAGAAGAATGACTTGGCTCTTATCAAGGTGGTCTGCGAGTATCCTGATGTCTTTTCAGAGGACTTACCTGGATTACCACCTGATCGAGAGATTGAGTTCGCGATTGAGCTAGCGCCGGGTACAGAACCGTTATCCAAAGCTTCATATCGGATGGCGCCAGCTGAGTTGAAAGAGCTCAAGGAACAGCTTCAGGAGCTGTTGGACAAAGGCTTTGTTCGACCGAGTGTTTCTCCTTAGGGTGCACCGATTCTTTTTGTGAAAAAGAAGGATGGATCGATGCGTCTGTGTATCGATTATAGGCAGCTCAACAAGATGATGATTAAGAATCGTTATCCTCTTCTGCGAATAGATGACTTGTTTGATCAATTGCAAGGTGGAAAGTGCTTTTCGAAGATTGATCTGAGGTCAGGCTATCACCAGCTCAAGATCAAGGCGGAAGATATATCCAAAACTGCATTTTGGATGCGTTATGGCCACTATGAGTTTTTAGTGATGCCGTTTGGATTGACGAATGCCCCTGCATCTTTCATGGATCTGATGAACAGGGTGTTCAAACCACATCTTGACAAATTTGTAGTAGTTTTCGTAGATGATATCCTCATCTATTCGAAAACTAGAGAGGAGCATGTGCAGCATCTAAAGATGGCTCTTCAAACACTCAGGGACCATCAGTTGTATGCCAAACTCAGTAAGTGTGAGTTTTGGCTTGAGCAGGTTAGTTTCTTGGGCCACGTAGTCTCTGAAGCGAGTATATCAGTGAATCCTACGAAGATAGATTCTGTGGTGACATGGGAACAGCCTACGATAGTTACAGAGGTCCGAAATTTCCTTGGTTTGGCAGGGTACTATCGGAGATTTGTCGAGGGTTTCTCAAAGATATCGGGTCCACTTACGTAGCTCACGAGAAAGAATTCTAAGTTCGATTGGACAGAGCAGTGCCAGCAGAGCTTTCAGGAGCTAAAACGTCACTTGACTACGGCACCAGTACTTGTTATACCTTCGGACAGAGGAGGTTTTGCAGTATATAGTGATGCTTCTTATGGCGGATTAGGCTGTGTGCTTAATCAACACGAGCGGGTCATTGCATATGATTCTAGGCAGCTGAAGGACCATGAGAGAAACTACCTGACGCATGACTTAGAGTTAGCAACAATTATAATCGCCTTGAAGATCTGGAGACATTACCTCTACGGTGAGATATTCGATATATTCACCGATCACAAGAGTCTCAAGTACTTATTCACTCAAAAGGACTTGAATATGAGGCAGCGACGATGGATAGAGTTCTTGAAGGACTACAATTGCTCGATTCAGTACCATCCGGGAAAGACGAACGTCGTTACGGATGCTCTTAGTAGGAGGTCTTCAGCACAGTTGTCACATCTTGTTAGCCGGATTCAGAGATGGAAGCTTTTGGAGGATATGGCTTTGGGCAGCTTACGGTTCGATGTAAAAGGCTCGGGAGCATTGATGGCTACACTTGTACTACGCCCTACGCTCTTAGAAAATATTAGGAAGCTTCAGATGACCGATGATGAGCTGATGGCAATCAGACGAGATGTGGAGAATGGCAGCAAGAAGGATTTCTCCATACGAGCATATGGAACCTTGTTGTTTTACGACCGTGTATGTGTACCGTCGAGTATAGAGCTTCGAGACACCATTCTGGAAGAGGCTCATAAATCCATGTATGCCATACATCCTGGTAGCACCAAGATGTATCAGGACTTGATGAAGAGTTTCTGGTGGCGAGGTTTGAAACGCGACGTCGCTGAGTACCTATTGCGGTGCTTGGTTTGTCAACAGGTTAAGGTTGATAATCAGAATCCTGCAGGCCTATTGCAGCCTTTACCTGTGCCTGAGTGGAAATGGGAAGCTATTTCCATGGATTTTATTATTGGGTTGTCGAAAACACCGAGGAAGAACAATGCCATATGGGTCATTGTCGATTGGCTAACCAAGTCTGCTTATTTCCTTCCATACAATACCACGTATACAACCAGTAGACTTGCAGAGTTATACCTGAAGGAGATTGTTAGACTGCATGGGATACCGGCTAGTATTGTGTAAGACAGAGACCCATTGTTTACTTCATACTTTTGGCAGCGATTTCAGGAGGGAATGGGTTCTCGTCTTGACTTTAGTTCGACGTTTCACCCATAGACGGACGGCCATACTGAGCGAGTGAATCAGATCATTGAGGACATGCTGAGAGCTTACATGTTAGATTTTCACGGGTCATGGGACCAACACATGCCTCTGATCGAGTTTGCCTACAACAATAGCTTTCAGGCTAGCATCGGTATGACTCCGTTCGAGGCTTTATATGGACGACGGTGCAGATCGCCATTGAATTGGGAAGAAGTGGGTGAGAAGCTCATTATTGGCCCTGAGATAGTCGAGTGCACGACCGAGACGGCTCGGTTGATTAGCGAGCGACTACGAGTAGCTCAAAGTCGTCAGAAGAGCTACGCCGATCTCAAAAGGAGACACGTGGATTTTAAGGTAGCTTTTGCTATGAACATGTGTATTTCTTCACTTGGTACATATTCCATGTGAAAATTGGCACTAATGTTTGATTTTTCAGGTCGACGAGAATGTCTTTGTTCGGATTTCGCCTACAAAGGGCGTTATGCGATTCGAAAAATGAGGGAAATTGAGTCCTAGGTACGTTAGGCCTTTTGAGATATTAGGTCGAGTTGGAGAGGTTGCATACCGTGTGGCGCTACCGCCGCAATTGTCAACCATGCACAACGTCTTCCATGTGTCGATACATCTGTGACCCGACTCACGTACTTGATTTCCAACCCATCGAGCTTCAGGATGGTTTGAAGGTGATTGAGGACCCGGTTCAGATTTTGGATCGCAAGGAGCAGATCATACGCACTAAGAGGATTCCTTTGGTTCTTGTACAATGGCAGAATCATACACCAGAGGAAGCCACCTGGGAGCGAGAAGCTGAGCTTCGAGAACAATTTTCGCGCCTTTTTGATTGATTTTGTTGAGGTTATATGGGATGTTTTGTATTTTGACCTTTTTAGTATGTACTTTGTTATATATTTATATAAATTTTGGTGAGTGATTTTTGCCGGTTCAATCTACATTTAATTTGTGCTTATTTAAAAGTCTCTATCTTGTAAAATGGGGTAATTTTGGGCCTTAGACCAAACTCTGGTATGTTACTCACTAATGGTCATGTGCAATAAATTTGGGCCTATAGTCAGCTACATCCTTCAATTTCAATGAGAAATTTGGCCTTGATACTGATGTCATGGTCTGAATTCATGGTAGGAACAAAAAGGGCTCAAACAAGGTCCATTTAGGCCCAAAGATATGGTCATCATTTCAAAAATTTTACAAAATTTGAAGGCCATAGGTGTGAAAAAAATCGAGTGTCGAAAATCAAAATCGAGGGTCGATTTTTGCATGAACAGTGCATAGGTGTTTTAAGCCAAAAAAATAGGCCTGAGAAAATTTTTGGAAAATAGAGGGTCCGATTTCCATTTCGAGGGTTGATTTTCAAATCGACCATCGATTTTCAAATCGAGGGTCGATTTTATCGATTAAGTGTGGGGGTTCGGTTTTATTTGGCATTTTCGTGTTTGCTTAACAGTGGGTTTGAGATTAGGGTTTTTGGGGTTTTTGCCGATTTTGGGGGCTATTCTTCATCTTTTTGGCCGAAATCAGAGGGGAAATCAACTCCAAATTGCAAAGGGCATTAGATTTCAACACTTGGAAATCGGATTTGGGGCTTGCTCAAGGTACACCTTCACAAATTTGTAAATTTTGGAGCTTTCTTTTCCTGCAATCTATTAGGGTTCTATTAATTTTGTTTAAATGGGGCCTAAGAAGCAAACCCCCATTCGAAATCCAACCTCTAAGAGACCAGCTTCTAAGGATGCGTCTTCTACCCGATCTAAACAGCCCGAAGAGCCATCTCAGTCGGTTCCACCCACCCATCAGCCAATTCCACCTCTGTCCCCTCCACTGTTAGAACAACCCAGTGAATTTTGGAGCATCAAGGGCTTCACCACTAAGTACATTTTTCACCCGGAGTTGTTTGATGTGACGACCCGACTTTTCCAATCCTTAAGGTATAGGAAAGGCCGGTTCATCATCTTATTGATTTCTCAATAAGCCGTATTTCAAACAAAGCCGGCAGCATAAGCATAGATCTAAATAGAAGCAAAGCTAATAAAACAAGAACAAAAGCTTAAAAGCTTTAACAAAAAATATCACCAAGAGGAACCAGAAAGAACCACCAGTGTTGGCCAATCCAAACACCTAAACAATGGTTCCTATTGATGGTTCCTCAAGTGATATCCAAAAGACAAAACAATGGCCTAGGGCCCAATATTCAAAAAAATTCTAATCCAAAAGTACCAAAATGACCTATCTCGATCAAGGAAGGAACTCCTCTGCTGGGGTCTCCAACTCCTCCTCAGCAATGTAGTCAGAGTTCTCCAAATCACGATCGTCAGATCCTAAGGCAGTGTCAGCACCTGTGACGTATAGTCGGGGTATGAGCTTCATCCAAGCTCAGTAGGAAAAAAAACTAATAACATGCTTATCATAACATCAAACACATATCTTATGGCATAACATACACAAAGTTATTTTGAACACATGCAGAGAGGTGATTTCATAACCTTAACATACATATGCAATGCTAATGGAATCATGAACATGCTCACATTTCTATTCCGACATAAGAAAGAAGAAAAACTTAAAAGTGTTTACTTAAAGTACTAGAATGAGGAACTATAGCCTCAAGCCCCCGATGGAATACCCACCATCGTCACTCACATGAGTCATTTGCACATAAATCCAAGGTCCCGTAGAGTTGGACACTTGGCCGAACATAATTACCGTTATACGGTAGGAATCACAAAGCACATATCACAAAGGGTGTACGGATTGGCGCCGTGCAGTCACGGATATCTGCCGTCGATCCGGTTATACCGCTTGGCGTCGGGTATTCACATAACCTTAAATCCAAAAGTGCATACATATAGCTTATCGCCGTGTGAAGTGATAATTATAATTTATATCAGAAGTCGGAACAAAGTGTGAAAGTCTCTTATACACATATCAAATGAATCTCGAGGATTCCATAAGTCTCACATGTTTTTAAGTCATACATAAACACATGCCTCATTTCTTCAAAATCATAAACGGAAATCACAAAATAGGATCGAAGAACGTATCATAACATAACACACATGTTTATGAAATAATGCACATGATATCAAGTTTTCCCTACCTTAGTTTAAAGTCGAGCATATCAGAGGCAAAGTAAAAGCTCACTCGACGATCTCCAATCTTTAATCTATATTACAAACATTCATGTATGCACATGTTACCGACTAATTATCATATAAGCCAAAGTTTCTAAAATTTTCTCACAGTTAGGCGAAATAGGCAAGTTTAAGGTAACATTGACTCATGTAAAAACTTGTCCCTACTTCACCCTAATTTTTGACCTTTATAACATTTGATTCATAAATTGGTCAATTCATGAAAGTTATAGGGCTCGTTGTCTTCTTTCCAACGCCTCAAAAATCGTATTAATCCGAGTTCAGGATAAAACGTTATGACCAAAATACCAAAGCAGTGTCGGACCAAATTCGACCATCGAATTCAAATTCGACCATCGAATTTCCCAAAAATGCATCAGGCTTAAAACCCAAATTCGACCATCGAATTGAAATTCGACCCTCGAATTTCTCGGGTTCAGAACCCTTCATGTTGCTTTCTTGGTCTATTTTTCCCCTCAAATCTTGTCGGATTCGCTTTATTTTTGCACACACACATACACTAAACTAAAATAAGATTTATTCTACAATCTAAACCATTAAAATCAAAAGAAAAACTAACCTTTTTGCCGATTAATCCCACAGATTTAAGAAATAATGCTGAAGAGGGTTTTGAAGCAAAATCGTCGGATTTCTTCAACGATTGATCTCCATCTCTTCAAAACACAAACGAAGATCGTGAGATGATCAGCGTCACAAGCATTGCGAAAGGTACGGAGTGTGCGGAGCTTGTAGGTGATTGCACAATCGAAATACATAAGGGTTTCAAAGGTGACGATGCTCAAATAGGTTGGGTCGGTTCTCTCAACTCTCACTCCTTTCTCTCTCTCTACAAAATTTCAAATGGCAAAGCTTAGCCATTAAGCAACCAACCTCCTCTCTCTTATAACCGAATGAAAAACTAACTAAATATCAAGGATATTTAGTTGCAATTTCTATCTTCTTATCTTAAGGTTGGGTTTTGGTGTTGAGCGGCACACCGCAAGTCCGTGCACGGCTTTCACACTAACTGCCCAATCACACTCTGAACTCTAATCCTTCCACTCAAAGCTCACCAAATATTATTTAATGACTTATTATTAAATAAAACCATGGCGACATTGGTCACCGTGCCGGACTTGTGCACGAAATCAGTCAAACTCGGATTCAAAAATATCGGGATATTACATTCTCCCCTCCTTAGGAATTTTCGTCCTCGAAAATGGAGAAGACAAACGAAACAAAGTGCGAAAGAAACCCATCCAAACCTTTCAGGCGAAACGGAACCGAAAATACAAATCTAAAACAAAAAATATATGAGCCACAGTGCGATAGCCTCACAGGGCACGCAAGTCAAGGGATGGGATCCGTAGTAACCTGGATGTACTTCATGTGGCACCCAAAGTGCCATAGTGGATTGCATCCGTACATGGATGCCTACACCCCGAGTGTCACGTGCCGGGAAACAACCTCACCGTGACTCATGGTGTACAAATCAAAACAGAAAGGACACAAAACAGGTGATTTAAGTGATAGGGTCGAGTAAATCGAATCACAAAACCAGATAAATACCAAAACAGAATGCAAAAGAACCAAAGGCACAACCCCAAGTGAAGAGAAAGAACAACCATGGATGAAAGCACATGCTCAGATATCAAAGTCCATAAGTTCACAACCAAACAAAGATGGCTATAAACTACATGAGCATCCATAGATCGAAGAGTACATAACGAAACAAAATGGAGCTTAGCGCTCCATACCACAAAACAAAAGTGTATAAGAAATAGCAAAAGATAGAACCATAAGGTTCTAGAGCATCCATAAAAATAAATGCAATCTATGAACAAGACAACAAAAACAACATAACAACACATAGGCTGGTCTAGTCCTCCCCCGCAGCAGTCTGATAAGCCTATTCCTGGTCATCGTCCCCATCATCAGCGTCGGCATCATCCGAACCAACAACACCCTCATCGGTAGGCATGCTGGGACCTGCACCTGATGTCGACGTGTGGTGAACGGACGCTCGAATGTCGGCCATGTACGTGGTATAATCTGTGGGGAATACATGCTGCATGAGATACGTCAGAGCCCCGCCATGAACCTCCAACTCCCGACGCATGGAGCTAGTATGATGTGTGAGCTCTTGAATCGGCTGGCTCATAGAAGTCATCTTGCGAGTAAACTCGGCGTGTGCGTGGTACGTGAAATTTGATCGTGCGGGAACATCGGTTTTGTCCTCATCTTCCTCGCCGAACTACCACGCCCTTGGGAGCCTTAAGAAGTCGATTGTATGTCTGACTCCAATTAACGAGTTTATACAATTTTAGACCATCCATGGACTTATTTCGATGGGGAATCTCATAAATTTGGAGCCCTTACGATAATTTTCGATCATAACTGAAATCAAACCAGCATATGGAATGCCCTTTTTCGGTTTCTTCACTTGCTTGCCCATCTTTTCACGAGCTTTAATAATCCCCTTAAATATGATTGTGGGGGCACTGAACCAACGCTCCTTAAAAGCAGCGAATAAAAGTTGTTGGATGGGACCTCGACGCTCAGATCGGTGTCCGAATGGGTAAAGGGTTGCTTTGAAAATCATGTCGAAGATCCACATGGAGTTGGGCATGTGTGAAAGGGAGATAGAATGACCAGACCCATGACGACCTTGGGTCATTTGCTTGATAACCTCTTTAACGGGAATAGATTTAGGGAAAGGAGGACCCAAACCCATATTCGATGAATGTGTAAGTGGGCAACGCATTGCGATGGCAATATCCTCTAGGTCGAAGGCGTAGTCACGCCCATCAATTGAGGTATAACTTTTTTTTTTTTTTTTTTTTTTTGTCCATCGTCCTTACACATGCGCTGATAAAACAAATGCACAAGATGGTGGTAGAAGTGGTCACTAAAGGCGGTACATAACGAGGTTAATTTGGGCTTTCTCTAAATACTCCGATGCCGGTGAGTGGTGGTATTGATCAAGCGATTCAGGTGAAAAACCCACTTTCGATGTAGCAAAGCCTTTAATACTCCAAAACTCATTCGGTTGCTCCCGAATTTGAGGGGTATAGGTTGTGCAGGTTGAACAGGGGTTGGAGTCGGCCGTGGTGGTGGTTGAGCTGACTATGAAGGTTGGCGTGAAGAGCCATCTCTAGAAGCCGGTCTTTTGGATGTAGGAACCCGTGTGGTCGTTTGTTTCTTAGGTCCCACAAATCAAAGAAGACAAAAACCCAAACTATGCAAGAAAATGAGGCACCAAAACACAAAATAATGAGGGTTTTACCTCTTGAAATGCCTCCAATGTGGTCTCCAATGCAAGAAATCCAAGCCCCTTGTGCAATCAGAGTGAAATCCCCTTGAATCCAGCCAAGAACATCAAGAAAAGGCCCGAAACTCGAAAACCCCGAGCCTTTACTCTGTTTGCAAACGCCCGAAATGCCAAACCCCAAAACAGACCCCACTTAAGTCGAAAAAAAATTCGACCCTCGATTTCCTCAAAAATTTCTCAGGCTATATTTTGGCCTTAAACAGAGTGTGCACTGTTCATGTAAAATCGACCCTCGAATTGCATTTTCGACCCTCGATTTTCTCGAGTTCTATTTTCCTCCAAAATTCAAAAATTTTAAAATGAGGGTTCATTCTTTGGGTCCAAATCGACCTCCTTAGAGCCCAGTTTAGTGCAATTATGGAATGCGACATCTCTGGCATCAAATAGAGCCAATTTTAACTTAGAAAAACAATTAAATGAATTAACTATAAAAGGCCCTATTAATTCCACCAGCAATTTAGGGAGTAACATCCCTGGTTTTGGTCAAAGGCCCAAATTTTTTTCGATTTTCCATAAAGTAGGTATGTTTAAACAGGCACAAATTTAATATGCATTGGACCGCCAAAATTACTCGCCAAAATTATATATATATATAAAGCAAGTAAGTACATTACAAAAGTCTAAATACAAGACTTCCCTTATGCATTGTTTAAATAAAATCAATCAAAGGTGCGGAAATTGTTCTCGGAGCTCAGCTTCGCGCTCCCAGGTGGCTTCCTCTAGTGTATGATTCCTTAATCTGACGAGAACCAAAGGAATCCTCTTAGTGCGTAGGATCTGTTCCTTGTGATCCAAGATCTAAATCGGGTCCTCAATTACCGTCAAACCATCCCGAAGCTCGATGGGTTGGTAATAAAGCACATGAGTCGGGTCGCGTATGTATCTGTGCAGCATGGACACATGGAAGACGTTGTGCATGCTCGACAATTGCGGCGGTAGCGCCACTCTGTATGCAACCTCTCCGACTCGGCCTAATATCTCAAAAGGCCCAACGTACCGAGGATTCAGTTTCCCTCATTTTCCGAACCGCATAACGCCCTTCGTAGGCGAAATCCGTACAAATACATTCTCGCCAACCTGAAAAATCAATTATTAGTGCCCGATTTCACATGGAATTTATACCAAGTGAAGAAATACACATTGACATATCAAAAGCTACCTGAAAATCCACGTGTCTCCGTTTGAGATCGGCGTAGCTCTTCTGATGACTCTGAGCTACTTGTAGTCGCTCACGTATCAACCGAACCGTCTTGGTAGTGCGCTCAACTATCTCAGGTCCAATAATGAGCTTCTCACCCACTTCTTCCCAGTTCAACGGTGATCGACACCGCCGTCCATATAAAGCCTTGAACGGAGCCATACCAATGCTAACCTGAAAGCTATTGTTGTAGGCGAACTCGATCAGAGGCAAGTGTTGGTCCCATGACCCGTAAAAATCTAACATACATGCTCTCAACATGTCCTCAATGATCTGGTTCACGCGCTCAGTCTGGCCATCCGTCTGTGGGTGAAACACCGAACTAAAGTCAAGACGAGAACCCATGCCCTCCTGAAATCTCTGCCAAAAATGTGAAGTAAACAACGGGTCTCGATCCGACACAATACTAGCCGGTATCCCATGCAGTCTAACAATTTCCTTCAGGTATAACTCTGCAAGTCTACTGGTTGTATACGTGGTATTGTATGGCAAGAAATGAGCAGACTTGGTTAGCCGATCGACAATGACCCATATGGCATTGTTCTTCCTCAGTGTTTTTGGCAACCCGAGTATGAAATCTATCAAAATGGCTTCCCATTTCCACTCAGGCACAGGTAAAGGCTGCAATAGGCCTGTAGGATTCTGATGATCAACCTTAACCTGTTGACAAACCAAGCACCGCGATACGTGCTCAGCGACATCGCATTTCAAACCTCGCCACCAGACACTCTTCATCAAGTCCTGATACATCTTAGTACTACCAGGATGTATGGCATACATGGATTTGTGAGCCTCTTCCAGAATGGTGTCTCAAAGCTCTATACTCGACGGTACACATACACGGTCGTGAAACAACAAGGTCCCATCTGTTCGGATGGAGAAATCCTTCTTGCTGCCATTCTCGATATCTTGTCTGATTGCCATCAGCTCATTATCGGTCATCTGAAGCTTCCTTATATTCTCGAAGAGCATAGGACGTAGCACAAGTGTAGCCATCAATGCTCCCGAGCCTTTCACATCAAACCATGAGCTGCCCAAAGCCATATCTTCCAAAAGCTTCCATCTCTGTATTCAGCTGACAAGATGTGATAACTGCACTGAAGACTTCTTACTAAGAGCATCAGCAACTACGTTTGCCTTTCCCGGATGGTACTGAATCGAGCAATCGTAGTCCTTCAAGAATTCCATCCATCGTTGCTGCCTCATATTCAAGTCCTTCTAAGTGAATAGGTACTTGAGACTTTTGTGATCGGTGAATATATCAAATATCTCACCGTAGAGGTAATGTCTCCAGATCTTCAAGGCGAATATAACTGCTGCTAACTCGAGATCATGCATCAGATAATTTCTCTCATGGTCTTTCAATTGCCTAGAACCATAAGCAATGACTCACTCATTTTGATTAAGCACACAGCCTAATCCCCTTGATTTTGCCCAAGAAGGAAGAAAATCCAAAGAAACCTTAAAAACCCTATCAGTGACCATACAAAATTTGACCTTCGAATGTTAAATTCGAGGTTCAAATTTTGCAGTAACTGTGTACTTCAAAATTTTTCCAAAATTAAAATATTTTTTTTTTGAAAGTTGGTCTTTATTCCATATCGACCTTTTCAAAGCCCGAACATATTTAATGCTAATCCCAGGCTCAGCCGTAGGGGTAACACCTATAATTTGCTATTTTAAGTCATCAACCAAGCTAGACATGGCCCGATTGATCTCATGTCATTTAGCTAAAGTAAACACAAACATGTAGGTACAATTTTCTAAAATTTGTTTACCTGTATGAACTATAAATATATATTGGAAGCCCAAAATCTTTATCAGAGATTCAACTCTAATAGCTGATATAAAAGGTGCTACCCTAGTCTTCACTCCGTAAAATCGAAATGACTTTCCCATAGGAGGACGAAAAGTTACTACTTTCCTCAGGCAATCAACTCTTGCATGGTAAGCGGATAGCCAATCCATTCCCAGTATCACGTCACATCAAAACCCACCATATTCAATAATATCAAATCTGCCCTTGTCTCAAGATCCTCCTTGAATGATGGTGATTTGTTCATGGTGTCGGTCTTCACTAAACTACCCGTAGGAACTGTCACCACTAATATAAAGTCTAATGTCTCAGGTGTAATGCCCAAACGTGTTGAGAACATCGAGATAATAAAGGAGTGAGTAGACCCAGGGTCGATTAATACTCATGCCTCAGTTTCACATATGCCAACACTCTAATACAAGTATAAGTATTCAGGTTTTATGCCTATGTTTTCATTTAAGTGTATATAAGATAGGATTATGATATTACCCAAAATGTCACAATAGCATATAACTTCTAAGAACATTCATCACATGAGAATAAGGTAACTCTCGACGATCAATAATGGATTATACCTTGGATGACTTCATTCATTGGTTGAGCATCGTGTGATGTTGATGGTCCCGGAATAGATGTTGAAGCCATATTCCTTTGATCTGGCTCTAGGCAATCCTTCACCAGATGTCCCTTCTGACAACATCTAAAGCATGCACCCAAGGCGAGCCTGCATTTCTCCATTCTATGCTTCTTTCCGCATCTTGTGCACATATCAATCGGTACAAATGAAGAGATACGTAAGGCTTGTCGTACTACGGATGCTCTAGTTGTTGCCGATGTTGTCGTCTCTCTCTCCAATTCAAGACAGTCTCTTATCAGATGTCCAATGCGTCCACACCTAAATCACGCACCTGTGATCCTTCTACACATCTCTGTCTTGTGCTGCTTACCACACCGTGAGCATAACTCAACCTGTGTGGATGGAGGCGTCTTGCGATGTCTACATAATAACGTCGTGAGCAGAGCAGTTTGTTGGGCCATCATTTTCACCATTGTCTCCAGCAGCTGCTTAGTTTGCTCACGATCATTATCGTCAGTGCGTACAGTTTTGGCTCTTTTGCGAGGCGCCATATCGATCTGTCAAAATGAAACAAAGGTTTCAATTAACAGATGGTCTCGATGTCTTGACAGAACTCTAACACTCATAGCCTATGTTTAGACAGACCTAATGTCATTTCCTACTTAGAGCTATGGCTCACAGTCTCCCATAAGACCTAAAGCCTAGGCTCTGATACCAACTGTGACGACCCGACTTTTCCAATCCTTAAGGTATAGGAAAGGCCGGTTCATCATCTTATTGATTTCTCAATAAGCCATATTTCAAACAAAGCCGGTAGCATAAGCATAGATCTAAATAGAAGCAAAGCTAATAAAATAAGAACAAAAGCTTAAAAGCTTTAACAAAAAATATCACCAAGAGGAACCAGAAAGAACCACTAATGTTGGCCAATCCAAACACCTAAACAATGGTTCCTATTGATGGTTCCTCAAGTGATATCCAAAAGACAAAACAATGGCCTAGGGCCCAATATTCAAAAAAATTCTAATCCAAAAGTACCAAAATGACCTATCTCGATCAAGGAAGGAACTCCTCTGCTGGGGTCTCCAACTCCTCCTCAGCAATGTAGTCAGAGTTCTCCAAATCACGATCGTCAGATCCTAAGGCAATGTCAGCACCTGTGACGTATAGTCGGGTATGAGCTTCATCCAAGCTCAGTAGGAAAAAAAACTAATAACATGCTTATCATAACATCAAACACATATCTTATGGCATAACATACACAAAGTTGTTTTGAACACATGCAGAGAGGTGATTTCATAACCTTAACATACATATGCAATGCTAATGGAATCATGAACATGCTCACATTTCTATTCCGACATAAGAAAGAAGAAAAACTTAAAAGTGTTTACTTAAAGTACTAGAATGAGGAACTATAGCCTCAAGCCCCCGATGGAATACCCACCATCGTCACTCACATGAGTCATTTGCACATAAATCCAAGGTCCCGTAGAGTTGGACACTTGGCCGAACATAATTACCGTTATACGGTAGGAATCACAAAGCACATATCACAAAGGGTGTACGGATTGGCCGCTGTACCGGTCACGGATATCCTGTCGCGTCAGTCACGGTTATACCGCCGCGTCGGTCCAAAAGTGCATACATATAGCTTATCGCCGTGTGAAGTGATAATTATAATTTATATCAGAAGTCGGAACAAAGTGTGAAAGTCTCTTATACACATATCAAATGAATCTCGAGGATTCCATAAGTCTCACATGTTTTTAAGTCATACATAAACACATGCCTCATTTCTTCAAAATCATAAACGGAAATCACAAAATAGGATCGAAGAACGTATCATAACATAACACACATGTTTATGAAATAATGCACATGATATCAAGTTTTCCCTACCTTAGTTTAAAGTCGAGCATATCAGAGGCAAAGTAAAAGCTCACTCGACGATCTCCAATCTTTAATCTACATTACAAACATTCATGTATACACATGTTACCGACTAATTATCATATAAGCCAAAGTTTCTAAAATTTTCTCACAGTTAGGTGAAATAGGCAAGTTTAAGGTAACATTGACTCATGTAAAAACTTGTCCCTACTTCACCCTAATTTTTGACCTTTATAACATTCGATTCATAAATTGATCAATTCATGAAAGTTATAGGGCTCGTTGTCTTCTTTCCAACGCCTCAAAAATCGTATTAATCCGAGTTCAGGATAAAAAGTTATGACCAAAATACCAAAGTAGTGTCGGACCAAATTCGACCATCGAATTCAAATTCGACCATCGAATTTCCCAAAAATGCATCAGGCTTAAAAACCCAAATTCGACCATCGAATTGAAATTCGACCCTCAAATTTCTCGGGTTCAGAACCCTTCATGTTGCTTTCTTGGTCTATTTTTCCCCTCAAATCTTGTCGGATTCGCTTTATTTTTGCACACACACATACACTAAACTAAAATAAGATTTATTCTACAATCTAAACCATTAAAATCAAAAGAAAAACTAACCTTTTTGCCGATTAATCCCACAGATTTAAGAAATAATGCCGAAGAGGGTTTTGAAGCCAAATCGTCGGATTTCTTCAACGATTGATCTCCATCTCTTCAAAACACAAACGAAGATCGTGAGATGATCAGCATCACAAGCGTTGCGAAAGGTACGGAGTGTGCGGAGCTTGTAGGTGATTGCACAATCGAAATACCGCAAGGGTTTCAAAGGTGACGATGCTCAAATAGGTTGGGTCGGTTCTCTCAACTCTCACTCCCTTTCTCTCTCTACAAAAATTTCAAATGGCAAAGCTTAGCCATTAAGCAACCAACCTCCTCTCTCTTATAACCGAATGAAAAACTAACTAAATATCAAGGATATTTAGTTGCAATTTCTATCTTCTTATCTTAAGGTTGGGTTTTGGTGTTGAGCGGCACACCGCAAGTCCGTGCACGGCTTTCACACTAACTGCCCAATCACACTCTGAACTCTAATCCTTCCACTCAAAGCTCACCAAATATTATTTAATGACTTATTATTAAATAAAACCATGGGAACATTGGTCACCGTGCCGGACTTGTGCACGAAATCAGTCAAACTTGGATTCAAAAATATCGGGATATTACATTTGACCAGCAAACAACCACTCAGTGGGCGGGAGAATACCTGGAAAAAGCCCGGATGACTTCACTGTGCACAGCTTTTAGTGACCACTTTTATCCCTGTCTCGTGCGCTTGTTTTACCAGCATATGCGCCGCGAGGACGGAAAGAAAATTTACACTTCCATTGATGGGCGAGATTACACGTTTGACCTCGAGGACATGGCTGTGGCACTACGTTGCCCGCTGAAACACTCTACAACTATGGGTTTGGGTCCTCCTTTCTCCAAACCAGTCCTCTTTAAGGATGTGATTACCCAAATGACGTAGGGTCGTCGTGGGTCCGGTAAATCCATTGTCCGCATACATATGCCTGAGTCAATGTGGTTGTTGGATAAAATTTTCAAGGCCGCCCTTTACCCCTTTGGTCATAAATCCGAGCGCACTGGTCCCCTACAACAAATTTTGTTTGCTGCTTACAAGGAGCGATGGTTTAGTGCTTCTGAGGTCCTTTTGAAGGGAATTATTAAAGCCCGTGAGAAAATGGGCATGCAAGTGAAGAAACCTAGAAGGGCATTCCCTATGCCCGTTTGATTTTTGTGATGATTGAGAACTACCGAGCGGGCCCCGCATATGAGATTCCCCCTACCGAACCAAAATCTACTGACGGTCGAAAAATGTATAAACTTGTCAATTGGGGTCAGATCTACAGTCGACTTGTGAAGACTCCCAAGGACCCAGCGGTACCTGATGCAGCAGCTAGAGATGATGATGAGGACCCTACACGTGTTGCCCCTGAGACGACTGCCCCTGCTCAGCCCCCATAGAGCGACCTCCTTACGCTCACGGAGTTTACGCGCCAGATGACTGCGATGAGCCACCAGATCCAGGAGCTCACCTAGCATACCCGCTCTATGCGTCAGGAGTTAGACGTTCATGGAAGCGCTCTTTCTTACCTGATGCAGCACGCGTTCCCCGACGATTATACTACGAATATGGCCGACATACGTGCCTCAGTTTATCGCCCTTCCACGTCGGGCGCCGGTCCCAGTATGCCTACTACTGCTGGTGAGGATGCGGGTGATGATGCTGATGAGGAAGCTGATGATCAGGATCAGGCCGGTCCATCTACTGCCGGGGATTTTTAGCGTTGCTTGGGGGGGGGGGCTATGGTTTATTTTGGATGTGATGGGGCCTGTATTTATTTTTACAGCATGAATTATTTAGGACCTGGTGGTCCTTCTTTTTGTTATCTTTTATATTTCTGTTTTTGCGCTGTGAATTGGATACTCTCTATGTTTAAGTCTTGTATATATTTGCTATATGGGTTTGACATGCTATGTGGGTTTTAATTTCGTTACATATTCCCTATGGGATGTCTTTCTTATGTTGTGGGTATGTTTAGTCTTCTTTTGTACTACCTATGTGGGTTGGATTTTATTCTGTGGACATGTCCTATCGGTGTGGCTTTGCTATCTCTGTCGTTTTGTTATTATTGTTTTGCTATGGTGGGTTTTTGTTATCCTTGTTGCTTTCATGAGTCACTGTGCATCGGTCTTCCGACATGTAACACTTGGGGTGTAGGCATCCATGTACGGATGCAATCCACTATGACCCTTATGGTGTCACATGCAGTACATCCATGTTACTACAGATCCCATCCCTTGACTTGCGTGCCCTGCGCAATTGGAACACGGTGACCCATGTTTCCTTTTCGTTTCGTTGTATGGTATGTGATGCATTCAATTTTCGAGGACGAAAATTCCTAAGGAGGGGTGAATGTAATATCCTGGATATTTTGGCTTATTTTCGTTTATCTCGATAAGCATGTCCGAAAACTGTTGAGGGATATTTATGGATTTTTGGTAAGCTAAGGCTATGATAAGGCTTGTGGCAAAAGGAATTTGTCGGAAGATGTGTGTAAGTCATGTAAGCGATGACTTACACAATAAGGTTGGTGTTTGTGTTTAGCACCGGATATGTTTTTAACTTAAGTGGATAAGTGGCAATTATAAAAATCTAAATATTATTTTTGCTTGGCTTTTGGTTATAAGAGAGAGTGAAAGAGAAGTTTCACTTCTCTCTCTCGTTGGAAATTTAAGTCCTTAAGCCTTGCATCTTCTAATCCTAGATCTAGAGAGTTTGAGAAATTCCTCTCCCCATCTCAACCATTAGTTAGCCTTGTATTTGATTTCGGATCAGTTTGAACAATTGAAAGAGAAGAGAGATGTGGAGAGTGAGAAGTTCTATATAATTTTGTTGTGGCTGAGGCAGTGACCACCTCATTAGAATGATGAATTGTTTTGAAGATCTAAGCCGTTGAAGTTTGAAGATTGGCTCTGGTGCGTGCTTTGGTACAACGGAGGCAACGGCTTAAACTACAAGAGGTAGGCCTTTAAACCTCCTTTTGTCTTTTGAATTCAGTTTCTGCTTAGAATGGTGAATGGTGTTATTTTTGGATAAGAAGGTTGTGGTTAAAAAAAAAAAAAAAAGAAAAGAATCCGGATATAAAAATTTTGACAGCCACAGAACTAGCAAAATTCGAGGGTCGATTTTCAAATCGAGGGTCGAATTTGGAATTCGACCATCGATTTCAAAATCGAGGGTCGAAATATGTTTTTAGAGGCTTGATGCAATTTTGAGAATTCGAGGGTCGAATTTGGAAATCGACCATCGATTTGAAAATCGAGGGTCAATTTTCTGAGTTTTAAAAGTTTGATGCAGTTTTGAAATTCGACTCACGAATTTGAATTCGAAGGTCGAATTCTGTCCTGTTTCTGGCATTTGAAATTTTTGACGGATTTTTTTCTCGGCAAGCTTTTGGTTTGATTTTTGGTTCTATATTTACACTGAGGGTGTTAATATATATAGGTTTGACTATTGGGAGTCCTTGGTGAGGACTGCTTGTGCATGATTTTAAATCTTCTTTGTTGAGGTAGGGGAACCCTATGTTTAATTTGCATTGAATTATAAGTATACCTGATTTGACTGTTCATTTAAGAAGCATAAATTTTGGAATTCTGTTATACACAGCATGAATTTAACTCTGAATATATGACACAAATCTGAAATTGAAAACTTTGTTATGATTAAGAACTTTGTAATTCGAACCTCAGAATCTCAGTTAAATCTTTGAATCAGAACTTTGAAAAATCAGTATTATGTTATGACTAATAAGCCTTGATATATGTTAGCATTTGCATTCGATTTAGGATTCATACGGACGATGCCCTAGATTCTACCAACCGTGTTGACGGTATTACTTTGGCGCAAGTTTCCATCATAGCGTAGGGGCTTGTTGCACTTTAGAAATGAGTTCATGAACGACGATGGTCAGTAGGGTTTTCCCATCGGTTCCGTAGTCCGCTCTCATGCTATAGGAAATTTGGGAGATAAAATTAAGTTATAAATTTAAGACAAGAAGCATGCTAAATCAGAAGATTTTCCAACACATAAGATTTATGTTATCAATTTTGACTCAGGATTAGAACTGGAGATTTAAATTGCAAAGCATCATTTGAAAACCATATTTGATCTTATTTTTGTCTTTTGAAAATCTTACTTATGATAAAATGCAAATAGATTTGTTCCCTCTATTGGGCTTCGTTGTTAGCTCACCCTCGACTATATGTCATAGGTGCTGAGACTGACCTTGGGTCAGAGGATCTGGATGACTCCGATTACATTCCCGAGGAGGAATTGGACATACCAGCTGAGGAGTTTTTCCCTTGATCCTAGATCCCTTATTTTTGGTACTTTTGTCAGAATATTATTTTGAATATTGGGCCCTAGGCCATTATTTTGGTTTTTTTGATATCACTCGAGGAACCATTATTGTGAATCACTATTTTAGGTGTTGGATTGGCCATCACCGGTGGTTCTTCTTGGTTCCTCATAGTGATGTATTTTTGTTGTTAAAAAGCTTCTGTTTTTGAACTATTATATGCTTTGCCTCTGTCTTTAGATCTTTATTATGTTGCCGGCTTTTGTTTGTTCGGCTTATTGAGAAATCAATAAGTCGATGAACCGGCCTTTCCTATACCTTAGGGATTGGAAAAGTCGGGTCGTCACACTAACACAAATAGTAGTAGAAGTAAGATATTTTTATTCGAAAGGAAATGAACATTCCATGATGGAACTCTTTCCTATAAGGATGCCAAGGACTATGGTAAGCGCACTTCTTAAAATAGTTGGTATAGGATATCTTACCAACTATTTATTAACACGTCGAATTCTTTTCTAGTTTCTTGACCCGAATCAAACATGATTTGATTCGACTCTCTACCTTATATTTTAACCTAATTGGTCCTTAACCCAGACAACCCCTTTTGCAGCCCTAATTACATACAAGAAATGGAACAAGTGCAAGGAAGTAGATGGGGAAAACCATTATGCCAATGAGTAGTGATGCAAAGTAATCACATTCACAACAACTATTATAAAACATTTCTATTTACTTAACACTATTGAGTTCGCTGTCAGTTAGATGCCTTTATCTATGAAGAGTTGCCAGCTCTTGAAGTCCTCAATTTAACCAACAATTAAATGGGCCGTTATATAACTAAATGCCTGTTGTGTTTCAGGTGGGGTAAGGGCTTATCCTATTAAAGCTGATAAGCCCGCCCGTATATCTCTCTATATATACATTATATTTTATAATAAAAATAACCCTCCATATTTTAGTTACAATCATCAAACCTATAGTTGTAAGGAAACTTTAGCAATGTGATTATCTATGAAGAGAGGTTTGAGAGTTTTATTTTTCATCATTTGAAATATCTCCTTCTATCTTTAAAAAAGATTTTTTTTTAAAAACAATTCAGCTACTGTTTTTTTAAACAGTCCATGTGCTGATTGGGATTCACTTTTAAAAATAGAAGATGAAAAGAAGAGCAGCTACTATTTTTTACTTGCATGAGATAAAAAGCAAACTGTAGTAAAAATAGAAGAAAATATATAGTTTTTCATTTCATATCCACAAAATGACGTCTCTCTCTATTTTAGCCAGTATTCCATTTGCTACATATCTTAGAACACTGCAGAGAGTCACATGGACACCTACCTCTTGTGCATGCATATTGCAATGGTCTTTGATCAACACCAAACTCGCTCTCACGCTTATTCACTAATCTTTCATTCTTGATTTCCATGAACTCCTACAATATAACTCCGTCAAATGCTATATATATATATATATATATATATATATATATATATATATAGGAAAAGGTGTCGGTCCTCCATGAGGTTTCAAGTGGTACCCAAAACATTGTTTCAATGCCACATGGACCTCGAGTGCATTGCTTGGATCATTTTTATAAAAAAAATTTGAAAATTCATCTCCACCAATCTTGAAGTCCTCAATTTAACCAACAATTAAATGGTAATTGATCACGATCACATATAAGAAAGCATTGATAACATTTGATCATTGACTACAACCAATTAGAGGCTCGAAAGCTCGTAAATAATTTAGAGTTTGTTCCATTTCTTAATAAATCATGAATAATTTAGAGTTTAGGCTTGCTATAAAGCATCACCATATGATATGATATTTAGAAATCGCCAATTATAACCTAAGAGAATGGGGAAAAATAATAATGACTACCATTCCTATTGAAAACCGAAACATTCACCAAAAGAATAGCCAAAACATCAACCGGCAACCAAAAACCTATCAGAAAATTAGAAAATTGAATCAAATTATTCCAGATAATCGATACAAATCAAGAAAAAAGAAAACATAATTGAATGAAGTTGAAGAAAACCCTAACCTTCCATTGGACGCTTAACGCCGGAATCGATAGCGGCAACGGCTGCAGAGACGTCTCCAAAGGATGAGAACCTCAGTCCCTCGTCACTATTGTGGTGATTCAAGAAGTAGAATCGACGGTGGCAGCTGCTACGGAGATGTCTCCAAAGGATCGATCTCTGCCTCGAATGAGTACATACGTAACAAATAACAAAGAAATCGACGTATAAATAAGAGGAAAAAAGGAGTAAAAATTAATATAAAAAATAAATAAATAAGATACTTACTAGTTGAATCTGATTCTTGCGAGTGACTGATGCGGCGACGAAGCAAGCTAGGGTTTCCAAATCTCATTGATGGAGAAGTGAGAAGGAAAGAGGGATTTAGGGTTTGAGCAAAATATTTTTGAGCGAGAGGGGTTTGAGCAAGAGGGATTTATGGTTTGAGTGAGAGGGAATGCGGGGAGTTCGATCATGAGAAGGGATAAGAGTTAGGGAGAAGGGAGAAGGGAGAAGGGGGTTCGTTTGAAGGGAGGCGTAACTTATATAGTGGCCCGATTGAGTGGGTCGTGGGCGTCGGGTTAGCTCTTAGGGGTTGGCCCAAATCCTGCCTACATCGACGGTGCCTAAATTCTAGCCGTCGGCGTATCCACATGCTGAGGTTCGCACCTCAACGTGTGGCCACAGAATTGATGAAGGCTAAGAATTTTCAACGTGGCTTACGGCTTGACATCCAGGAGAGAGTCTCACCATTTGAGTTAAGAACGTATGCATGGGTAATGGCCAAGACACGTATCGCCGAGGAAGACATCGAGAAGAAGTATCAGAGGAGAGATCAACAGAATAGGAGCGAGACAAGTCAAGCACAATATTATGCTTCCAAGCAGACAGGCATGGAACCGAGACTACTGATGCCAACACCTATTCAACCTGCTCAGACTACCTACTCAAGACCATCCACACCTACATTTTCGAGGCCTTTCCGCCTTTCACACCCTACTATTGTTGTCGTGTCAGGGATGTAACAACCTTCACGCAGTACTTCATCAGCATCGGTTGAGTCCTGCGCACGGTGTGGAGGACTACATAGTCTGATGAATGATTGGTGGGCTTTTGGAGCATGCCTCAAATGTGGACAGGTTGGATATCGGATAAGAGACTATCCCAAAATAAGGAACGAAATGGCTACTCAGTGGCCTCTTAACCCACAATGATGCCCAAACGACAAATCGGCCACAAACTCAAGAGTTGGGTTTACACCTTGTATGAACTCCATGAGAAAATGGATATCTTTGGTGTAAGTTAATAAGCAGTAAACTTTTGTGGTGGTGGTGATTAGCCTTGTAAATAAATGGTTTAGATTTCTTGTAAATGAATGATTTAGATTTCTTGTGATACTGGTTTAAATATTGAGACGATCATTAGCAGGTGGTTGGTAACAACCAATTACTAAGATACACACCAAATGTAACAAGATAAATTTTTCGAGGAAAAAAATTCTTTTAGGTGGGAAGAATGTAACATCCCAAATTTTTTTTGAAACCATAGGTCCTGATTAGTTACGTGTCCGTTAAGAAACGCATCACCGCTTGAGATTTTACAAACGGGGTCGTTTCGGGTCCTTTTAAGCTTCGTGTAGGGCTTTTGAGCCAAAGTTTATACACCATGGTGGTGTATTGGCTTAACGCTAAATCCTGTGTAATCTGTGATTTAGGTGTGCAAGCTCCGCACCGAACCAAAGATCTTTTGGTGAAACATGAAACACCTCGCTTAGGTGTATCTGTTTCACGTGGAAACAAGTTTTTCGGATAAGAACTAACACCCAAAGGGGTGTATGAATTTCATAAGGGAACCATCCCCCTTTTGTTTATAAAAGGTAGGGCTTCCGTTAGAAGCCATTATTGGTTGCTAACCTTTGGGACTTTGGGTTTCTAGAGAGAGAGAGAGAGGAAGAAGAAACGCTCGGCTCAATCGTGCCCTTCGCTACTCCGAATCGTCATTCATTGGCATTCTGTTTAACCTTCTTTATTCGGGTTTGTTATCGTGAGAGATCGCCAATCTTTGATGTTGTTGGAATCCGTGAAGGAGAGGAATATCCGTCTCCTTCAAACCCTCTTTTGATTTGGATATTTCGAAGTCCCAAACTTGGTAGATCTTGCAAGGGTTTTGTCACGTGTTAAGAGAGGAGCTTAAGCTTTGAGCGAGTCTAATACGAGCGCGAGAGGTCGGGCTCTCAAAGACGCTTCGTGTGGAAGAAATGACGCTCGATATCCGCCTAAAATACACGACGAACGTGTGATTTAAAAAAGTGAACTATCTCTTGTTTTGAAGATTAAATTAAGATTTTAATGTGATATTAAATGTTCTAGACTTAGATTAACGAGTGCGTGAAGAAATGAATGAAGAGCCTTTGAAATTTGGGGGCAAGAGACCGAGGAAGAAGAAGCCCGAAGGGCAACAAAATCTGTCGAAATCAAACGATCGATTTGAAAATCGATCGATTGATTTTTACAGGACTGATAAACAAATCTTATTTATGAAGAAATCAAATGTTTTAATTTTAAATCGAACGATCAATTTTGAGAATCGATCGATCAATTTTCATTCAGCTGACAAGCAAAGTTTCTGAAGAAATTGAACGTTCAAATTTGAAATCGAACGATCGAATTAGGAAGTTAATCGATCGATTTCTCCTGTTTCTGTCTGCTTTCAGTTTTTCTTTGAAAAAACTCTAAGAAGCTTTGAGTTGTTTGTTTTCGACACTATTGACACATAGTACAACCTTGATGTGATCTAGGTTATGAACGGGAGATCCGGATGAAGACTTTTGGATCGCTTTGAACGGATCCTAGTTTAAGGTAGGGGAAACTCACTATCAATTACATTTTTGACTTGAATTCATAGATATCGTGATGTAATCGGATTGTATTTGAACTATGGAACTTTCGTTTAATTGCACTAAAATCTCGGAACTTTGAACTTTCATTTTCGTTTTGAACTCTTCGAATTTAGACTGTCAATCTGAAACTTTGAACCATGAACTCTTTGCTTTCTGAGTTTTGAATTTTGAACTATGTAAGTAATTGAATCCAAACTCTGAATCTGATATAAATATGAATCTATATTTCTGAACTTAGAACATGACTTTGACGACGAATAATAGATCTGAACTTGTTCTGAATTTCATTTCCATTTGCACCTGAACTTTTCGGTTTGAACTTGAACCTTGAATCTGATATGCATATGAATCTAAACTATGAGTCTTTGCATATGAACTTTGAATCTGAATCAAAGTTGTAAATCTCGAACTATGGATAAGGAGGTGAATCTAAGTTGAGTTTGAACTATGGATAAGGAGCTAAATTTTGAACTATGGATAAGGAGGTGAATCTAAGTTGAGTTTGAATCTGAATCAAAGTTGTAAATCTGGATCAGAACATGAACTTGAAAGTCTGAATATGAACAGGAATTGAATATGAGCTTTGAGTCAGAAGTTGAATCTAAACTTGGAAATTGAGTAAGAATGAGAGATTGTAAATGTGCTTTGAATGACAAAACATAGTGGAATAGTGGACCGGTACGACCATTATCAATACAGAATATACACAGTGAATGACATACATAGTGGACTGATATGGCAGTTATCTATACGCATTTTATAGCATACATAGTGGACTGAGATGGTGGTTATCTGTACGCATTGCATAACATACATAAGTGAACATTATTAGTGTAGTAAATATTGTGAGTGTAGTGAAAGAATGAATGAATTCCGTACACAGTGAACAATGGACATGGAATCATTGAACAGTGAATGATGGAATTTGAACCTCGAACATTAAATTATTGAATAGTATATTGTGAATAGGAAAATATGAGCTTTTGTTTCTGTCATAGAATATCTATTCTGTTATCATTTTTGTTCTGTCATTGAATATCTAATCTGCTTCTTCTTTGAAATCGGTCATCAATTTTATGTATTGACATGATTATATGTAATTGTTGTTGATATTTCTTCTACTGAGCTTAGATTGTTTGTTCACCCCGACTATACGTCACAAGTGTAGTTCTTGATCGGGACCTTGGACTTGAGGAGAATTCAAGTTATCTATTGGAGGGAGAAGCTCAATTGGATTTGACTTCCGAAATTTGAGCTTGGTACATTATAGATATTCAATGTTTGTACATATGCATATACCACTATTTTGGTGATGGTTAGTCATCACTGGTGGTTTGTTTTAATTCTCCAGTCATGTATCTATATAGAAGTGAGATATTTAGTTCTGCCAATTATGTTATAACTGCTTTGATTTTCGCAATATGTGTGAATGTACCAAGTATTCTATATTTAGATTATTTTCTGCGATCTGACGGTTCGAGTTTTCCCAATTGGTTTAATGTTTGAAGAAGAAAAAAAATATGTCTCAAAAAAATTTAGGTTGGGAAAATATCGCGTTGTCACATTATTGGAATATTTAATCCAACGTAACAAATCTGATTCTCATTGTGATACAATTTTCACGTATAGTGGTATAATGTGCTACAGAGGGTGATCACTTAAATTCAAATCATCCTTTGTTGCATTGCAAAAACTATATGCACTGTACGTGTGACTGAAAAAAATATATGCACTGTACCTGTGATTGAAATTGATTGGTACTCGAAGCCTTGACATGCATTGAAGATGTGGGCCTTTGTGGGCTTTGGTTTTCGGCTTTACACAATTTTTCTATTGACTTGATGAGTTTTTGTGCGTTGGGGCCTTGTGAGGCTTTCGATTTGAGTATTTTGGCCTTAAGAAGATTTAGGGGTTTATACTTTTGAGGCTTTAGATGCTTAGGTCTTGTGGGACTTATGGTATTTTGGGCTTGTGATGACATGTCGAATTTGAATTTCTGCTCTCAATCATCCATTTGAAGTATATCAAAGTGCTAATTTATAGATCTATCTAAACACTTTCTTCAATAGCTTATTTTGACCATTCATTTTAAAATTTTAACGAATCTATACTTCGATTATAAAGATTTTTGTGAATCTATGCTCTCAATCATTGATTTGAAGTGTTTTGTAAGTATTGATTTACAGATCGGTCTGTACACAACCTTTAATATTTCATCCTAGATTATTGAGAAATTTGATCCGATTGTATAAATTTATGTTAATCTATACTCTCAATTATTGATTTAAAGTATGTGAGTACTAGTTTACTGAATATGTCCACACACTGTTGATATTTAGTTTTGGCAAACCCTAATATGACAGTGTAGTGGAAAGGCGACACAATGTCGTTGCCATACTCTAAACACTCTTAAGAGTAACTTTTTTAAAGAAGATAATTTTCAAGCTAGAGAACTTTTAGTAGTGCTTCCATAAATTGTCTTGTTCTCTTCCTCTTGGATAAGGGAAATGTCCTTATCTTATAGAATTTTATAAGAGTTATGAGATTGGTTTTTTGTGGTTACAATAAGTCTTTGATGTTATCATAACTTGTGATAACTTTTTTTGCCGATGTTGAAAAATTAAAATAGGTTATGCAAAGATTTCTTTAATCTTATTCATAGGAGACTTTTTCATTAATTTTTTCTTCATCTTAGACATCTTTTTGATATTCTAATATCTTTTAGGATCCTCTTTAGAATATAATATATGAGCGATTACCCTCCAGAGAATAGGAGGTAATTGGATTTAATTTTATCTGTTAATCCGATTGACTTATCGATCAGATATACAATATTTCTATTGTAACCATTCAAGTTCTTTGACTTGTTAACTTTCACAGATCTTTATCATAACTGCTAATCCTCTTGCAGACTTTTACGGATGTTTATTTCATCTATTGGATTTCTTTGACTGATCCATAGATTACATGTCATTTGTTGTTCTTTTTTTATTTATTGATTTTCACAATTTTTGTAATATTTTTGCTCCTTTTTTATAAGTTGACTTCACGAGTTTCATTTATATCTATCACATTTCTTTGACTTGTTGACTTTCATCTGTTGGCCTTCTTTAATATATTCTCAAGAATTTCATTATGTTTGTTGATCTTTTCTGGCTAATTGATTTTCACATATTTCATGATATCCGTTGGTCTTCTTTGACTTATTATTTTTCGTGTATTTAATGATGTCCATTGATCTTCCTTGACATGTTGTCTTTTCACAGCCACTAGAGGATGCATTCATGGCCATGTTATGACCATCTTGAGGAGGAGGAGGAAGGGGAGTCTAGTCTAGAAGATTCTCAAGGCCGTTTGTTGTTTCAAATTTGAAATTTCACAAAGCATTTACTTCGAAATCTTTGAAGATCTTCTCCAAGAAAGGAAAGGTAATCTTTTATCGACTAATAATACTATGCACTATCTGATGCGACCCGTTCAAGATACGATAATATTAACATTTGCCAACTAGGGCAATTTCTTGATGCCACCCGTTCAGGATATGACAGCATTGTCATTTCCCAACTAGGGTAATTTTCTTATACGAACCGCTCAGGATACAGTAGTACTGGCATTGCCTAACTAGGGCAATTGTGATAAGGATGAGATTCAATGCACTAGTGTTAAATTTGGTAATCGCGATTTCTCCGTGCTTGCAAAATAGGAAAGGTTTTATTATATATAGGGAGCACTAGCCATAAAGCTTCTCCACCTTTGTGTCTTCCCTAACGATAGCCTGCTTGCCTCCTGGTAGTGTTTATTACTCCTCTAAGTTGTCATCACCAATCTCACTTGATTTCAACTTTCAATCACCCCAATTCAATAGACCAGAAAGCTACTTCAATCTCTTTGAACTATTTCTTCCACTATAGTAGTGGTTATTTATTTCTTTTATATTTTACATGGATCCTCGATTGATTAATAACAATGAAGGTAATGAAGATGGGTTCCTAGAGGAAGAGGTTCATGGTAGACAAGCCCATGCAGAGGGAAGCGTGGGTGGTAGTGTGGAGCCTACTCCTCGGCTTCGATGGACTAAAGATCTTCATGAGCGATTTGTTGACGTAGTCACCCAGCTTGGACGACCAAATAGTTAGTTCTCTAGCTAGTTTTCTTAAATATAAGTTACTTTTTCACAAACTAATTGTTTTTGTTACTTTTATGACATTGGAATTTAGTTTATAATGATTTGAATCACTAAATATGTCGTATACAATCATTTTTCTCAGCTCTTTATTTTCAGATACCCTGGTAGATCATCATTTAAGAAAAAAAGAGTATTTTAGACCTTTTTGTCTTAAATTATTAGTCAAATATAGATTTATAATCCAAACTTGGTGCATTAAAGTTTTCCAACTTTGACGCAATATGCATTTGAACGCATGACAATCCATGCGTTAAATGCTAGATCACATGCCACATGACACGTGGTTGCTAGTTACACCGTTACAACTTATCTTTCATTTACAAAAGGTCCCAAACTTTGGAAACTGGTTTTGCATTGTTGCTCTGATGTTCATCATCAGAGTACAACTATCTGATTTGATCATAAAACGATGGTTTACAATCACTACAAAAATTAAAACTATTAGCGGCAGCCAAACACTACCGCTATTAACAAAAAAACTTCTCCTAATAGTCTTAATAGCCTTTAATAATTTTTTTTGTTAATAGCAGCAATTTTTGGCTGCTAAAAACTGCCGCTACTAGTCTTATTTTTTATAGTGAATCTCTTGAATATTGCAAACTCTCACAAATCTAAAAGAATATAAAACCTAGAAAACAAAAGAAATTATATTATCCTAAAACTCTCTCCCTAAACCTAACCCAAGGGTCCTTATTTATAGATTCATAAGGCTCTAGTACCTTGACAAAAAATAAGAAAGATAGTCCTAAAAGAAGACCAATCTCGACTAGTCGAGATAACTATTTTCCTACATTTTTCTTTTTACTTTGTTTCCTCATAACTTTTGATATACAACTCCGATTTGGGCGTTTTTTAGCTTATTAGAAAGCTTGAAACTTTTACTTTTTATTGGTATAAAGCCTAATTCTTGTAAATATTCATTCAAACTTATAAAATATAAAATATACTAGAAGCATAAAATTAGATTTACCAAATGCATAACAAAGTATAGTTTTAGGGATTATTTATGTACAATTTCGAGACCTAGCATAGACACCTAACCTGAGGATCATGTGCCATAGTACATGACAAAGGTGAGGTGTCATTTAAAGATAAAAAAGGATCATTTTTGAGCGCCTCTGTTCATTGCTACGTGACATCAAAGGCCGCCCACATTCAAGAACCCCCAAACCCATTAACTACTTCAAATCGATGGAGATCATTTTCACCCCAATATTCTTCCAAGATGGATCTTGAGACCATGAGCGTTCCATCAAACGATCTAGTTCGGATTCCATGTGACACGGATCCCCAAAAAATGGTCATAAAATCTTGTTTGAGTGTGATGTGAGCCATGTGATTATAGGGCCTCTTTTGGGGGATCTATGTATGAAAGATTGGGGTTAAAAACGATCTCCATCATCTGATTTCAAGCAGTCAACAGGTTTCAGGGGTCTCGAACATAGGCGCCCTCAAAGATCACATGGCGTGAACTTAGGTACCCTAATTTTTCACCTTTAAAATGTGGGTCAAAGGTGTAAAATTTCAATGCATGCATTGTGTTTAGGCTACTAACCATAAACTTTTATACGTGGTTTTAAAATCCCAACCTTTCATAATATTTACACAATAAGATATTAAATGCACTTATGCATATGGCAATAAAATAATACAAGTTTGGGTTTTGGTTGGCCCTGAGCGAGTGGATCCAAATACCAGACTCAATTAGAAATCGGGTTTTGGTTACTCAAGTTTGGACCTAACCCGATCCAATCTGGACCTCGTCTAGGTCAAGTGCTTTTGGTTGATCAGTTGGACTTAGACCCACCCAGATCGAATCTGGCCTAAGACCAATAATTTTTCCTATGCATTTCAAGTTTTGGGTGAACTTTTCCCATTCTTTTCTCTAATTAGGTTTGTTGAGAAGGGTAAAAACTAGCTATAGTATTATGGGTACCTCTATTTGTTCCTGCAATGTAATTTGTGGGGGCCAACATTGAAATTTGTTGATTCGGTTGAATCAAATGATGCTGGTATTTTTTCATTCTAAATGATAATGATGGTGGTAGTTTTTCATTCCAATCTTCTACATTTCATTCCAATCTTCCACATAATGGATCTTGAGACCATGGTCGTGGCATCAGACGGTAAAGATTTTAATTCCATGTGGCACAAATCCCAAAAATTGACCCTAAAGTCGCATGGCACACATCACACTCAAACATGATTTTGGGGGGCAATTTTTGAGATCTGTGCCGCATGGAATCAAAAATTTGTGATGGCGCGCCCATGATATCAATATATGTTGTGTGATAAGATTGGAATGATAAACAATCACCATCTTTTGCCAGATTCAATGCGGTCAACGATTTTCAATGTAAGGGCCCACCAGTAATCTAATAGGGATGAATAGAGGTACTCTACTATTATTTTAAATCATGTTTCGGTGATGCAAATAGAATCAATACTATTAAACATTAAGAAAATAAATCTTATGCTTGGAGTTTAATTGCAGAAGCAACACCCAAAGCTATTCAAAGTGTGATGGGTGTGGATGGACTGACTCTTCATCACTTAAAGAGTCACCTACAGGTACCTTCTATTTACTAATGATAGATCTCTCGATAAGTATCATCTTCAATGATAATAGTTTATATGGTCGGATCTTAGGCCATTCAAGATAACATATGGCCTCAAAGTTTATGCTAACTTCTCCATCATTCTTAGATATATGGCCTCAAAGTTTATACTATACAATAAAAAAAATTATCATTCACTCTTTTTCGTTTACAAATATTAGTAATTTCATCATTCACATGTGTATGAGCTAGGTAAAGATTGACCAGAAGATAAATCAAGATTCAATTATAAGATCGTCAACCAATGAGCCAAGATGAATAATATTCGAATTAAATTATAAAGAAAAGCTATTATATCCATGTTTAAATATAAAACCAGATGAACCCATTATAAGAACTTAAATATGGTTTTTGGCGTTATTGCCACCAACTAATTACACAAATATAGGATGCCAGTTAACAATGTTCACTACAAAAAATAAGATTATTAGCTGCAAAAAATTACCGCTATTAACAAAAAAAATTATTAAAGGCTATTAAGACCATTGGCGACAGTTTTTTTGTTAATAACGCCAGTTTTTGACTGCCGCTAATAGTCTCATTTTTTATAGTGATTTAAAAATATTATTTAAACTCAAAATATACCATAGAGGATCCTTTTTCTTTTTTTTCCTTTTTTGATAATGAAGTAAATATGAAGTAACATGAAAGATATTTGAGTAAATGTCATTAAGATGATGCATATATTAAAAACTAATAATCATTACTAAAGTAAATCAACTCAGTTTCCCTAATAATTATACAAATGACATCAATGAAGTTGGCATTTCATCACAAGCAAACCCAAAAAAAATCATTTTATTAAACTTCATTCCACTTTTGAGGAGGCTAACCGAAAAAATCACTTTATTAGGCTTCTCTGTTAAGATGGAAACACTTGAAATACTGATAGTGTAATTATTCTATTTTGTTTCGTGTCAGAAATATAGGTTGGGAAAGCAATCAGACAAATATCAAAGCGAGCCACCCGGGAATGGTAAGAGTCAACGAAAAAATTATCTCCAATACAAACAACTCAATTTTTGGAAAGGAAGCAAAATTTAATTTTATATATATACATATATATATATATATATGATCATCGAACTATACTTAGACGTGGCACTTGATCATGTGATTTGCTTCCATATGGCAGAAAATCAATGTAAGACTAAGTTACCGAACACATAATTTACTTGGCACATCCACATACATGCAAAAATCTAAGCAGGTAATACATGTGGTAATATTAAAATCTCTAGTTCTAATATCTAGCATGAACAATAACTAACAACACCACAACTTATCAAAATCTACGACCCCGAAAATCTTATCAATCGTCAAGTCCTCTATTCACAAGTCTAATGTCCTGATAAGTATTTTACCTGTAACGTATAGTCGGGGTGAGCTACATCTAAGCTCAGTAGAAGAAATTCAAGCACTATTCACATTTTATTATTGAAATGCATAGATTCAGTGATAGTATTTCAAAATAATTTTGTATAAAAAAGAGTTGCAAATATTTTATTTTCATTTTCAAAACAAAGCAAAGTGGAAACAAAATATATCGGAGACGAATATAGATCATAACAAAACATAACTGGAAACAGAAGCAAATATATCAAATCGAAGTATATAAGAAACGAGAACGTATAAAAAAACAGAAGCACATATATATATCAGAAAGCCAAAGCATCCGATAACGGGAACAAGGTAAAAACCTCGGGGACTCAACCCCTCTTTGCACACAACGCATGACAAAATCATCCCGTAAACGGGGAACAGAAACACATCGAATCACAAATCAGCGAGGGGCCAAAGCATCCTATAAGCGGGAACAGAGTAAAAACTCTGGGGACTCAACTCCTCTCCGCCACTCATTTTTCATATTCAAAGAGTTCTCAATTCAACTTCCTTAGCAGAAACATAACGAATTCGGAAACGGAACGAAACACAAACGGATACGAAACGAAATACAAACAAATACATAAACGAAACGAAAGCCGATAAATCAACGGAACGAACATACACATGCGTTCAATTACAAATTCATACTTCAAAGCTTTCATATTTTCTAAAATAGTTACAAAACATTCTTTTACATCATATTATCTATGAATAAAATAAAAAATACAATTAGATGGTGAATTTCCCCTACCTTGTTCACGAGACACGCAAAATAATGCAACTTTTCCTTACAAGTATTATTGATTTTTAACCTACATCACATCATATTCAAATTTCATTAAGGGTTTACCTTAATCACTAATAATTCCACATATCTTCGTATTTCCTTAAAATTGAGGTAGAAATGAGCAAGTTCGCGCTAACCTAGAATTTGATGTAACATTCCTCCCAATTTTTGACCTTCAAATATTTTGATTCACAAAATGGTTAATTCATAAAACTTATAGATCTTATTGTACTTTTTACAACGCCTCAAGAATCATATGATTCTGAGTTTGGGGTAAAATATTATGCCCAAAATACCAAAGCATTATCGGCACTTCAGTCAAAATATGCTAACTCGAAACTTGACCCAACTTCTCACTCAATTTTGACTTTTAAAACGATTGATTCATACATTAGTCAATTCACAAAAGTTGTAGAACTTTCTGTCATTTTTCTATCACTATAAGAATCGCAGAAATCGAAGATCGAAGCAGAAAGTTATGGCCAAAATACTAAAATAGCGTCGGCATGCTCAGACAAAATCGACCAGTCAGTTTTCAAATTCGACTGGTCGATTTCCAAATCGACCGATCGATTTCTCCAGATCCCAAATTACATACTAATTTGTGAAAATCGACCAGTCGGTTTATAAATTCGAGCAGTCGATTTTTAAATTCGACCAATCAATATCTCAAGAACCCAAATTACATACTGCTGTGTGAAAATCGACCGATTGATTTGGAAATTGACCGGTCGATTTTTGACAGATTTCACCCAACTCGGGTTTGAACCTCTCAAACCCATTTTCCTTTCAAATCTCATCTTTCTTCTTCTACTTTCTCACCCATAAATATAAATCAAACACAAATCAAACTAACTCAACTTTAAATCATAATTTAGCAAGATTTCCATACCTCAAATTGATTGATTTCTCGATCCACAAGCTCACGCCCAAGCTAGGATTTCGGAGCGACTTTTGAAAATCCTTTCGTCGATTGAATCGAAATGAAGCTTACAGTGAAGCTCCCTTTCAAATCGCACTACCCTTCACTCACCCAATCGCATACGTCGTGATCACAACGGTAGGTTCTCTATCGTCAAACTCACACATTCAAAATCTCAAAAATCTCATTGATGTCTGAATCAACAACTCCCCACGGCACACCAACCAATCACGAGGCTAATACCTCGTAATTCAACAGAGTGATTTGACATTCAGACGGTCAATGGCGCGATCTCTTCAAGCTCTTCTCTCTTTCTCTCTGTAGAAACCCAAGAGCCCCCAAACTTGCAAACGGTTGCAGCTTCTCAAAGAAGCTTTGCTTTTTTCTTTTTATAACTTAAAGGGGCTAGTTCCCCTAGTAACCACATACACCCATTTTGGTGTTAGCCTTATCCAAAGAACTTGAAACGAACATACCTATTTAAGGTGTCATCTACTATGTAAATGACCTTTTGGTTCGGTGTGGGGCCTACACACCCAAATCACTCATCAATCAAATTTGGTATTGAGCCAATAAACACCACCATGGTGTATGAACTTGGTCTTAAAAATCTCACACGAGCTCAAACGGACCCAAAACGATCCCATTTGAAAAATCCAAACGGTGACGTGTTTCTTAACAGACATGCACCCAATTAGTACCTATAGTCGGCTCGAATAATTGGCCCACATCGTCGGCCCAATATAATCGGCCCAATCTCAACCGATATATTTTAAATCATTAATAAACCTTCATTAATAGTCCATTTTACTTCGAAGTTGTACACGAATACAAAGTGTCACCTTAGACACACTCGCTTAGTCAGTACGTGTAGATTCAAAATTTAAGGATGTTACAATTAGAGGACGGAACCCAATAAAAAATAAGGTAAAAGTGTAAGAAGGGCATACCCCAATGCGATACAAGGTAAAGATAATCAATTTACAAAGCTTCGGCATAGCCATCACCCGAATAAACTGATTGTGGGTCAAAGTACCGAAAAAAGGTATTTGCAATGAATCTCCAGTACGAGCACGAGTTTTTCATGAGAAGAAAGATTATATATATATATATATATATATATATATAGGACTACTTATTCTCAGATGGCTGCCCATTTTGGTGAATCTTCCTATATTTATGTTCAAGTTCCAAAGCATTACTCAAAAGTATTATTAATTTTGGCCGTACCCATTTGGTTAATCTACTCACTCATTAAAACCGTTGGATCCAAAGGATTCAAAAGTGGATGTAACCAATCCAAAACCCATATTTTAATTATGTTGGCAATTTCTAATTGGGGTTCCCTTTGGTTGATTACAGGTAGAAAACCATTTGGATATGCAGATAAATGCCTTGGCAAAGTACATGGACATGGTACTTTTGAAATCATTTTAATTTCCTTGATTTGTGTATAAAATATCGGTTCACATAGACCTGATCAGGCCAAAATTTTGCCAAACCTGATTTGACCCGATCCAACGATTGGGTTGATTCTGCATGCCCGACTTGCACCTGTTGATAGCCGTAGCTAAGCTTTTTATAAGGTGCTTGAGACATGATTTCTAATTTCGGTACATGGTTAATGGCCTGTGTACTGCAAGCAAGGAATTCACGTCTGATTCATATCGGTTGGGGCCCGACACGATACGTATTGGATATATCGAATACGTATCGGGTTGGGAGGCAGATATGCATATTTTATTTTTGGGATAATGGCTCCTGATCGACATTTAAACACGAGATGGAGTTTAAATGATCTTAGACCATTAAAGTGTTACTTTTATCTCAAACCACTGAAGTGTAATTTGTCATTATGCCATGTGTCACACATGGATGATCAAGCTAAATTTCTCAAATGGCAATCTATCATTACAAAATCTCTCAGCCCAATGAAACATACTCATAAGTGGATGTAAACCATCTGATTGATAAGTATCGGTTTGCCGAAATAGGCGATACGTATCGGTATCCGCCAAGTTTTTATACCTTGGTATAGACTATAGAGTTTTAAAGTTTATCCTGATATTAAAGTCTATTATTAACTTATTATATAGTGTTAAAAATAGAGAGCCGTTACTTGCACACGGGAAGTTGGGCCTTGCACCGAATTTAAATAAAGAGTTGGTATTTCAGAAACATGTGATATGTGAAAATGTAATTTGTGCCATTTGATTTGAAGCTCATGATCTAAAGATCTTCGGTGCATAAAATTGGAGTAAAACACGATATTTATCATATGATCTATTATAGTGAACTGTTGAATCTGATAATAAATTTTGATAAATTTAATGACACGATGAACATTATATTTCGTGCTAATCGTTTACATTTAATCATGGCCTTCAAATTAAATGACTTAAACGGTGTTTTCACATAGCAAGGTAGCCAAATTTGTAAGTCTTTCTTTTAAATAAGGTGCAAGGGCCAACTTTATTAGTGCAAGTAATGGCTCTTTTAAAATATTTTAAGGCTCCTGTGGATTGCGTTGGTCATTGAGGGTGTTTGTCCAAGCTCTCATTTGGCCCTACTTTGTCTCTATATTTTGGTTTAATGCTAATTAGGGTGAGGACCCTCTAACCTCATTCGTTGTGCCTAAATTTATAAATGGAATCTTTAAAAAAAATTAGAAACTTTACATGGATGGCATTTTTATAATATAACCAAATATGAGCAGGATATGGATGGCATTTTTATAATATAACCAAATATGAGCAGGATATGGATGGATATGAATCCGATATGGCAGGAAATGGCCATCTATGAGGGGATATTTGACTTGTTTGACTCGATTTCGGAAGCTTTTAAAAATCAGGGTTCCATATGGAGTCGGTTGGGGTCTAACCCGATACATATGGGCCGGTATGTATCGAATATGGCCGATATTTAAAATCATGACTGCAGAGACTTACTCCATGCCTCCAACCAGTGTCACACATGTGGCACATATCCTTAAAAAGTGGCCCTAAAGCTACATTTGAGCATGATAAGCGCCTTGTTATATTAGGATCACTTTTAAAGATCTCTGCCGCGTGTAAATAAAACGTATTTGATGATACTGTCACGGTGTCAAGATCCCTTCTGTCGAAGATTGCAATAAAAACCAATTTCCATCATCTCATTCAACGGTTCTCAACATATACACTCACCATTAAACTGGTAGGTGCGAATAGAGTTACCCTAACACTTTTTAAATGCTACAAAATGGGCAAGAGACCCCAATTTATCACTTTCTGTATGAGGCACAACGTTGGATACTGCCGTATCTTCACCATTCAATTTAGATTATTTTCTTTCCTTCTTAGTTCTTACCTTAATTGTATACTCCTATATTTGTCATATTATAATTAATGCTTCTTCACTATATATAATAGGAGAAGGGTGGAGGTAAATTTTATGTTATTTCAGTGAAAAAGAAATTAACAACTCTCACCCCACGTTTTCTCTCTCTATCCTCTCTAGTCCATAGCACGTTCACTAGTCTCCATGGAGCCAAAGAATACCAAAGGGAATCCCAGCCAATCTTATTTAGAAGAAGTAAGTTTCATATATGTGCTACAACTTGTAGACAAAATACTTGAGATTTTTTTAATCTGTGCTAGAACACAAGTTTTAGTGCAAGAGTCAAATACATTATACTTGGTAGATTCTTGTTAGTTTTTTCCTTCGGTTTTCATGTCGAATTGATCAATTTGCTAATATCTCATCATTCTTGTTTCGTTGATTTCAGGTAGAAAAACATTTGCAACTACGCATTGATGCACAATCTAGGTACATGGACAGATTTATGGAATCGGCATTGAGAATGGCCGAAGAGCAGCAACCTTTGGCTTCTACTGTGGACTTTGCTTCCCAAAACCTTCAAGCCCCATCTCCTTCTACTGTAGACTTCGGTTCCCAAAACCTTCAAGCTCCAGTTCATACTTCATCGCCTTCTAAAGTTTCTAGTGAAGTTGACCACAAGGAGTCTGTTTCCAAGGACACAAATATTCATGAGAAGTGTTGATATTTTTGAAAAGATAAAGATAAGGAAAAGTTTCAAAATACCCCTTGAACTTTCACTCCATCATTAATAAGCCACCTACACTATTGATAATGTCACACAGGTACCCAAAGTACACTTAAGTTCATCAACTAAGCCTCTACACCTCCCGTTAATGATTGAACGGAAAAAGCTGATTTGACATACAATTCAGCAAAATTGACCACGGGGCATCCAACGTGGCGACGTCTTAGCTGAGGAGCTCTGTTGAGGTGACTTGCAATTAATACCCAAAACAGTTTGAAAAGTTCAAATAAATGAAATATTGAAATGAACCGTTGGTCCTTCTCTCTCCACACGTGAGCCTCACGTGATTTTATAAGTTTATAAAATGAATCTTTTCTTCAGCGCAGAGGACGAAGGTTTGGGTGGAGAAGAAGAAGTTAAGATTTGTAAACATAGAAGATAAAGAGGGTGGCGGAGAAGAAGTTCGGCGCAGAGGACCCATGTGGCGTTTGCGGAAATCGATGTCAGATTAGGACATCGTGGACGTTTGCAAACCCAAGGAGAAGATTCGTGAGCTGCTAGAACAGAGCGTGCAGAGACTTCGGCTCGGTTGATCTTCCGATGTGCAAGAGGCCCGTCCAAATTTTTCTCGAGCTCCTTCGGAGGTATAATAATTTCGAGATGGAAGCCAAAATGAGGAAGCGTACAACGTATAAGTTATGAATTTTGTTGGTTCTCAGCTGAGTTTTTTTTGTATATTTGTGGTTCAAAAAATTTCTGGTGGTTTGATAACTGTATGAAAGGATTAGAGATTTAGGCAAATATATTTTGTTTTGTTTAGGGATTAAGAAAATTATGGCCCGTGGTCTGTATGGGGGATTATGGATTTCTGGGTGTCCTCCCTGTTTTGTGTATGTTGAAATTAATCTATACATCCATGTTTTTTGTGCTTTAATAAAAAATTTGTTGTTTGTCTTATAAATACCTGCAATAAGCTATGATTAAATGTCATACCTGCAAAGTTGGTTCTTCGCTGCTTTACACAAATGATGATTCAATTTGTGGACTTCGCAAAGTTAATTTAATTTGTAAAGTTGATTCTTTGCAATGACCTCTGGTTCTTTAGAGACTCTAACAAAAATAAGCTATGATTCAGAGAGTTTAAACTATAATTCAATGCCCACTTGTGATCACTGCATTTAAACTCATGTTAATAAGAACAAAGTATTCATACATAATCATAACATCCACCTGTGATCAATCATGTTCTAGAACCATCAGTTGATCATATAGTCACTTTTTAATTCAAGTTTATGATATTCACTATTACTTTTCACTTTAGATTTATCCATGATTGAGAACTTGAGATACCTCAACTATACTTTACTACATAATAGGAAAAGCTGCAAGTCATGAGAAAAAATATAAATGCTACAATGTATAGTTGAGAAAAAGTCATGATTGATCACAAATCATGTAATATCCCTGATATTTTGGCTTATTTTCGTTTACCTCGATAAATGTGTCCGAAAATTATTGAGGAATATTTTTGGATTTTTGGTAAGCTAAGGCTATTATAAGATAAATGGTCGAAGGAATTTGTCTCGAGAGGTGTGCAAGTCATGAAATCGATGACTTACATGATAAGGTTAGTGTATGTGTTCAACATGGGACACTTTTGCAACTTAAGTGGATAAGATGGCAATTATAAAATCTAGATATTTGTATTGCTTGGCTTTTGGTTATAAGAAAGATTGAAAGAGAAGTTTAACTTCTCTCTTTCTCGTTGGAAATTTACAAGCCTCTAAGGCCTTGCCTCACCTTAAATTCTAGATCTTGATAGCTTGAGAATTCCTCTCCCCATCTCGATCGTTGATTAGAATTATATCGGAAGTTTGATTGGTTAGAACCATTTAAAGAGAAGAGAGATGTGGAGAGTGATAAATTCTGTGTGATCTTGTTGGGTGATGAGGTAGTGGCCACCTCTTTTTGATAGACTGTTTTGAAGATCTAAGCCGTTGAACTTTGGAGATTGGTTCCGGTGCGTGCTTTGGTACAACGGAAGCAATGGCTTAAACTATAAGAGGTAGGCTTTTAAACCTTCTTTTGAATTCAATTTCTGTTTAGAATGGTGAATGGTGTTTATTTTTGGATAAGAAGGCTATGGTTGAAAAGGAAGGAAAAGTGTCCGGACATGAAAATTTTGGCAGCCACAAACCTGAGGAAATTCGAGGGTCGAATTTGGAATTCGACTATCGATTTGAAAATCGAGGGTCGATTTTCCAATTTTGTGCCTGATGCAGATTTTTGAAAATCGAGGGTCGATTTCCAATTCGAGGGTTGAATTTGGAAATCGACCATCGAATTGAAAATCGAGGGTTGATTTTCTGTTTTCATGCCTGAAAAGATTTTTGGAATTCGAGGGTTGAAATTGAATTCGACCATCGAATTTCAAATTCGACCCACGAATTTGAATTCGAGGGTCGAATTCTGTCCTGTTTCTGGCCTTTGGAATTTTTGTCGGATTTTTTCTCGATAAGCTTTGGTTTGATTTTTTGGTTCTATATTAACACTGAGAGTGTTAATATATGTAGGTTTTGAGTGTTGAAAGTCCTTGGTGAGGACTGCTTATGCTTGCTTTTTGAACCTTCTTTATTGAGGTAGGGGAACCTTACATTTCATTTGCATTGGATTATAAATAGAAACTGTTTTGACTATTTGATAAGAAGCATAAATTTTGAGATCATTTGTT
This sequence comes from Chloranthus sessilifolius, assembly GCA_021018995.1. Taxonomy (NCBI): domain Eukaryota; kingdom Viridiplantae; phylum Streptophyta; class Magnoliopsida; order Chloranthales; family Chloranthaceae; genus Chloranthus; species Chloranthus sessilifolius. The sequence continues at coordinate 2,408,397 of CM037595.1, read as the reverse complement.
TGAAAACAGCATGAATACGAACCTGAATATATGATACAAATCAGAAATTTGGAAACTTTGTTATGACTAAGAACTTTGTAATTTGAACCTCAGTTAACTTTTGAATCAGAACTTCGAAAAATCAGTATTATGTTATGAATAATAAGCCTTGATATATGTTAGCATTTGCATTCGATTTGGGGTTCATACGAACGATGCCCTAGATTCTACCAACCATGTTGACGGTATTATTTGGCGCAAGTTTCCCTCATAGCATAGGGGCTTGTTGCACTTCAGAAATGGGTTCATGAACGACGATGGTCAGTAGGGTTTCCCATCGGTCACGTAGTTCGCTCTCATGCTATAGGAAATTTGGGAGATAAAATTAAGTTATAAATTTAAGACAAGAAGCATGCTAATTCAGAACATTTTGAACACATTAGATGAATATTCTAGTTTTGACTCATGATTAGAACTGGAGATTTACTTTGGAAAGTATCATATGAAAATCATATTTGATCTGATTTCTGTCTTTTGAAAACCTTTACTTATAATGAAATGTAATTAGATTTGTTTCCTCTATTGGGCTTTGTTGTTAGCTCACCCTCGACTATACGTCACAGGTGCTGAGTTTGACCTTAGGTCAGAGGATCTGGAGGACTCCGACTACATTCCTGAGGAGGAATTGGATATACCTGCTGAGGAGTTTTTCCCTTGATTCTTGATCCCTTATTTTTGGTACTTTTGTCAGAATATTATTTTGAATATTAGGCCCTAGGCCATTATTTTGGTTCTTTTGATATCACTCGAGGAACCATTATTGTAAACCACTATTTTAGGTGTTGGATTGGCCATCACCGGTGGTTCTTCTTGGTTCCTCATAGTGATATATATTTTGTTGTTAAAAGCTTTTGGTTTTTGGATTATTCTATGCTTTGCCTCTGTCTTTAGATCTTTGTTATATGTTGCCGGCTTCTGTTTGTTACGGCTTATTGAGAAATCAATAAGTTGATGAACCGGCCTTCCTATATCTTAGGGATTGGAAAAGTCGGGTCGTCACAAATCACAAAAAAAATAAATAATGCAATATTGTAGGCCACGCAATATTGCAAGTCATGAGAAAAAGCTGATATACAAAAAAAAATCTTATCTTTAAAACAATAGTCTAATAAGCCACTGCTAAAAATCATGGTATAATAACAAGACCCTCGGCAGGTATAGAATTTGGGCAACCACAAGCTGACCCAGTTAGATTTATAAATTGATTCCCTTATTTTTCTTTTCATTTTAACCCTAGCCCCCCTCTCTCTCTGTCTCTCCCTCTCCCTCTCCCTCTCCCTTTGCAAAACATAAGAAACCCTAATCCATTTTCTAGCTGATCCAGAGGCGTTTGGGAGGCTTTACGGTTTGCTTGTGTTGAATCTGTCGAACAATCAACTTTTGTTCATTCAGATTGGTCAAACCCTAAATTCCTCAAGCTCTCCCTCAAATCCCTCTCTCTCTCTCCCTCAAATCCTTCTCAGTCAAATCCCTAGCAGTCAGCATTCAAATCCCTCTTAGCCCGATTTCGGCCGGCTTGAAATTGAACTCGCCGAAGTTGAAATGCCCGGTTTGATGTCATGCCGGACGGAATTTGGTGCATAACAGCCGTTCAAGGTGGCACGGATCACTGGATCTCTCCACATGATGATCCAAACCGCGGTCCTTCGATCTTCGCCAATGATCCAACGCCATCGCTAACAACAAAGCCCTCTGATCTTTGTCTGTGTTTCGTTTATTCCTCATTTTGATTTTTTATTTTCAATAATAAAATAACATGAGACGACAAGATCGGTAATCTAGGGTTTTATACGAGCTCTGTGCTCTAGTCTTCACCGTCCTCCGATCTCCACCATTGCCAAATCTGCCACCCGTCTTGTTCCCCATGAGACCACCCGAGATTTCTCCGGTGGGTTTGACATTGCTCTTTTTAGGGATTTTGACGTCCTTGATGCTCTGTGGATCCATCACCTTCTTGATCAGGTTCATGTTGATGCCGTGGATTCTTGCATTGGCTTTGGTTTTCCATCTCGTAGGGATCATTTTGAATCTGGTAAGAACTTACATTGATTATAAGTACTTTTGTTTTTTCTTCATTAATTTTATATGGATTTGATGATCTTGCTTATGGTATTTTTTTTTTTTAATTTTACCATATTTGTTTGATTTTTAGGTTTTGAATCTTGGTTTTATTAATGATGTGATCATACTAACAAATTTCGTCTTTCGCAATATTTTGGTAGGGGTTCATTTTGGATAAATTTTTGAAAAAATTCAGAAAAGCTTCGGAGAGTATAAATATGTTTAATATTTACTTATTTATTATTTAAAAATGGCTAAAACATGTCATTAATTTCGATAAAATTTTGTTACTTTCGTAAAAAAAAAAATATAATGAAATTTTAGCTATTTTGGAGAAATCACCAAAATTTCGCTGAAAGTTCGCCCAACCACTATTTCGGCGAATTTGGAGAAATTTCGGAGAAATTTGTCACTAAGGATATGATATGGATTTGTGGATTAGTATCATTTTAGATGATGGTTTAAAAAAATTCTATGTGCCACTGGTGTGTAATAATCATTGGCTTGATTTTGGATGGGTCTCACTTTCAGAGAAAATGTCTGATTGGAATATTAAATAAATATCCATCAAGATTTTTTAGTTATTAATTTTTTTTTTGGAACGCATTGGGTTTGTTTGTATTGACTATCTGAAATTAAACAATTTTTAGACACTTAGAATCATTGGTTCAGAGTATTTTTTAGCCATGGTCGATCAAAGAGGTGGTTGACCATTTTGACCAACTCTTTGATGGGGTTGAATGAATGGGCAGATGCTAAAATTTCTAAGCAAAAATGGGGGAAACCATCCATTTTTTTTCTCAATTTAACTTAATTTATTTTTATTGGGAATAAGCATAATTTATTAAGAGAAAAGGAAATACCAAGGTTTTAAAGTGCACCGGAGAAATCCCGGCGACAATTGGAAACCTAACCAACCTCCAAGCGATCATTCTATCATACAATTCGATCTCCGGTTCGATCCATCTTCTCTTTGGTTGTTTTCAATTAGCAGTATTAAAATTCAACAACAACAATCTCTCTGGCACTCTTAGACCTGAGCTTGATGGATTGGACTGTCTGAAGATCTTAGATCTTAGCAACAATGCGATCTCCGGTGAGATCCCGCTTCTGTTAGCTGGCTGTAAATCACTTGAATTAGTTGATTTCAGCCACAACGATATCGCGGGATCACCAATAGATTGGTCTGGAATCACCAATAGAATCTGAAATATATATATATTGCCCATCAGATGTTTGATATTTTGCCTATAAAAGCCCCTAATTTTGATCGGTTTATTTGACTGATATTTTTCAAGTTTTTCAGATATTTTTTGGATTTCTCATCCTACCTAATCGGTTTAATGTGTCTCGCTCATCTTTCTGCCCTTCTGTTTATGTTTGCTAGGATTGAACCTGAAAACTCAATTCTTTTTATAGTCCAATTTTAGTTTAGCTACGATGGTTTGATTCTTTTCTACTTTGTATCGACATTGATTTATAGTTATGCCTATGAGTATCTGTTACAGATGACCCACTTCATTGCTGTTTTGTTTTCAAAGTCGTCTTATTCCACCCATGAAGTCAGTCATTTAGTCAAATATTCTTGACCAAATTATACCAATTCACCTCGATTCTTCTAATGAAAAAAATGATTCGTTTGGCTTTCCCAAGTTATGGAATCCTTGGCTATCCCAAGGATTCTAACCATCCTGAGGTCCTTAATATAGACTGTTGTTCATATCTAATGTGGGGTTTAGATTGAATTGCTTGGATTGGATGGTCTTTAATATTGACTGTTGGTTAAAAATGCATGCCACATGGCAAAATAAGTGCAGTGAGTGAGGGTCCCATCCATTCTAACAATCTCTAAGTATATTAAGATGTAGAGTAAACATTATATTAGCTTTATATATTAGGCCTTGGTGTGGAAGGAATCATGAGAAGGGTTTCAATGGGAGTTGACATAGTGGTCAAGATCACACCTCAAGAAGCAGTGACGGTGATTTTGAGTTCTAATCTCATTCCTTATTGGCTACTAGCTAGGATTTACCCCTACTGACTGGTATGTGTGATGTGTAGGAGTTGCACATTCTCGGAGATTTAGTTGGGTGCTTTAAGAGGCCGAATACCCTATAATTGAAAGACTAAGGATTTTATTTAATCGGCTAAACTACCTCACACGTGACAACACGTTAACAAAACATGGAGTCCAAAGTTAAAGCCCTAGAGCAAATAGACAAAGACATTAATCCACTCTAATTATACACTTATAAAGTTGGGCTGCCAAGATGGCTAAGGTTGAGGTGTCCAATCTATGCGCCAATGTAATATCCTTGATATTTTTGGCTTATTTTTCGTTTACCTCGGTAAGCGTGTTCGAAAATTATTGAAGAATATTTTTGGATTTTGGTAAGCTAAAGCTATAATAAGATAAATGACCGAAGGAATTTGTCTCGAGAGGTGTGCAAGTCATGCAATCGATGACTTACATGATAAGGTTGGTGTATGTGTTCAACATGGGACACTTTTACAACTTAAGTGGATAAGATGGAAATTATAAAAATCTAGATATTAGTTTGTTGGCTTTAAGTTATAAGAGAGATTGAAAGAGAAGTTTAACTTCTCTCTCTCTTTCGGTTGGATTAGAAAATAGGAATTTTTGTCTCTCCTTTTGTTTTTAAATCTTAGATCTTGTGAGACTTGAACATTCCCTCTCCATCTCTACCGTTGATAAGCTCCGTATTGAAATTCTGATCGGTTTGAGCTATTGGAAGAGAAGGATAGGGGAGTAGATATTAACAAAAAGAGGGATCTGTCATGTGCACTAAGGAGAGGTTTGAGTGGCCACGTCATTAGAATGATGAACTGATTTAAAGATCTAAATCGTTAAGCTTTGGAGATGAGTTACGGTGTGTGAATTGGTGCAACGATTTAAACTACAAGAGGTAGGTCCTTGAAACTTCCTTGTGTCATTTTAATTTATGTTTTGTTTAGATTTGAATGAGGTGTGTTCATTATAAATCAGATGGCTGTGGTTGAATATGAGAGAAAGAATCCAGACATGAAAATTTTGACAGCCACAGAACCAGACAAATTCGAGGGTCGATTTTCAAATCGAGGGTCGAATTTGGAATTCGACCATCGATTTGAAATTCGATAGTCGAAATCTGTTTTTATTAGCCTGAAGCAATTTTTGAAAATTGAGGGTCGATTTTCAATTCGAGGGTCGAATTTGGAAATCGACCATCGAATTGAAAATTGAGGGTCGATTTTCTGGTTTTTGTGACTGATGAGAATTTTTGAAATTCGAGGGTTGAAATTGAATTCGACCATCGAATTTGAATTCGAGGGTCGAATTCTATCCTGTTTCTGGCCCTTGATATTTTTGTCAGATTTTTCTCGGCAAACTTTTGGTTTGATTTGTTTGATTCTATATTAACACTGAGAGTGTTAATATATGTAGGTTTTGAATATTGGGAGTCCTTTATGAGGACTGCTTATGCTTGCTTTCGAACCTTCTTTGTTGAGGTAGGGGAACCCTATATTTTATTTGCATTATATTATAAGCATAAACTATTTTGACTGTTTCTTTTAAGAGGCATAAATTTTGGAATTCTGTTACACACAACATGAATAAAACTTTGAATATATGATACAAATCCGAAAATTAGAAACTTTGTTATGACTAAGAACTTCGAAATTTGAACCTCAAAACCTCAGTTAATTTTGAATCAGAACTTCGAATCAGAACTCTGAAAAATCAGTAATATGTTATGAATAATAAGATTTGATATATGTTAGCATTTGCATTCAATTTGAGGTATGTCAGAACGATGTCCTAGATTCTACCAACCGTGTTGACGGTGTTACTTTGGCACAAGTTTTTCTCATAGCATAGGGGCTTGTTGCACTTCAGAAATGGGTTCATGAACAACGATGGTCAGTAGGGTTTCCCATCGATCACGTAGTCCGCTCTCATGCTATAGGAAATTTGGGAGATAAAATTAAGTTATAAATTTAAGACAAGAAGCATGCTAATTCAGAAGATTTTCGAACACATCAGATTTATGTTATCAGTTTTGACTCAGGATTAGAACTGGAGATTTAGTTTGCAAAGCATTATTTGAAAATCATATTTGATCCGAATTCTGTCTTTTGAAAACCATTACTTATAATGAAATGCAAGTAGATCTGTTTCCTCTGTTGGGCTTTGTCGTTAGCTCACCCTCGACTATACGTCACAGGTGCTGAGACTGACCTTGGGTCAGAGGATCTGGAGGACTCCGATTACATTCCCGAGGAGGAATTGGATATACCAGCTGAGGAGTTTTTCCCTTGATTCTTGATCCCTTATTTTTGGTACTTGTGTTAGAATATTATTTTGAATATTGGGCCCTAGGCCATTATTTTGGTTCTTTTGATATCACTCGAGGAACCATTATTGTGAACCACTATTTTAGGTGTTGGATTGGCCATCACCGATGGTTCTTCTTGGTTCTTTATAATAACATTTTTTGTTGTTAAAAGCTTTTGCTTTTGGATATTATATGCTTTGCCTCTGTCTTTAGATCATTGCTATGTTGCCGGCTTCTATTTGTTACGGCTTATTGAGAAATCAATAAGTTGATGAACTGGCCTTTCCTATACCTTAGGGATTGGAAAAGTCGGGTCGTCACAGCCAAGCACCTAATACAAACCCTACCAGGATAGGCCAATCAAGTAGTCTAAATGACTGTAGACGAAACTTGACCCATTATTTCTACTAGTCCAAGTTTTATAACCATCAAACGGAAACAATTTTTGTGCCACAGAAAGGACCATTGCCCATATTTTGCTCTGGTTTTCATTGGAAGGCTTTTGTGTGGGTGTACAGATTTGTTACACATGTGCACCTTGCACCTGATATCAATCCTCCAATTCTTCGAGGCCATATTGAACAAAAAAATATATCATACATTGACTGCTTTAATTTATGTCAAAAATTGGTACTAAAAAACGATCTCTATCATCTGATTCAAAGCGGTCAATGGTTTAAGTATTGAAACTTGGGGAGAAGGAACAATCTTTTGGTCAAGCAAATAACACCAAAAATGATGATACCACATGATTCTTGAAATAATATGAACTGGTTTGCTTTCATATACTACAACTGATGATACCACATGATTCTTGAAATATTATGAACTGGTTTGCTTTTATATAGCACAAATGATGATACCACATGCCACACATCTCTGAATGAATTTGTCAATAGTAATATCTTGTCAGCTGCGTAGTGACGAGTTGGGGTAGTGGCTGGCTGCTGCCTTTATCCCCATTTTTGTTGGGATTAATATTATAGATAATATGCTCCTTTACTTCTGTTGTGGGAATTTCTTGTTGCTCTGATCTTTCTGGTCTGACTTTTCATGTTTTCACTGTAGGAACGAGATGGTTACTGGAATATGATGATGCATAACTATGTAGGATCAGATGTTACATCAATGGTCACACTTCCGGTCCTCATTTTTGAACCAATGACAATGATTCAAAAAATAGCAAAGGTCTTTTGCTGATGTGTACTTTTGAAATCTATGGTCCTCATTTTTGAACCAATGACAATGATTCAGAAAATAGCAGAGGTCTTTTGCTGATGTGTACTTTTGAAATCTATATCTCTATATGTTAATTTTGTGCAGTATTTTTAACTGATCATCAGATATGGAATATCACATATGTTATGATGTGTGCCACAGTTGATGGAGTATAGTTGCTTGTTAGATCAGGCAGATGAATGTGAGGATCCCTACATGCGGTTGGTCTATACTTGTAAGTATGCAGTCCTGTTTGAATGCGTATGTGTTGTGCATGTAGTTTTTGATGTGGAGTCTTTTATAACACCTTTTTTACTTTCCCTCACTTTCTTCTCAGCTCAAACTAGAATGAATCTCTTCCTTGCGTTTTCTTTTTCTATATATCAGTTTTTTTCTTTTTCTCTTCCCTGCGTTTTCTTTGTTCCTTCATACTCCTATATTACCATTATTTGCTGCTTCTAAGCTTTGAAATTACGTATAAGCAATCTGAAACGGAATTGTTCCTACAGTGCTTGCAGAGACCAAAAAACTCAGTTCTATATATCAGTGCTTGCAGACACTTGTATGTCTTGGCTGTTGCTTTTCCTTTATCACGTACTCTAGACATATTCCACCCATTTTTAGGCTTTAAAGAAGTAAGGCTAGTGAACAAAGAAGCTAAACATGTAAGTGCCTCATTGGGATATGCCATTATTTTAGCCAGTCCATCCCTAATATCACATCGAAGCCTACCATATTCAGGAATATTAAATCTGCTCAAGTTTCCTCCCTTTCCACTCTAATGACTATCGCCTTGTTCACTGTATCCGTTCTCACTGAATTACCTGTAGGGATTGTCACTACCAAAATGAAATCTAACTTCTCCGACATAATCCCTATACGTGCTGAGAACATCGGCATAATGAAAGAATGTGTGGATCCAGGGTCAATCAGTACTCTCGCTTCAGTTTTACATATGTCTTGCTCTTGATGTACAGGAAGAGTACCTTAGTTTATATATTAACATACACAATCATGCATATTATCTAATATATAGCAGTCACTAATATTCCTATGTATTTAAAATCTACTAACACATTAAAAAATAACTGAAATTAATAACAGAATCGGACTCTCAAACCGTAATGAGAGTCCGATTGATCCGGCCCGCTCCTTGCTCTCCTTGCTCTCCTCTGGGCAGTTCCTAACTGTGGTCCATCTTGCCACACCTGAAGCATGCCCCCGTCTCTCTCCTGCAGTCCTCTGTCTTATGTGTCTTCCCACACTTTTCACATGACAGGGCCGGAGTGAAAGATGAGACCCTATAAGATCCTTGCACTACAGAAGCTCCGCTGCCAGAAGAACCAGACGATCTGAATGGTCTGGACGATGTAGGTATTACGGGCCTCTGATATGAACTTAGCCCTGAAGATATATCGCTGGTCGGGAGTGAGTGGGGTATCTTGGAGGTTTGGAGAATCTAGTCCTCTTATTTTGCTCAGGGTCCTAAGATTGTCCCTGAAATGACCTCTCTCTATTTTGCTTGTCTCTCCAAGCAAACTACTTCTGGCTTTCCTCCTTTGAAATTAGAGCTTTGGACATCACAGCTGCATACGTCTCCAACTCCCATATGGCCACTTCTCGCTATATGTTTGGCCTCAAGCTAAGTTGAACCTTCCGAGCTCGTATCAACTCGATGGCTAAATGTTGCGGAGCAAACCTTGACAATCTATCGAACTGCGCACTATACTCGTGCACTGTCATAGCCCCTTGTTCCAACTTCATGAATTTCACTTCCCACTGGTGCCTCACTATCTTGGGGAAGTACTTGTCGTTGAAAGTTTCAACGAATTCGGCCCATGTCCAAGGGACATTGGGAGGCTCTTGCTCACGGTGCCTCGATACCGACTTCCACCAAGGCCCCGCTTCCCCATCTAGTTTAAAGGTTACCCAACACACCTTCTCTACATTAGTGCACTGAAGCACTTTGAACAATTTTTCCATCTCTTCTATCCAACTCTCGACCTCAATATGATCCGTTTGACCCGAGAAATTAGGAGGTCTCATTCTCCTATGCTCAACAAAACTGTCGAGTTGGTGAGGTGGTCTAGCTGCTTGTTGATTCAAAGCAGCAGTCTGTTGAGCGACATTGGCAGCCAAAGCTTCTAACACCTGCTCCATTCTACTATCACTACCTCTTTTGCCTCCTCTAGGTCTACCAAAATCACATTTTCATTCGATAAGAACTCTAATCCCCTGGATGTACTAGTAATATCGGGAATCACTCGCAAAGGAACCTCTCTCTGTCATTCTCTTCCTCCACTACGTCCTCCTTTGAACTTAGGGGCCATAGCATTGGTATGTCCTTGTGAAAATAATAACATTGATCAGTACATAGATTGTAAAAATAATCTAATATGAACTCGTAGTTCAACCTAAGCTTTTTAATGAACTGGATATCAGTCTCCTCGTCCTCAGCCTCAGCCTCAACCTCTGTCTTTGGCTGATAGTCCGGGTCGCTCTCGGTAACCGGTGCCCGAGCCTTAGAACCTATGACACAGAGTCAAGAGTGAGCTAACCATCTAAGCACAATAGAAAAAATTTAGTTAAATTTGCATCTTAATTGTAAAACATGATTGCAGAATATAACTCAGACAGATAAGCAAAGTAGAGTATAAACAGAACTGGACAGATGCAAACAGATGATTAGATATGCAGAATAATTAGAATGCAGAACTGGTAAGAACAAACATAACCTCAGTGTTTTCAGGATGCTATGCATACAGTATTTAAATGACTTAAAATAGTATACTTAAGTAACTCCTGTGAATATAGCACGTGGTAGCCATATGTGTGCCGATGGGTAATCCCGACCATCGTCGTTCAATGAATAATTTCAGGAATGCAACAATGCCTCATCTAAGGAGTGCAATTGTGCCGAGAGATTTTCAAAGCAGATGCACGAATGTGCTAGTCACGGATATACCGCCGAGTCAGTGGGATTCGTCAGATTATTAAACTTAAAATCGCATGCATACTTATCATAATAACAGGAATTAGATGACAGATATCAGATAATAGGAATCAGATGTGATGGAACTTTCATGCATATGTAAGACATGATTTGAAAACAAAATTAGAACATGCAGCAGAACACAGAAACTACGAAACCATGAGATAAAAAATAAATGCAAGTTCGGTTGAATTTCTCTTACCTCAGATCAAACCTTTCTAAGTAAATCCAAAGCTTTTTAATGCATTACGGTCTGATCCTAGACCATAGACATAGTATACTTAGTGTCAGAGATGTCAGGACATCCACTGGTACGATGTCCAGTAGTATTTTACCCATAAAACTAAAACAACAAAAATAGGGGTGATTGCTCGATCAATGTCCTTGTTTGATCGATCAATCATCCAATTTGATCGATCAAATACCTCATTTGATCGATTAATGTCCCAAATAACTCATATGTGACAGAGGGAATTTGATCGATCAACTTCTTTGCTTGATCAATCAATCCTCAAATTTGATCGATCAATTTCCTCATTGATCGATCAAGCAAGCCAGACTTCATTTCCTCAGAATTTCCTACTTCCTATTTGCACACTCACTAATAAAATTTGATCGATCAATTTCCAAATTGATCGATCAATGTCCACATTGATCGATCATTCACACCTTTGATCGATCACGTCCTTGTGATCTATCAACCTCTTATATTGATTGATCAATTCTCAAATTGATCGATCAACCTTCAATTTTGAACGATCAAATCCCAATTTGATCGATCAATGCCCGTTGGGCATTAACTTCTAGAAAACACACCTACTATTCCATTAAATGAAATATAAGATTTGATCGATCAATCTTTCATATTGATCGATCAAAGACCTAATTTGATCGATCAATTATGACAGTGTCTGTCATAAATGTCGATCATGAATCTTAACCTATTTTCATCTTGAATCCTTAATGATTCCTAACAAACCCTCATACACATTCATTTACACATTTATGAGGTCTTAATTTATATAATTTAAACCTAATAAGTCACCCCTTTAATATCCCTTTCTTGTTCTCGGTGAATGCTATCTGAAGAGGGTTTCGAATCCGAAATCAGAAATTTATTGCCATCACGACTTGGAAGAGCGAATGCGATGCTCTGCTTCAACACACAGCGATAGTACACATCCCCAGACTAGACATGGATAGTTTAGATCGACCCTTCACACTCTATTTCTGAGAATTCATCGTATAGGGTATTCTCGAGCCTTGGTTTCTCAACGGAAGAACTCTAGAATCCATCCCTTAGCCACAGATCATTAGAAATCAAGAAGAAGAAGAGTAGAGAGGGATTCTAATGCTCTTCCTTCTCTTATAAGCTACAAATAGAATATCTTAGATATTTTTCCTATTTTCTAAAACTAAGTTCTGGTGTTAAGCGCACACCAAGTGTTTCGGCGTATCATGTCTCATCAAGGGCTTACTACACTCGGACTTACACAAGAAGTCACACATGACTTCATCTATCCGTGGATTAATATTATTCCTAATAATATTAATTTAAAATTTTTAATTTGTCTCAATTTTTGTGTCGGGCACACTAATCGAAGCAATCGAGTTTTGTTATGAAATTTAGGATCGTTACTGCTACGGTGTGAAGTTAGCACACCCAATTTAAGTATTAGTTCACCTACCAAAAGTTCAAGGTCAGTCAAATAGTCGGCTCAATTGGTTGACTCAATTAACCTAAGTAAACTTTATATTAATATTGATTAGTATTTTATTTTCAAGGAAGAAAAATTGCCTCTTGGTTGCACACGACATAGTGTGTCGTATGTCTTGCCAAGTACATGTACTTAGTTGGGTGCCACATAACAAGTTGGGTTATTGGGCTCGGATCCACTCTTGGTTCGAGTTAAAAATTCGGGTTGAGGCCCAAGTTTAAGCATTGGGTTCAGGTTCGTGTATAACATGCACAAACATGCATATGCTCCACATAAGGTTCAAGTTGGGATTCAATGTGCTAGACATGTGCCCAATTATAACAAGTGGGGTTTCGAGATCACGTTGCATAGGTCAAACATTTGACTTGGGTCAAATTTGTCAAAATGTTGCATTCTTGTCAAAGGTCAACGCTTCAACGTCTTCGAAAACTTCGGGTCATTACATTCTTCCCACCTTAACGAATTTTCGTTCGCAAAAATTGAGGGCGTAACAGTCAGTTTATAAGACCACATCTATTCCAAAACATAATCTCACCGCTCAAAATATCACCTAAGGAGGTTGAAAGTCCTTATATGAAGAGAACCGAATCCTTTAACTGAGTTAAAATTCAACGATTTATTCCAAAGTAAGATTACCGAGTAAACTATGACTCACTTGGGCTCCAGAATATCCATCAATCAGCCACCCATGCATTTATACAAAACACCTATAAGTTCACAAAATACATAAGGCATCCACAACAGGTAGAATGTATTTTTGATTAGATTTAAAACAGGACATGCATTTCAAAATACCAAGATAACTTCCTGTTATTCATCATTGAAAACACACACCTGTGGCAGTCCTAGATAACCACAACTAAGCAAGAAGGATGCACCAGTCAACATTTATTATTCACAACTAATTTTATCTACATCAACCATCTAACCACAATGCAGTTAGCAAACAAGGTTATCCACAAGAATTCACGTCCATAAAATACTCATGACTATAAAATCCACCATTCACTATCCATAACTAAAACCAAAGTAAGTCAATCTTCCACAGCTAATAACTAAGAAACCCATAACAAAATGAAAGTAGGGTCTCTTAGACCTAATAGTTCTCACAACATATGAAAAGTTTGAGAATGCGCAAAAATTTAACTAAATAGTTACCAATGTGAGTGCATATGCGATGCTTAGTCTAAATCGCATCCTTATACAATACAAAGGAATGAAAGCATTGCAGCTGTTTATGGTAAGAATACCAGAACAAGTAAACTCTTAGGAAGAGGACACAATCATTGAACGGAAAATCTTCATTATGTAGTTAAAAATCCACGATTGAACACTGATTCATACAATTGAAGCCTAAATAAGGTCTACTCAACAAATCCTTAAGTCCTTTATGGAACCGTCAATCTTACGTATTTGCTTGTCATTATTCCTGAATATGTCAATCATCCAACCATGCATGTAGAGAGAGACATCCACAATGGCAAGAATAAATCCACAACTAGGTAAAATATCCCCAAACAAATGATTACCACAATTATCATTAAGAATTTTCCACAACTAATTGAAATCACTGATGATTGCTTGCTACTCAAACTAAACGTAGGACTTTTAGGACCCGATAGTTCTCGGATCCATCACTGACACCATAATAAAAACACATGCACAAGGTTGGTAATACACATCCGCAATAACTCAGGAATTCTAATATCCAATAACTAGCACAATTGATTATCACTTGACAATTATTATAATCACCAAGATTTAACCATTAGTTTAATGTGCGACCTCCACGAAAAGTGCATCCATCAAGTTATGCAGTCACTACAAGAGGAGCTTATTATAACTCACAACAACGATCCTGTAATCCAAAATTCATACTTTTAATCGTTCTTATAACACTCAATTATCATTATGATTATAGAAGAAAAGACAATCATTTACAATATCTCCAACCATCCGATCGAAGAGATAATTCTACATTGTCATTCACAATCACACTATTCTGATGCATATGATTAAAGTCCTACATATATGAAATAATGTCATTTTACGAGCAATCTTCAATTATTACCACTAGAGTAATTCATTCCGTTACCATAGTAGTCAACATCAACTAAGTGATTAGTGTGGTGTTTATAAGACGATTCACATTTAATTACTAAGCTAAGTCGGAATGGCGCATTACAGAGACCTACAATTAGTTTCAACAAAAGCTAAGTCGGAACATTCTAGATCTTTTCTTAGGAAAATGGTCATTCATCGATAGACCATAAATTCTCTAGCAGAATCTACTTATGAGTTGACACAATCTAGAATCAACTTGGTTACGAATTTTTGTAAATCATTGCCCACTCCAAACTTTCATTGACGATGAGTTTGATTAGTTAGTTTCTTCGATGTTGTCAATTCATCCTTAATTCCTCATACTTGGCGCATTGAAATGAACAAATACTTCATTAAATCATTGTTAGGTCAAGTGTTCGTAGATCAAGTGCTCCATATTCTAGATCTTTTCTTAGGCAAATGGTCATTCAGTGATAGACCAGAAATTCTCTAGCAGAATCTACTTATGAGTTGACACAGTCTAGAATCAACTTGGGTACGAATTTCTATAAATCGTTGTACACTCCAAACTTTCATTGACGATGAGTTTAATCAGTCAGTTTCTTCGAAGTTGTCAATTCATCCTTAATTCCTCATACTTGGCACATTGAAATAAACGAATACTTCATAAATCATTATTAGGTCAAGTGTTCGTAGATCAAGCATTCCATAAGGTGGAGATGTGAGGATCACAACTAAAATCAATTTCCACCAATTTATTTTTTCTTTAATTATTTCTTGTAGTTTATCAATCCCAATGAATGCTATCGAGATTCGATCTCTTTAGTCTTAATTAAATGATCACACTTGATTCAAATTCCCTTATCCATAAGAACTTGAAATTTAATTATTTATTTATCAGATTCATTGAACTAATTGTCCCATAAGCATTCGATGATTTAAGTGTCACACCAAGTTGCTTCCGACTGACTTAAAATCACTTGTTTAGTTAAATCTCTAAACTTTAATCAATGCCATGATCTTTCAAAATTTCACCATTTTCGTAGCATCTTAATTTCTTATTCGTAATTTACTCGAGTGTCAAAATCATTTCTAACTTCATTAACATGTCATGAGTTCAAATCCTCTCCAAGTGCTCAAGCTTAAATAGGTTCCCTAATCGAATCTCGCGCTTCTACGCTAATGATCATCACTATCCTTTAAATTCTTAAAAGTCCTTAATCCTAAATTATCCATCGCCCAGACTAGAATCCTCTTCAAAATTTCAACTCTTCTCAATTTGATATCACTAAATCAGAAGGGCTCTACTTTTAGAGGGCGAAAGGCAACCACATTTTGAATGCAATCTGCGTTGGCATGGTAAGCGGATAGCCAAACAATACCAAGGATTACATCTGATTCGTGTTTGTATGCCCAACAGAATTCGATCCACCATAACATGGGCCTTGTTTCGACATATGCCACTACTCTGATACTGGTATAAGGTACCTAGGTTTCATGCCTACATTTCAGCTAGGTGTTTTTATGATGGCGTCATGATATTACTAAAGTGTCAAAATAGTATACAACTTACAAGGACATCCATCAACTGAGAATAAGTAAAACCTTAACAATCAATAATGAACTTTTACCTCGGATGACCTCATTGGTTGGTTGGGCATCGTGTGTCGACGTAACATTGGTATGACCTTGAATTGTACGCAGAGATGGTCCCAGAGTAGATGTTGATGACAGCTTCCCTTAGTTCGTCTTGAGGCAATCCTTTACCCGATGTCCCACCTGACCACATTGATCGTTGATTACTTATGTATGTATCTAATTTCGTCTTAACCTATTGTAAACGCACAATAGAAATCATAGTACTAGCATAGGATCGTTCCCACGAAGATATATTTATCTTGTATATAAATATATTAATTTATGAAAACTTATACTTATCTTTTAAGTTCCTAAACTACTTGAGAAATTTGAATAAAGAATGATTTTTTAATCTAATTTGCAGAAAATAAATCCTAAATCCTCCTTCAGATTGTAGTCGTCAATCACAATCTTCTGCTATCGGATGTTTACAATATTAAAATACCGTTACACTATATTTCGGTCTTCTAGAATTTGGGTGTCAATAAAAAACTAGCATCATTCAATATAGATTTATACTAATCTTTATTCTACCATAAGTTTGGGCGTCAATCAAACTCCAGAAAATCAAAGATGAAAAATAAAAACCATTACACTAATCTGCAAATCTCAACCTGAGTTGTCAATTCAAATTAAAACTTGAAGATATTTACAAAGCAGTAAATTGCATAAAAACAAATCTAAACTAGAAAGCAATAAAATTATATCTTTCACCCCTCAGCCGCAGTCGTCAATTGCTTTCGAGAAACAACAGATATCTATTCTAATCTTTCAGCTCTTAATTTCAGTCGTCAATTGTGATCGAGGAACCTTGGATATCTAAACTAAACTACTCTATTGATCGGAAGAAAACCCAACCTCAGGCGTCAATTGATACTGAGAATTTCTTAGATGACATTATTCCTATACTAAACCCTCTTATTTATAGATCATAGGGGGTTGGTTTACAAAACTCTTAATTCTAATAAAAGAAACTACTAAAATAAAAGTATCTTGATATAACTCTACTTCTAATCCTATCTTTCCTTGCTTTCAACAGTCGATGTTCTTCTGGATTTTCTCCTTTATTTCAGCAGCAGAGTCCTTTAAGAGTCTTCTTCGTCAATCTTCTTAGATCCGTGATTGGCCAGACTTCTAAGTCAAGAATTTTTCTATTTTTGTATATGGCGGTATAAATTCTCACGTGATTAGCAACTTCAGAAAGTATCCTTTTTGTAAAATCGTAAATCACGATTTTCTATTCTTTTCAATACAGCTTCCTATAGAATGATTCTTTATTTTACAATTCATTGCTTTTTATTGTATCGCACTTCATCTGAACGGCTTCCTCTGAAGAATCGTAAAGTACTATTTTCTTCTTCTTCCTTTTACATCGTTCTATAAAATCGTAAAACACGATTTTTAATCTTTCAGTAGGCGAAGATTCATCTTTTACGTTCGATCGTCTTTTTACTGCTTTATGAGTTCACTTTGACAAATATATCACTTTGGCTCTATTTTGTTGTTTTTCCTTAATGCCTGTACATCGGTAACTTGTTCGTAGCAAACTAGGTCAAAACATCACTAAGTTAAGGGTAGTAAAATGGTATATTATGTGACAAATCACACCCTCAAACTTACGCTTTGCTAGTCCCTAGCAAACAAGAAAATATAAAACATCTTAAACTAAGAATTTAAATGTCACTTTCGTATGGAGCACGATTGTATTTAGTAGATGCAACAAGCCTTTAAACCCTTAGGTGATCCCTAGTGGAGGAGCTGTAGTCTCCTGAAGGTTTTCAGTGAAATTACCTATAAACTTCAAATATTTTTAGATTTAAAAATATATATATATATTTCAAAATTTACAAGAAAATAAAAGGTTAAAAATCTAAACTAATTTTTATATACTAAGTTAACTAAGTTGATCATTACATGTTTGTTATTATTTTCTAAAATTTATCAATCTTTTATCCTTACTTTTCATCATAACAGTTATCCTTGATTTAAACTCTATAATTTCAATTCATAGTAAGCACGGAGTGTATGCATTAGTGAACAGTTTATTCTTCATAAAATTTTTTAAACTGCAGATTTAGAAAATATTTTTATTCAAAAACTCGCTATTAGCATACTCTAAAAAAGATATTGAAATTATGGGTTCTTACAATATATTTAGAAGAATTCAGTCAAAGATAATTGCAAAAATTGAATGAATCTTATGGCAAAGATAATCTATTATATTTATATGATTCCTTGTGCAATCCATAGTATATATTATTCATATCTCTACTAGGCTTATACTTTTGCAAATAGTAAATCAAAAAGGTCTTTCCTTCAGCTTGTAATGGGGCTTTAGGCTTTAGAAGGTATCAAAGAAAGGTAGAAAATGATTCAAAAAATTTCTGAGAATTTAGTTCTTCTTTCTCCTATCATTTTCTTCTTCTTTATTTTCAGTATTAGTAAGTATCCTTAAGTTGGATAACTTCTTCCCAATCGCTTTTTCTATAAATCCCATTCTTTGTAGAATCGTATTTCACAATTTTTCCTTTATTTTATTTTATCCCTTGATTTAGAATCGTCTTTTACGATTTTTCACTCTTTTCCTATATTCCTTCTTTTGATTTCTTCAGTTGTACCCTCTTTCAATAGGTCCCTTATTTATTTTTGCTTTTACTCCTTCCACTCCCTCTTCCTCCCTTCTTTTTCTTCTAAATTCTCAGAAATTATAAGGGTTAAAGGTTAAAAGCTTTGGATAGTACATATGATTAAGGGTCTTCAAAATTTTCTTAGTATAAAGAGATTTGGTTTAGGCTTCTAATATGGGTTCAAAGGATAAGTTATTTTCTGAGATTTTTAACTTTTTGACTCTGATTTAAATAAAAGATAGCCTTTAATCATCTTTACAATTTACTAGCATAAATGTCTTATTGCTTTGATATTTCTAATAGATAGTTCTAGACAAAAAATCAGGTTATCATAGTCATAAAATATTTTGATCCTAAATTCAGTAATTTTGAAACTATAGTCTAAATTATTGCAGTTCAGATCAATCTATTGTTTTAAACATTCATTCTAATATAGTATTCAAAGAGCTAAACATGAATTGTAACTGTTCTATATTCTTATTGTTAAACTTTCACTACAACAGATTATAAGTTTTCAAGATTCTTAAAATTTATCTCTCATAATTCATATATAATGATTAACTGTAAAACTATTTTTAAAAAAATTTAAAAAAATTTATGCAAAAACTAACTGATATACTAATAGACTAATTAACTACTACTATACACAGAAGTTGTGTATCTCCCCAAACTTAATTTGGATAATGCCTTCATTGGCACAAAATTGGGGAGATTCAAAATTTATTTACCTGTGAATTATTGATTGTATACCGGATGTGAAAGAATTATATGAAGAATGTCCCCCAAACTTGAGAAAAATATATCTGTTTTATTTTTTCAGAGATATCAATAACATAAATTGAAGAAAAATTAAGAATAATGACACAATAAAAAAAAGTTAGTCAAAAGAAAATGTCATATATTAATTAAATATTTACAATGAGCATGAAAAGAAAACTAAAGTATTGACAAAGTAAGAACTAATTACATAAAAATATAAACCTAGGAAAATTCTAGACACACACTATCTATGGCACTGGTAGCAACGTCCGAGAGAAGATAATAATGTCTTCGATAAAGATCAGTCATCGGCTTTTAACCACCGTTTGATTAGAGTCTCTCTTTTCTTCCTACCAAAGGAGTATCCACACCTTGACAGGGTCGCTACTCCAAGAGCTGTCGGAACACTTCCCATTGTCCTTCAAAATCTCCCTAAAAATAAGGGTTTTCATCCATTAGCCCATGAAAAGTCGAACGTATTTGAAGCACATTGGGCATAATTTCAAAAGTCTTATTACCGGCTGTAGGGTGTATTTGAATATATGGGAGAGGTGTAAGAGGTGTGAATGCATAATATTCCCTTATTGTCTTAGCCAAATATTGGCCTTTACCTGCCATCCTGATTTGAGTTAGCATAGAGCAGGGTGGCTAAAACAGTTATTATAAATATCTATTTGTTTTTCAGTTTTATCTGATTTTTATTTTAGAAAGTAGAGAGAGAAAACAAATTTGAGCCTTTGACTTCTCTGATGACGGGAAGTTGAAACCTTAATTCGTTACTCCGAATAAACCTGCGAAAGATTAAGAAGTGATTAAAGAAAATTAAAAATATAAGGAAATATAAAAAGAGAAAGATAAATACTTATTTTCTTAAACTAATATCAAGATAAGATAAAACGCTATCCCCGGCAACGGTGCCAAAAACTTGATCGCTGATTACTTATGTATGTTTCTAATTAAGTCTTAACCTATTACAAACGCACAATAAAAATCATAGTATTATCATAGGATCGTTCCCACGAAGATATGTTTATCTTGTATATAAATATATTAATTTATGAAAACTTATTCTTATCTTTTAAGTTCCTAAACTACTTGAGAAATATGAATAAAAAATGATTTTTTAATCTAACTTGCAGAAAATAAATCCTAAATCCTCCTTCAGATTGTGGTCGTCAATCACAATCTTCTGCTATCGGATGTTTACAATTTTAAAATACCATTACACTATATTTCAGTATTCTAGGATTTGGGCGTCAGTCAAAAACTAGCATCATTCAATATATATTTATACTAATCTTTAATCTACCAGAAATTTGGGCATCAATCAAACTCCAAAAAGTCAAAGATGGAAAATAAAAACCATTACACTAATCTGCAAATCTCAACTTGAGCCGTCAATTTAAATTAAAACTTGAAGATGTTTACAAAGCAATAAATTGCATAAAAATAAATCTAAACTAGAAAGCAATAAAATTATATCTTTCACCCCTCAGCCGCAGTCATCAATTGCTTCTAAGAAATTATAGATATCTACTCTAAACTTCTAGCTCGCAATCTCAGTCATCAATTGTGATCGAGAAATTTTGGATATCTAAACTAAACTATTCTATTGATCGGAAGAAAATCCAACCTTAGGCATCAATTGATGCTAAGAATTTTTTTGATGAAATTATTCTTATACCAAACCCTCTTATTTATAGATCATAGAGGGTTAGTTTACAAAACTCCTAAATCTAATAAAAGAAACTATTAAAACAAAAGTGTCTTAATATAACTCTATTTCTAATACTATCTTTCCTTGCTTTCAACAGTTGATGTTCTTCTGGATTTACTCCTTTATTTCAGTAGCAGAGTCCTTTAAGAGTCTTCTTTATCAATCTTCTCAGATTCGTGATTGGCCAAATTTCTAAGTCAAGAATTCTTCTGATTTTGTGCATAGCGGTATAAATTTTCACATTATCAACTTCAGAAAGTATCATTTTTGTAAAATCGTAAATCACAATTTTATACTCTTTTCGATATAGCTTCCTATAGAACGATTTTTTATTTTACGATTCATCGCTTTTTCTTGTATCGCACTTCACTCTGAACGACATCCTCCAAAGAATCATAAAGTACGATTTTCTACTTCTTCCTTTTACATCGTTCCGTAAATTCGTAAAACACGATTATTCATCTTTTAGTAGGCAAAGATTTGCCTTTCATGTTCAATCGTCTTTTTACTGCTTTATGAGTTCACTTTGACGAATATTATAACTTTGGCTCTAGTTTGCTATTTTTCCTTAATATCTATACATCAGTAAGTTGTTAGTACCAATCTAAGTCCTAGCATCACTAAGTTAAGGGTGGTAAAGTGGTATATTATGTGACTGATCACACATCTGAAGCATGCGCTTGATGCGTGCCTACACTCCTCTGTTCTATGTTATTTTCTGCATCTTGCGCATGTACCAGTCGATGTGAATGAGGAGATGCGTAAGGTATGTCGTACTGATGATGCTCTAGCTGCTGTTGGATCCAAGGAGCGAGATGGCACTTGGACAACTCCTCTGGCTGCCTGAACGTCCTGTGCAGAGATTACAAGGGTACGATCCTGAACTGTGGACCGAGAGGGATCCTGAGCTGTTACCGACGTCATCGCTTCTCTCTCCAATTTGGGACCGTTTCTTATCAGATGTCTAATTTGTCCACACCTAAAACACGCACCTGTGGCCCATCTACACTTCTCTGTCCTGTGCTGCTTTCTACACCATGAGCATAATTCAGCTGGTGCGGATGGAGAGGTGCACGCAGTGTCTCATAATATAACTGCGAGGAATGCGGTCTGTTGGGCCATCGTGTTGACCATTATTTCCAGTAGCTGTCTAATTTTTTATGGATCATTTTCTTCGGTGCATACGGTCTTTACTCTTTTGCCAGGAGCCATGTCGATCTATCAGAATGAAACAAAGGTTTCAATTAACAGATGGTCCCGATGTCCTGACAGAACTTTAACACTCATAGCTTATGTTTAAACAGACCTTAACGTCATATTCCTAAACTTAGAGCTATGACTATGAGTCACCCATAAGACCTAAAGCCTAAGCTTTGATATCAATTGTGACAGCCCAAATTTTTCCACCACGATTTTCTGAGATATTTTTTTTTAACTTGACCTGTTGGTGGGATGGCGTGAAGCATCCAATGTACAGTACCTTCAGGTTGGGTCGGGTCAGGCAAAAACATTTCCAAACCAACCCGACCTGATATTTTATATATAATCTAATGGGTTTAGTGTGGTTTAGCAGATGTTGAACCTGTTTGGCCAGGGCTTGGACAGGCATATACATTTGACCCATCGGGTCGGGGCAAGGTGCACCACCAGACCTTGTGGGTAGCTAAAATTTTGACCTCACTCAATTTGCTGAAAGCCCTTATTTCAACCCATTTGTTTTATTTGGCACAATCTTAAACTTTAGCAATTTCTTATACAAATAACCATATTACAATTTCCAATCTGTTTTTGTCTACGCTAGATCGAAAGGTTGTAAATAAAGTAGAAAATTTATGCATGTTTGCATGGTGCTTTATTATTATTTAAAGTGGATTTCATGGGTTTCTTAGATCTCTCTTTTCATCTAGCCATTGATATATAAGATCCAACCTGCTAAAACCTCTAAACTATGATGGTTCTGAAATGCAGCTCAACAACAATGCAGTAAATGTAATCAACATCTCCCTCAGCAGCATTTTGGCTGTGTTGATGCAGCAAATTGCACTCGGGAGCAGACATTAGTAGGTAAAAGCATACACATGGGGCTCGTCGCCACATCTGTCTCGTCAGATGAGGGAGAGTGATTCAAATTTAGTTCCAAAGCACGGCGCCCGCTAATGGGTTACAGAAGTGGAGAGTTGAAAGTCATGTGAATGGAATATAATGGACAATTATAACAGAGGCATGAAACCTGTGAAGGAGCATTAACTAACTTTTGTGTTGTAAATAGGTATGTGACAACCTGATATTCCAAGTGATCTTTTAGTTCTTTTTGATTAAGGTATTGAGGAGTTGATATTGTTTATTTAACTAAAAATTGAAGAACAAAATGTTTGTTTGATTCTAAGAAAATTATGAATCCAACTCTCATTTTCTCTTTTTAATGTCAAAGTATCCCCTGCTTTCGCGGAGCAGTCGGATGAACAGAATCATATACCAATAGCGAGAAGGAGAGCTGAATCGAATCAAAATAGATGATCTCCCAGGTGGACCCGCGGACCCGATGCTTTCGTGCTTGAAACCAAGTTCTACTATGGTGTAGCAGTTGAGCTGACAGCATCCAACATCTTGGACCTGAGATGTGCAACCGAGTATCTCGAAATGAAGGAGGACTTGGAAGAAGGCAACTTAATATTCAAAATTAAACATCAGGTCCGCGGAGAGACTCCATTCTAGTACTAAAAAGTTGCGAACAACTCTCTCTGTGGGCCGAAAACCTCCAAATCGTTCGGAGATGCAGCGAGTCTATTGCTTGGAAATCGTGTTATAATCCGATGGGCTTATACAGGAAAATCCATGAAGGTATCCAGCCCTAAATGGAACGAGATGAAGGAATCGAGTCCAGGGAGGATCCAACAAGTCCCACCGGATTGGTGGTTCGAAAACGTATTGATACTAAGAATCAATCACTTTGTAAAGGTCATTACTACGATCAAGGTGAAGGGTATGAGATTTGAACATATTGGTGCTGCGATCATGCATTACGTTGGTAAATGGCTTCTGAGTTTAGCAAAAGAAGCGAGCGGAGACGAATCTGGAAAGAAAGAAAACAATAGTACTAATACTACTGGTTGGAATGGTGGGGGACTTCACATGATTCTTGCGGGTCATAGAGAGGAGTTGCCGAATGTGTGCTGATCCGAGAACAGAGGTTGATAATTGAGAGCATAATTAGTATAATCCCGCAAAGAAAAGATAGTATTTCGTGTAGCTTCCTACTCCACCTTATACGTTAAGCAAACATGTCGAAGGTGGTCCCAGCTTTGGTTACGAAATTGGAGAAACGGGTCGGAATGCAGTTCGAACATGCCAATTTAGTTGACCTTCTCATACCTTCGTACAGCAAGGGCGAGACCTTATACGATGTAGATCTTATTAAGAGGCTTTTGCAGCATTTTCTGGTTCAAGAGCAGAGTGAGCCGAAGAGTCTTAGCAGCCAATGAGATGTATCGCAATGTACTCTTTGATATATGTATCTTTTTTTGAATAGTTAGTGGAGAATAGTATTTATGTTTATTTCTTACTATTAAGTAAGGAATCATTATCCCATGATGTCGATCAGGGGAGTCATACACTGCTACAAAAAAATTGGGAGGTGGGGGCAATAGAAAAAAAAAAGTGCGGTGGGGGGCAATAGGAAGGGGAAAATTAAAAAAAAAAAAAAAAAAAGCCCCTACGCCGACGGCTGGGTCTGGAGCCGTCGACGTAGGGCCATTTATTTAAAAAAAAAATCCTATGCCGATGGTGGCGGCTGTCGGCGTAGGTATTCGCCTATGGTTTCCAGCCATCATTGATAAGTTTCTCACCGTCGGCGAATACCTGCGCCGACCGCTTCCAGCCGTTAGTTTTAAATTTTTCTCTGTCAAATAATACAAGGGAAAATAATAATAATAATACAAGGAGAAATTTGATAAATCAGTGCATCCAACTCAAATCCAATTGGCTATGAGTGGAGGGACTCAGGATATTATAAGGGGAGAGAGAAGGCTATGCTTTACCTGATGTGGGATTAAACTTCAACAAGCCCCGACACGTGTTGGCCGAACTGGGCCAAATCATGTGGACAATTGAACTAGGTGACATAGAGTGGAAAAAGGCATTCTCTGATACCATGGTAAAACTGTGCATCCGCTGTATGACGACCCGACTTTTCCAATCCCTAAGGTATAGGAAAGGCCGGTTCATCAACTTATTGATTTCTCAATAAGCCGTAACAAACAGAAGCCGACAACATAGCAATGATCTAAAGACAGAGGCAAAGCATAGAATAATCTAAAAACAAAAGCTTTCAATAACAAATATATATATATCACTATGAGGAACCAAGAAGAACCACCGGTGATGGCCAATCCAACACCTAAAATAGTGGTTCACAATAATGGTTCCTCGAGTGATATCAAAAGAACAAAACAACGGCCTAGGGCCCAATATTCAAAGAATATTCTAACAAAAGTACCAAAAAGAAGGGATCTAGAATCAAGGGAAAAACTCCTCAGCTAGTGTATCCAATTCCTCCTCAGGAATGTAATCGGAGTCCTCCAGATCCTCTGACCCTAGGTCAGTCTTAGCACCTGTGACGTATAGTCGAGGGTGAGCTAACAACAAAGCCCAACAGAGGAAACAGATCTATTTGCATTTCATTATAAGTAAAGGTTTTCAAAAGATAGAAATCGGATCAAATATAGTTTTCAAATGATGCTTTCCAAAGTAAATCTCCAGTTCTAATCATGAGTCGAAACTAAAATATTCATCTGATGTGTTCAAAATCTTCTGAATTAGCATGCTTCTTGTCTTAAAATTATAACTTAATTTTATCTCCCAAATTTCTTATAGCATGAGAGCGGACTACATGACCGATGGGAAACCCTACTGACCATCGTCGTTCATGAACCCATTTTCTGAAGTGTAACAAGCCCCTACGCTATGAGGGAAACTTGCGCCCAAATATATACCGTCAACACGGTTTGTAGAATCTAGGGCATCGTTCGTATGTACCTCAAATCGAATGCAAATGCTAACTTATATCAAAGCTTATTATTCATAACATATTACTGATTTTTCGAAGTTTTGATTCAAAGTTCTGATTCAAAAATTAACTGAGGTTCTGAGGTTCGAATTATAAAGTTCTTGTTCATAACAAAGTTTCCAAATTTCTGATTTGCATCATATATTCAGGTTCTTATTCATGCTGTTTTCAAATAAATGATCTCAAAATTTATGCTTCTTATCAAATAGTCAAAACAGTCCCTACTTATAATAGAATGCAAATGAAGTGTAGGGTTCCCCTACCTCAACAAAGAAGGTTAAAAAACAAGCATAAGCAGTCCTCACAAAGGACTCCCAATATTCAAAACCTACAAAGATTAACACTCTCAGTGTTAATACAGGACCAAAAATCAAATCCAAAAGCTTGCCGAGAAAAATCCGACAAAAATTTTAAAGGCCAGAAACAGGGCAGAATTCGACCCTCGAATTCAAATTCGTGGGTCAAATTTGAAATTCGATGGTCGAATTCAATTTCGACCCTCGAATTTTAAAAACTGCTTCAAGCTTTAAAACTCAAAAAATCGACCCTCGATTTTCAAATCGATGGTTAATTTCCAAATTCGACCATCGAATTGGAAATCGACCCTCGAATTTCAAAAATCTGCATCAGGCACAAAATTGGAAAATTGACCCTCGATTTTCAAATCGATGGTCGAATTCCAAATTCGACCCTCGAATTCCCTCAGGTCTGTGGTTGTCAAAAATTCCATGTCTGGACTCTTTTCTTTCTTTCTCAACCACAGCCTTCTTATCCAAAAATAAACACCATACACTATTCTAAATAGAAATTGAATTCAAAAGACTGAAGGAGGTTTAAAGGCCTATCTCTTGTAGTTTAAACCGTTGCTTCCGTTGCACCAAAACACGCACCGAAACCAATCTCCAAAGCTTAACGGTTTAGAACTTCAAATCAGTCCATGTTCATAAAGAGGTGGCCATTGGCTCAGCAACCAACAAGATTACACAAAACTTATCTCTCTTCTCTTTCAATGGTTCAAACCAATCAAAATTCAAATATAATTCTAATCAATGGTCGAGATGGGGAGAGGAACTCTCAAGCTCTCAAGATCTAGGATTTAAGATGAGGCAAGGCTTTAGAGGTTTAAAATTTCCAACGAGAGAGAGAAGTTAAACTTCTCTTTCAATCTCTCTTATAACCTAAAAACCAAACAAAACAAATATCTAGATTTTTGTATATTTGCAACTTATCCACTTAATTTGCAAAAGTGTCTCACGTTGAACACATACACCAATCCCTATCGTGTAAGTCATCGATTTAATGACTTGCACACCTCTCGAGACAAATTCTTTTGGTCATTAGTCTTATTATAGCCTTAGCTTACCAAAAATTTTAAAAATTCCTCAATAATTTTCGGACATGCTTACCGAGGTAAACTAAAAATAGGCCAAAATATCAGGGATATTACACGCGTAGGGGCCCAAGATATTATAAGGGGATAGACACAGCTATAATTTACTGAACTAAACTTCAACAAAATTTACTTTCAGTCTTCCTTGTGATGGATTGTGCACTCGAGAAATCTGCTCCCAATTTGCCTCATGTATGTCAGATTGCAACATGGTCCAAAATTTCGGCCGAAATCTTTAGATTTTGGCCGAAATGTCCCGCTTTCGGTGCCTACCAAAACCGCAACAAAACATATAATTTCGGCCCCTTTTAGACCATGGGGAAAATTTTAGGCCGAAATTCAAAATTTCAACCGAAATTTCGGTTTCGGTCCCCACTGAAACCGAAACAACCGAAATTTTGGTTCAAAATTTCATTTTCGGTCCCCACTGAAACCGAAACGAAATTCGAGTTTTTCGATCCTTGGATTGCAGGTTAACACATGTATGGGTGATATGGTATTCATAATTTATTCTATTTAAAGAATTCCAAGTTCCAAACCAAACATCAGATAGCAAGGAAACCATACTTTCCACATATCGCTACGAATCACTCGAATTCACACTAACTTAGATTCCTGATCTCTCAAGAAATTTCTAGGAAGCTGCCTAACAAGCCTTGAGAATTTCAAGCGAATCAACAGCAGCCAACTTTTGATAGCATTGTGAAAGGCTGCTCATATGCTTGATAATCTTATGATCTTGGGGATGCCTCATTAGTCCCAATTCAATAGATTATAGATTTTTACTATTATTAATTATTATTTCCAAAATTGTAACTCGTTTCTTTCACCTCATCTTATCCTTTGATGTGATTGGGTTGGGTTAGAACTAGGGGCGTAGCGAGAAATTTTTGTTGGTGGAACTACAAAGGATAAATATAATGTTAGTAGTTATTTTACCATCGATTTGGGGGCTTATATACAAACAAAGGTTAAATAAGAATTATACTTAAGAGAAACTCTAGAGTTAAATGAGGCCTTGAGCCGATTTGGGGACTTCTACATCATAGATTTGGGGGCAAATTGTAATTCGTTTCTTTCACCTCATCTTATCCTTTGATGTGATTCGGTTGGGTTAAAACCAGGGATGTAGCCAGGAATTTTAGAGTTAAATGGGACCTTGAGCCGATTTGAGGCTTATATACAAACAAAGGTTGTACAAGAACCATACTTAATAGAAACTCTAGAATTAAATGGGGGCTTGAGCCCCACACCCTTCTACGTGGCTATGCCAGTAGTTAGAGTTCTAGATCGTTTTACTTTTTAAAGCTTAAACACTTAATCTCCCAAATTAAAAAAAAACTTGTCTAAGTAGAAATAGAGAATATGGATATGAAAAAAAAAAATGAAACTAAGTTTATTTATTTTTTGATGGGTGGATTGATCCTGAGACCACTAGGTCATAATATTATCAACCAAACATAGGTTTACATGTATTAAAAAGGAATCATGATAACAGAGAGTAATTATTCTTTTTTTTTTTCTCTTTTTACTCTTCAACTCTAGAGTAATTATCTTTACGGAAAATTTTAAAATACCCCCTGAACTTTCACCTCATCATCAATAAGGCACCTACACTATTGATAATGTTACACCGACACCCAAAGTACACTTAAGTTCATCAACTAAGCCCCTACTGTCACCTTTCGTTAATGATTGAACGGAAAAGGCTGATGTGGCATACAACTTAGCAAAATTGACCACGGGGCATCCAACGTGGCGACGTCTTAGCTGAGAAGCCCTGTTGAGGTGACTTGCAATTAATACTCCTTACAAAAAATTGTTAGAGAGAGAGAGAGGGGATTTAGAAATAATCGCTGGTTCTGGTTCTTCTTCCTCTCGCTTGGTCTTCTTCTCCAGCTCCGGGCTTCGAAATCAATCTGCAGATCTTTTTGCATTCTCCAATTTGAAATCAGGACGGTGGAAATGGTTTGGAGTAAGAGAGGCAACCCATTGGAGGTTCCTATCTACAGTAAGTCCTCTAAGATTAGGATTTTCTGCTAGGTTTTTCTCCTAGGGTTTTCTGGTACGTTTTTCTTAATATTTGTAAGGAGTTTTCTACTAGAGTTTTCTACTAGGGTTCATATCTACAATTTCCTCTTTCCTTTTGTTAGAATTCTGCTACGGTTCATGGGGATTAGCCCCTCTTGTGATTGGGATTATACTGAAAATGAAAAATTGCTTTGGGGAATAACATAGGTAATGTTGAATTAGGGTTTAATGACAGAGATAATGCATAATTTCGAGGCATAAAAGAGAAACAAATAATGTGAAACTTTATTTCATAATAGAGGGATATCCAGGGGTATAACAAAGGAAACTTTATTGCATTAAAGAGAATGAGATGTATATTCTTCTGTGGTTCTGCTACCCAATGCTCTCTGAAAATTAAAATGGTTTTGCTCGAAGTTTGCATATCTCTAAGGAATGCAATAAAGTTTCCAATTACATTGCACATGTAGATGATGACAAGAAAGAAATTACCTTTTAAAGTTGGGTTTTGGTGTTTGTTTTCTAATGAAAGGGTGAGGCCCCACCAACCTTATAGGTAGAAACTCTTTGAGGCATATCCAGGGGTATAATAGAGGGGTATATATATATATATATATATATATATATATATATATAATGCATGTCCGTGAAGATTAGCCCACTTTGTATATCTAATTTTGTTAGGTTTATAGCTTTTCAAAATATCTCCCTAAGCTATGCCCAATGTGTATATCAACTTTTGGGATTGCTCTTTCAAATAGAACCAAATTCATCTCTGTCACTCACCGAAAGGCCTTATAGAGCACTTAATTGTAAATACAGTCTCATCCTAAACTGCTCTAAAGAGCAATCCCAAACACAACCTTTATACTTTTTATTCTTTTTGGATCTATTGTATTGTACTTTTTGAAAACATATAATTGCTCATCTATTGTAGTTTTCGAAAAAATATTTATGCATCATTATTGTTACTATACAGATCCAAGTTCAGATTAGTACACAATAAGACTGCACCATGGTGACAAGTTCAAGGGGTATTTTGAAACTTTTCCTTATCTTTATCTTTTCAAAAATATCAACACTTCTCATGAATATTTGTGTCCTTGGAAACAGACTCCTTGTGGTCAACTTCACTAGAAACTTTAGAAGGCGATGAAGTATGAACTGGAGCTTGAAGGTTTTGGGAACCGAAGTCTACAGTAGAAGGAGATGGGGCTTGAAGGTTTTGGGAAGCAAAGTCCACAGTAGAAGCCAAAGGTTGCTGCTCTTCGGCCATTCTCAATGCCGATTCCATAAATCTGTCCATGTACCTAGATTGTGCATCAATGCGTAGTTGCAAATGTTTTTCTACCTGAAATCAACGAAACAAGAATGATGAGATATTAGCAAATTGATCAATTCGACATGAAAACCGAAGGAAAAAACTAACAAGAATCTACCAAGTATAATGTATTTGACTCTTGCACTAAAACTTGTGTTCTAGCACAGATTAAAAAAATCTCAAGTATTTTGTCTACAAGTTGTAGCACATATATGAAACTTACTTCTTCTAAATAAGATTGGCTGGGATTCCCTTTGGTATTCTTTGGCTCCATGGAGACTAGTGAACGTGCTATGGACTAGAGAGGATAGAGAGAGAAAACGTGGGGTGAGAGTTGTTAATTTCTTTTTCACTGAAATAACATAAAATTTACCTCCACCCTTCTCCTATTATATATAGTGAAGAAGCATTAATTATAATATGACAAATATAGGAGTATACAATTAAGGTAAGAACTAAGAAGGAAAGAAAATAATCTAAATTGAATGGTGAAGATACGGCAGTATCCAACGTTGTGCCTCATACAGAAAGTGATAAATTGGGGTCTCTTGCCCATTTTGTAGCATTTAAAAAGTGTTAGGGTAACTCTATTCGCACCTACCAGTTTAATGGTGAGTGTATATGTTGAGAACCGTTGAATGAGATGATGGAAATTGGTTTTTATTGCAATCTTCGACAGAAGGGATCTTGACACCGTGACAGTATCATCAAATACGTTTTATTTACACGCGGCAGAGATCTTTAAAAGTGATCCTAATATAACAAGGCGCTTATCATGCTCAAATGTAGCTTTAGGGCCACTTTTTAAGGATATGTGCCACATGTGTGACACTGGTTGGAGGCATGGAGTAAGTCTCTGCAGTCATGATTTTAAATATCGGCCATATTCGATACATACCGGCCCATATGTATCGGGTTAGACCCCAACCGACTCCATATGGAACCCTGATTTTTAAAAGCTTCCGAAATCGAGTCAAACAAGTCAAATATCCCCTCATAGATGGCCATTTCCTGCCATATCGGATTCATATCCATCCATATCCTGCTCATATTTGGTTATATTATAAAAATGCCATCCATATCCTGCTCATATTTGGTTATATTATAAAAATGCCATCCATGTAAAGTTTCTAATTTTTTTTAAAGATTCCATTTATAAATTTAGGCACAACGAATGAGGTTAGAGGGTCCTCACCCTAATTAGCATTAAACCAAAATATAGAGACAAAGTAGGGCCAAATGAGAGCTTGGACAAACACCCTCAATGACCAACGCAATCCACAGGAGCCTTAAAATATTTTAAAAGAGCCATTACTTGCACTAATAAAGTTGGCCCTTGCACCTTATTTAAAAGAAAGACTTACAAATTTGGCTACCTTGCTATGTGAAAACACCGTTTAAGTCATTTAATTTGAAGGCCATGATTAAATGTAAACGATTAGCACGAAATATAATGTTCATCATGTCATTAAATTTATCAAAATTTATTATCAGATTCAACAGTTCACTATAATAGATCATATGATAAATATCGTGTTTTACTCCAATCTTATGCACCGAAGATCTTTAGATCATGAGCTTCAAATCAAATGGCACAAATTACATTTTCACATATCACATGTTTCTGAAATACCAACTCTTTATTTAAATTCGGTGCAAGGCCCAACTTTCCGTGTGCAAGTAACGGCTCTCTATTTGTAACACTATATAATAAGTTAATAATAGACTTTAATATCAAGATAAACTTTAAAACTCTATATAGTCTATACCAAGGTATAAAAAGTTGGCGGATACCGATACGTATCGCCTATTTCGGCAAACCGATACTTATCAATTGGATGGTTTACATCCACTTATGAGTATGTTTCATTGGGCTGAGAGATTTTGCAATGATAGATTGCCATTTGAGAAATTTAGCTTGATCATCCATGTGTGACACATGGCATAATGACAAATTACACTTCAGTGGTTTGAGATAAAAGTAACACTTTAATGGTCTAAGATCATTTAAACTCCATCTCGTGTTTAAATGTCGATCAGGAGCCATTATCCCAAAAATAAAATATGCATATCTGCCTCCCAACCCGATACGTATTCGATATATCCAATACGTATCGTGTCGGGCCCCAACCGATATGAATCAGACGTGAATTCCTTGCTTGCAGTACACAGGTCATGATTAACCATGTACCGAAATTAGAAATCATGTCTCAAGCATCTTATAAAAAGCTTAGCTACGGCTATCAACAGGTGCAAGTCTGGCATGCAGAATCAAACCAATCGTTGGATCGGGTCAAATCAGGTTTGGCAAAATTTTGGCCTGATCAGGTCTATGTGAACCGATATTTTATACACAAATCAAGGAAATTAAAATGATTTCAAAAGTACCATTTCCATGTACTTTGCCAAGGCATTTATCTGCATATCCAAATGGTTTTCGACCTGTAATCAACCAACGGGAACCCAATTAGAAATTGCCAACATAATTAAAATATGGGTTTTGGATTGGTTACATCCACTTTTGAATCCTTTGGATCCAACGGTTTTAATGAGTGAGTAGATTAACCAAATGGGTACGGCCAAAATTTAATAATACTTTTGAGTAACGCTTTGGAACTTGAACATAAATATAGGAAGATTCACCAAAATGGGCAGCCATTTGAGAATAAGTAGTCCTATATATATATATATATATATATATATATATATATATATATATATATATGTGGCATTAAGTAAACACCACAGAGGATATGTTGTCTCTTAAGTTATCTAAAAAAAATTATCTCTACTTTCTAGAATAGGGATATCTCTAGACTCATATTTGAAATAGTACCCTATTTGGTAAGTTTCTCTTAAAATACATATTTTCTATACATCAATGACCAAGGTAGATTCACACCCAACTCATTCAAGAATGAATAAGAATAAGGCCTCGATTTTAAACTTGGATATATATTTTCTATATATCAATGACCAAAGGTAGATTCACTCCCAACTCATTAATGTCTACGTTTTCATTTGTGTCCAAGTGAAAATCAAGTGACCACGTCACGATTGAGAATATATTATCTTAGAAAAAAAAAAAAAATTCTGAAATTTTTCCTAAATGCCTTTTCTTATATAATCTTTCTTCTCATGAAAAACTCGTGCTCTTACTGGAGATTCATTGCAAATACCTTTTTTCGGTACTTCGGCCCACAATCAGTTTATTCGGGTGATGGCTATGCCGAAGCTTTGTAAATTGATTATCTTTACCTTGTATCGCATTGGGGTATGCCCTTCTTACACTTTTACCTTATTTTTTATTGGGTTCCGTCCTCTAATTGTAACATCCCTAAATTTTGAATTTGCACGTACTGACTAAGCGAGTGTGTCTAAGGTGACACTTTGTATTCGTGTACAACTTCGAAGTAAAATGGACTATTAATGAAGGTTTATTAATGATTTAAAATATATCGGTTGAGATTGGGCCGATTATATTGGGCCGACGATGTAGGCCAATTATTCGAGCCGACTATAGGTACTAATTGGGTGCATGTCTGTTAAGAAACACGTCACCGTTTGGATTTTTCAAATGGGATCGTTTTGGGTCCGTTTGAGCTCGTGTGAGATTTTTAAGACCAAGTTCATACACCATGGTGGTGTTTATTGGCTCAATACCAAATTTGATTGATGAGTGATTTGGGTGTGTAGGCCCCACACCGAACCAAAAGGTCATTTACATAGTAGATGGCACCTTAAATAGGTATGTTCGTTTCAAGTTCTTTGGATAAGGCTAACACCAAAATGGGTGTATGTGGTTACTAGGGGAACTAGCCCCTTTAAGTTATAAAAAGAAAAAAGCAAAGCTTCTTTGAGAAGCTGCAACCGTTTGCAAGTTTGGGGGCTCTTGGGTTTCTACAGAGAGAAAGAGAGAAGAGCTTGAGGAGATCGCGCCATTGACCGTCTGAATGTCAAATCACTCCGTTGAACTACGAGGTATTAGCCTCGTGATTGGTTGGCGTGCCGTGGGGAGTTGTTGATTCAGACATCAATGAGATTTTTGAGATTTTGAATGTGTGAGTTTGACGATAGAGAACCTACCGTTGTGATCACGACGTATGCGATTGGGTGAGTGAAGGGTAGTGCGATTTGAAAGGGAGCTTCACCGTAAGCTTCATTTCGATTCAATCGACGAAAGGATTTTCAAAAGTCGCTCCGAAATCCTAGCTTGGGCGTGAGCTTGTGGATCGAGAAATCAATCAATTTGAGGTATGGAAATCTTGCTAAATTATGATTTAAAGTTGAGTTAGTTTGATTTGTGTTTGATTTATATTTATGGGTGAGAAAGTAGAAGAAGAAAGATGAGATTTGAAAGGAAAATGGGTTTGAGAGGTTCAAACCCGAGTTGGGTGAAATCTGTCAAAAACCGACCGGTCAATTTCCAAATCAATCGGTCGATTTTCACACAGCAGTATGTAATTTGGGTTCTTGAGATATTGATTGGTCGAATTTAAAAACCGACTGCTCGAACTTATAAACCAACCGGTCGATTTTCACAAAGCAGTATGTAATTTGGGATCTGGAGAAATTGATCGGTCGATTTGGAAACCGACTGGTTGAATTTGAAAATCAACTGGTCGATTTTGTATGAGCATGTCGATGCTGTTTTGATATTTTAGCCGTAACGTTTTGCTCCAATCTTCAATTGCTGCGATTCTTACAGTGTTAGAAAGAGGACAGAAATATCTACAACTTTTGTGAATTAACCAACTTGTGAATCAATAGTTTTAAAATTCAAAATTGAGTGAGAAGTTGGGTCAAGTTCCGAGTTAGCATGTTTTGACTGAAGTGCCGATACTACTTTGACATTTTGGGCATAACTTTTTACCCCAAACTCAGAATCGCATGATTCTTGAGGCGTTGGAAAAAGTACAACAAGATCTCCAAGTTTTATGTATTAATCATTTTGTGCATCCAAATATTTGAAGGTCAAAAATTGGGAGGAATGTTACGTCAAATTCTAGGTTAGCGCGAACTTGCTCATTTCTACCTCAATTTTAAGGAAATACGAAGATATGTGGAATTATTAGTGATTAAGATAAACCCTTAATGAAATTTGAATATGATGTGATGTAGGTTAAAAATCAAGAATACTTGTAAGGAAAAGTTGCATTATTTTGCGTGTCTCGTGAACAAGGTAGGGGAAATTCACCATCT
The DNA here is from genome assembly GCA_021018995.1 of Chloranthus sessilifolius. Taxonomy (NCBI): domain Eukaryota; kingdom Viridiplantae; phylum Streptophyta; class Magnoliopsida; order Chloranthales; family Chloranthaceae; genus Chloranthus; species Chloranthus sessilifolius. Next base: position 2,372,218 of record CM037595.1, on the reverse strand, counting down.
AATTGTATTTTTTATTTTATTCATAGATAATATGATGTAAAAGAATGTTTTGTAACTATTTTAGAAAATATGAAAGCTTTGAAGTATGAATTTGTAATTGAACGCATGTGTATGTTCGTTCCGTTGATTTATCGGCTTTCGTTTCGTTTATGTATCTGTTTGTATTTCGTTTCGTATCCGTTTGTGTTTCGTTCCGTTTCCGAATTCGTTATGTTTCTGCTAAGGAAGTTGAATTGAGAACTCTTTGAATATGAAAAATGAGTGGCGGAGAGGAGTTGAGTCCCCGGAGTTTTTACTCTGTTCCTGCTTATAGGATGCTTTGGCCCCTCGCTGATTTGTGATTCGATGTGTTTCTGTTCCCCGTTTACGGGATAATTTTGTCATGCGTTGTGTGCAAAGAGGGGTTGAGTCCCCGAGGTTTTTACCTTGTTCCCGTTATCGGATGCTTTGGCTTTCTGATATATATATGTGCTTCTGTTTTTTGATACGTTCTCGTTTCTTATATACTTCGATTTGATATATTTCCTTCTGATTTGCTTCCGTTTCCAGTTATGTTTTGTTATGATCTATATTCGTCTCCGATATATTTTGTGTCCACTTTGCTTTGTTTTGAAATTGAAAATAAAATATTTGCAACTCTTTTTTATACAAAATTATTTTGAAATACTATCACTGAATCTATGCATTTCGATGATAAAATGTGAATAGTGCTTGAATTTCTTCTACTGAGCTTAGATATAGCTCACCCCGACTATACGTCACAGGTAAAATACTTATCAGGACATTAGACTTGTGAATAGAGGACTTGACGATTGATAAGATTTTCGGGGTCGTAGATTTTGATAAGTTGTGGTGTTGTTAGTTATTGTTCATGCTAGATATTAGAACTAGAGATTTTAATATTATCACATGTATTACCTGCTTAGATTTTTGCATGTATGTGGATATACCAAGTAAATTATGTGTTCGATAACTTAGTCTTACATTGATTTTCTGCCATATGGAAGCAAAGCACATGATCAAGTGCCACGTCTAAGTATAGTTCGATGATCATATATATATATATATATATATATATATATATATATAATTAAATTTTGCTTACTTTCCAAAAATTGAGTTGTTTGCATTGGAGATAATTTTTTCGTTGACTCTTACCATTCCCGGGTGGCTCGCTTTGATATTTGTCTGATTGCTTTCCCAACCTATATTTCTGACACGAAACAAAATAGAATAATTACACTATCAGTATTTCAAGTGTTTCCATCTTAACAGAGAAGCCTAATAAAGTGATTTTTTCGGTTAGCCTCCTCAAAAGTGGAATGAAGTTTAATAAAATGATTTTTTTTTGGTTTGCTTGTGATGAAATGCCAACTTCATTGATGTCATTTGTATAATTATTAGGGAAACTGAGTTGATTTACTTTAGTAATGATTATTAGTTTTTAATATATGCATCATCTTAATGACATTTACTCAAATATCTTTCATGTTACTTCATATTTACTTCATTATAAAAAAAGGAAAAAAAAGAAAAAGGATCCTCTATGGTATATTTTGAGTTTAAATAATATTTTTAAACTACTATAAAAAATGAGATTATTAGCGGCAGCCAAAAACTGTCGTTATTAACAAAAAATACTGTCGCTAATAGTCTTTAATAATTTTTTTGTTAATAACGGTAGTTTTTTGCAGCTAATAGTCTTACTTTTTGTAGTGAACGTTGTTAACTGGCATCCTACATTGTAAGGTTGGCTATCTCACAAAATTTAGACATCCTTCATCCCACGTTGGTAATGTCATAAAAATTGTCTTCACCAAAATATTTGTATAATTAGTTGGCAATATCGCCAAAAACCTTATTTAAGTTCTTATAATGGGTTCATCTGGTTTTATATTTAAACATGGATATAATAGCTTTTCTTTATAATTTAATTCGAATATTATTCATCTTGGCTCATTGGTTGACGATCTTATAATTGAATCTTGATTTATCTTCTGGTCAATCTTTACCTAGCTCATACACATGTGAATGATGAAATTACTAATATTTGTAAACGAAAAAGAGTGAATGATAATTTTTTTTATTGTATAGTATAAACTTTGAGGCCATATATCTAAGAATGATGGAGAAGTTAGCATAAACTTTGAGGCCATATGTTATCTTGAATGGCCTAAGATCCGACCATATAAACTATTATCATTGAAGATGATACTTATCGAGAGATCTATCATTAGTAAATAGAAGGTACCTGTAGGTGACTCTTTAAGTGATGAAGAGTCAGTCCATCCACACCCATCACACTTTGAATAGCTTTGGGTGTTGCTTCTGCAATTAAACTCCAAGCATAAGATTTATTTTCTTAATGTTTAATAGTATTGATTCTATTTGCATCACCGAAACATGATTTAAAATAATACTAGAGTACCTCTATTCATCCCTATTAGATTACTGGTGGGCCCTTACATTGAAAATCGTTGACCGCATTGAATCTGGCAAAAGATGGTGATTGTTTATCATTCCAATCTTATCACACAACATATATTGATATCATGGGCGCGCCATCACAAATTTTTGATTCCATGCGGCACAGATCTCAAAAATTGCCCCCCAAAATCATGTTTGAGTGTGATGTGTGCCATGCGACTTTAGGGTCAATTTTTGGGATTTGTGCCACATGGAATTAAAATCTTTACCGTCTAATGCCACGACCATGGTCTCAAGATCCATTATGTGGAAGATTGGAATGAAATGTAGAAGATTGGAATGAAAAACTACCACCATCATTATCATTTAGAATGAAAAAATACCAGCATCATTTGATTCAACCGAATCAACAAATTTCAATGTTGGCGCCCACAAATTACATTGTAGGAACAAATAGAGGTACCCATAATACTATAGCTAGTTTTTACCCTTCTCAATAAACCTAATTAGAGAAAAGAATGGGAAAAGTTCACCCAAAACTTGAACTGCATAGGAAAAATTATTGGTCTTAGGCCAGATTCGATCTGGGTGGGTCTAAGTCCAACTGATCAACCAAAAGTACTTGACCTGGCCGAGGTCCAGATTGGATCGGGTTAGGTCCAAACTTGAGTAACCAAAACCCGATTTCTAATTGAGTCTGGTATTTGGATCCACTCGCTCAGGGCCAACCAAAACCCAAACTTGTATTATTTTATTGCCATATGCATAAGTGCATTTAATATCTTATTGTGTAAATATTATGAAAGGTTGGGATTTTAAAACCACGTATAAAAGTTTATGGTTAGTAGCCTAAACACAATGCATGCATTGAAATTTTACACCTTTGACCCACATTTTAAAGGTGAAAAATTAGGGTACCTAAGTTCACGCCATGTGATCTTTGAGGGCGCCTATGTTCGAGACCCCTGAAACCTGTTGACTGCTTGAAATCAGATGATGGAGATCGTTTTTAACCCCAATCTTTCAGACATAGATCCCCCAAAAGAGGCCCTATAATCACATGACTCACATCACACTCAAACAAGATTTTATGACCATTTTTTGGGGATCCGTGTCACATGGAATCCGAACTAGATCGTTTGATGGAACGCTCATGGTCTCAAGATCCATCTTGGAAGAATATTGGGGTGAAAAATGATCTCCATCGTTTGATTTGAAGTAGTTAATGGGTTTGGGGGTTCTTGAATGTGGGCGGCCTTTGATGTCACGTAGCAATGAACAGAAGCGCTCAAAAATGATCCTTTTTTATCTTTAAATGACACCTCACCTTTGTCATGTACTATGGCACATGATCCTCAGGTTAGGTGTCTATGCTAGGTCTCGAAATTGTACATAAATAATCCCTAAAACTATACTTTGTTATGCATTTGGTAAATCTAATTTTATGCTTCTAGTATATTTTATATTTTATAAGTTTGAATGAATATTTACAAGAATTAGGCTTTATACCAATAAAAAGTAAAAGTTTCAAGCTTTCTAATAAGCTAAAAAACGCCCAAATCGGAGTTGTATATCAAAAGTTATGAGGAAACAAAGTAAAAAGAAAAATGTAGGAAAATAGTTATCTCGACTAGTCGAGATTGGTCTTCTTTTAGGACTATCTTTCTTATTTTTTGTCAAGGTACTAGAGCCTTATGAATCTATAAATAAGGACCCTAGGGTTAGGTTTAGGGAGAGAGTTTTAGGATAATATAATTTCTTTTGTTTTCTAGGTTTTATATTCTTTTAGATTTGTGAGAGTTTGCAATATTCAAAAGATTCACTATAAAAAATAAGACTAGTAGCGGCAGTTTTTAGCAGCCAAAAATTGCTGCTATTAACAAAAAAAATTATTAAAGGCTATTAAGACTATTAGGAGAAGTTTTTTTGTTAATAGCGGTAGTGTTTGGCTGCCGCTGATAGTTTTAATTTTTGTAGTGATTGTAAACCATCGTTTTATGATCAAATCAGATAGTTGTACTCTAATGATGAACATCAGAGCAACAATGCAAAACCAGTTTCCAAAGTTTGGGACCTTTTGTAAATGAAAGATAAGTTGTAACGGTGTAACTAGCAACCACGTGTCATGTGGCATGTGATCTAGCATTTAACGCATGGATCGTCATGCGTTCAAATGCATATTGCGTCAAAGTTGGAAAACTTTAATGCACCAAGTTTGGATTATAAATCTATATTTGACTAATAATTTAAGACAAAAAGGTCTAAAATACTCTTTTTTTCTTAAATGATGATCTACCAGGGTATCTGAAAATAAAGAGCTGAGAAAAATGATTGTATACAACATATTTAGTGATTCAAATCATTATAAACTAAACTCCAATGTCATAAAAGTAACAAAAACAATTAGTTTGTGAAAAAGTAACTTATATTTAAGAAAACTAGCTAGAGAACTAACTATTTGGTCGTCCAAGCCGGGTGACTACGTCAACAAATCGCTCATGAAGATCTTTAGTCCATCGAAGCCGAGGAGTAGGCTCCACACTACCACCCACGCTTCCCTCTGCATGGGCTTGTCTACCATGAACCTCTTCCTCTGGGAACCCATCTTCATTACCTTCATTGTTATTAATCAATCGAGGATCCATGTAAAATATAAAAGAAATAAATAACCACTACTATAGTGGAAGAAATAGTTCAAAGAGATTGAAGTAGCTTTCTGGTCTATTGAATTGGGGTGATTGAAAGTTGAAATCAAGTGAGATTGGTGATGACAACTTAGAGGAGTAATAAACACTACCAGGAGGCAAGCAGGCTATCGTTAGGGAAGACACAAAGGTGGAGAAGCTTTATGGCTAGTGCTCCCTATATATAATAAAACCTTTCCTATTTTGCAAGCACGGAGAAATCGCGATTACCAAATTTAACACTAGTGCATTGAATCTCATCCTTATCACAATTGCCCTAGTTAGGCAATGCCAGTACTACTGTATCCTGAGCGGTTCGTATAAGAAAATTACCCTAGTTGGGAAATGACAATGCTGTCATATCCTGAACGGGTGGCATCAAGAAATTGCCCTAGTTGGCAAATGTTAATATTATCGTATCTTGAACGGGTCGCATCAGATAGTGCATAGTATTATTAGTCGATAAAAGATTACCTTTCCTTTCTTGGAGAAGATCTTCAAAGATTTCAAAGTAAATGCTTTGTGAAATTTCAAATTTGAAACAACAAACGGCCTTGAGAATCTTCGTACTAGACTCCCCCCCCCCCCCTTCCTACTGTTCCTCCTCCTCAAGATGGTCATAACATGGCCATGAATGCATCCTCTAGTGGCTGTGAAAAGACAACATGTCAAGGAAGATCAATGGACATCATTAAATACACGAAAAATAATAAGTCAAAGAAGACCAACGGATATCATGAAATATGTGAAAATCAATTAGCCAGAAAAGATCAACAAACATAATGAAATTCTTGAGAATATATTAAAGAAGGCCAACAGATGAAAGTCAACAAGTCAAAAAAATGTGATAGATATAAATGAAACTCGTGAAGTCAACATATAAAAAAGGAGCAAAAATATTACAAAAATTGTGAAAATCAATAAATAAAAAAAGAACAACAAATGACATGTAATCTATGGATCAGTCAAAGAAATCCAATAGATGAAATAAACATCCGTAAAAGTCTGCAAGAGGATTAGCAGTTATGATAAAGATCTATGAAAGTTAACAAGTCAAAGAACTTGAATGGTTACAATAGAAATATTGTATATCTGATCGATAAGTCAATCGGATTAACAGATAAAATTAAATCCAATTACCTCCTATTCTCTGGAGGGTAATCGCTCATATATTATATTCTAAAGAGGATCCTAAAAGATATTAGAATATCAAAAAGATGTCTAAGATGAAGAAAAAATTAATGAAAAAGTCTCCTATGAATAAGATTAAAGAAATCTTTGCATAACCTATTTTAATTTTTCAACATCGGCAAAAAAAGTTATCACAAGTTATGATAACATCAAAGACTTATTGTAACCACAAAAAACCAATCTCATAACTCTTATAAAATTCTATAAGATAAGGGCATTTCCCTTATCCAAGAGGAAGAGAACAAGACAATTTATGGAAGCACTACTAAAAGTTCTCTAGCTTGAAAATTATCTTCTTTAAAAAAGTTACTCTTAAGAGTGTTTAGAGTATGGCAACGACATTGTGTCGCCCTTTCCACTACCTGTGTCATATTAGGGTTTGCCAAAACTAAATATTAACAGTGGTGTGTGGACATATTTGTAAACTAGTACTCCGACATACTTTAAATCAATAATTGAGAGTATAGATTAACATAAATTTATACAATCAGTGATCAAATTTCTCAATAATTTAGGATGAAATATTAAAGGTTGTGTACAGACCGATCTGTAAATCAATACTTACAAAACACTTCAAATCAATGATTGAGAGCATAGATTCACAAAAATCTTTATAATCGAAGTATAGATTCGTTAAAATTTTAAAATGAATGGTCAAAATAAGCTATTGAAGAAAGTGTTTAGATAGATCTATAAATTAGCACTTTGATATACTTCAAATGGATGATTGAGAGCAGAAATTCAAATTCGACATGTCATCACAAGCCCAAAATACCATAAGTCCCACAAGACCTAAGCATCTAAAGCCTCAAAAGTCTAAACCCCTAAATCTTCTTAAGGCCAAAATACTCAAATCGAAAGCCTCACAAGGCCCCAACGCACAAAAACTCATCAAGTCAATAGAAAAATTGTGTAAAGCCGAAAACCAAAGCCCACAAAGGCCCACATCTTCAATGCATGTCAAGGCTTCAAGTACCAATCAATTTCAATCACAGGTACAGTACATATATTTTTTTCAGTCACACGTACAGTGCATATAGTTTTTGCAATGCAACAAAGGATGATTTGGATTTAAGTGATCACCCTCTGTAGCACATTATACCACTATACGTGAAAATTGTATCACAATGAGAATCAGATTTGTTACGTTGGATTAAATATTCCAATAATGTGACAACGCGATATTTTCCCAACCTAAATTTTTTTGAGACATATTTTTTTTGTTCTTCAAACATTAAACCAATTGGGAAAACTCGAACCGTCAGATCGCAGAAAATAATCTAAATATAGAATACTTGGTACATTCACACATATTGCGAAAATCAAAGCAGTTATAACATAATTGGCAGAACTAAATATCTCACTTCTATATAGATACATGATTGGAGAATTAAAACAAACCACCAGTGATGACTAACCATCACCAAAACAGTGGTATATGCATATGTACAAACATTGAATATCTATAATGTACCAAGCTCAAATTTCGGAAGTCAAATCCAATTGAGCTTCTCCCTCCAATAGATAACTTGAATTCTCCTCAAGTCCAAGGTCCCGATCAAGAACTACACTTGTGACGTATAGTCGGGGTGAACAAACAATCTAAGCTCAGTAGAAGAAATATCAACAACAATTACATATAATCATGTCAATACATAAAATTGATGACCGATTTCAAAGAAGAAGCAGATTAGATATTCAATGACAGAACAAAAATGATAACAGAATAGATATTCTATGACAAAAACAAAAGCTCATATTTTCCTATTCACAATATACTATTCAATAATTTAATGTTCGAGGTTCAAATTCCATCATTCACTGTTCAATGATTCCATGTCCATTGTTCACTGTGTACGGAATTCATTCATTCGTTCACTACACTCACAATATTTACTACACTAATAATGTTCACTTATGTATGTTATGCAATGCGTACAGATAACCACCATCTCAGTCCACTATGTATGCTATAAAATGCGTATAGATAACTGCCATATCAGTTCACTATGTATGTCATTCACTGTGTATATTCTGTATTGATAATGGTCGTACCGGTCCACTATTCCACTATGTTTTGTCATTCAAAGCACATTTACAATCTCTCATTCTTACTCAATTTCCAAGTTTAGATTCAACTTCTGACTCAAAGCTCATATTCAATTCCTGTTCATATTCAGACTTTCAAGTTCATGTTCTGATCCAGATTTACAACTTTGATTCAGATTCAAACTCAACTTAGATTCACCTCCTTATCCATAGTTCAAAATTTAGCTCCTTATCCATAGTTCAAACTCAACTTAGATTCACCTCCTTATCCATAGTTCGAGATTTACAACTTTGATTCAGATTCAAAGTTCATATGCAAAGACTCATAGTTTAGATTCATATGCATATCAGATTCAAGGTTCAAGTTCAAACCGAAAAGTTCAGGTGCAAATGGAAATGAAATTCAGAACAAGTTCAGATCTATTATTCGTCGTCAAAGTCACGTTCTAAGTTCAGAAATATAGATTCATATTTATATCAGATTCAGAGTTTGGATTCAATTACTTACATAGTTCAAAATTCAAAACTCAGAAAGCAAAGAGTTCATGGTTCAAAGTTTCAAATTGACATTCTAAATTCGAAGAGTTCAAAACGAAAATGAAAGTTCAAAGTTCTGAGATTTTAGTGCAATTAAACGAAAGTTCCATAGTTCAAATACAGTCCGATTACATCACGATATCTATGAATTCAAGTCAAAAATGTAATTGATAGTGAGTTTCCCCTACCTTAAACTAGGATCCGTTCAAAGCGATCCAAAGGTCTTCATCCGGATCTCCCGTTCATAACCTAGATCACATCAAGGTTGTACTATGTGTGAATAGTGTCAAAAACAAACAGCTCAAAGCTTCTTAGAGTTTTTTCAAAGAAAAACTGAAAGCAGACAGAAACAGGAGAAATCGATCGATTAACTTCCTAATTCGATCGTTCGATTTCAAATTTGAACGTTCAATTTCTTCAGAAACTTTGCTTGTCAGCTGAATGAAAATTGATCGATCGATTCTCAAAATTGATCGTTCGATTTAAAATTCAAACATTTGATTTCTTCATAAATAAGATTTGTTTATCAGTCCTGTAAAAATCAATCAATCGATTTTCAAATCGATCGTTTGATTTCGACAGATTTTGTTGCCCTTCGGGCTTCTTCTTCCTCGATCTCTTGCCCCCAAATTTCAAAGGCTCTTCATTCATTTCTTCACGCACTCGTTAATCTAAGTCTAGAACATTTAATATCACATTAAAATCTTAATTTAATCTTCAAAATAAGAGATAGTTCACTTTTTTAAATCACACGTTCGTCGTGTATTTTAGGCGGATATCGAGCGTCATTTCTTCCACACGAAGCGTCTTTGAGAGAGCCTCTCGGCGCTCAAGCAGATTAGCTCCTCTCTTAGCACGTGACAAAACCCTTGCAAGATCTACCAAGTTTGGGACTTCGAAATATCCAAATCAAAAGAGGGTTTGAAGGAGACGGATATTCCTCTCCTTCACGGATTCCAACAACATCAAAGATTGGCGATCTCTCACGATAACAAACCCGAATAAAGAAGGTTAAACAGAATGCCAATGAATGACGATTCGAGATGGCGAAGAGGGCACGATTGTCTTCTCTCTCTCTCTCTAGAAACCCAAAGTCCCAAAGGTTAGCAACCAATAATGGCTTCTAACGGAAGCCCTACCTTTTATAAACAAAAGGGGGATGGTTCCCTTATGAAATTCATACACCCCTTTGGGTGTTAGTTCTTATCCGAAAAACTTGTTTCCGCGTGAAACAGATACACCTAAGCGAGGTGTTTCATGTTTCACCAAAAGATCTTTGGTTCGGTGTGGAGCTTGCACACCTAAATCACAGATTACACAGGATTTAGCGTTAAGCCAATACACAACCATGGTGTATAAACTTTGGCTCAAAAGCCCTACACGAAGCTTAAACGGACCCGAAACGACCCCGTTTGTAAAATCTCAAGCGGTGATGCGTTTCTTAACGGACACGTAACTAATCAGGACCTATGGTTTCAAAAAAAATTTGGGATGTTACATTCTTCCCACCTAAAAGAATTTTTTTCCTCGAAAAATTTATCTTGTTACATTTGGTGTGTATCTTAGTAATTGGTTGTTACCAACCACCTGCTAATGATCGTCTCAATATTTAAACCAGTATCACAAGAAATCTAAATCATTCATTTACAAGAAATCTAAACCATTTATTTACAAGGCTAATCACCACCACCACAAAAGTTTACTACTTATTAACTTACACCAAAGATATCCATTTTCTCATGGAGTTCATACAAGGTGTAAACCCAACTCTTGAGTTTGTGGCCGATTTGTCGTTTGGGCATCATTGTGGGTTAAGAGGCCACTGAGTAGCCATTTCGTTCCTTATTTTGGGATAGTCTCTTATCCGATATCCAACCTGTCCACATTTGAGGCATGCTCCAAAAGCCCACCAATCATTCATCAGACTATGTAGTCCTCCACACCGTGCGCAGGACTCAACCGATGCTGATGAAGTACTGCATGAAGGTTGTTACATCCCTGACACGACAACAATAGTAGGGTGTGAAAGGCGGAAAGGCCTCGAAAATATAGGTGTGGATGGTCTTGAGTAGGTAGTCTGAGCAGGTTGAATAGGTGTTGGCATCAGTAGTCTCGGTTCCATGCCTATCTGCTTGGAAGCATAATATTGTGCTTGACTTGTCTCGCTCCTATTCTGTTGATCTCTCCTCTGATACATCTTCTCGATGTCTTCCTCGGCGATACGTGTCTTGGCCATTACCCCTGCATTCGTTCTTAACTCAAATGGTGAGACTCTCTCCTGGATGTCAAGCCGTAAGCCACGTTGAAACTTCTTAGCCTTCATCAATTCTGTGGCCACACGTTGAGGTGCGAACCTCAGCATGTGGATACGCCGACGGCTAGAATTTAGGTGCCGTCGGTGTAGGCAGGATTTGGGCCAACCCCTAAGAGCTAACCCGATGCCCACGACCCACTCAAACGGGCCACTATATAAGTTACGCCTCCCTTCAAACGAACCCCCTTCTCCCTAACCAACGAACTCCCTTCCCCCTTCTCCCTTCTCCCTTCTCCCTTCTCCCTTCTCCCTTCTCCCTTCTCCCTTCTCCCTAACCCTTATCCCTTCTCATGATCGAACTCCCCGCATTCCCTCTCACTCAAACCATAAATCCCTCTTGCTCAAACCCCTCTCGCTCAAAAATATTTTGCTCAAACCCTAAATCCCTCTCTCCTTCTCACTTCTCCGTCAATGAGATTTGGAAACCCTAGCTTGCTTCGTCGCCGCATCAGTCACTCGCAAGAATCAGATTCAACTAGTAAATATCTTATTTATTTATTTTTTATATTAATTTTTACTCCTTTTTTCCTCTTATTTATACGTCGATTTCTTTGTTATTTGTTATGTATGTGCTCATTCGAGGCAGAGATCGATCCTTTGGAGACATCTCCGTAGCAGCTGCCATCGTCGATTCTACTTCTTGAATCACCACAATAGTGACGAGGGACTGAGGTTCTCATCCTTTGGAAACGTCTCTGCAGCCGTTGCCGCTGTCGATTCCGGCGTTAAGCGTCCAATGGAAGGTTAGGGTTTTCTTCAACTTCATTCAATTATGTTTTCTTTTTTCTTGATTTGTATCGATTATCTGGAATAATTTGATTCAATTTTCTGATTTTCTGATAGGTTTTTGGTTGCCGGTTGATGTTTTGGCTATTCTTTTGGTGAATGCTTCGGTTTTCAATAGGAATGGTAGTCATTATTATTTTTCCCCATTCTCTTAGGTTATAATTGGCGATTTCTAAATATCATATCATATGGTGATGCTTTATAGCAAGCCTAAACTCTAAATTATTCATGATTTATTAAGAAATGGAACAAACTCTAAATTATTTACAAATTTTCGAGCCTCTAATTGGTTGTAGTCAATGATCAAATGTTATCAATGCTTTCTTATATGTGATCGTGATCAATTACCATTTAATTGTTGGTTAAATTGAGGACTTCAAGATTGGTGGAGATGAATTTTCAAATTTTTTTTTATAAAAATGATCCAAGCAATGCACCCGATGTCCATGTGGCATTGAAACAATGTTTTGGGTACCACTTGAAACCTCATGGAGGACCGACACTTTTCCTATATATATATAGCATTTGAGGGAGTTATATTGTAGGAGTTCATGGAAATCAAGAATGAAAGATTAGTGAATAAGCGTGAGAGCGAGTTTGGTGTTGATCAAAGACCATTGCAATATGCGTGCACAAGAGGTAGGTGTCCATGTGACTCTCTGCAGTGTTCTGAGATATGTAGCAAATGGAATACTAGCTAAAATAGAGAGAGACGTCATTTTGTGGATATGAAATGAAAAACTATATATTTTCTTCTATTTTTACTACAGTTTGCTTTTTATCTCATGCAAGTAAAAAATAGTAGCTGCTCTTCTTTTCATCTTCTATTTTAAAAAGTGAATCCCAATCAGCACATGGATTGTTTAAAAAAACAGTAGCTGAATTGTTTTAAAAAAAAAATCTTTTTTAAAGATAGAAAGAGATATTTCAAATGATGAAAAATAAAACTCTCAAACCTCTCTTCATAGATAATCACATTGCTAAAGTTTCCTTATAACTATAGGTTTGATGATTGTAACTAAAATATGGAGGGTTATTTTGATTATAAAATATAATGTATATATAGAGAGATATACGGGCGGACTTATCAGCTTTAATAGGATAAGCCCTTACCCCGCTTGAAACACAACAGGCATTTAGTTATATAACAGCCCATTTAATTGTTGGTTAAATTGAGGGCTTCAAGAGTTGGCAACTCTTCATAGACAAAGGCATCTAACTGACAGCGAACACAACAGTGTTAAGTAAATAGAAATGTTTTATAATAGTTGCTGTGAATGTGATTACTTTGCATCACTACTCATTGGCATAATGGATTTTCCCCATCTACTTCCTTGTACTTGTTCCATTTCTTGTATGTAATTAGGGCTGCAAAAGGGGTTGTCTGGGTTAAGGACCAATTAAGTTAAAATATAAGATAGAGAGTCGAATCAAATCGTGTTTGATTCGGGTCAAGAAACTAGAAAAGAATTCGACGTGTTAATAAATAGTTGGTAAGATATCCTATACCAACTATTTTAAGAAGTGCGCTTACCATAGTCCTTGGCATCCTTATAGGAAAGAGTTCCATCATGGAATGTTCATTTCCTTTCGAATAAAAATATCTTACTTCTACTATTATTTGTGTTAGTGTGACGGCCTGACTTTTCCAATCCCTAAGGTATAGGAAAGGCCGGTTCATCAACTTATTGATTTCTCAATAAGCCGAACAAACAAAAGCCGGCAGCATAACAAAGATCTAAAGACAGAGGCAAAGCATATAATAGTTCAAAAACAGAAGCTTTTTAACAACAAAAATACATCACTATGAGGAACCAAGAAGAACCACCGGTGATGGCCAATGCAACACCTAAAATAGTGGTTCACAATAATAGTTCCTCGAGTGATATCAAAAGAACCAAAATAATGGCCTAGGGCCCAATATTCAAAATAATATTATGACAAAAGTACCAAAAATAAGGGATCTAGGATCAAGGGAAAAACTCCTCAGCTGGTATGTCCAATTCCTCCTCAGGAATGTAATCGGAGTCCTCCAAATCCTCTGACCCAAGGTCAGTCTCAGCACCTGTGACATATAGTCGAGGGTAAACTAACAACGAAGCCCAATAGAGGAAACAAATCTATTTGCATTTTATCATAAGTAAGATTTTCAAAAGACAGAAATAAGATCAAATATGGTTTTCAAATGATGCTTCGCAATTTAAATCTCCAGTTCTAATCCTGAGTCAAAATTGATAACATAAATCTGATGTGTTCGAAAATCTTCTGATTTAGCATGCTTCTTGTCTTAAATTTAAAACTTAATTTTATCTCCCAAATTTCATATAGCATGAGAGCGGACTACGTAACCGATGGGAAAACCCTACTGACCATCGTCGTTCATGAACCCATTTCTAAAGTGCAACAAGCCCCTACGCTATGAGGGAAACTTGCGCCAAAGTAATACCGTCAACACGGTTGGTAGAATTTAGGGCATCGTCCGTATGAACCCTAAATCGAATGCAAATGCTAACATATATCAAGGCCTATTAGTCATAACATAATACTGATTTTTCAAAGTTCTGATTCAAAGATTTAACTGAGATTCTGAGGTTCGAATTACAAAGTTCTTAATCATAACAAAGTTTTCAATTTCAGATTTGTGTCATATATTCAGAGTTAAATTCATGATGTGTATAACAGAATTCCAAAATTTATGCTTCTTAAATGAACAGTCAAATCAGGTATACTTATAATTCAATGCAAATTAAACATAGGGTTCCCCTACCTCAACAAAGAAGATTTAAAATCATGTACAAGCAGTCCTCACCAAGGACTCCTAATAGTCAAAACCTACATATATTAACACCCTCAGTGTAAATATAGAACCAAAAATCAAACCAAAAGCTTGCCGAGAAAAAAATCCGTCAAAAATTTCAAATGCCAGAAACAAGACAGAATTCGACCTTCGAATTCAAATTCGTGGGTCGAATTTCAAAACTGCATCAAACTTTTAAAACTCAGAAAATTGACCCTCGATTTTCAAATCGATGGTCGATTTCCAAATTCGACCCTCGAATTCTCAAAATTGCATCAGGCCTCTAAAAACATATTTCGACCTTCGATTTGAAAATCGACCCTCGAATTTTGCTAGTTCTGTGGCTGTCAAAATTTTTATATCCGGATTCTTTTTTTTTTTTTTTTTTTTAACCACAGCCTTCTTATCCAAAAATAACACCATTCACCATTCTAAGCAGAAATTGAATTCAAAAGACAAAAGAAGGTTTAAAGGCCTACCTCTTGTAGTTTAAGCCGTTTCCTCCGTTGTACCAAAGCACGCACCGGAACCAATCTTCAAAGTTCAACGGCTTAGATCTTCAAAACAGTTCATCATTCTAATGAGGTGGTCACTACCTCAGCCACAACAAAATTATATAGAACTTCTCACTCTCCACATCTCTCTTCTCTTTCAATTGTTCAAACTGATCTGAAATCAAATACAAGGCTAACTAATGGTTGAGATGGGGAGAGGAATTCTCAAACTCTCTAGATCTAGGATTAGAAGATGCAAGGCTTAAGGACTTAAATTTCCAACGAGAGAGAGAAGTGAAACTTCTCTTTCACTCTCTCTTATAACCAAAAGCCAAGAAAAAATAATATCTAGATGTTTATAATTGCAACTTATCCACTTAAGTTAAAAACATATCCGGTGCTAAACACAAACACCAACCTTATTGTGTAAGTCATCACTTACATGACTTACACACATCTTCCGACAAATTTCTTTTGCCACAAGTCTTATCATAGCCTTAGCTTACCAAAAATCCATAAATATCCCTCAACAGTTTTTGGACACGCTTATCGAGATAAACGAAAATAAGCCAAAATATTCAGGATATTACATTCACCCCTCCTTAGAAATTTTCGTCCTCGAAAATTGAATGCATCACATACCATATAACGAAACGAAAAGGAAACATGGGTCACCGTGTTCCAATCGCGCAGGGCACGCAAGTCAAGGGATGGGATCTGTAGTAACATGGATGTACTACATGTGGCATCATAAGGGCCATAGTGGATTGCATCCGTACATGGATGCCTACTCCCCAAGTGTTACATGTCGGGAGACCGATGCACAGTGACTCATGAAAGCAATAAGGATAACAAAAACCCACCATAGCAAAACAATAATAACAAAACGACAGAGATAGCAAAGCCACACCGATAGGACATGTCCACAGAATAAAATCCAACCCACATAGGTAGTACAAAAGAAGACTAAATATACCCACAACATAAGAAAGACATCCCATAGGGAATATGTAACAAAATTAAAACCCACATAGCATGTCAAACCCATATAGCAAATATATACAAGACTTAAACATAGAGAGTATCCAATCCACAGCGCAAAAACAGAAATATAAAAGATAACAAAAAGAAGGACCACCAGGTCCTAAATAATCCATGCTGTAAAAATAAATACAGGCCCCATCACATCCAAAATAAACCATAGCCCCCCCCCCCCCAAGCAACGATAAAAATCCCCGACAGTAGATGGACCGGCCTGATCCTGATCATCAGCTCCCTCATCAACATCGTCACCCGCATCCTCACCGGCCGTAGTAGGCATACTGGGACCGGCGCCCGACATGGAAGGGTGATAAACTGAGGCACGTAGTCGGCCATATTCGTAGTATAATCGTCGGGGAACGCGTGCTGCATCAGGTAAGAAAGAGCGCCTCCATGAACATCCAACTCCTGACGCATAGAGCGGGTATTGTGACAGCCCGGATTTCGACACCCCAAAACTCGTGCCATCAGCACGATCATCTTGACCGTGCCCCTTAGCTATGCATGGGACATTGGTATATCAAGAAACGAATTGAATTGAAATAGTAATTGAAGCTGCGGAATTAAATTATTATATGAGCATTTCTCAAAATACAATTCTACCCTCATGCCTCTACATGAACGGAGAACCGATCCAAACCATCAATGATAGTTAATCATCACGGATGGTTCGCCCAAAAGAATTATCCCAAATCTATGTATATACATTGTTTAATCAAAACAAGGCTTGACATACCAAGCCGTACAAAAATCTCTCAAAAACCCTTAAAGCTGCACAACGGAGTCCTCTAGAAGAAATCCTCAGGAGGTGGCTCCAACTCGTCACCAGGTGCTAGGTCCAAGTCACATTGGCGTCTCCCAAGCCTCGGCAACTGCTAGTAGTGGACCTGCGACGTATAGTCTATAGGGTGAGCTACATCCTAGCTCAATAGGGAACAGAACACAGTTGAACATATAAATTATCACTCACATATATTCTATGATATGCCATGCATGATGTGTCTATGCAGTTACTGATGAAAAATAGTTGAAAAGCATCACGTTTTACTGGTAGTTTACTCATGTCTTTTACTTATTCATGAATGATGCTGAAAAGGCCTAAAGCAAAACTTAAACTTTCAACTTAAGTAATCCCTGAGCAATATAGCATCAAGCCCCGATGAGATACCCATCATCGTCATCTATATAGACAGTTTTAAACGTATTCCCTGGGAATACAATTAGTACCCAAGCCCCTTTCCCCTGGGGATTGGTGGCGGGGTTTCACTTGTCTCAAATCAACACACCTAGGGTGTGCTTACTGTGTACGGATAAGCCTCCGCACTGGCCTACGGTTTTACCGCCGTATCGGTCACGGATATCCTGCCGTGTCAGTCGTGGATATCCCGTCACGTCAGTGGGGTACCCTATCAAACCTCAAATAACAAAAGTATCAGGTGCTTTACATATAGTTATTCACCGTGTAAGTGTGCTATCTTATATCAGTTAGGCCCTATCAAACATGATTCAATCTTGGATACATCCCTGGGATGTGTCCATTCACTTGCATCACACCTGATGCTCTTATCTCTTTACTTCCTCATCCCCTGGGGATGGCTCATTATAATTACTCTTATTGCTGTCACACACACACACTTTTCACAAACTCTTAAGCAATAAAATATTTTGAATTGAATTCCATATCACTACATACATGCTCTTGCAAAATAAAATACATGTTCAAGGTGTTCCCTACCTTAAGTCTCTGTCTGATCATGCATCAAGGTCCCACGTGGCTCCTTGTGCCCAAGCTCACACGTACCACCTATGGTACCACATAACGTGTGAAACACATCACTAAAGATGTAATAAAGAAGGTCCAAGACCCTCCAAGAATCTTAAAGTCAAACTCAAAAGTCAACATAAACTGGCACAGTCAATTAATCGAGCTCCAAAATCGATTAATCGAATCTGATTCGATTAATCGATTTCCAAAATCGATTAATCAAAATTCAATATCGATTAATCGATTCTCAAATCGATTAATCAAGATTCCCATTCGATTAGTCAAATTTCTCTATTCTATCCAGTCGATTCTCAATTCGAGTAATTGAGTTTCCAAAATCGATTAATCGATCCCAAATCGATTAATCGAAATTATAAATCGATTAATTGAACTCTCATTTCGATTAGTCAATTTCTCCAAGCTCTTTTCTTTTCTCCACTGGAGTTCACTGTAGGTTCCCAGTCGATTAATCGATACCCAATTCGATTAATCGAAATTCAAAGTCGATTAATCGAAAATCAATTCGATTAATCGAGATCGAGGTCCTATGACTTTTCAACTTCTTGGCCAAAATCGATTAATCGAAACTCAATTTCGATTAATCGAAATGGCCAGATTCAGCCCCCTTTTGGCTGTTCTTCCCAATCGTTTTCCCTTTCTTTTTCCTTCATTTTTCTAAGGATAAAGGCTTAGAATCTAACCATAATCTAACCTTTTAATCTATGCATTTAAACTAGAAGAATTTTACCTTCAATCAATCTCAAATTGATTTAAATCAAGTGGTTGGAAAGGCTAGGGTTCCAGCTTTGGCTTGAACGGATCCTTCGCGTTGAATCGGTCTCTTTAATGCTTGAATCCCCCTTCCAATCACTCACAATAACTCCTTGTTCAACCCTCTTTACTCCTCTCTCTCCCTTCTTTACTTCTCTCTCAACAACCTAAAATACAGATTTAGGGTTATTAAACCCTTTTATCTCTCCTCTCACTTGTGTGTTGAGCACATGCACCGCGATAGGTGTATGTGACTTCGCATTTACATCACACACCACACAGTCAGTCAAACTATCACATCTCATCCGTTCATCACACTCTATGCTAACTATTGAACTCTTAATTGGTCAAACCTGTGACCAATCGGGCAGGGATCCCGAGGTCACTGTTTAACGTGATTTTTTTCTGGATATTTCAGGTATGCTGGGTGAGCTCCTGGATCTGGTGGCTCATCGCAGTCATCTGGCGTGTAAACTCCGTGAGCATAAGGAGGTCGCTCTATGGGGGCTGAGCAGGGGCAGTCGTCTCAGGGGCAACACGTGTAGGGTCCTCATCATCA
This sequence comes from Chloranthus sessilifolius, assembly GCA_021018995.1. Taxonomy (NCBI): domain Eukaryota; kingdom Viridiplantae; phylum Streptophyta; class Magnoliopsida; order Chloranthales; family Chloranthaceae; genus Chloranthus; species Chloranthus sessilifolius. Next base: position 2,352,803 of record CM037595.1, on the reverse strand, counting down.
TCTCTAGCTGCTGCATTAGGTACCACTGGGTCCTTGGGAGTCTTCACAAGTCGACTGTAGGTTTGACCCCAATTGACAAGTTTATACATTTTTCGACCGTCAGTAGATTTTGGTTCGGTAGGGGGAATCTCATATGCGGGGCCCGCTCGGTAGTTCTCAATCATCACAGAAATCAAACGGGCATAGGGAATGCCCTTCTTAGGTTTCTTCACTTGCATGCCCAATTTCTCACGGGCTTTAATAATTCCCTTCAAAAGGACCTCAGGAGCACTAAACCATCTCTCCTTGTAAGCAGCAAACAAAATTTGTTGTAGGGGACCGGTGCGCTCGGATTTATGACCAAAGGGGTAAAGGGCGGCCTTGAAAATTTTATCCAACAGCCACATTGACTCAGGCATATGTATGCGGACAATGGATTTACCGGACCCACGACGACCCTACGTCATTTGGGTAATCACATCCTTAAAGAGGGCTGGTTTGGAGAAAGGAGGACCCAAACCCATAGTTGTAGAGTGTTTCAGCGGGCAACGTAGTGCCACAGCCATGTCCTCGAGGTCAAACATGTAATCTCGCCCATCAATGGAAGTGTAAATTTTCTTCCCATCCTCGCGGCGCATATGCTGGTAAAACAGGCGCACGAGACGGGGATAAAAGTGGTCACTAAAAGCTGTGCACAGTGAAATCATCCGGGCTTTTTCCAGGTATTCTCCCGCCCACTGAGTGGTTGTTTATTGGTCAAACAACTCTGAGTGAAAAATGTACTTAGTGGTGAAGCCCTTGATGCTCCAAAATTCACTGGGTTGTTCTAACAGTGGAGGGGACAGAGGTGGAATTGGCTGATGGGTGGGTGGAGCCGACTGAGATGGCTCTTCGGGCTGTTTAGATCGGGTAGAAGACGCAACCTTAGAAGCTGGTCTCTTAGAGGTTGGATTTTGAATGGGGGTTTGCTTCTTAGGCCCCATTTAAACAAAATTAATAGAACCCTAATAGATTGCAGGAAAAGAAAGCTCCAAAATTTATAAATTTGTGAAGGTGTACCTTGAGGAAGCCCCAAATCCGATTTCCAAGTGTTGAAATCTAATGCCCTTTGCAATTTGGAGTTGATTTCCCCTCTGATTTCGGCCAAAAAGATGAAGAATAGCCCCCAAAATCGGCAAAAACCCCAAAAACCCTAATCTCAAACCCACTGATAAGCAAACACGAAAATGCCAAATAAAACAGAACCCCCACACTTAATCGATAAAATCGACCCTGGATTTCAAAATCGATGGTCAATTTGAAAATCGACCCTCGAAATGGAAATCGGGCCCTCGATTTTCCAAAAATTTTCTCAGGCCTATTTTTTTGGCTTAAAACACCTATGCACTATTCATGCAAAAATCGACCCTCGATTTTGATTTTCGACACTCGATTTTTTTCACACCTGTGGCCTTCAAATTTTGTAAAATTTTTGAAATGATGACCATATCTTTGGGTCTAAATGGACCTTGTTTGAACCCTTTTCGTTCCTACCATGAATTCAGACCATGACATCAGTATCAAGGCCAAATTTCTCATTGAAATTGAAGGATGTAGCTGACTATAGGCCCAAATTTATTGCACATGACCATTAGTGAGTAACATACCAGAGTTTGGTCTAAGGCCCAAAATTACCCCATTTTACAAGATAGAGACTTTTAAATAAGCACAAATTAAATGTAGATTGAACCGGCAAAAATCACTCACCAAAATTTATATAAATATATAACAAAGTACATACTAAAAAGGTCAAAATACAAAACATCCCATATACAAGTCCTTAACAAAATCAATCAAAAAGGCGCGAAAATTGTTCTCGAAGCTCAGCTTCTCGCTCCCAGGTGGCTTCCTCCGGTGTATGATTCTGCCATTGTACGAGAACCAAAGGAATCCTCTTAGTGCGTAGGATCTGCTCCTTGCGATCCAAAATCTGAACCAGGTCCTCAATCACCTTCAAACCATCCTGAAGCTCAATGGGTTGGAAATCAAGTACGTGAGTCGGGTCACAGATGTATCGACGCAGCATCGACACATGGAAGACGTTGTGCATGGTTGACAATTGCGGCGGTAGCGCCACACGGTATGCAACCTCTCCGACTCGGCCTAATATCTCAAAAGGCCCAACGTACCTAGGACTCAGTTTCCCTCATTTTCCGAATCGCATAACGCCCTTTGTAGGCGAAATCCGAACAAAGACATTCTTGTCGACCTGAAAAATCAAGCATTGGTGCCAATTTTCACATGGAATATGTACCAAGTGAAGAAATACACATGTTCATAGCAAAAGCTACCTTAAAATCCACGTGTCTCCTTTTGAGATTGGCGTAGCTCTTCTGACAACTTTGAGCTACTCGTAGTCGCTCGCTAATCAACCGAACCGTCTCGGTCGTGCGCTCGACTATCTCAAGGCCAATAATGAGCTTCTCACCCACTTCTTCCCAATTCAATGACGATCTGCACCGTCGTCCATATAAAGCCTCGAACGGAGCCATACCGATGCTAGCCTGAAAGCTATTGTTGTAGGCAAACTCGATCAGAGGCAAGTGTTGGTCCCATGACCCGTGAAAATCCAACATGTAAGCTCTTAGCATGTCCTCAATGATCTGATTCACTCGCTCAGTCTGGCCGTTCGTCTGTGGGTGAAACGTCGAACTAAAGTCAAGACGAGAACCCATTCCCTCCTGAAATCGCTGCCAAAAGTATGAAGTAAACAACGGGTCTCTGTCTGACACAATACTAGCCAGTATCCAATGCAGTCTAACAATCTTCTTCAGGTATAACTATGCAAGTCTACTGGCTGTATACGTGGTATTGTATGGAAGGAAATGAGCAGACTTGGTTAGCCAATCGACAATGACCCATATGGCATTGTTCTTCCTCGGTGTTTTCGACAACCAGTAATAAAATCCATGAAAATAGGTTCCCATTTCCACTCAGGCACAGGTAAAGGCTGCAATAGGCTTGCAGGATTCTGATTATCAACCTTAACCTGTTGACAAACCAAGCACCGCGATAGGTACTCAGCGACGTCGCGTTTCAAACCTCGCCACCAGAAACTCTTCATCAAGTCCTGATACATCTTGGTGCTACCAGGATGTATGGCATACATGGATTTGTGAGCCTCTTCCAGAATGGTGTCCCGAAGCTCTATACTCGACGGTACACATACACGGTCGTAAAACAACAAGGTTCCATCTGCTCGTATGGAGAAATCCTTCTTGCTGCCATTCTCCACATCTCGTCTGATTGCCATCAGCTCATCATCGGTCATCTGAAGCTTCCTAATATTTTTGAAGAGCGTAGGGCGTAGTACAAGTGTAGCCATCAATGCTCCCGAGCCTTTTACATCGAACCGTAAGCTGCCCAAAGCCATATCCTCCCAAAGCTTCCATCTCTGAATCCGGCTAACAAGATGTGACAACTGTGCTGAAGACCTCCTACTAAGAGCATCCGCAACAACGTTCGCCTTTCCCGGATGGTACTGAATCGAGCAATCGTAGTCCTTCAAGAACTCCATCCATCGTCGCTGCCTCATATTCAAGTCCTTTTGAGTGAATAAGTACTTGAGACTCTTGTGATCGGTGAATATATCGAATATCTCACCGTAGAGGTAATGTATCCAGATCTTCAAGGCGAATATAACTGCTGCTAACTCTAAGTCATGCGTCGGGTAGTTTCTCTCATGGTCCTTCAGCTGCCTAGAACCATATGCAATGACCCGCTCGTGTTGATTAAGCACACAGCCTAATCTGCCATAAGAAGCATCACTATATACTGCAAAACCTCCTCTGCCGGAAGGTATATAGAAATCGTGCCGTAGTCAGCGACACTTGACTCTCCTGAAACCTCTAGCATTCTTTCTCGTGAGCTACATAAGTGGACCCGATATCTTCGAGAAACCCTCGACAAATCTCCGATAGTACCCTGCCAAACCAAGGAAATTTCGGACCTTTGTAACTGTCATAGGCTGTTCCCATGTCACCACAGAATCTATCTTCGTAGGATCCACTGATATGCCTGCTTCAGAGACTACGTGGCCCAAGAAACTGACCTGCTCAAGCCAAAACTCACACTTACTGAGTTTGGCATACAACTGATGGTCCCTGAGTGTTTGAAGAGCCATCTTTAGATGCTGCACATGCTCCTCTCTGGTTTTCGAATAGATGAGGATATCATCTACGAAAACTACAACAAATTTATCAAGATGTGGTTTGAACACCCTGTTCATCAGATCCATGAAAGATGCAGGGGCATTCGTCAATCCAAACGGCATCACTAAAAATGTATAGTGGCCATAACGCGTCCGAAATGCAGTTTTGGATATATTTTCTGCCTTGATCTTGAGCTGGTGATAGCCTGACCTCAGATCAATCTTCGAAAAGAACTTTGCACCTTGCAATTGATCAAACAAGTCATCTATCTGTAGAAGAGGATAACGATTCTTAATCATCATCTTGTTGAGCTGCCTATAATCGATACACAGACGCATCGATCCATCCTTCTTTTTCACAAAAAGAACCAGTGCACCCCAAGGAGAAACACTCGGCCGAATAAAGCCTTTGTCCAACAGCTCCTGAAGCTGTTCCTTGAGCTCTTTCAACTCAGCTAGCTCCATCCGATATGAAGCTTTGGATAACGGTTCTGTACTCGGCGCTAGCTCAATCGCGAACTCAATCTCTCGATCAGGTGGTAATCCAGGTAAGTCCTCTGAAAAGACATCAGGATACTCGCAGACCACCTTGATAAGAGCCAAGTCATTCTTCTTCTTTGTAGAATCTTGCAAGTAGGCCAGATACCCACCGTAACCATTCTTCATCATGTGCTCGGCCTTAATGGCTGAAACCAACGGCGCAACCTTTGATTTATCCCCACAGAATCGGAAGGATTTTCGCTTTGGCGGTCGGAAGGCCACTATCTTTTGAAGACAGTTCACGCTCGCGTGATAAGCTGCCAACCAGAATGACGTCGAACCCTTCCATGCTCAACATAATCATGTCGGTCACTGTCTCGTGCTCATCAATCATCACGATGACTGACTGACATGCTGTATCCGTGCATACCAAACTTCCCGTAGGAATCTTTACGTCCAAGATAAAGGCAAGGGGTTCGGGAGTGATGCCCAACTTCTCTGAGAAGGAAGGAGTAATAAACGAGTGTGTAGACCCAGGGTCTATAAGTACTCGTGCTTCAATTTTATTCAGGTCGCCTCGACGACTCATCATAGGGGTACCTTTAGTTAAAAAGTTTGTTAATTATATTCAATGATTCCAATGTGGTTTTAACATAATTACTTGAATGAATTTAAACATTAAATAATAGAATCAATGCATAAATGACATCTCAACTTTAATGATACCTTGGATTATGTCATTCGACGTTTGGGCATCCTGTGCAGTCACCACATAAGCTCGACCTTGAACTGTACGTCGCGTCGACTTTTGCGTAGAGATTGACGTAGTCCGTCCTTTCTCAACAACAGGACAATCCTTGATCATGTGACCAACCTGTCCACACCTGAAGCATCCTCCAGTGTTCTGTCGGCAATCCTCCGTTTTATGTGGTTTCCCACATCTTACACACACTGGGATAGAAACAGGAGTAACAGCTGATCCTCGCGCTGAACCCTGAGCCACAGAAGCTCCACTCGCAATAGTGCTCCCGGCTCTGAAAGGTCGTCCTGGTGACGAACTCTACGGTCTCTGATAGGAAGACGACACTGGTCCTGAAGCAACAGCTGGTCTAGAATATGATGGCTGATTAGGGTAGGGAGGAGGTTTAGAGAACCTCGGCTTTTTGTTCACCTGCTCTGAAGCACTCTGTTGTCCCTGGCCAAACCTATTTTTATTTCCCTGCTCTCGCCTCAGATACTGCTTTTGAATGTCTTCCTCTCCAATGAGGGCCTTTGACATGACGCCCACATACGTCTCCATCTCCCACATCGACACCCTCTCCTGAATGTTCGGCCTCAAACCTCTCTGAAATTTCAGAGCTCTCATCAGCTCAGTGGCCACGTGTACGGGTGTAAATCTGGAAAGTCTATCAAACTTTGTGCCATACTCGCGCACTGACATCTCATTTTGCTTCAACTCAATAAATTGGACTTCCCACTGATTACGTATGATCTTCGAAAAGTACTGATCGTTGAACGTCTCCACGAACTTTGCCCAAGTCCATGGAGTATTGGGGTAGTCCTGCTCTCTCATCCGAGAAACAAACTTCCACGGGCTGGCCTCGCCCAAAAGTTTGAAGGATGCCCAACGTACTTTCTCAACACCTGTACACTGCAACACCTCAAAAATCTTCTCTATCTCATCAAGCCATGCCTTAGCCTCCATAGGATCCGTTTGCCCTGAGAATGTAGGAGGTCTCATCCTCCTAAACTCTGCGAATCCTCCTGACTGATGTCTGGCTGCCAGCATCTCGGTCTGTCAGTCTATGGCAGCAGTCTGTTGAGCCATGCTATTGGCCAAGGCTGCCAACACCTGGTCAACATTTCCCCCGTCAGGTCTAGCAACTCCCAAAGGATCTGCATTAGGGCCAGATGCGGCTCTCCCTCTGCTATATGAGGTGCCTACGCCTTCATCTATCTCTTCGATGTGAGCTGTACGAGGTCCCTCTATACCTCGGCCTCTGCCTCTAAACCGTGGAGGCATGCTGATCTGTCATCTTGAAAAACAATAACAATGATCAGTATTGATTGTTAAAACAATCCAATCCCTTAGTCCTAAGACTCTGAACCTAGAGCCTCGCTCTGATACCAACTGTGAAGACCTGACTTTTCCAATCCCTAAGTTATAGGAAAGGCCGGTTCATCAACTTATTGATTTCTCAATAAGCCGAACAAACAGAACAAAGATCTAAAGACAGAGGCAAAGCATATAATAATTCAAAAACAAAAGCTTTTTAACAACAAAAATACATCACTATGAGGAACCAAGAAGAACCACCGGTGATGGCCAATTCAACACCTAAAATAGTGGTTTACAATAATGGTTCCTCGAGTGATATCAAAAGAACCAAAATAATGGCCTAGGGCCCAATATTCAAAATAATATTCTGACAAAAGTACCAAAAATAAGGGATCTAGGATCAAGGGAAAAACTCCTCAGCTGGTATGCCCAATTCCTCCTCGGGAATGTAATCGGAGTCCTCCAGATCCTCTGACCCAAGGTCAGTCTCAGCACCTGTGACGTATAGTCGAGGGTGAGATAACAACGAAGCCCAATAGAGGAAACTGATCTATTTACATTTTATCATAAGTAAGATTTTCAAAAGACAGAAATAAGATCAAATATGGTTTTCAAATAATGCTTTGCAATTTAAATCTCCAGTTCTAATCCTGAGTCAAAATTGATAACATAAATCTGATGTGTTCGAAAATCTTCTGATTTAGCATGCTTCTTGTCTTAAATTTAAAACTTAATTTTATCTCCCAAATTTCATATAGCATGAGAGCGGACTACGTAACCGATGGGAAAACCCTACTGACCATCGTCGTTCATGAACCCATTTCTAAAGTGCAACAAGCCCCTACGCTATGAGGGAAACTTGCGCCAAAGTAATACCGTCAACACGGTTGGAAGAATCTAGGGCATCGTCTGTATAAACCCTAAATCGAATGCAAATGCTAACATATATCAAGGCTTATTATTCATAACATAATACTGATTTTTCAAAGTTCTGATTCAAAGTTCTGATTCAAAGATTTAACTGAGATTCTGAGGTTCGAATTACAAAGTTTTTAATCATAACAAAGTTTTCAATTTCATATTTGTGTCATATATTCAGAGTTAAATTCATGCTGTGTATAACAGAATTCCAAAATTTATGCTTCTTAAATGAACAGTCAAATCAGGTATACTTATAATTCAATGCAAATTAAACATAGGGTTCCCCTACCTCAACAAAGAAGATTTAAAATCATGCACAAGCAGTCCTCACCAAGGACTCCCAATAGTCAAAACCTACATATATTAACACCCTCAGTGCTAATATATAACCAAAAATCAAACCAAAAGCTTGCTGAGAAAAAAATCCGTCAAAAATTTCAAATGCCAGAAACAGGACAGAATTCGACCCTCGAATTCAAATTCGTGGGTCGAATTTGAAATTCGATGGTCGAATTCAATTTCGACCCTCAAATTTTAAAACTGCATCAAACTTTTAAAACTCAGAAAATCGACCCTCGAATTGGAAATCGGCCCTCGAATTCTCAAAATTGCATCAGGCCTCTAAAAACACATTTCGACCCTCGATTTTGAAATCGATGGTCGAATTCCAAATTCAACCCTCGATTTGAAAATTGACCCTCGAATTTTGCTAGTTCTGTGGCTGTCAAAATTCCTATGTCCGGATTCTTTTCTTTTTTTTTTTTTTTTTTTAACCACAGCCTTCTTATCCAAAAATAACACCATTCACCATTCTAAGCAGAAATTGAATTCAAAAGACAAAATCAGGTTTAAAGGCCTACCTCTTGTAGTTTAAGCCGTTGCCTCCGTTGTACCAAAGCACACACCGGAACCAATCTTCAAAGTTCAACGGCTTAGATCTTCAAAACAGTTCATCATTCTAATGAGGTGGTCACTGCCTCAGCCACAACAAAATTATATAAAACTTCTCACTCTCCACATCTCTCTTCTCTTTCAATTGTTCAAACTGATCTGAAATCAAATACAAGGCTAACTAATGGTTGAGATGGGGAGAGGAATTCTCAAACTCTCTAGATCTAGGATTAGAAGATGCAAGGCTTAAGGACTTAAATTTCTAATGAGAGAGAGAAGTGAAACTTCTCTTTCACTCTCTCTTATAACCAAAAGCCAAGCAAAAATAATATCTATATTTTTATAATTGCAACTTATCCACTTAAGTTGAAAACATATCTGGTGCTAAACACAAACACCAACCTTATTGTGTAAGTCATCGCTTACATGACTTATAAAAATCTTCCGACAAATTCCTTTTGCCACAAGTCTTATCATAGCCTTAGCTTGCCAAAAATCCAAAAATATCCCTCAACAGTTTTCGGACACGCTTATCGAGGTAAATGAAAATAAGCCAAAATATCCGAGATATTACAGTTAGAATCTGATTTGTGTTAGAATCTGATTTTAGTCGACTAGATTTTGACTTACAAAGTCAATTAACCCTCTATACTTAATTTACAGCTCCGACTATAGTCCACTTTCACTAGGTTTTTCGATCAATTTCAGTTCTCAGTGAAATTAGTTAACTCAAACCTTCACGTTTTAACGGTGGAATCACCCCAAAAATCAATCTAGAGTGATCAAGGCACTCTCTGCAATAGAACATAATTTTTTAGCGAACTATTCACTGTCCTAATTAGATCAGGCCTAAAGATCAGACTGTGTCTTTTGATCTGATCGTCAAAATTTTGCAAAGAAGCACTTGTTAGAAAACTGTTGAAGTCATATACGTTTTCAAATCCCATAACATCTTATAAAAACCTACTCTTTGATCAGCATCAACAGGTTATGGGCTAGGTGTCTAACCCGAAATCTGATGACAGTGTGTTGTGCACCAGTTTTACACCAGTTCACTACGGATTTTGTGTAGGGTAAACCACAAGTGATATTGGCTGAAATTTTGGCATGGGTGTTCCCAATTGTCATACCTATGTTCAAGAATTTTCTTAGACTTTTTAGGAATATATTTTCCACACGAAATGACGAGCTAATTTGTGTTAAATTTTCCAATATTGTTTCTACTGTTATAATATTGCTTATGTTATAATATTTCTTCTACTGTTTGAAATCTGAAATTTCGAATTTATGCGTTTTAACAATGACTTTGACTTGACTTTTAACCATGAAAAACTTGAATAAATTCTTATAAAACAATACTGTGATATAACATGAACCCATAGACCTCCATACCAAATTTAAGCTCAAAACTCAAAGTTGTTTAGTTTATAGAAATTTTAGATTACACCTATGTCCATAGTTGGTTTTGACATAATCTATCAAAATTTTAGGAAAAGGTAAAGAGTCTCCTTTAATGTGGATCACTCTAAATTGGACTAAGAAATCCTTTTGAGTTTCATTAATATGTAAAACGTGTAATTACAATTTCATTCTTTCTTGATGTGCCATTGGTATGCTCATTTACTTTATGCTCTTAATGTGCCATTGGTTATTGACACAGTGCTTGCTAGTGCAAGTTTTAATTATTGCTTCTTAATGCAGTATTATTTAAAACATGTTTTCCCTTCAGCAAAGATCAATTTGCTGATTCACTACTGATAGCTGATATTGCAGGAGTTATATCATAGGTATGTCTATTGCTATTGTGCACTTATATGTTTGTTAACATGAGATTCATTGCATTTTGTTAACATGAGATTCATTGCAATTAAATTTTTTCGGCAGCTGCTTCTCATACCTATATCATAGGTATGTCCATTACTTATTTTGTTGATCCTCCTTGTGATTGATAAAGTTGAATCATAGTGTTTGATCGTATTAGTATCACTAGTATTTCTCACTCTCTCACTTTCTCTCTCTAGTCCTACTTGCTTAGATCAAATAAGCAATCTCTATTTTCAAAGCTTCTTATATAGACATTATAGATAAAAGCTGGATGGGGCAAGAGAATTCATTTAATTTGCTGACTCTCATGGAGCAGTTTATGATAGAAGGTTAAAATGTCCCTGCATCAAATGTTACAATGTCTACTATCAAGACGTGAAGACAATATATGATCATATCATATGGCACGGAATTGGAAAGAGCTACACTACATGATTTTTCCATGGGAAAAATGACACGTCATCAAGTTTTACAAGAGATGAAACATTGGCTAATATAGTTGAAGAAGATGATGATACAATTGATGATATGAGGGGCATGTTACATGGTTGTGTGGGTTTCCGAGTGAAGAAGAAATTCATGATAGTCCGAGACAAGGCACAGAGAGTACGTTGGATGACAATGTAGCTAGATTCTTTAAATTGGCCGATGATGCAAAGTTGGCCCTCTACACGAGGTGTAAGCATATAAAATTATCTTTTATCATAAGACTATGACATATCAAGTACCTTTGTGGATGGAGCAGCAAATCCTTCTCAATATTATTTGACTTGTTAAGAGAGGTGCTCCCTGAAGGATCGAAAATTCCAGATACTTTTACACAAAGCAAAAAGATAGTTACAGACTTGGGACTCAGTTATAATAAAATCGATGCTTGTCCGAATAATTATATATTATACTATAAAGAATTGATTGACAAACAGAAATGCGACATTTGTGGAACGTCACGTTGGAAGATTCATGAAAACTACACTCTCAATGACACTAAAAAGAAGACTCCAGCAAAAATTTTGCTTTATTTCCAGTTGAAACCCCGTCTTTAGAGATTGTGCATGTCATCTAGAATTGCTACTGATATGATATGGCATGACGTAGAGCATGTTAAAGATGGTGTTTTAAGGCATCCGGCAGATTCTCAAGCTTGGAAGCATTTAAACCAACTTTATCCTACGTTTAAAGAAGACCCTCGAAATATTAGACTTGGGTTAGCAAGCGATGGATTCAACCCTTTCAGAACAATGAGTATCACCCACAGCACATGGCCCGTGGTACTTTTTTCATACAACTTACCACCATGATTATGCATGAAGCAATCAAGCATTATCTTATCAACTATAATACCTGGTCTAAAAAGTCTTGAAAATAATATTGATATCTATTTGAGGTCATTGATTGATGAGTTGAAGGATTTATGGTTAGATGGGGTGGAGACATATGATACTTTGAAGAAAAAGATGTTCGTTCTCCGTGCTGCTGTAATATCCCTGATATTTTTTTGACGTATTTTTCATTTACCTCGGTAAGCGTGTCAGGAAATATTGTGGTATAATTTCAGATTTTTGATGAACTAGGGCTATAATAAGACTAATGGTTAAAAGAATTAGCCTAGAGAGGTGTGCAAGTCAAGTACACGATAACTTACACAATAGGATAAACGTATGTGTTTAGCATGTGATATTTTGTAAATTTAGAGGATAAGTTGTAAACAAAAATATCTAGATATTTTTGTTAGGAATTGTTTTGTCTTGTCTTATAAGAAAGAGAAGTGCAAGAGAAGTTTCATCTCTCTCTCTCTCTCTCGTTGGAATTAAGTCTCTAAGGATCTGCCTCATTTGATCCCAGATCTTGGAAGTTTTAGAGTTCCTCTCTCCATCTCAACCATTAGTTTATTTGGTGCTTGAATTCGGATTAGTTTGGGCTATTGGAAGAGAAGGATAGAGGAGAGGATGTCACTGTGTTGATAGGATCTGTGCAATGGAGGAAGGTTTATAATGGACTGAATTGAAGCTTTTAAACCTTCGATCTTAGAAACTTGTTCTGGTGCGTGAATCGGTACAATGGGAGCAACAGTTTAAGCTAAAAGAGGTAAGTCTTGAAACCTCCTTATGTAAATTTGTTGGGTTTTGTTAGAATTTAAGATATGTATTCAATATAAAAGATTGGATGGCTGTGTTGAAACTAAGGAAAAAGAATCAGAACACGAAGAATTCATTGTCGATTTGAAAATCGACGATAAAATGAGTTTTTTGGCCTCGAGGCAATTCTGAAATTTGATGGTCGAATTTGAAATCGACCATCGAATTTCAAATTCGACCAACGAATTTGAATTCGATGGTCGAATTCTGTCCTGCTTATGGCTTTTGAAAGTTTTGTTGGATTTTTATTCTGTAAGCTTTTGGGTTGATTTTTGGGTTCTATATTAACACAGAGAGTGTTAATATATGTTGGTTCTGACTATTGGGAGTCCTTGGAGAGGACTGCTTGTACATGCCTTTGGAACTTCCTTGTTAAGGTAGGGGAACCTTATATCTAACTTGCATTGAATTATAAGTATACCTGATTTGACTACTTCTGTTAAGAAGCATAAAATTTCAATTTCTGTTACACTCAGCATAAATAAGACTCTGCATATAAGACACAAATCTGAAATTTGGAAACTTTGTTATGATTAGGAACCTTGTAATTCGAACCTCAGAACCTCAGTCAATTTTTGAATCAGAACTTTGAAAAAAAAAAATCAGTATATGATATGAATAAAAAGCCTTGATATGTGTTAGCATTTGCATTTGATTTAGGGTTCATAAGTACGATGCCCTAGATTCTACCAACCGTGTTGACGGTATTACTTTGGCGCAAGTTTCCCTCATAGCGTAGGGGCTTGTTGCATTTTCGAAATGGGTTCATGAACGACGATGGTCAGTATGGTCTTCCCATCGGTCACGTAGTCCGCTCTCATGCTATAGGAAATTTGGGAGATAAAATTAAGTTATAAATTTAAGACAAGAAGCATGCTAAATCAAAACACTTTGAACACTTTAGATTATATTATTAGTTTTGACTCAGGATTAGAACTGGAGATTTAATTTAAAAAGCATCATTGAAAAACCATATTTGATCCGATTCCGTCTTTTGAAAACCTTTACTTATAAAGAAATGCAAATAGATCTGTCCTCCACTATTGAGCTTGGCTGTTAGCTCACCCTCGACTATACGTCACAGGTGCTGAGACTGACCTTGGGTCAGAGGATCCGGAGGACTCCGATTATATTCCCGAGGAGGATTTGGACATACCAGCTGAGGAGTTCTTTCCGTCCTGTATTTTTTTGGTATTTTTGTCTGGATATTACTTTGGAATATTGAGCCCTAGGCTATTATTTTTTGTTCTTTTGATATCACTCGAGGAACCATTATTGTGAACCTCTATTTTAGGTGATCGGATTGGCCATCACCGGTGGTTCTTTTTGGTTCCTCACAGTGATATATTTTTTTTGTTATATGTAACTTTTGTTTTTTTTTATTACTATATGTTGCCTCTGTCTTTAGACCTTTGTTTATGTTGCCGGCTTCTGTTTGTTACGGCTTATTGAGAAATCAATAAGTTGATGAACCGGCCTTTCCTATACCTTAGGGATTGGAAAAGTCGGGTCGTCACAGCTGCGTTGCTTTAGACAATCAGTGATTTTCTTGGCTATGCCATGTTGTCTGGTTGGAGTACTAAAGAAAAGAAAGTTTGTCCTTCATGCCATAAAAACACGTGTAGTCAAAGGTTGAGATACGAAAAGAAAGAATGTTATATGGGTCATCATCGATTTCTACTGATGGATCACAAATTTTGAAGTCAAACAAAGACATTCAACGAGAAACCCGAGAATGAAGTTGCTCCAAAACCGATGTCCGAAACAAAAATCTTGAATGAGGTAAACAAATTTGAGCATAAGCCTATTCTTAGAGAAGAGCATATTCTTTGAGTTGCCTTATTGGGAGCACAATCTCCTAAGACACAATCTCGATGTGATGCATATTAAAAAAAATATTTGTGATAATGTGCTCTTCACTCTTTTGGGCATTGATGAAAAAAGTAAGGATGGGATAAATGCGAGAAAAGACTTGGCTGAGATGGGATTGAGGAAAGAGTTACATCCACAACAAATAGATTCAAACAAACACAAATTACCAGTGTCAATTTACAATTTGGATAGACATAGAAAAGAACAGTTTTGCAGAGTCCTTAAGAATATGAAGATTCCGGATGGTTTCTCGTCTAATATCTCAAGCCGTGTCAATGTCAAAGAACGAAAGATATCTCGATTAAAAAGCTATGGCTCACACACCATATTACAATATTTTTTGCCTGTGTATTCGACATATCTTACCAAAGTATGTGACGAGGACTCTAATAGACTTGAGAACATTCTTTCGTGAATTATGTTCGAAAGTTTGTCGAACTGACAATTTGATCTACCTTGAGAAGAACATAGCACTGACACTTGGCCATTTGGAGTGGATCTTCCTGCCTGCTTTTTTTGACATCATGGTGCAAGTGTCGATACACTTGGCATCTGATGCATTACCTGGTGGACTTGTGCACTATCGGTGGATGTATCCCATTGAGAGATTTGTATTGATGGTTGTCGCTTTTCAATTAAACATGAGAGAATATTGATGTGTTTCAGTAACACAAAACTTAAGTTGTCAAAATCAGGTATTTATTCACTTTAAAGTCGTATGTGCGCAATAGGGCTCAACCTAAGGGGTCCATTGTAAAAGCCTATTTAGTGGATGAATGTCTCACATTTTGCTCTCGATACTTACACAATGTTGAGTCAAGGCTAAACCAACACAAAAGAAATGATGAGGAAACATCAATGAGAAGCGCCAAAGTGTGCAATCTTACCGATTTGGAATTGACACAAGCTCATCGTTATGTCCTCTACAATAATGTTAACGTCACAAGATATATAGAGTATAAAGCATTAACAAGAATTCCTATTATATTTAGAGAGTCAATTTATTAAATAGTTTTACTATATGAATCCTTTTATGTAGGGATCATAAAAGAGTAATTTGACACAAGCTACATCGAAAACACCCACGCCCGCATGATATAGAGAAAGAACACGAAAGACATTTCATCTATTGGATTAAGGATCGTGTATGTGATTATATATTTCTAAATCCATCATCAATATAGCTCATTTTTTCTCATGATTAATACTTTCTCTCCTATTCTTAATAGATACGAGATGAAACAAAAATTGGATTTATGTTGCCAAAAGAGCTTCAGCTGTTAGTGTGACAGCCCGGATTTCCACACCCAAAAATCCGTGTCATCAGGATCATACTCTGGATGATCGCCGGGACAAATCGTAAAGTGTCTGCTCGTATAACAGAAACCAAGCAAACACTGTCCAGCAGTAGTAGGTCGAGTCATCACATAAGGCATTTAAAATAAAAGGAATAATAACTAACCATGCATATACATATAACAAAAATTATACATCCACAAAAGGAAACAAGAAGAACCATTGGTGATGGACATCCATCACCCAAACAATGGTTCCTGATAGTAGTTCTAATAGGGTCTGTAAAAATATATAACTACAACAACTATAATAATATATATACAGACGGTGGCCACCAGGCACACAATAATCCTGAGTATCAAAGTACAAAAAAAATCGGACTCAAGTACCCAGGCTACAAATAGAACTTGTCCGCCTGAACGTCCGTCTCCTTGTCCTCGGCCCCAGCCTCTGGGTCAGGCTGGTAATCTGGGTCACTCTCAGTGTCGGGAGCTACTGCCTCTGAACCTAAATTGTTAATGAAAAACCAGATGAGCTACATCATAGCTCAATAAAAGAATTCCAACTAAAATGAAATGAATATGCAAGACATGATATCTCAATCAGGAAGTCAAATCAGAATGTGAAAACAGGACAAAAACAGATTAAATACTGAGCTTGAAATCAAGAAACAGGTGTTATGCATATATATCATCAATGACTTAAAATGTGAATATTTCTAACTTAAGAAACTCCCGTGACTATATAGTATGGAGTAAACAGGAATATTCTGATAGGAAACCCCAACCAATCGTCGTTCACATGAACAATTTTAAATTACAACAATGCCTCATCTATGGAGTGTAATTGTACCGAGGGATTACAAGCAGATGCACAAGTGTGCTAGGCATCGGATATACCGTCGGGTCAGTGGGGATCATCTGGTTAAATCATCAAATTACATACACACATAGACCTCACAGATTAAATAGCAGAAATCAGGAGCAGGTTTCGGGATACAAATCAGAAAACAGAATTCAAAGATAGCAGGAATTTATGGTATGCTTGCATGTTTGTTAAAACAGAAATCAAGGCGCATACATTAAATAAACATGAAATCATACTCAAAACAGTTTAAGTTGGTTTTCCCCTACCTCATGCCAGATTTCTTTCTAAGCAAATCCAAAGCCTTTCAGAAAGTCATGGTCTGATCCTAGACCCTAAACATAGTATTTTAAGTGTCAGGGATGTCAGAACCTCAACTGGCTCAATGTCCAGTTAGGTTTTATTCATAAAACTAATACATGCAAAAAAACAGGGGTGATTGATCGATCACCACTCTTATTGATCGATCAATCCCTCTTGTTGATCGATCAATGACCCCATTGATCGATCAATTCTTCTCTCTACTCTCAACCAGAAACAGAGTCAATTGATCGATCAATAGCTCCTATTGATCGTTCACTACTCATCATTGATCGATCAATACCTCTATTGATCGATCAATAATCCCCCTTTCTTTACACATTAGCTCAGTCAAAATTGATCGATCACCAGCTTGGTTGATCGATCAATGCCTCCTGTTGATCGATCAATAGCCTCTATTGATCGATCAATAGCCAAAAATTCAAACTTCCCACCTTCTGTTCACATTAAATTTTTATATAGATTGATCGATCAATGCCTCCATTGATCGATCAATACCCCCAGTGATCGATCAATACTTTTGTTGATCGATCACTAACTGTCATTGATCGATCACTCTTTTGTTGATCGATCATTACCTAGGATTGATCGATCAATCCCCAAATTGATCGATCAATGCCCTTCGTGCATTGAACTTCCAGAATTTTCAAGGTTACTATTCCCTTATTTTTGCTATACAGATTGATCGATCACCACTCATTATTGATCGATCAATCTTGTCATTGATCGATCAATAATGACAGATCTTTTGCCATTAATGGAGGTCATCTACCTCCCTATTTTGACCTCACATCCTTAATGGTTACTTGTATCCATTTACACTCACACACACATACTTTAGCCCTTTTATTGCCCATATTTAAACACATTGTCTCACCTTTTTGTTGGGCCCTCTCGGGGTTTCGGCAAATCGATCCGAAAGAGGGTTTCGGATCCGGCTCTCGCAGTTTATTACCACTCCGACTCCGACGAGCAGACAATTAGCTCTGGTTCAGTACGCAGAGACCTCACGCATACTTAGACCTCACGCATACTTAGACCATACTTAAGCTCATCTCATTGAACTCTACATACCCTAACTTAGACAACTCACCATCCCGGGTATTGCTAACCCTGTTCAATTTTTTCTGAGAGCCTAGCTTAGAAATTGATGAATCTCCCTTGCATATGTAGTTACCGAAATTGAACCAGAAATGGATGAATCTCACTTGGATATATCTTCTTAAGATCTCAGAGGATGTAGTTACCACCTTTATCCATTTTGCTACTATGATCCAAACTCAGTTTGGCAAGTCTTCTTATCCTGTTGTTTGAGGGAGTCTTTGATCATATTGGATTTCCTCATGCTCTAGTTTTAGCCCTATCATAATTGTACTTGTTGGCTTTTCTTAATAAAATAGTTATTCTTTACAGGAAGAAAAGAGGAGACATCACAACATTTCCACCCTGCTATCAAGTGTAGAATCTACTTTGATCATGACGGTCATTGAATGTTTAATTCTTATCGTGATTGTTATTGCACTAACTCATGAATTAAATAGGGTGAAAATGTTACCATCAGGTATAACTGTTTGCATTCTGAAAATTGAACATTAGAACATAATAATTTTGTGACTGCCCGAATTTCAGAGCCCCGAAACCCGAGCCGTCGGCACGACCTTTGAGGTCGTGCTCACGTATTTATGGAACCATGGCACTGCCATGCGCAAAACAACTAAGTATACTATCTATCTTATAGCAGAGATCAAGTGTTGATCCAAAAGACGGTTCTAACTTCCATGTCAACCCCATGGAACAGAGAACCGAACCGAACCATCGGTGATATCCTCTCATCACCCTCGATGGTTCACCAAAACATATACCCCCTATACATATTATATTGTTTTCAAAATTTACAAGCTGGACATACCCAACCAACAAAATAATGTCTGAATCACGCCTTGAAGTCTCCTAGCTAGAAGAAATCCACCGGAGGAGGCTCGTTTTTCTCAGGAGGGACGTAATCCGAATCTAAACGATCTAAGTCTTCTGCTACTGAATCCTCACCTGTATCAGTGACGTATGGTCAAAAGTGTGAGTTACATCAAAGCTCAATAAGGAAAATAGATCTAATATGCGTATTTCATCGTAAACATATATTTCATGATATTGCACAGTTCATATCTTACTGAAAAAAATGCATGATTTCAAAGTACTGCTAAATCGATGTAGATTAACAACATATGTGCACTCAAAACTCAACTATTCATTTAGAAAAATGTCCTTTTTCTCAACTCATGCACTTAAAACCCTTACTTAAATAATCCCCGATGGACTATAGCATCGGGACCCGATGGAATACCCACCATCGTCGTTTAATTGAACCCTTTTTCACATAATTACAAGCCCTCGGGAATGGAGTGACTTGATGGACGAAGTGTTCCCCAAGTGAAAATCAAAGACCGGATATCCCACTGGACCGGAGCACAGGTTATACGGATATCTCGCCGTACAGGTCGCGGATACCCCGTGCCGTCGGTCGCAATTATACCGCTGAATCTGTGACAGCCCGGATTTCTGCACCCAGAAATCCGTGCCATCAGGATCATACTCTGGATGATCCCCGGGATAAAGTATAAGTGTCTGCTCATAAAGCGGAAGCCAAGCAGACACAATCCAGCAGTGGTAGATCGAGTTAGTCATCTAAGAATGCATTTAACATAAAGAACAATAATTATAAAACAATTAATTCTATATAAACCAAAAGAATACACATTCTCAAAAAGGAACCAAGAAGAATCATTGGTGATGGACATCCATCACCCAAACAATGGTTCCCGATAGTGGTTCCGAATAGAATGCATAAATACTACAATAACTAATTCTACTAAAAATATATACAAAAGTGGCCACCAGGCACACAATAATCCCAAAGGTCAAAATACAGGACATCGGACTCAAGTACCCAGGCTACGGATAGAACTCATCCGCCTGAATGTCTATCTCCTCGTCCTCGGCCTCTGCCTCTGGATCAGGCTGGTAGTCTGGGTCACTCTCTGTGCCGGGAGCTACAGCCTCAGAACCTAAAATTGATTTAGAAAGCAGGGTGAGCTACATCATAGCTCAATAGAAGAATTTCAACTAAATGCAATGAATATGCAGATCATGCTATCTCATAACAGAATTCAAATCAAGAACGTATAATCATGACGAATTAACTAAGAGCTGAAGTTTTATGCAAGAAATCAGATGTTATGCAAGTATATTATCAAAGAACTTAAATTATGTGTATTTAACTTAAGAAACTCCCGTGACTATATAGCACGGAGTAAACAGGAGTATCCGATAAGAAACCCCAACCAATCGTCGTTCACATGAACAATTTTGAAAGTGCAACAATGCCTCATCTATGGAGTGCAATTGCGCCGAGGATTACAAGCAGGTGCACAAGTGTGCCAGGCATCGGATATACCGTCGGGTCGGTGGGGATCATCTGGTTTAAATCATCAAATCACATACATATATACCTCACAGATCAGATAGCAGAAATAAGAAGCAGATTTCAGGATACAAATCAGGAAACAGAAATCAAAGATAGCAGGAATTTATGATATGCATACATGCTTGTTAAAAACAGAAATCAGGGCATAGATATGAAATAAACATGGAATCATACTCAAAAATAGTTTAAGTTGATTTTCTCCTACCTCAGGTCAATTTATCTTCTAAGCAAATCCAAAGCCTTTTCAAGGTGTCAGGGTTTGATCCTAGACCATAAACATAGTACTTTAAATGTTAGGGATGTCAGAAAGTTAACCGGCACAATGTCTGGTGGTGTTTAACCCATAAAATCCAAACACAACAAAACAGGGGTGATTAATCGATCACCACTCTTATTGATCGATCAATACCCCTTGTTGATCGATCAATACCTCTCATTGATCGATCACCACCCTCTTAGCTCTCTTTCTGCAACAAGACAATTGATCGATCAATACACCTTATTGATCGATCACCTATCATCATTGATCGATCAATACACTCATTGATCGATCAATAACCTCTCTTCTATTCACTTTTAACACAGCTTAAATTGATCGATCACCACTTTGTTTGATCGATCAATGCCTCCTGTTGATTGATCAATAGCCTCAAAGAATCGATCACTAGCCCATTTTCAAAATTTCCCATCTTCTGTTCACATTATCTGCCTATACAGATTGATCGATCAATGCCCTCATTGATCGATCAACACCCTACAGTGATCGATCAATACCTCTATTGATCGATCACCAACAGTTCATTGATCGATCACTCTCTTGTTGATCGATCAATGCCCAAATTGATCGATCAATGCCCTTCGGGCATTGAACTTCCAGAATTTAGGGGCTTCTGTTCCCTTTCTATTTTATACAGATTGATCGATCAATGGCTTTCATTGATCGATCACCACTTATCATTGATCGATCAATACACTCATTGATCGATCAATAATGACAGGAACTCTGTCATTAATGGAGTTCATCTCCTACCCTATTTTCCTATTTTTTTCATTAATGGTTCTCAACAACCATTAACACCACATCCAATGCACCTACTTGGGCTCCCCATTTGCCCCTATTTAAACATACAGACTCACCTTTTGCTTGGGCCCTCTCGGGGTTTCGGAATATCACTCCAGATGAGGGTTTCGGATCTAGCTCTCGGGGTTCATCCCAGATCCGAGCCCGAAGAGCAATCTTTTAGTCCTGATTCCGCATGCATAGACTTCACACATACTTAGAGCATGACTAAGCTCATCTCACTGAACTCTACCTACCCTAGCTTAGGAAACCCATTATCTTAATCTTGCTAACCTTGTTCTTTTCTCCAAGAACCCTCTTGAAAACCCACCTAGCTACAGGTTCTTACCTACAGGAGCACTAGGGCAAGTGGGAAGAAGAAGAAGAAGGGGGTCTCTCTCTCTAAGTCTTCCTTCCTTCTCCTATAAGTTACTAAACAGATATTTCTATTTGCCCCTAGTTTATGTTCCGGTGTGGAGCACAAACACAGTCGCTACTGCGCAATGTGTCACATTGACCCTTTACACAACTCAGACTTGAACGAAAACGCACGTGTGAACTCATCTAATCACAGTGCAACCTTATCTTAACTAATATTAATTCTAAAGTTTTAAGTCAGCCTCGGTTTCTGTGCCGAGCACGTAGATCGAAATAGTTGGTTCGTGTTCTAGATTTTCAGGGTTGTTACAGAATCGGTCGGGTATTCACATAACCTTAAAACAAGGTGCAAAAATACTTATAGTTATTCACTGTGTAAGTGCTATAAATACAATAGTTTAGATATCCTGATCACACACACATTTCCACATCAATTTGGTGTCCTCATCATACACACACATGCTCGCTGAAAGTATCAATGTGCTTCTCAAAATCCGAAATTCTTATCTTGAATTTATCTTAACAGGTTCACAGGCATAACAAAACAGACATGTACAAAAGCTTAGCAAATCACACACCCAACACATATGTATCACTACGTATATGTTCATCAATTTCAGTTATGCATATTAAATAGTCCTCCTTACCTTGGGCAAGTTCCTATACTTTCTTAGCTCAAGCCCGCCACATGCCCTCATTTAAGGCTCAGTCACACCTAAACACATGTGATCATGATCGGAACATCAAAATTGGCTTGAATCAGGAAGATAACTCATATCCCCGAATTCCCAAACCGAAAATCCAAAGGCAACCTTAACTGTCCTGAATCGATCGGTCGAATCCCAATTTGACTGGTCGGTTTTCGAAATCAACCGGTCAACTAGAAATTTCGTCTGGTCGGTTGCGCCCTCTAAACCATGTACTTCACTTGGCATCTAAACTGATCGGTCGATTTCCAAAATCGACCGGTCGGATATTCTAAATCGATCGGCTGGTTTTTTTATTCGACCGGTCGGCCCAAAACTATAAAATTTATACCTCCTATTATGTGGGAATCGACCGATCGATTCTAATTCGGCCGGTCGGTTTCTCATAATTGACCGATCGAAACAAGGTCGATCGGTCGAATTCGTGATTGCCTCATAACACAGCGAAATTCGACCGGTCGGTTTTCGCCAACCTTTTGACAGTTAGGATCTGTTCTTCATAGATCCATTTTTATGGATTTTCTTCTCCTTTTTTCTCCATTTTTCCTCTTTCATTGACCTAATAAAACCACTATCACATATTATAAATTAATTATCAATCAATTTCATAAGATCGTACCTTTCGGATCGACCAATCCGACGATTTGAGGCTTCACACTCCAAGCTAGGGCTTGGCAGCTGGATCCTCGAATTTTGTGTGATCCAACACATAAATTAACCACGTTTCCTCAACTTCCTCGATCGCACGACTCACAATCACACATGCTTGTCCTCTCCTTCACTTCCCTTCTCTCTCTTCATCAATAGCCCTAACCACCGAAAATTAAAGAGAATTTATTTCTCTTTTTCTTTTATAACCCTTTCTGGTTCCGATGCTAGGCACCCACACCTAAACCATATATATATATATATATAGAGAGAGAGAGAGAGAGACATATATATATGTATACACACCCTAATCCCACGCACACTCTCAATTCTATCTAACCTATGACCTCCCCTTGGCTCGACGATCATTCACCGGACCACGCATGCATTCTGACGGACACACAACTCAAGGCACTATTCACAGTCAGGATTTCAAGGGGCGTTACATTCTCCCCTTCTTAGGAATTTTCATCCCCGAAAATTAACTAAGGTGGCACACATGATATGGAAGTAGACAGCCACCCCCCCCCCCGGCACACGGAGAGCGAAGGGAGAGCAATAAGGGGGGTGTAACAGAAGAGAATCCAATCCGTTAACAAGGATTCACTAGTGAAGGCCAACCGGCATTCACCTTACGGCATACATACAAGACCTCACCGATGAATTTAGGAGGTCCACCCCTCCGCTTAAGTACTTGCATGCTCAATACATTCACAAGTTCATAGACAAAACATGTAAAATTTATGTGCCTATAAAAGAAACAAAGTCGCATTGTCATATATTCACATGCACAACCAAAAGGTAGCATATATATAAATCAAATGACCAACAGGCCACAATAGTCATGACAAAATTCCCAAAATCATGTGAGCGTGGCAACCATGCCACAATAGTTCAAACATTTCGACCCCAACCTGTATTAATTACATAATTGTGCAAAAGTAGCCAAAACCTTAGCAATCTCAGCTCAAACCTCTGCGTCTCCCGGCGGCACTCCAGAAGGTCCCGCCTCGTCCGTAGGCACAACATCCACTCCACCATCGTCGGGAACACCGCCTAAAGTAGATGCATCTGTTGAATAGTACCACGGGTCAGGTACTACGGCGCGTGTGTCCGCGAGGCATGTCATATAGTCGGCGGGGTACACGTACTGCATCCATTGGGCAAAGATACCCTCGTGATGATCCATGCGGCGATGTAATAATCGGTTGCTTTCTTCCACGTGGGTCATCAGAACAAGGATATCACACAAGACTTTGGAATCTGGCTGCGACGGAGGAGGTATCAGATAATGGGTTTGCTGCTGCATGGGTGGCTCAGGTGCCACGGGGATAGGCTGCTCTGGAGGTGGAATTTGTTCTCCCTGCTCTTGTTGTGGTTCGGGTGGAGGAGGTAGTGCTTACGCCCCCTCGAGAGGTAGAACCTTCTTCAATTGATTATAAGTGTGGTTCCAATCTGCGAAGGTAAAGAACTCCACCCGATCATTCAATCGTGGTTCATTTGGAGAAACCCAACATTGTCCTGCCTCTATATACTCCTCAAACATCGAGGAGATGAAACGGGCGTACGAAAGACAGTCCTTAGTCTTTACCCTACCCTTCAGTAGCTTCCCATGTATATGAATTATACCTTCGAACACCATCTTGGGTGCATTAAACCAACGGCCCCTAAACGCTGCATATAATGCTCGTTGCACCTCTTCCACTCTTTCTATGTTGTGTCGCATAGGGTAGAGATTGCATTTAATGATCGTATCCATCATCCATTGATAGGGTGGTAGATCTACTCATCGAATGGAATGGCCAGAACCATGCCGCCCTTGAGTCATTTGATCCCAAATCTCCCTATAGCGGATATCCTTATCAAAAGGAGGTAAGAGCTCAATGTCGTCGGAATACCCATCGTAGCACTCTAAGGCTTTGGACACATGCTCCTAAGTAAATCAATAATCGCGTCCATCAACCATGGTCTCAATCGCTGAAGTTGTACTCGTCGATTTCAGGTTTTGATAAAAGAGGCATACGAGCCTCGAGTAGTAATATCCATGTAATGGCTCCAAAATGTTAGTCAAACCGGCTTTCTCAAGATACTGTCGAGCCCACACGGTATCTACTTGGACATTTGCATCCTCAAATAGATCCGGATCGATAGTATATTCAATTTTGATTTTCTTGGCCACCCACCACTCACTTGGTTGATCTAAAGGTCGCAGTGGTGGCGGAGATGCCTCGCTCGAAGGCGCCGTGGAGTGTGGGGCTGCAAATGACACCGGCATTTATGTTGTCGTGGGTGGGGGCAGTACCGATGCACCGGGGCGTCGTACCGGTAGCTTCGAAGCCGAAGGCTTCAAAGAATGTCGTGTTTTTGGCGACATGGCTAAGGTTTGGGCGTATAATGAGAATTATGGTTTGAAAGAGAGGAAAAATTAAAAATCAAGGGTTTGGGCGTAATTTGTGTTACCTTTTTAATCTCCCTTTTTCTTTCAAACCCTAGCAGAGCCCCCAACAAAAACCCCCAAATGTGAAAATGACGAAATGGGCAAGAAAACCCAATTTAAAGTCCTCTAAACAAAATCGACCGGTCGAATTTCAAAAATCGACTGGTCGATTTTCAATTGATCGATCGAAATTTTAAAATCAACCGGTCGGTCTCGTATTTCGATCGGTCGATTTTTATATAGCCTAGAACTAGTTATGTCTGTGAAAATCGACCAATCAATTCCGTATTCGACCGGTCGGTTGTCAATTTCGACCAGTCGAACAAGAATTTTGACCGAACGGTTTATTATATAACTCCATCCTAGTTCTGCTTGTGAGAATCGACCGGCCGAGTCCCTATTCGACTAATCGATTTCCAAATTCGACTAGTCGATTTACATTTCGACCAGTCGGTTTATGACAGCAAACCAAAATTTGTGTTTTTGTTTGCTAGCTTCTAAAATCTTGGAAATTTTCACTCTTTTAAACATCTACACCACACATTAAGTACATTTTGCACAAACATCCTGGATATATCACAAAATGATGTTAATTACAGGGCGGTTTACAATTTGTACACACACTGTTCACGCTTATAAGTGCAAATTCATTACATCAAGGAGACGTTCTCAGCTCTCTTGAAACAACTGATACTGGTCTCTAACTTCCTCCTCCCACTCCCATGTTGCCTCTTCAGGAGGGTGATGTCCCCATTTGACGAGCACTAAAGGAATGGTTTTGTTGCGTAACACCTGTTCCTTTCTGTCAAGGATTTGCACCGGTTCTTCAATCATCGTCATGTCCCTGTACATTTCGATTTGCTAGTCCGTCAAGATATGGTAGGATCCTGAACGTATTTACGAAGCATGGATACGTGGAATACATTATGTACTCTATCAAACAGAGGAGGAAGTCCAATTCTATAGGCAACCTCACCCACTCTTCCCAACACCTCGAAGGGTCCAAAATACCTAGGGCTTAGCTTGTCCCTCTTCCCAAATCGCATAACACCCTTCATGGGTAATATCTTGACGAACACGTGATCCCCGACTTGGAAATCAGCACTCATCATTTTCAAGTCGGCGTAACTCTTCTGCCTGCTCTAAGCTGATCTGATCCTATCTTTGATCATACGTATAATGTCGGCAATGTCTTCGAGTTCCTCTAGACCAAATACGAACTTCTCACCAGTTTCTTCCCAGTTAATCGGCAATCGACATCGCCGTCCATAAAGTGCTTCATATGGTGCCATGCCAATACTTGCTTGAAAGCTATTATTATATGCGAATTCGACCAAGGGTAAGTGTTGATCCCATGATCCTTAAAAACTAAGCATACAAGCTCTGAGCATATCTATTATCACTTGGTTCACCCGTTCTGTTTGTCCATCCGTCTGCGGGTGAAACGCCGAGCTGAATTCTAATTCCGTACCCATCCTTTCTTGGAACTTTATCAAAATTTTGAAGTATAAAGAGGGTCACGATCTGACACTATACTAGCTGGGATGTCGTGCAGCCGTACGATCTCTTTCATGTATAACTCCGCTAGCCATCCAGCCATATACGTAGTATTATAAGGTAGAAAGTGGGTTGACTTCATTAACCTATCAACGATTACCTATATGGCGTTGTGTCACCTTGCCGTTCGGGGTAATCCCAATATAAAATCTATCGATATTGACTCCCACTTCCACTCAGGCACTGGCAGAGGTTGTAGCAATCCAACAAGGTGTCTATGATCTATCTTCACTTGCTGGCACGTCAGACACCTTGATACATATTCGGCTACATCTTTCTTTAAACCTCTCCACCAATAACTTTTTCCCAGGTCCTGATACATCTTCATGCTATCAGGGTGTATTGTATACACCGATTTATGAGCTTCATCTAATATAGCTCATCGCAAATCGGCATCAATGATAATACACAGTCGTCCCCTGAATAGCAAGGACCGATCGTCCTTAATCAAGAAATCTGGCCTGGTGCCCTCGATCACGCCCTGCCTAATCTTGACCAACTCCGGATCATTCATCTGTAACTCGCAAATGTGCTAGAAGATAGTTGGTCTCATCGTAATATTGGCCAAAAAGGCCTCTGAAGCTTGTACCTTGAACTTTGCATCATATAATGCTAGATCTTCAAAAAGTTTCTAGCGTTGCATCCCCAAAATAAGGCTAGGTAACTGTGCCAAACTCTTTTGTCTTAAGGCGTCTGCAACCACATTAGCCTTACTAGGGCGGTACTATATGGAGCAGTCATAATCTTTGAGGAACTTCATCCATTTGCGTTGCCTCATGGTCAACTCTTTCTGCTTAAATAGGTACTTGAGGCTTTTATGGTCGGTGAACATCTCAAAAGTTTAACCATACAAATAGTGTCTCCAAATTTTTAGTGCAAAAATGACCGCTGCTAACTCCAGGTCGTGTGTCGGGTAATTCTTCTCGTGATCCTTCAACTGCCTTGACCCGTAAGCAATAACCTTTTTATTCTGATTGAGTACACAACCTAGGCCATTGTGCGATACGTTGCTATAAACTGTGAACCCTCCACTACCTAAAGGAATTGCAAGCACAAGACCTAAAGTGAGCCTTTTCTTGAGCTCCTGAAAGCTCTTCTCGCACGCTTCAGTCCACTCAAATCTTACATCTTTTCGAGTGAGTCTCGTAAGTGGCCCTGATATTTTTGAGAATCCTACTGCAAAGCGCCTGTAGTAACCGACAAGTCCAAGGAAACTATGCACGTCCGTCACCGTCTTGGGCTATTCCCATTTCACCACAGCCTCGATCTAAGTCGGATCTACTGCGACACTGTCCTTTGTCATGATGTGCCCTAAAAAGTTGACCTCTTCTAACCAAAACTCGCACTTGCTGAGCTTGGCATATAACTGGTGGTCTCGCAACGTCGGTAGTGCGATTCTCAAGTGCACCTCATGCTCCTTCTTTGTCTTAGAGTATATCAGTATATCATCGACAAACACCATGACACACATGTCTAAGTATGGTTTAAAGACCCGATTCATCAGATCCATAAATGACATCGAGGCATTTGTCAAACCAAACGGCATAACTAAGAACTCGTAGTGCCCGTACCTCGTTCTAAATGTCGTCTTCTGGATATGCTCTGCCTTGACCCTCAGCTGATGATACCCGGACCTCAAATCGATCTTAGAAAAATATCGCGCTCCTTGCAGCTGATCGAATAGGTCATCAATCCTAGGCAAAAGGTATCTATTCTTTATGGTGAGTTTATTTAAGTAATGGTAGTCGATGCATAGCCTCATCAACCAGTCCTTTTTCTTTACAAATAAGATCGGTGCTCTCCAAGGAGACACACGAGGTCTTACAAACCCCTTATCCAATAATTCTTCTAGTTGTTCCTTCAGTTCTTTCAACTCAGCCGGAGCCATTCGGTATGGCGCTTTAGAAACAGGCTCCATTCCAGGTGCCAAGTCGATAGTGAACTCCACTTCTCTCTCCGGAGGTAATCCTGGCAATTCCTCTGGAAAAACATCTTCAAACTCATGTACTACTGAAATCTCAGATATGTTATTCTTCCTTTCCTTATCGTCTTTCAAGAATGCCAAGTAACCCGTGCACCCATTCTTAATCATACGTTCAGTTCTAACCGCAGAAACCAATGGCAAGCACTTCAATCTTATTCCCCTAAAACGAAACGATTTCCTCGTGTTCGGTCTGAAGATAACCACCTTGTTTCAACAATCGATCGTAGCACGATGAGTTGACAACCAATCCATGCCAAAGATTATATCGAATCCTTGCATCTCCAATAAAATTAAGTCTACTGCCAGCTCATGGACGTCTCCATCCATGATGGCGACCCTCACCGCCTTATAGACCAAGTCCGTATCCACTGACTCGCCAGTTGGAATGAACACCACTAAGACAAAATCCAGTGTCTCAAGAGTGACCATCTTCTTGGCAAACCGCGGTGTAACAAAAGAGTGGGTAGACCCTGGGTCTATCAACACCTTTGCTTCATATACTACATCACTCTCCTTCCCAAATATCTGTAGTGTACCTGTGTAGCACATGTCTTTCAGTAGTGTACTTGTGTACTTATTTAACCAAGCTACAAACTAACAACGATTCCTTAATAGATGCATACTTCTTATCTATTTTTATAACTTCTATGCAAGAATTCAATTATCGGTTAAATTTCGAACCTTGGATGATTTCGTTCACATTCAGAGCTTCTTCAGTAGTCACTGCATACGCTCGCCCCTGCATAGTGGGCTTCCTCGGTGGCAATTGTCTGGTTACAGGAGCAGAAACTGTTGTCCCTTGCCGACCAGTAGGAACTGAAGTCATTCCTTCTTTTGCCATTTCTGGGCATTCCCGAATCCGATGGCCCATTTTCTCGCATTTAAAGCAACCCCCAGTACCCCGTATACGGCCTGATGTTTTATGGGATTTACCACATCGGGCACATGTGACCTGGGGTGTTGAGGATGTCATTCACGAGAGTCCCTGATTGACTGATTGACGGATTCTCTTGAAACCTGAGGTTATGCAGGACCCTTGATGCGGATGTCTGACTTGTGCAGATACTGGTGGTCTCAAAAAATTTGGGTAGGCCGGCTGTCTTGGTATTGAAGCTGGTGCTGCAAACCTCGGCTTTTTATTCCCCGAATCATAGTCACTCGCTCCCCCTTGAGTAGCCCTGAACTTATGCTGTTGATTTTGTCATTTATACTTGTTCTCTATGTCTCTCTCGATAACTATAGCTTTTTCGATCACCTCAACATAAGTTTCTAATTCAAATGCAGAGACTTCCCCTCTCAGCTTAGGCCGTAGGCCTTCCTCAAACTTGTTGGCCTTCATCTCTTAGGTGCCCACTAACTCTGGAGCGAACCGAGACAACCTAGTGAACTCATTGCCGTATTCTCGCACGGTCATACTGCCTTGCTCAAACTTCGCAAAACCCTTCTTTAACTGATTCCTCACTTGCTTGGGGAAGTATTCTTTATTGAATGCCGCGACAAACTCTGCCCAAGTCCATAATCCGTGAGGGTTTTCAATTTCTCTCTTCTGTAACACTGACTTCGACCTTCCAATTGAAAAGAGGCCCATCCGACCTTCTCATTCTCACTAACCTGCAGTCGCTGTAGAAGCTTCTCAATTTGATTTAACCACTTTTCAGTTTCCAGCGGCTCGGTTTGTCCATAAAAATTAGGAGGTCTTAATCTCCGGAAGTCCACAAATGAGGACGGTAGTAGTGCTGGAGGAGGTGGTGGTGGTTGTTGATGATTAGCATTATTAGCGGCCATCATCGTTGTCTGCTCAGTTAACATAGCTGTTTACTGAGTTTGCTGGGTCATCGCAGCAGCTACAGCCTCCATGGCCTGAGCTAATCTACTAATAGCTTCATCTCCCTGTTCCCTCCTTTCAGGAGGCTGTCTCTACTCTACACTCGAACCCGCAGAGATGTCGTCTATACTTCTTAAATTTCTCTGACGGCTGCCCCTAGGGTGCCCCTGTCCTCTAGCATCCATCTTGATCTGTTAACATGAAACGAAAGTTTCATTAACAGAAAGTCCCTATATTCTCACAAAATCTTAGGCTTCTAGTCCGACCTAAGACTTGTCAGAACTTTCTATAGCCTATGCTTTGATTCCAACTGTGACAGCCTGAATTTTGGAGCCTCGAAACTTGAGTCGTTGGCACGACCTTTGAGGTCATGCTCACGTATTTACGGAACCATGGCACTACCATGCACAAAGCAACTAAGTATATTATCTATCTTATAGCAGAGATCAAGTGTTGATCTAAAAGACGTAACTTCCATGTCAACCCCATGGAACAAAGAACCGAACCGAACCTTCGGTGATATCCTCTCATCGCCCTTGATGGTTCGCCAAAACATATACTCCCTATACATATTATATTGTTTTCAAAATTTACAGGCTGGACATACCCAGCCAACAAAATAATGTCTAAATCACGCCTTGAAGTCTCCTAAAAGAAATCCTCCGGAGGAGGCTCGTTTTCCTCAGGAGGGACGTAATTCGAATCTAAATGATTTAGGTCTTCTGCTGCCGAATCATCACCTGTACCTGTGATGTAGAGTAAAAAGTGTGAGCTATATCATAGCTCAATAAGGAAAATAGATCTAATATGCGTATTTCATCGTAAATATATATTTCATGATATTGCACAGTTTATATCTTATTGAAAAAAAATGCATGATTTCAAAGTGTTGGTAAATCGACGTAGATTAACAACAGATGTGTACTCAAAACTCAACTATTCATTTAGAAAAATGTCCTTTTTCTCAACTCATTCACTTAAAACCCTTACTTAAATAATCCTCGATGGACTATAGCATAGGGCCCCAATGGAATACCCACCGTCGTCGTTCAATTGAACCCTTTTTCACATAATTACTAACCCTTGGGAATGGAGCGACTTGACGGACGA
Source organism: Chloranthus sessilifolius (assembly GCA_021018995.1). NCBI lineage: Eukaryota > Viridiplantae > Streptophyta > Magnoliopsida > Chloranthales > Chloranthaceae > Chloranthus > Chloranthus sessilifolius. Next base: position 2,320,785 of record CM037595.1, on the reverse strand, counting down.
AGTGTTCCCCAAGTGGAAACCAAAGACCGAAAATCCTGTCAGACAGGAGCACAGGTTGTACGAATATCCTGCCATACCGGTCGCGGATATCCCGCCGCGTCGGTCGCCGTTATACCGCCGCGTCGGTCGGGTATTCACATAACCTTAAAATAAGGTACAAAAATACTTATAGTTATTCACCGTGTAAGTGCTATAAATATAATAATTTAGATATCCTGATCACACACACATTTCCACATCAATTTGGTATCCTCATCATACACACACATGCTCGCTGAAAGTACTAATGTGCTTCTCAAAATCCGAAATTCTTATCTTGAATTTATCTTAAGAGGTTCACATGCATAACAAAACAAACATGTACGAAAGCTTAGCAAATCACACACCCAACATACATGTATCACTACGCATATGTTCATCAATTTCAGTTACGCATATTAAATAGTCCTCCTTACCTCAGGCAAGTTCCTATACTTTCTTAGCTTACCGAGTCATAGTCACTCGCTCCCTCTTGGGTAGCCCTAAACTTATGTTGTTGATTCTGTCATTTATACTTGTTCTCTATGTCTCTCTCGATAACTATAACTTTTCCAATCACCTCAGCATAAGTTTCTAATTCAAATGCAAAAACTTTCCCTCTCAGCTTAGGCCGTAGGCCTTCCTTAAACTTGCTGGCCTTCACCTCTTCAGTGGCCACTAACTCTGGAGCGAACCAAGACAACCTTGTGAACTCATTGCCATATTCTCGCACGGTCATACTGCCTTGCTCCAACTTCGCAAAATCCTTCTTACTGATTCCTCACTTGCTTGGGGAAGTATTCTTTATTGAATGTCGTGACAAACTCTGCCCAAGTCCATAATCCGTGAGGGTTTTCAATTTCTCTCTTCCGTAACACCGACTTCCACCATGGATCGGCATCAACTTCCAATTGAAAAGAGGCCCATCCGACCTTCTCATTCTCACTAACCTGCAGTCGCTGTAGAAGCTTCTCAATTTGATTTAACCACTTTTCAGCTTCCAGCGGCTCAGTTTGTCCATAAAAACTAGGAGGTCGTAATCTCCAAAAGTCCACAAATGAGGACGGTAGTAGTGCTAGAGGAGGTGGTGGTGGTTGTTGATGATTAGCATTATTAGCGGCCATCATCATTGTCTACTAAGTCAACATAGCTGTCTGCTGAGTTTGCTGAGTCCTCGCAGTAGCTACTGCCTCCATGGCCTGAGCTAATCTATTAGTAGCTTCATCTCCCTGTTCCCTCCTTTCAGGAGGTTGTCTCTGCTCTGCACTCGAACCCGCAGGGATGTCGTCTATACTTCTTAAATTTCTCTGACGGCTGCCCCTAGGGTGCCCCTGTCCTCTAGCATCCATCTTGATCTGTTAATATGAAACGAAAGTTTCATTAACAGAAAGTCCCTATATTCTCACAAAATCTTAGACTTCTAGTCCGACCTAAGACTTGTCAGAACTTTCTATAGCCTATGCTTTGATACCAACTGTGACAGCCCAAATTTCGGAGCCCCGAAACCCGAGCCGTCCGCACGTCCTTTGAGGTCATGCTCACGTATTTACGGAACCATGGCACTACCATGCACAAAACAACTAAGTACACTATCTATCTTATAGCAGAGATCAAGTGTTGATCCAAAAGACAGTTCTAACTTCCATGTCAACCCCATGGAACAAAGAACCGAACCGAACGTTCGGTGATATCCTCTCATCACCCTCGATGGTTCGCCAAAACATATACTCCCTATACATATTATATTGTTTTCAAATTTATAGGTTGGACATACCCAGCCAACAAAATAACGTCTGAATCATGCCTTGAAGTCTCCTAAAAGAAATCCTCCAAAGGAGGCTCGTTTTCCTCAGGAGGGACGTAATATGAATCTAAACGATCTAAGTCTTCTGCTGCCGAATCCTTACCTGTACCTGTGACGTAGTGTCAAAAGTGTGAGCTATATCATAGCTCAATAAGGAAAATAGATCTAATATGCGTATTTCATCGTAAACATATATTTCATGATATTGCACAGTTCATATCTTACTGAAAAAAAATGCATGATTTCAAAGTACTGCTAAATCGACGTAGATTAACAACAGATGTGCACTCAAAACTCAACTATTCATTTAGAAAAATGTCCTTTTTCTCAACTCATGCACTTAAAACCCTTACTTAAATAATCCCCGATGGACTATAGCATCAGGCCCCGATGGAATACCCACCATCGTCATTCAATTGAACCATTTTTCACATAATTACAAGCCCTCAAGAATGGAGCGACTTGACGGACGAAGTGTTCCTCAAGAATGGTCGCAGATATCCCGCCGCGTCGGTCGCGGTTATACCGCCGCGTCGTCGGGTATTCACATAACCTTAAAATAAGGTACAAAAATACTTATAGTTAGTCACCGTGTAAGTGCTATAAATACAATAGTTTAGATATCCTGATCACACACACATTTCCACATCAATTTGGTATCCCCATCATACACACACATGTTCGCTGAAAGTACTAATGTGCTTCTCAAAATCCGAAATTCTTATCTTGAATTTATCTTAAGAGGTTCAGACGCATAACAAAACAGACATGTACAAAAGCTTAGCAAATCACACACCCAACATACATGTATCACTACGCATATGTTCATCAATTTCAGTTACGCATATTAAATAGTCCAATATGTCTCATGGAAATACATTTATAAATATAACATCAATCATGTGTTCTCCTACTTGTAATTACCAGTTTCACACTAACCCCTATGAACTACAAATTGATTCAAGCGAACCCCAAATTATTGCATATTATTCTCTATAATCCATTACCTTTAGTTGCTTCCTCTGAGAAAGAAGGTATATGTAATTTGTATTGCTCTTAGTACAGATATTGATAGTACCCTATTACAGTCTGTTCAACGAAACGGTTAGTCATCCCTTGCATATGTAGCTTAGAAATGGATGAATCTCCCTTGAGAGCCTACCTTTGGCATTGCTGGTTCAATTTCGGTTCGGTTTCGGTTCAGGCTGAGCATAATCGAAAACCGAAAAAATGGGTATCGGTTCAGGCGTGAGCTACATGGATCATGATTGTAGGATTGTTAAAGGGTCAAGTTGGGTTGACTTGGGCCAAAATTTTGGCTGCCCAATGGAAGATTGGTATTTTCCCAACCCAACCTGACCTGTTGGTGCACCTAACTAACCCGACCAAAGTGACGGTTAAGAGTCGATGCCCGACTAGACTTTGAAAATCCGACCTGATTAAAATAAATACTAAGATAACTGATTTCTTGACTCAACACCTCTAAATGGGTGAATTTAAGAATTAATCGGCAAATCATCAATTAATTTGGTGACTTGTCCTATCTATCATATAATTGGTGAATTAGACTTGCGACCATAGTGACAAATTATTATCGCTGTGTTGGGCTTGAAAGCAACAACACATAATTATTATAGTTGTGTTTAAGATTGCTCATTGTCCTTGTCCTTATGCTATTTTAACCTAATTTGCTTTTTATGTTGCTTTCATATATGAATCCAAATCAACCATCACAAAAAAAAGTAAGAGGGAAAACTTTATTTGCTGATTTGCATGGAAATATACCAAAGCACCGTCTCCCACTTATTTTCAATGACGGAGGACAACCAGTAAGAGGCGAGGATGTGAAATTTATCAGCTACCTTGAGGTCTTATCAAGAGATGGGTCTTTTTTGCCCATCGATTGGCCTTCATAGGACGTTGTGGACCCTATAGATAAAGAAAAGGTTTGGGGCGCTGCTAAGGTAAATATAATTAATTATTTCTTATTGAGAATATATGCATTTCAAATTATTTATCATTCATTATTTCTTTCGTATGCAGGTTCGCTTTGAAATTCCCGAAGATAACAAAGTAAGAACTTGGTTCATGCAATCAGTAGGAAGAAAGTGGAAGGAACACCAATGCGATCTAAAAAGAAGATATTTTACTAATCCCCTCTCTAAAGGAGTAGATCCATCCTCTCTGAACCCGTCAGGGGTTGACGGGAGACAATGGTTGAATTTAGTCGGTAGGGATGGGCATTGGCAAAACTCCAAAACAAAGGTAGGATGATGGTTCTCAACATATTAAATTTTTATACGTTCAAACTTATTATAAATGTATATAATAGGAATTAATTTTTTTTTCCGAAAATGGTTGAAACAAATAAAGTCAACCGAGAAAAAAAGACGATGCATCATACAACAGGGCGGAAAAGTTTCCCTTCAATTATTGCATCAGAAGTAAGTGAATTTATATTATTTTTTGATTAATCGTACTTTGTATATTTTATAATTATTATATACTTTCTTCTTCATCTTATTATATGAAATCATATTAATATCTGTATTAATTTTTTAATTTTACAGACTTCAGAGGATAGTGTAGAACCTAGTCGCGCCAATATATTCAAAATTACTTATACACACAAGGATGGTACACCATCAAATAGTATGATTGGGGATGCATTGATAAATTTATAATAATTTTTAATTACAAGTCATGTTTTATTTCTTAAAATAAAATATATTATTAATTATTACAGTAGAAAATAAATAGACAACAAGAGAAACAACTAGAGGGATCCAGAGACCACCCTGGTCGTGAAGATGCCCTCTCTCAGGTTTTTGGAGAGGATCGACCTGGTCGATGTCGCATCCTTGGAGTGGGACCAACTCCATCACGGGAATGGGGGTGCAAATCCAACCGTCAAATATCAAAACAAGGGGAGATGACTTGTTTGAGGAGCAAGATAGCAAAATTGGAAGAAAGAGAGAAAGAAAGAAATAGAGAAATGCAAGACATAGTTAGAGAAATTCAAGAAAGAGATGCAGAAAGAGATAGAAAGATGGAAGAGGTGCTACGCAAGCACGATGAATGAATAGAAGAATTGAAGATAATGTTCCTCGCTTCACAAAGATAGATCTCGAAGGTAATTGATTTATGGCTAATTGTTGAATTTTGTTTGGACTAAAGAAATGATAAATTCCTATATAGATTGCTTTTATAGATAAATTCAATTTCTCCATGGCAACCAATAAATTCAATTAATGGGTTATTGTTTTTGTAGGCGTCGGGAGTTGGTTTACATTTATCTATCTAAACATTTGCAGGTCCAAAATTCGTGTGTTTGTTTACAAGTCGGTGAGAAAAATACAAAAATTGCGCTGTCTTTGGTTGGATATGATGAGGAAGTTAAGGTAAGGTGCTATTTGCTCACAAAATGTTTCCTTCCTGGCCTTTTTTTTAGCATATTTGGCCATTTCTTAAAATGTTTATCTATCATGGTCTTGGAAGTGTTTCAGATTCTAGCTAAAAATAAAGAACCAACTCTTCTGGAATATACATAGTTTACTTGTTTTTTTTCTTTTCTATTGAGCGCTAAAGTTTGTTCTATTACGTATAATTTTTCTTCTCTTCACCCCTACACCAGTTTTTAAAGTGCCTATGTATTAAACCCCCTGAAATCAGTTGACTACTTTGGATCAGATGTAGGAGATTCTTTTTCCCCCCAATGTTCCACACAATGGATCTTGAGACCATCAAGGTACCATCAAATGGTCTATTTTTTTATTCCACGTGATACAGATCCCCAAAAACCCCCGTTTGACTCTAATGTGCCATGTGAATCAAAAGTCTCATGTGCAAGTAGTTGCTCCTTATTTTTGGGGATCTGTACCACGTGGATTCAAAAGTAGACCGTCTGATGGTACGTTCATGGTCTCAAAATCCGTTGTCTGGAAGATTGAAGTGAAAAATGATCTCCATCGTCTGATCCAAAACAGTGGATGTTGGGACAGTGGATGTTGTTTAAAGTTCTCTATTTTGGAGATACGCATGTAATTACTTAGCACTTTCTACTTAGTAGTGAGATGTTAATTTTTCTTAAATGTCACCCGGCACTCCAAAAGTAGTACCACTATCACTTCCCAATATGTATGCACTCAGGTGCTTTCCATGTCCAGCACTAGGCATTTTGTTTACTATGAGATGGCTATGTATAATGTATATTATATGTGGTACGTATTATCCAGTGGTGCTGCTGCAGTTGTTAATCGGGACGGTAGATGGAGAAATCAGATGCGAAGAGCTACACATAATGATTGTGACCCCAAAAAAAAATGTGCTAATAAATTTGTGACCTATAAAAAAAAGGCACAAATGTAACCCAAAAAAAAAAAAGGGGGGGAGGGGAGCCGTTGGCGTAGGATAATTATTTTAAAATTAAAAAAGAAAGGCATATGCCGACGGATGATTTATTAAAAAAAAAATTTATTTAAAAAATCTTAAATAATTATTTTTAAAAAACCCTACGCCGACGGCATGAGCCGTCAACGTAGATTCTTGAATTACGGCGACGGCTACAAACTGTCGGCGTTTATATTCCCCGACGGGAATATCATTGACGGTTTGCAGCCGTCGGCATAGAGTTACCAGCCGTCGGCGATTAGTTTTGCCGAGGCGGATTTAGTCTACGCCGACGGCTGCATAGATACCTGTTTTTGTAGTGAGAAGAAGCTCTCTCTCACTCTCTCTCTACACTTCTCTTGCAATACAACCCAAATGAAATAAATATCAATCCTTTTGATATTTATTTCCCAAGCCTTATACACTTAACATGAATTTACTCTTTGGTGTTGAGCACGCACACCACGGTTCGGTGCATGATTCCTCATCTAAGGTCAAAATGGTCTAGTTTTACTTAAATCCAGATCTCTTACCACTGATGTTCTCACGAAGCTCATTTATACCTACTTTTAATTTATGGCCAAATTCGATGTTAAGCCGACACACCGCGAGTCGGTACACGGGCTTTCATTTAAGGCCAAAATAAGATCAAGTAAGTTCTTAATTTCACTTTTCTACACATTATATTCTTAAAAGTCCAAGGCGGCATCGTTGCCATGCCGAACACGTACACGTGGTCAGGCGCGTTCAGTTTTGAAAATGTTCGAGACGTTACAAATAGATTGGGTCCCATTATTTGCGCCAACCAAATTACTGGTGAGAACTCAAGCTCCACATTACGCCTTAAATCAAATAATGGTGATTTAGTTTCATTCTCATCTTTTGTATATCGGATCTCGAGACCATCGCCTTACCATCAGACAGTTAGTTTGTGATTATCAATCACATGGTACATAGCCCATCAGAGCTTACGCGAGAAGCTATCCACCTTTTATGTTTGGTCTTGGTTACGGTGTTAAGCGGCAATACCGTGTTAACATGTTAGTTCATATCCATTTACTTTGGCTTCAGTGTGAAGCTAGCACACCCAATTTAAGTATTAGTTCACCTACCAAAAGTCTAAGGTCGGTCAAATAGTCGGCCCAATTAGTCGGTCCAATTGGGAGATTCAATTAAGCTAAGCAAGCTTTATATTAATACTGATTAGTATTTTATTTTTAAGGAAGAAAAATTGCCTCTTGGTTGCACACGTGCACAGTGTGTCGTATGCCTTGCCAAATACATATGCTTGGTTGGGTGCCATGTGACAAGTTGGGTTATTAGGCTCGGGTCTACTCTTGTTTCTAGTTGAAAATTCGGGTTGACGCCTAAGTTCAAACATCGGGTTCAAGTTCGTGTGCAACATGCACAAACACGCATACGCTCCACATAGGGTACAAGTTGGGATTCAATGTGCTTCGAGTGAGCCCAATTATAACAAGTGGAGTTTCGAGACCACGTTGCATAGGTCAAACATTTGACTTGGGTCAAATCAATCAAAATGTCGCATTCTCGTCAAAGGTCAATGATTCAACATCTTCGAAAACTTCGGGTCATTACACATTGACAAGATTTCAAAGGCATTTTCAAATATCAAAGCAATTCTAAACAATGAGTTCAAAGATCATTCATAAGTAGTTCAATGTAAAACAGCATTTGAAGAAATCTTAAATTCACAATCACATGATTCAGAATGGAGTTTCAACCATATCGGATAAGGCCTTTTTCATGTAAAGAAACCAGAATTCAAAGTTCGGGTTCCAAGTTCAAATATTTAGTGTTCAAAGATTTGATGTTCATATTCATATTCATATTCGAAGTCCATAGGATTCTAATTCAAGGTTCATATTCAATGTTCAACGGATTCCATTTCGAAGTTCGTATTCAGAGTTTCAAATTGACGTTCAGAGTTTACAAGTCAAGTTCAGATTCAAGGTTTCATATTCAAAAGTTCAGAGTTCAGAGTTCGGGGTTCAGAGTTTCGAAGTTCGGAGTTCAAAAGATTCGAATTACAAATAAATTGTCGCACCAGTTCAAATTACGGATATCCCGCCGTACTGGTTCTAATTACGGATATCTTGCTGTACCGGTTCTAATTACGAATATCCCGTCGTACCGGTTCTAATTACGGATAATCCGTCGTACCAATCAAATTATGGATTCAATGGTTCAATGTTCAGTGTTTCAAATTCAATTTCAAAGGTCAAAGAATCTACATTCAAAATTCAGAAGATTCAAGTGCAATTTCTATTCATATCATATTCAAATTCAAAGTCGAAGTTCAAAGATTTAGATTTTTCAAGGAGTTCACATGCGAGTCGATGATTCAAAGCTTTCAGTGATCAAACACAATCAAACTTATGAATTCTAAATTTCAAATCGTAATTGTTGCACTCGATAGATTCGATAGTTCAAAGAATTCAAATACGAGTCAAATTTAAAAAAGTCAAATTTTTATATCAACTTCTAACGATTTCCATTCAAATCAAAGACATCATACAAATCTATGAATCGGAATCGAAATGCAATTGCGTACTCAGTTTTCCCTACCTCGAGTTCGAAGTCTTATTAAAGGAACGCAAAGTCCTTATCGACGGCCTCCCATTCCCATTCTACATCACATATATTATATGCATTAAGGATTGATTTTAATTACTAATAACTCTGATGTACTTAAGTATTTTCTCAAAGCTAAAGCGGAATGGACAGGTTCGTGTTAATCGTGGATTATATAGAACTTGCCCCAACTACCCACTCAATTTTGACCTTTAAAACATTCGATTCATGAAATTACTATTTCACACAAAGTTATAGAATTTGTTGTCTTATTTCCAACTCCACAAGAATCGTGTCAATCCGAGTTCGAAGTAAAAAAATTATGGCCAAAATACCGAGGTTGTGTCAGCACCTCGATCAAATTCAAACGCACGATTTAGTGAATTTCCAAACTCACACGAGCGAGTTTCCCCAAAAAGTTTTGGCCTATTTTCTGAAAGAATTTCGCTCGCGTTAATTCCAACTCGCGTGAGCAATTTTACGCGACTTTGCGCGTTTTTCCCCTTTCTCAAAACCCATTTTCCACCTAAAAATCCAATCTTTTTGTATACAATCTAGACAACCAAATTTCAATTCAATGTGTGAATGAACAACAATATTTACCTCTCTAGATCGGGCACGGAACGCTCACAATGATCATATCAAAGAATCGGCTTTTCCGCTTCTCACACATCCGATGGTTCAAAACCCTCTTTTCCCTTCGATCGCAATGAAGCCAAGATTTGAAATCTCTTAATGATGTAAAGCAGAGCAAGAGCTTCTCGCATAGAGCGGAGAATTTGTGTGGAGATAAATGGGGTTTAGGCTTTCTAACAAGAAGAAAAGAGGTTGGGGACAAAAGAGTTCTCTCACACTCTTAGATTGTAATCGCGTTAAAGTCAACGCTCTTTTGCGGTAAATCGAAGAAGAAGAAGCTTGAGAGCGAGATCAACCACTAAAAAGGAGAAGGGCAAGGGAGATGGAGCTCTTCTCTCTTTTTCTTCTCTCTAATTTTCAAACAAATGAAACTTTCAAGAGAAGTTTCGCTTATACCCAAGGGAGTTGGTCCGGTGAAAGCTAATACACCCAAAACAAGTATAAGTCCTTATAATTAATGGGGTTGGTCATGTGTGAAGCTAGCACACCTCAATACAATATATAACCTTTTATAACCAATAGGGTTGGCTAGGTGAGAAGCTAGCACATAAAAAAAAAAAGACAAAAATTATTCCAAAATCTCAAGTGTGTGGAGTATACCTTGCCTAACACGTACACTCAATCATGTATTAGTGTTCGAAAAATTCGGGTCGTTTACAAAAACCATGTTTTGGAAAACTATTTGATAAAGAATTTTGAAATTTGTAGGTAACTTCACTGTAAACCCTCAAAGACAACTCCTCCACTAGGGATCACCTAGGGGTTTAAAGGCTTATTGCAAACGCTAATACAATCGTGCTCCTACGAAAATTGCATTTAATAATTTTTCTTTAACTTCTTAATTTTCTTTTGCTTGAGGACTAACAAAGTTTAGGTTTGGGGATGTGATCAACCTTCAAAATTGTATATAAATACTTTGAATCTCAGCATTGCTAAGCCTTGAAGTGTATTCTAATGGTTGTTTTTAGTTTACAGGAAGCTTTGAAGGAAAATAAGATAAATATGCTAAAGAAGAAGAGAAAGAACAAAAGAAATGCAAGAACCAAAAGAAATTGCACATCTCGACCTGTCGAGATGTCAAACTTGACCTGTCGAGTTGTCCAATAGCCCAATTTAAAGAAGCCTCTACTGGAGCATAAAGAAACAGAGTTGAAGATTTAATATCTCGACCTATCGAGATTGTAAAAACAGCAACAGCTTGCGGGAACAAATTGATTTTGTTCTAAATTTGGAACTTCTTTCTTTCCTATTTCGTTTAGACTTATTTTTTAACTTTCTTTCCTACTTCTCATGTACTAGGGTCTTATGAATCTATAAATAGGGACCCTAGAGTTAGGTTTATAATAATGAAAATATAGATTAATTTTAGAGAAAGTTTTCTAGCTTTTCTAGTTTTCTATTCTTTTATATTTTTGAGAATTTTAGAGATTCGAGAGATTGTAAACCATTGTTCTATAGTCAAATCAGGGAGTTGTACTCAAATGATGATGATCAAAGCAATGGTGCGTGTCTAGTTTCTGAAGGTTGGGACCTCTTGTAATCAAAGATAAGTTTTAATTCAAAGTTCTATTTTCTTTTTTTATTTAAATTCGTTTATGGTAATGATTGCATGATTGAGAAGAAGTGAAAGAACGAAAAAAGGATCCTACGCCGACAGCTGGAAGCCGTTGACGTAGGTATTCGCCGACCGTGGGAAACTTATCGATGACGGCTAGAAACCGTCGGCGATAAGACCGTCGGCGAATACCTACGCTGACGGCCGCCACCGTTGGCATAGGGTTTTTTTTTTTTTTTTTTTTTTTTTAAATAAATGGCCCTACATCGACGGCTACAGACCCAGCCATCGGCGTAGGGGCTATTTTTTTTTTGTCCCTTCCTATTGCCCCCCACCGCCCTTTCTTTTTTTTCTATTGCCCCCACCTCCCAATTTTTTTTGTAGCAGTGTATGACTCCCCTCATCGACATCATGGGATAATGATTTTTTGCTTAATAGTAAGAAATAAAGATAAATACTATTCTCCACTAACTATTCAAAAAAAGATACACATATCAAAGAGTACATTGCGATACATCTCATTGGCTGCTAGGACTCTTCAGCTCACTCTGCTCTTGAACCAGAAAATGCTCCAAAAGCCTCTTAATAAGATTGACATCGTATAAGGTCTCGCCCTTGCTGTACAAAGGTATGAGAAGGTCAACCAAATTGGCCTGTCCGAACTGCATTCCGACCCGTTTCTCCAATTCTGTAACCAAAGCTGGGGCCACCTTCAACATGTTTGCTAAAGGTAGAAGGTGGAGTACGAAGCTACACGAAACACTATCTTTTCATTGCGGGATTATACTAATTATGCTCACAATTATCAACCTTTGTTCTCGGATCTGCACATTCGGCAACTCCTCTTTATTACCCGCAAGAATCATGTGAAGTCCCCCACCATTCCAACCAGTAGTATTAGTACTATTGTTTTCTTTCTTTCCAGATTCGTCTCCGCTCGCTTCTGTTGCTAAACTCGGAAGCCATTTACCAACGTAATGCATGATCGCAGCTCCAATAAGTTCGAATCTCATACCCTTTACCTTGATCGCAGTAATGACCTTTACGAAGTGATCGATTCTTAGCATCAATACGTCTTCGAACCACCAATCCGGTGGGACTTGTTGGCTCCTCCCTGAACTCGATTCCTTCATCTCGTTCCATTTCGGGCAGGATACCTTCATGGATTTTCCTGTATAAGCCCATCGGATCCCTCTCGGATTAGATCACCATTTCCAAGCAACAGACTCGCTACATCTCCGAACGATTTGGAGGTTCTCGGCCCATGGAGAGAGTTGTTCACAACTTTTTAGTACTAGAATGGAGTCTCTCCGGGATAAGACTACAGACATGAGAAATGCTTATGTTTTGAATATTAAGTTGCCTTCTTCCAAGTCCTTCATTTCGAGATACTCGGTTGCACATCTCAGGTCCAAGATGTTGGATGCTGTCAGATCAACTTGCTACACCATAGCAGAACTTGGCTACAAGCACGAAAGCATCGGGTCCGCGGGTCCACCTGGGAGATCATCTATTTTGATTCGATTCAGCTCTCCTTCTCGCGACTTGTATATGATTCTGTTCATCCTACCGCTCCGCGAAAGCAGGGGATACTTTGACATTAAAAAGAGAAAACGAGAGTTGGATTCATAAGTTTCTTAGAATCAAACAAACATTCTGTTCTTCAAGTTTTAGCTAAATAAACAGTATCAACTCCTCAATACCTTAATCAAAAAGAACTAAAAGATCACTTGGAATATCAGGTTGTCACAGACCTATTTACACACAAAAGTTAGTTAATGCTCCTTCACAGGTTTCATGCCTTTGCTATAACTGTGCATTATATTCCATTCACATGACTTTCAACTCTCCACTTCTGTAACCCATTACCGGACGCCGTGCTTTGGAACTAAAATTTGAATCACTCTCCCTCATCTGACGAGACAGATGTGGCGACAAGCCCCATGTGTATGCTTTTACCTACTGATGTCTGCTCCCGAGTGCAATTTGCTGCATCAACACAGCCAAAATGCTGCCGAGGGAGATGTTGATTACATTTACTGCATTGTTGTTGAGCTGCATTTCAGAACCATCATAGTTTATTAGAGGTTTTAGCAGATTGGATCTTATATATCAATGGCTAGATGAAAAGAGAGATCTAAGAAACCCATGAAATCCACTTGAAATAATAATAAAGTACCATACAAACATGCAGAAATTTTCTACTTTATTTACAGCCTTTCAATCTTGCATAGACAAAAACAGATTGGAAATTGTCATATGGTTATTTGTACAAGAAACTGCTACAGTTTAAGATTGTGCCAAATAAAACAAATGGGTTGAAATAAGGGCTTTCAGCAGATTGAGTGAGGTCAAAATTTTAGCTGCCCACAAGGTCTGGCGGTGCACCACGCCCCAACCCAATGGGTCAAATGTATATGCCTGTCCAAGCCCTGGCCAAACAGATTCAACATCTGCTAAACCCCACTAAACCCTTTAGATTATATATAAAATATCGGGTCGGATTGGTTTGGAAATGTTTTTGCCTGACCCGACCCAACCTGAAGGTACTGTTGGATGCTTCACGCCATCCCACCGACAGGTCAAGTTTATGTGAACAACTGGTTTTTTAACTTGGTAACTGGCGGATCCGACCTGCTGATAGCCCTAGTTGAAATGGGTAGTTGGATCAAAACGTAGGTGGAGTTTTTGCTAGCCAACTGGCTGTGAAAACAGCTAATCAGCTATGTTCATCAGAGTTATTTTAGTCACCTTTTTTTTTAACGGGGTCTGGCCTCTTAGAGCACCCAACTAAGTCCCTGGGTACATGCAATATCCACACATCACACAATTATTTTGTTCTGCTCCTTCCCATGTGCTTGAGGCAAGAGGATCTGCAGAAGTTACTATGCTCTTCTCTTGGGCAGCAGACACGTTAGTTCCATCAATAAGAGAAAGAGTAAGTTCTCAATCTTATCTGGCTTCTCCTCCAAACGCAGGGCAGCCAGTACAGATAGAAGCTTTAGGGCCTAGAACATATGGTCGTAGGATTTTAGAAACACCATGTTTCATAAAGAGAAAGATATATACTAAAGCATATATAATTAATATAAGAACTTTAGAAATGAGAAATACCGCAAAACAGGCATCCTTCGTTATTGCCCGGATGTCTTCTTTACCAATCCAGACCCTTGGCATCGAATCCTTGTCCTGGCTAAATACCGTTGCAAACCTGAAAACCATCCATATATGACACCAAGAACAGATACAGAGCAGAACTTAGGAAAGGGGCAGACACATAGACATAAGAGTTACCTATCCTTCATACAAATCAGAGCTTTCCCAGCTTCTTCTCTGGCTTTCTTTTCCACAACAGATCTTCCAAAGTCAACTAGATACCTAACCATCACATCAAATGTTGCTTGGTCCAATTCAAAACACCTAAGAGCAGTTGAAAATCCTGACACAGCAACCTCAGTCTCATGTTTAAGAAGCTTTCTGATGGATGCCAAGTATCTTGCCCAGCTGAATCAAATAGGGATTCTACAGGTTCAGCAAGTGTTTCCATGAGTTGTTTCTGCATGAAAATAATATTCCTTGAGTAAGCACATAGAAAACTGCCAAATCGTACCAGAGATGTAACCCACATTTTTAATCTAATAGGATATACTGTTCCTTTCTCTTGACCAGAACGTACAAAAAGTTCATAAACCAAACTAATACATGGAAGCAATTCAAATTGTCACAACTCATAATTAGCTATAATTTCTGACAATTTTGCGCTACGCACAGATGCTGCATGAGATTCAATATCACGGTGAAGCTTTTCTCAGACTTTGGAAGCATCCCAATTAGCCTGCTTTATAGCCACATCTAGAAGCAAAAAATAAAAAATAAATTTTTGTACATATTCAGAATTTTAGGCATGAAAACAGGCCCATTGGATGATACATTTTCCTTATACGTTTTCCTTGTATAAAAAATTGAAGGGTGAACTGAACATACCAAAGGCAGTAGGAATCTAGGTGTGAGATCAGACATGAACATTGGCTGTTGAAAAGCGATGAAAGGAGATAACCGAGCTTTTCTTCTCTTTTATCACAATATGTTCAAAACTGGAAAAACAAATAAACAAACAGGGATTGAGAGAGCAGAAGTTTCCAAATGAAGCAATGACGACACAATATAAATCAAACTAAAAAGGGAATAATTTTTTAGATAACATAATATTCATTTCCCGAGGAAACGGACAAATTAGTGCAGTAATTACGGGCATATGGAAGTTACGAGCATTAGATGTATCCTAAACAGACGGCTAGCTATTAAAACAAGGAGACCAATTTAACACTACTCTCTCAAACAATCATGAACCACGATTGAGACGAGCAAAAGCTTACAGGCCAGAAAGGGAAATTAAACAGGAAACACGGGTAAACAGCAAATTACACCTCATCACCTCCTTCCACTTAAGAAGGTCAATGGACTGGGCTAGTTTACCAGACTTACAAGCTAGAAAGAGAAACAATCACAAGAGGACCTTCGTCAATAAATTCTATTTTCGGCTCCACATCTGCAGCCTTTAACCGTTTAGGACCTGGCTTTGAATCCTCTGCAAAGATAAATGCACATAAAGTAAAAGAACTCTATATTTACAGGTTTTTTCATCCTTCACATTTACAAACCAAAGATATTCCCATTTTCTGGATTCACGTATTTGTCTCTAACTACCTTCCACCAAAGATGATTTTGTTCATTTTCATCGCCCATCCTCCACAACCATTTTCCTAACAAGGCCATGTTAGTTAATCCCAACCTCTTAATGCCCAACCCTCCATCTTTCTTTGGAAGACAACATGTCTCTACTTCATAAGATGAAATTTTTTATCTTCTTTCCCCCCTTCCCATAAAAAATTCCTAATAATTTTCTCCATTCGCTTGATAGTTTCTTCTGGAGCTCTAAACATGGATAAATAGAATAAAGGAATGGAAGATAAAGTAGATTTGATCAAAGTGAGTCTTCCCCCACTACTAAGCATTTTACTTTTCCAACCTGCTAGTTTTTTCTCAAATTTACTTATAACAGGATCCTACAACTTTGCCTTCGGCTTACCAACTCCTAGCGGGAGCCCCAAGTAAGTAATAGGAAACTCGTCCACTTGACACCCAACACTTTTAGCTAGAGCTATCAAACCCAACTTCTCCATTCTGATACAAAAAATTTTAGATTTACGCAAATTCACCTTCTGACCAAATACCGCTTCATAAATGGCTAGCACATCTTTAATAGCTTGAAGCTCCGCTACGTTAGTCCCACAAAAAACTATTGTATCATCCGCATACTGTAAATGAGTTACCCTAATTCCCCCTCTGAAAATTAAAAAACCTTTAAACTGATCCAACTCGGCAGCTCTGACAATCAGGTCATTTAAAGCTTCAGCAACTATGTTAAAAAGCATAGGTGAAAGAGGGTCAACTTGTCTAAGCCCCCTGGAACTACGAAAGTAACCGTTTGAGAATCCATTAACCAGAATCGAGAAACAAGGTGAAGATACACACCCACAAATCCATTTCCTCCATCTTTCCCTAAAACCCAACCTTTCCATCATATATGATAAGAAATCCCAACTAACTCTATCATATGCCTTCTCCTTATCAATTTTCCAGACTATTCCCTCCCTTCCTCCTTTATGAACTGAGTGAATAGCCTTATGAGCTACCACCACCACATCCAACAGCTGTTGGATTCAACGAGATAATTTCCTTCACGTTACGCAATCTGTTTAGCAAGAACTTTAGAGAGAATTTTATATACACTTCCCAATAGGCTTATAGGTCTGAAATCTTTAATTTCTTCCGCCATCTCCTTTTTAGAAATAAGAGTGATGAAATTTGAGCTAATGATGTAGTCCACCGTACCATTCTCATAAAACTCCTTAACTATCTCCATAGCATCTCCTTTGACTAACTCCAAAAAACATTGGAAAATTTTCATAGTAAAACCATCAAGCCCTAGTGCTTTATTCTTACCACTTTTAAAAACAGCATTTTAAATTTCTTCTTCCAGAAACTCTCCCTCTAAATTCAATTTCTGACTATTGGATAAACTCTTGAAGTGTAACCCATCTAGTACTAGTCTATGCACTCTATCTTTTGAGTATAACTCATAAAATTTTACAATTTCAAACCCTATCTCCTCTTCATTTGTGATCTTCCAAAATAAGGGAACTAATGTAATTCATCTTATTCCTAGCATTTGCAATTGTGTGAAAAAAATTGGCATTGTTATCTCCCTCAAGCAGCCAATTGACTTTAGATTTTTGTTTCCACATTATTTCTTCTTCAAGACATTTTTTATTAAAATGCATTTTGAGAGAGGTTCTCAAATCTGATTCCTCTTCATTCAACGGCCTCGTCTCTTCCAAGACATCAAAAATCTTTATTTCCTTAAGAATATCTTCTTTAACCTTTTCCACCTTACCATAATTATGTTGATTCCATCTTTTAATTTCTCCTTTAATTCCCTTCAACTGCATAGCAATTCGAACCGTAGCGCAACCTTGGACCTGAAACTGATGCCACCAAATCTTCATCAAATCTTTGAAACCTTCATCCAACAACCATGCATTTTCAAATTTAAACGGCATAGGACCACCATCTCAAACTGGACATCTAAGCACAATAGGAATGTGATCAGATGTGGGTCGAGGTAAACCTTCTAACAGAACATCTGGAAACAACTCTAACCAGTCACTAGAGCAAAGAAACCGATCCAGCCTACTAAGTTTTGAAGTGCCTTGCAGACTCGACCAAGTAAATATACCACTCTTCTGACACAGGACGGGAACCTAAAATGCGTGAATAATGATTTAATGGAGTTTGCCAAAATTAAATAAAATTAAATCAAGTTTAATCGCAAAATTATCTCAATACCTTAGAGTTTTGAGAATTCTGATAAGCAAATCATGCAAGATCCGAATAGGGTCCAGTACGATGCGCGAATCCCGTTAGCTTTAGACAAGATCCAGGCCTAGAGATAGTACCCAATTCCAGACTTGGGCGTTCGTCACTAATCCGATGTAGCGTGATTAGATCTCACTAGGGTTGTGGGATGGGGTAGATTTAATGCTCAGGCGTTTTCAGGTTGAATTAGGGTTTCAGTATTGATGAACAAAAATAGATTAGGGTTTAGAAAAACAGAACAGAGATAGGCAGATAGAGAAATAATCAGAGATGAAGAAGATAAATAGGTGGGAATCACTCCCTTAGCCTCACACCAAACCCATCACGGGGAAGAAGAAGAATCTGTCTCCGTTCAAACAAAAAATAATTCAATATATTCAAAAACTAAATAAAGTGTATTTACAAGCCTCTTTAAATAGGTAACCAACTAATAATTTGAATAAAAAGAGTCCTAAAATAATAAAAGACTAAAAAAGTAAGTTTTCGCAAAAAATACAAATTCTCATCGTTGGGCGGAACTCTCCACAGACGTCCGTCCTGGAGGTCACAGACGTCTGTCGCCTACGGAGTCCAAACCCACGGATGTCCGTGATGGTCACGGATGTTCGTCCTACACTAAACAGTGAGGCCTTCAATCCACGGACGTTTGTCATCTGATGACGACTTTTGTCTCCTTTTCTCCCTTGAAGCTGTAGTACTCGAGACTCCCTCTTCGATTCTTCCGACGTCGGTAGATGCAATGTGGTCCAAAACCAATGTCCATGTATTCGGCATCCCTGTCAATTCCCTCAGACCAAATAGGTTTCATCACCGATGGAACACGTTCGTGGTAGCTATCGAGCAAGTCAGGGTCCAATCGGCGAACCTCATCTCTCATGGATTCATGTGTTTTCAGACTCCGGTTTTCCAACCCCTTTAACTAAGTATTTCTGAAATCCCCCGTCATGTGTGGATACGACATGATCATTTAATATCTCCTCTATCACATCTTGTCTTCGTCTGCTTGGGGAAGGGAGGGGTACTGTTTACAAGGTTTAGGTGGGGTTGGGGTTATGTGAGGGCTGGAAAGGATTTTCAGGAGGTGGGATTGAACCCAGGTATGGAACTAAGTCCTCCACATTAAATGTTGAACTAACCCTTGTACCTGGAGGAAGCTCAAGTACGTATGCATTAGGACCTCTCATTGCCAAAACTCTAAAAGGGCCAACACCTCGGGGTTGGAGCTTCTCTGCAGATCCCGAAAGGAACCGTTCAGGCCTAATTCGAACCATCACTTGATCACCCACCTGATACTTCTTGAAACGCCTGTGAGTATCAGCAGATAATTTATATTGATTGTTGCTTGATTTAATCTTCTGTTTAATTTCGACATACAAACTATGAATGTGTTGTGCAAATGCATCGGCAGGCTCAGATACTCTATATGACGCTGACATTGGGGATCAAATCTAAAGGTGTCCTAGGCCTATGACCATGTACAACTTCAAAGGGGCTCATACCTATGGACCTATTGACAGAATTATTATAGGCACACTCAGCTATGGATAAAATGGTATCTCAGGTCCTAACATGATCACCGATAAGACTACGAAGGAGATTCCCTAAACTCCTATTAGTACTCTCGGTTTGGCCATCCGTTTGAGGGTGATAGGCCAACGAAAATTGGAGCATTGTGCCCAGCATGTGCCAAAGGGTCCTCCAAAAATAGTTAGTGAACTTGACGTCCCTATTAGACACGATGGTTTTGGGCAACCCATGAAGGTGCACTACCTCTGCGAAAAATAATTTAGCAATATAGGATGCATCAGAGGTTTTGGAACAAGGTATGAAGTGGGTCATTTTGAAAAATCGGTCCACCACAACAAAGATGAAATCGTGCTTCCTTAGAGTTTTGAGAAGTCTGAGCACGAAATCCATTGAGAGGTCTTGCCACGGTGTATGTGGCACGGGTAACGGGGTGTACAAGCCAGTATTTTCCTTACTCTGTTTCGACACTTGGCAAGTACGACAATGTTTGACAACCCAGGCAATATCTCTCATTAGGCTAGGCCAAAAAAACATATCCTCTCCGAGCGCAACGGTCTTATTACGCCCAAAATGTCCGGCTAGCCCTCTGGCATGTAACTCCCAAATGAGGAAGTCACGCAATGAAATGCGAGGGATGCAAAGGCGAGTGCTTTTGAACAAGTACCCATCCTGGATGGTGTACACGGAGCATGTGCTAATCAGGTTACTAAGGAGAGCAGTGTACTCTATCCCAAAATCTAGGCACCTCATCCTTTAATCGTTTGAACTCGACGACCTCGGTGCTCAGAGTACAAAGTCGCCACCCGACTACTAACCGCATCAGCAGCCTTGTTTTCAACACCGGCCTTATGCTTCAACACGAAGGTAAACCCTTAGAGGTATTCAATCCATTTCGCGTGCCTCGGATTCAACTTCTTCTGAGAGGCTAGGAAGCGTAAGGCTTCATGGTCGGAGAACAGCACAAATTCTTGCAGCCTAAGGTAATGTTTTCAATACCATAAGGAATGAACGACCGCATAGAACTCCTTTATCATAGGTGGAGTATTTTTGCTTCGCCTCGTTAAGCTTTTCACTAAAATAGGCCACTGGGTGACCCTCTTGGCTAAGCACTCCTCCTATACCCACACCCGACGTGTCGCATGCGACTTCGAAGACTTTGGAAAAGTCCGGCAAGCGCATGAAGGGTGCACTACTCATTCATTGTTTGATCTCGGCAAAGGCTTTCGTCGTAGCTTTGCCCCATTGAAAATCTCCTTTTTTCATACAATCAGTGATTGGGGCTATGATGGTGTTAAAGCTTCTGATGAAGCAACGATAGAAAGTAGCCAAGCCACGGAAGCTGCGAACAACGTGTATGTTCTTACGTACGGGCCCTCCACAATGGCTTTAACCTTTTTGGGGTCCGCGACCATTCCATCGACTGAGATAATGAATCCCAAGAAAACAATGGAACACTGCATGAAGGTGCACTTCTTGAAATTCGCAAACAACTTCTCGCCCTTTAGGGTTTCGCAAACCAGCCTAAAGTGGTTCAAGTGCTGATCCTTGTCATGACTATAAATCAAGATGTCATCGAAATATACAAGGAATTTACCTAGAAACGGCCTCAACACTTGGGTCATGAGTCTCATGAAAGCACTCGGGGTGTTAGAAAGCCCAAATGGCATGACCGTCCACTCATAAAGACCATCCTTGGTCTTAAAGGCTATTTTCCACTCATCACCGGGTGGATTCGGACTTGATGGTAGCCACTCTTGAGGTCTATCTTAAAAAAGATAGTGGCACCAACCATCATATCTACCATGTTGTCGAACCTCGGTATGGGAAACTGATACTTGATTGTAATTTTGTTAATCGCCCGACTATCCACACACTCGCCAACTTCCATCCATCTTAGGTGTGAGTAGCGCGGGTAGGGCGTAAGGGCTCATGCTCTCTTGAATGAACCCCTTTTGAAGGAGATCATTAATTTATCGCGTTAACTAGGCATGCTCAACCGGATTCAACTTGTAGTGGGACAGGTTCGGTAAGGTGGATCCAAGAACTAAGTCTATATCGTGTTGAATGTCACGCATCGGAGGGAGTTCGTTCGGTAAGTCTTCGGGGAAGACATCCGCAAATTCTTTTAAAAGTGGCTCAACCTCCTTGGGGTGTTTGCCAATAGACTCGAGAGCTTTCTCGACAGTGACGACAACGTAGACCACGTTCTCATCCAAAGAAGCCTCTTCAAACTCCGAAGGGCTCACTATATTGATGGATTTAGAAGTTTCACCCTTCTTCTCGACTTTGTTGGTCGATGGTCTTTTGGGAGGCAAAGGGTGTAAGTGATCTTTTTGCCCTTATACATGAACGTGCATATGTTTGATCGACCAAAAAGGGTCACGTCCATGTCGTAGAGTCACGGCCTACCCAAAATTATATGGCCCACATCCATCAGCACCACATCACACCATAAGGTGTCCGAATAAGAACCCAATTGAATTAGCACACGACATCTTTTTGACACGGGAATGGATGAAGGTCAACCCACGCAACTTTATAAGGTCTCGGGTGGGCTTTGGATGTAAGCCCCAAGCGGCATATGGTGAGTTGACACTACATTGGTGCAACTACCGCTCTCCACGATGACCTTACAACTTTTGTCACCTAATCTGGCAAAAGTGTGGAAGATGTTCTCCCTTCACCAGTCATCCTTCTCATCCCGATGAGGTTGTGCAAGGGCACACCTCACAACTAAAGCACGGCCACTATCATCACCCTCTTCGTTGGGTGTGACGTCTGGCTCAAACACTTCTTCAACCACTACCTCATTGTCATCCTCCTCTCCTTCAATGAAGAGATTCCTTTGGGAGTTTCTCATAGGGCATTGGGCGGCAAAGTGTCCCATCCCATGACACTTATAGCATTTAACTTGAGAGCTACCCTTAGAGGATTCCCCGACTACACCTTTTCCCTTTTCAAACCTTGCATTGGTAGGGACAGGTTGTGTAGGTTTGAGAGGAGGGTTACCAACGTTAAATCGTCCTTCTCCGGAACGAGGACCACTGTTTTGTGGTTCGATTCGCCTCATCATCGATGTTTTCAAATACCGTTCGAGATCTTGCACAACGGCGTAACATCTTTCAAGTGTTTCTACAGAGTGAGAAATCAACTCTTTTTACAATTCAAATCGCAATCCGGTGCAAAATCTAGAGAGTGATTTCAAGGTCTTCCAATACCTTGGCCCTCATCAAGAACTCTTCGAACTTGCCAATGTATTCGGTCACGAGCATACCACCTTGGCGTAAGTTTTGCCACTGGTCGAGGAGGCGTTGGTGGTATGATAAAAGAACATACTTCTCAGTAAGTTTTTCTATCATGCCGTCTCAACAGGTAATAGGAGGACAACCCGCATTCACCCTTATGCGCTCGACATTGACCCAAAAGAGTAGAGCCTACCCAATTAATTTCATTTTTGTGAGCCTGACACAACGATCATCATTCATGCCATACCAATCAAAATGTTGGTCCATGTCAGAAAGTCAATCGAGGAAGACTATAGGGTCCATTCTCCCATCGAAGGTTAGAATATCAACTCAGACATTCTTAGTTTTTCTATCATACCGTCTCAACAGGTAATAGGAGGACAACCCGCATTCACCCTTATGCGCTCGACATTGACCCAAAAGAGTAGAGCCTACCCAATTAATTTCATTTTTGTGAGCCTGACACAACGATCATCATTCATGCCATACCAATCAAAATGTTGGTCCATGTCAGAAAGTCAATCGAGGAAGACTATAGGGTCCATTCTCCCATCGAAGGTTAGAATATCAACTCAGACATTCTTGAGGAGTTGCACTTCGGGGGTCGTAGTCATCTCTACGATGATTTCTACGATTCCAGTTCCGATCATCTTGGCGACCATCACATTGAAAGTGCGGACCTTCACGCTCTCGGCGCTGATCATGGTGTTCATCAAGCCCATCTAACCAGTTGATTCAATCACACAGCCGACCATTAGAAACCCCTAGGGTTATCTGGGTTTGCTCTATAGTATTCAATCGCTCATTAATTGCACCCAACTCCTCTCGCATACTTCTAAGAGTATCGAGAATCTCACTTGAGTCCATGGTGATCACAAATGTCTATTAGGATTCTAATATGGAATGCAATATGAACTTACAAAAAAAAAAAATGCAACAAAATGAAATATGACAAGCAGTGATGCCCTAACCTAGAAACCTAGGGCTTTGATACCAAAAATGATGCAAGATGGAAACCCTAAAATGCATGAATAATGATTTAATGGGGTTCGCCGAAATTAAATAAAATTAAATCAAGCTTAATCGCAAAATTATCTCAATACCTTAGAGTTCTGAGAATTCTAATAGGCAAATCACGCGAGATCTGAATAGAGTCCAGTCCGATGCGCGAGTTTCGTTAGCTTTATGGCTAGATCCAGGCCTAGAGATAGTACTCTAGTATTTCCAAGCTTGGGCATTCGTCGTTAATCCGGCGTAGAGTGATTAGATCTCACTAGGGTTGTGGGATTTTGTAGATTTAAGGCTCAGGCAAAAACTAGGGTTTCGGGTTGAATTAAGGTTCCAGTATTGATGAACAAAAATAGATTAGGGGTTAGAAAAACATAACAGAGATAGGCAGATAGATAAATAATCAGAGATAAAAAATAAGATAAATAGGGGAAGTCTGCTCCTCCGCTACTCTTTCAGCATTGTCTAGCCATGCAGTGCCGTCAGTATCCAACACTGGCTCTTCTCTCTCTTCGATCCACTGATTCAAAGGGTCATCCTCCATGAATATATAATCCAGCTGGATGGGATTAAAATATTTACTATCTGTAAAGTAGAATATGATAGGTGAATTAATATATGTCTCATCAATTATATCAAATAAAAATTATATGAATTAAGACTTCATATAATTGTTTACCACGGATAGTCCTCTGCATATTCCTGACCCTTAATCGCATGTTGTAGTGGCAGTAGACTAACTTTTCCAATCGTTCCATAGATAGCCTATTTCTTATCTTCATGTGAATGAGTGAGAAGGTGCTCCAATTATGCTCACAGTTAGACGATGAACATGTTTACGATAAAACTCTCATTGCAACCCGCCACAGTATCGGACCAACACCTCCATAGTCCATCCACCAATCAGCAGGTTTAGCGTGCTTGATTTGGGATTGCGCCAATGGGGTCCCAAATGGACCCATGTCTCTTGCGGAACATGTCAATCTACAAAGATGAAAAACAATAACTCACATATCAATAAACAAATCATATGACATTTGACTTATTAGTTATAAGGTATGATTACTCACATCTCTGATGGCTTAACCTTCGTCCGCCAACTCAGGGAGCATTCGTTGGATCACATTGAACAAACCGTTGTACTCTTCATCGGCCTCACTCAACTTGAAGCGTCGCATATACTGGAAGGTCGGATTCAAGTAGTGTGCTATACATCAAATATGAGCAATCTCATCAGTAAATGGAAACAGTGAATAATATGAAAAATAATAAATACATGAAAATCACTACATAAGCAGTTTAACATGTTATACCTGCGGCATGCAAGTACAGGTAGAATTGTGCATCCCACCTCTTGTCGATAATCGCCCAATATTGTTCATATTTTGTAGGGCATTTGATTTTAATAGCCAATTTTGCCTTATCCATTGACTCGTAAATATACCCCATCATTGGTTTCTCATCACCATCTACTAACCTCAACACTTGCACCGAGGTAGTGACGGCGATCAGGCAGTCAACATCTACCCAAAACTGAGGGCTGTATATCAGGTCACCAACTTCATTCAAAGCAGATCTCTTTGATCGTAGGAGTTCTAACTCATATTTTCTCCATTCTTCGGAGTTGACCATATTTTTCAGCTCACAACTATATCTAGCTAAGCTCTGTAGGGCTAGAAATTGTGTTGCAAATCGTGTAATCGCAAGTCAGAGCAGCTCGTTCTTAGTGAAGGCTCTCATTAGATTCATCAACTTGTCACCGTTGTACAAGTAGGAAATAATTGTTCTTCCCTTATGAATAGTTGTCTGTGCCTTGCTTCTCTTTCCCAAATCCTCAAGAATGAGGTCCACGCAATGAGCGGCACACGGAGTCCAGTACAAGTGACATCTCTTCAACATTAACTGTCTTCCTGCGGCTTTGTAATTGGCGGCATTGTCTGTTACCACCTGCACAACCCGTTTCTTTCCAACCTCTTCAACTACCTTATCCATTAGTTGGAAGAGATAATCAACCATCTTCGCATGTTTAGAAGCATCAACTGATTTTAGAAATACCGTCCCGGCATCGCTATAGACCAAAAAATTGATCAAACTCTTCCTTGTGAAATCGGTCCATCCATCGCACATAATTGTACAACCTCTCTCATCCATACTTCGTGAAAGTTGTCCACATAAGCTCCTATCTCCTTGTACTCATCATCTAGTAAGGGGCCCAGATACCTCATATGCAGAATGCTTTTTAACTCTTGGACCAGCTTTTGCACTTATATCAATCATACTTTTGAAGTACGGTGACTCCACAACCTGACTTGGAATGTGGTTGTATATCAGGAACTTTGCAATGAATTTTCCGAGTTTCTTCCCCAACTTTTCAGTGACATTGCACTCAATTTAGTTTGTTTGAAGCTTTCTATCCGATACATGAACGGATCCATGGGACCTGTAGTACGACCTGGTCTCCCTCACGGTTGCTGACTTACGCAACCCGGCAGTCTCCTGAATATCCTCATCATCATTAACATGTGGCCTATGACTAGATCCACCACCACCATCAAGCATAGATGGGTCCCTCAACCTGGACCGAAACCGATAATCTACTTCTTTCTGATCTCGTCGCTGTCGTGCTTCTCTAGTGCTCTCCCTCAGGACTCTCATTGTCTGCTCATCCTCATCATCCTCATCCTCAGGTCCAAGTGCAGGAAACTCTGGATCTCCATTTGTTATTCTCTCATACATTTCTCTATCTCGGTCGGCGTCTGCTTTTTTTTTCCCTTTGCCACCTGTAAACTGGCTCTGACAGCTTCTCTCACCTCTCTGGGTACATTGGGACATTCTTTTATCTCTCCCTTAGCGTAACCCAAATGCTCCTTCAACTGTGTGATACCTCCTCCTAGCAATTTTTTTCAACAAAGCTTATATTCTATTAAGAATCTATCACCATCTATTGTTGTACCGTATTGTCAGGCTGGATCATGTCCGCATACCATATTTATTTATTTCACCTGCATGAATAAGCAAACGATTGGCTTAAATTAAAATATTTAGATTACACTTGAAATTCAAATTTATTTGATATTATTCTAATTTTTAAAAATTTTAGATTACAGTTGAAAATTTATTTCATATTATTCTTATTTTAAAAATATTAGATTATATTTTATCAAATTTATTTGATATTATTCTAATTTTTAAAAATTTTAGATTACATTTAAAATTTATTTGATATTATTCTTATTTTTAAAATATTAAATTATATTTTACCATATTTATTTCATATTAATCTAAAAATTTTAAAAATTTTAAAAATTCTAAATTACATTTGAAAATAGTATTTAGTTGATATTATTCTAATTTTGAAAATATTAGAAAATCATATTATTAAAATTTGTAAAATATTTGAAAATCGTATTTATTTGAAATTGATGTGTCACATGCATCATGGGGTATGTGTGACATGTGTAATTAATGTGTCACATACCCAATGCCACATGTGACACATGTGTAATTGATGTGTCATGGGGTATGTGTCACATGTGTCAACATGCCACATGTGACACATGTGTAATTGATGTGTCATGGGGTATGTGTCACATGTGTGACATATGTGACACATCAATTACATGTGTCGCGACACGTGTAATTGGTGTGTCACATATCCCATGCCACATGCGACACATGTGACACATGTGTAATTGATGTGTCATGGGGTATGTGTCGTGACACGTGTAATTGATGTGTCACATACCCCATGACACATCAATTACACATGTGTCACATGTGTAACTGATGTGTCACATTTGACACATCAATTACATGTATGACACATCAATTTTGGCATGAGTCACATACCTCATGACACATGTGACACATCAATTACACGTGTCATGGGGTATGTGACACATCAATTACATGTATGACACGTGACACATCAAATACAAATGTGGCACATCAATTACGCATGTGTCGCACGTGTCATAGGGTATGTAACGCATACCCCATGACACATGTGACACTTCAATTACACGTGTCACATGTGTTATGGGGTATGTGACACATGTGACACATACCCCATAATTAAATATAGAACATACTTTAAAATGCATCTATAATTAAATATATTTGCACCATTTGATTAAAAAAACTTAAGAGGAAAATGGCAAAACCATGAGAAGTTCTTTATTTTAATTATTTTGCTAATAGTTCTTATTTTAATGTTTATAAATAATTTAAGGGTTGATCTTGAAATTTAAGGATAGATCTTGACATTTTAAGGATAGATCCTGAAATTTAAGGCTAGATCTTGAAATTTAAGGATAGATCTATCATATTTAAGGGTAGATCTTGAAATTTTAACCCTTAAAATGTAAGAAAATGAGGGGAAAATGACCTAAAATGATAGAACACGTACCTTTTCCGCGTTCTTCGGCGATTCGGCGGCAATCCCGAGCTTTCCGAGTGGTCGATAGTGAAATTTTGGGTCTCCCGATGGCTAAGAAGTGAAGAGGAAGAAGAATGGCTTGAGAAGGAGAAAGAAATGGGAGGAAAAAAAGGGTTTTTCCGGCTAAAAAACCCCCAAACCCGTGCCCTTTAAGTGGTTGAGCCCCACACCGATAATTTGAAATTATCGGACGATACGGGCGATAATTTGCCCGTATCGTCCGATACGTAGAAGATTTTAAGGGTACCTGTGGTTTCACCATATTATCAGACAATAAATTGAAATTCTCGAACGCTAATCTCAATTTATCGTCTAATACAGGCGATAATTTGCCCGTATCATACGATAAATTGACTATTTTGGTATCAGAGAAAAAGCCCATTTATCGTACCGGTGAGGTCCAAAACCGATATGTATCGGTATCGGACAATATTTTAACCTATGCATCACACAACCCCCTAACATTCCAAGATAAAATCTGCATAAAAAAACAACCATATTCCTGAACGCCCAACAAATAAGAGAGAGACACCGAATCAAACCTCTGTCCTCACTTTCTTATATGACAACCCCCATTGTAGATTTTATAGTTCCCTTCTTCCCTTCCCTTTACCATTAGAGGTAAAACCTTTCCTTCCATATCCATGGCCTGAAAAATGTTCTTCAAATCATCCTTGGAGCCACAAAATGGCATACCATACCTTCTTCCAATCTCAATTATCTTGTCTGTAGCATCATGTTCACTCGTTTCAGTTTCTAGAGTCTGAGCTTCCCACAATTCTTTTTCTAAATTTTCGATCACCGTTCTGACAAGTTCCCCATTACCGCTCAACTGCTTGGAATCAACTGTAAACGTCGACTGAAGAAGCACTAGTCTCTATCGGGTTCTCCCTACATATAGAAGTTCCTTCTATAGACTTGACAGATTGGCTAGTTGATTTATTATAAAGGCTCACACTCCTAGAATTACAATAAAAGGAACCTAATTTTTCTAGTTCATTACAAAAATCCGCATTCTGGCTATTAATATAAACATTATTAACATCCCTAATTAACCTTATTTGAGAAGATAATACATGTGGTCCCAAGACCGAAGAGCAATAACCCATATTAAAACGTGTACCCATCCTCGAACGAGGACACATTGGATTGGGAGAACTTGGTATCACTGGTGTAGTTATATCCATAGCTTGATTGTTTCCACCGAACAAAGTGGTAACCCCATCGATGTGGTTGTCTTTATCACAACTACCCTCC
Source organism: Chloranthus sessilifolius (assembly GCA_021018995.1). Lineage (NCBI taxonomy): Eukaryota > Viridiplantae > Streptophyta > Magnoliopsida > Chloranthales > Chloranthaceae > Chloranthus > Chloranthus sessilifolius. The sequence continues at coordinate 2,291,374 of CM037595.1, read as the reverse complement.
ACGTGTCAAAACTTCCCCATCATCTCCCTTTATCAAGGATAAATTCGCTATTTCTGTCGCACCATCTTCCATTGAAGAGTACTATAAACTCTCCATCTCGATTGCCACACGACCCAATTATGCCACATGTATCTTCCAATATCATTGGATCAAATATTCTTTAATCCTCTAATTTTAAAAAGGCGGTGGAAAATCCGCACTCCAGTTCAAAATTTGAAACTCCTAGAAATTTGTTATCATATGACTTTCCATCTTTGGCATTTACGTTGACCTCAGTCAGCACCTTCGTTGCCACCCGAACACCACTACCGCCACCATGACTCCCCGTAGAAGATGAGTTATCAGCCCCCACCGTCGCCATTTTCAACATGCAATTCCTATCATTAGAATTCGTTCTCCTTCCCCCAGCATCTGGGAAGCCATTAGACTTCAAATTTTCGCTCGCCAGCAATTGGTTTATGCTGCTCTCCCTGACACCGACTGTCGGATGTTCAACATAGTTACTGACCAAAATCCCTTCCTCCCCCGTCTCCAATTCTATGAACACACGGAATCTTCTCCCATTGATCCCCACATTTCTGCATCTGGGAATGTTGCTCCATTGTTCACGCCCCACCAGAATTCAGGCATATCACATTTTAGTGAAGTTCCAAGTTCCTCTATCCACATCGAGGAACATCCCACAGCATCGGCCAATCTTTCTAAACACGTCACTATTCCATGAGTGAAGGGGGAGACCCAACACCCGTATCCATACCCGATTATTACCTTTTTGTAAACACCGACTACCTTCTTCCTCATTCCAACGGCAACATTCCACCTCTTGCTCGCGCCAGATAAAGTTCTTCTTTTTGCAGGCCTCTTCCACAAGGAGATGTTCTTCCACCTTGAACGTTAGAAGAACTTTATCTTTTGTAATGAAAGACAGTTGAGGGCAACGAGATCCCCAAGTTTTTTGTAGATATTGATGAATATAGTCGATGTGAAGATAAGCGTTTTTGAATCTAACTATTAGCCCATATTTTTGTAGATTATTTTTCCTAATTTCATAACAGTTACCACTAACATCAAAACTGAAAGTTTGGCTTTTGTGTTCCGTCACAATGTTTTTTTGTGGGCTCACAATATCTGAATAAGTATGTTGTTGACGTTTGTCTTGGTAATGGTAGTTTCCTTGAGTTTTATTAGCCCCAGACAACTCACCATAAGAAGACGAAGACTTTCTAATGCCCACATACGAACTACTGTTTGTCGTTTTCTGCATAGAAGAATAAGGTTCCTTCCCCCTATAGGCTTTACCTGTGATCTGCCAACCATCTAACATGTCCTTGTACTGTTGCTTTGAAAAGATGGGCTGATCAGTTTTCCTTCCCTCTTGTGGAAAACTGATCTCCGATTCTGATAACAATCGCTGATCAATTATTCCTTAAATCTGCACATTGAAATCCTCCATTGAAGCCTCTTGATCGATCCTCTCATACAAACCTACGCACTTCCTCACGTGCAAAGCTTGGATTCGCCATTTGGGTTTAGGATTTAGGGTTAAGGGTTTTAGTTTTAGGGTTTGGGGTTTAAGGGTTTGAGGTTTAGGGTTTGGGGTTTGGATTCGCCATTTGGGTTTAGGGTTTCAACATCAAAAGTCCCAAAATATTAGAGACAGGGGTTTGGGGTTTGGGGTTTGGATTCGCCAATGTCATTGCTTCTCTGTGCTTGACAGATGTTAAAATGATGATGAACCGAATCAAGGTAGGAGCTTTATTCGACCATCAGTTTTTCTGTAACCATTTATGTACATTATTTATGTAAATAAGACTGCAATGGGGTTCATCATCATCACTGCGATACATCATATAATTTAGCAAGATAGGGAGCAGCATAGGCAGAGTTTATGGGCTATATATTTACCTCAATAAGACCACTGTGGTATTATATATAAGCGTAATGTTTTACTATTAGAGAGTAAAATTACTGTCCAAGACGGTTTTAACTCATAAACCATGTGCTTCCATTTCATTGACTTTAACAAAATGCAGTGTGATTCATTGACAAGTCAAAACCATCTTGGACATTTTGATATTCACAAACATAGGACTTGTTGAATTATCTACAATACAAGAATATGGAGAGAGAGAGAGAGAGAGAAAGAAAGGATCTATGTGTATGGATCACAATGTTATCAATGGATATCTCACGAAGCAAGAAATGAAATAGGCCCATAGGTCCATGTGTCAAGAGTTGATCAATCCAAACCATCCACATACCCGGTCCTTGTTGAGATTTTCCGACAGCGTAATAGTCTCGTAAAAAAAAATTGGTTCAGATCAAAATGGTCACCATGTGTTTTTCTTTGGCGACTGCCCACAAACTGTCGGAGAACATGAAAATTCCAAAGTGCTCGAATTGGCCACTCGAGCAGTACAGATATTCCACCCATAGATATTACCGTTGGATGGAAAACTCGAGTGTCTCTTCAATATCTTCTCTATTACAAAAGTATCGGTGCTTGATATATACACCAAGGATTTTCACTCTCAGGAAAGAAAGTGTTCTGTCTCATTCTCAAATCTTTACCCAAGAAGAGTGAAAAATTACGTCGAAGAAGAGGTTGCAATTAGTTAGAGGTGCTGAAAATTAGGAGACTGCTACAAGATTTATAAACATTGGCTAAAAGTTAAGGGAGAAAATATAGTAATAAGTAATTTCCGATAGGTTGTGGACAATAAAGAGACGTTATTGATAAAAAATAATAATTTTTTGATCGGTAATAAGCAATATATTGAAACCCAGCGAGGCGCTGAAGGACCAATACATGATACGAGGAAAAAAGGACGAGAGACAAAAAGAGGAAAAAAAACAACAAAAGAATGTAAACTAAAGTAGCCTAAGACATCAATAGGCACCCAACTTTAGCCCGTGTCCCAGACAATCGTGTCATCGCTAACACAAACGGAGTAGTTAGCGACCCAGAAAGTCATGAGATCCCTGACCGATTTTAAGATCATCCCAACTGGCTTGCAGCGCTTCTGAAAGATTCGGCAATTTCTCTCCAGCCATATGTTCCAAATTACTGCATAGAACGCCGACTGCCAGTAATCCTGCAGCTGCCCCTCAAATCTGACAGAAAACCAAGTGAGGAACTGCTGATTCGTTGTGGCCGGGGTATCCCAATACAAGTTAAAAGAATTAAGAATAACACTCCAGATTTTATGCGCCACCTGGCAGTGGAGGAAAAGATGCTCAACAGTCTCTTCTGCATGAAGGCACATAACACATTGATTAATCATATCCTTTCCCCTCCAAATAAGTTGATCCATTGTTAGGTTTTTTCCTTTGAGCAGGGTCCACGCAAAGAATCCGACTTTGGGGGGTATGCGATCTTTCCATAACCTTGCTCCATGAAATCTAATGAGCGGACGACGCGTGAGTATGCGGTAGTAAGATTTGACACTAAAACAGCCATCTTTGCTGGGAGCCCATACCCCCCTGTCTTGACCTTGCGTGTTTGGAAGACAACCATAAATCAAGCCAACAGCCTAGTAAACGCGATCATCTCAACCCCTCTCAATAATCTGCGAGTGATGACATCCCAGGTTCTTCCTCCTAGCATGTCCGATACAAACTCATTAATCTTCCCCGGCTGATTAGTAGATATGGCGAAAATTTCCGCGAACATCACTTTGAGCTGCTCACACTCGATCCAAGCATCCTCCAGAAACTGAATTCTCGTCCCGCAGCCCCAACTAAACCGGATCCATCTCGCGTAGAAAGGCCATGCACCGCATATGCCTTTCCACCATGCCGATGTGCCTCTACGAACCACTGTATTGATGCCCCAATTTCCGCTTAACTGCCCATACTTTTCAGCCAATACTGCACGCCACAGGCTACTACTTTCACTATCCAATCCCAGCTCGCCAAAACCATTTCCAAGGAGGGCAATGTTGGTGCTCTTGAGACTGCGGATGCCAAGACCTCCACAACTTGTGGGAAGCTGGCATGTATCCCAATTTACCGGATGATAACGCTTATCAAGACCAGACCCCTCCCACAAAAAATTTATTTGTATTTGCTCCAGTCGCTTGATAACCTCGATCGGACATATGAACATCGACATAAAAAATGGGCAGGCTTGACAGGACAGATTTCACCAGCTGAAGACGACCTCCACTGCGTAGGAGTTTTCCTTTCCATGATGACAACCAATGCTCAAATCTTTGAATAACTGGATCCCATGCCTTCACTGTTGTTTTTCTCAGTCCGAGAGGTAAGCCCAGGTACTTTATGGGAAGATTTTCGATCACACACCCCGACTGTATTAGCTAGATCATCCAACTGCTGGTTGCTGGTCCCGATACCCGTAATAGCAAATTTGTTTAAATTTATGTGTTGCCCTGAGACCGCCTCATACATAAAGAGAATGTCGGATAGGGCCTTGAACTCCTCCACATTCGCCTTCCCAAATATGACAGTGTCATCAACATACTGCAAGTGCAAGATCGCTCTGCTATGCGATCCCACCTGAATTCCCCTTATGGCATGCCTTTGCTTCCCACTCTCGATTAGGCCAGTAAGAGCTTCACCTACAAATTTGAATAATAAGGGGGATAACGGATCTCCTTGGCGAATCCCTCTAGAGCTTTTGAAATATCCCGCTGGCGTCCCATTGATCAAAACAGAAAACCAGGGCGATGAGTGACATGCTCTCATCCAACTTCTCCATATGGCCCCAAACCCAAACCTACCGAGCATGTAGTCTAAGCAATCCCAACTTACACGGTCATAAGCCCTTTACATATCCACCTTCCATAATGTAGCAGGATGTCGATCGTGATGAGCAGAGTGTATCGTCTCGTGCGCCACCGCAACTATATCCATCAATTATCTCCCGTGCACATACGCTCCCTGATATGCCGAAATGACGAAATGATCTTACTCATCAGCGGTTTGATTCTGTTGGCCAACACTTTGGAAATGATCTTATAGAGGCAGTTGGTAAGAGAGATCAGTCGGAAATCAGTTTATGTCTTCAGCTCCTTGCTTTTTCGGAATGAGAGTGATGAAGGTAGTAGAGTTGAGACACCGGCCAATGAACCCAGTGGCGTGGAATTCATGGAGAACTTTCATCAGATCCAGCTTAATAACATGCCAGAAAGAGCGATAAAACTCCATCGTGAAGCCGTCAGGGCCAGGGGATTTATTTTTCCCGCTAGATTTGATAGCCAGCCACACCTCGTCTTCACTAAAACATTTTTCCACATCAGCAGACTCCTCTTCAAAAATGGATTTAAACATGAGACCCTCTAAACTCGGTCGAGCAAGCCCCTCGTCGGTATACAACTTGGCATAGAAGTTGACGATGTGGTTGCGAATCTGCTCATGATCAGAATATAAGAACCCCTCAACAACGATATTTCCCATGAAGTTGATCTTGTTGCGCGCATTTGCGACCGCGTGGAAGAACTTGGTGTTTTGATCTCCTTCTCTCAGCCATCTAACCTTAGACTTTTGTCTCCAACATACCTCTTCCGCCCTGCACTTCTCGTTGAACTTGTGTTTTAATTTCGTCCTCTCATGCCTTTCCTCTACAGAAAGCACCGTTTGCTCCTCGAGATTGTCGAGATCTTTCAACCGACGGAGCAGCAACTCTTTCGCGATGTGCACCATCCCATATTCATTGCGATTCCAAGCCTTGATACGACCCTTTAATTGTTGAAGCTTGAAAATGAACTGGAATGCAGCAGTTCCAGCAGGCACCGGCACATTCCACCATGTCGGAACCTCCGCCCTAAATCCTTCGTCAAGCAGCCACATATTTTCAAATCGAAACGGTGTCGGCCCTTTCCCTCTGACATCGCAACTCAACAATAAAGGTCTATGGTCAGAGACAGCTCAGGCTAAACCATCTAATTTTGCGGCTGGAAATAGATCCATCCAATCTAGGGTGCAGAGGAACTGATCGAGTCGGCTTAAAGATGGAATTTCCTGCAAATTGGACTAGGTAAATCTTGATCCGGTTAGGGGAATATCCATCAGTTCCCAATCAGAAATAAAAGAGTTGAAATCCCTCATGACGATTACATCCAACGGCCCACCCATCTTCTCATGGGGCCATCTTATGGCATTGAAATCACCTCTCAGGCAAAGCGGGTGATCCCACCTAGCAGCAACCGCAGCTAACTCATACCAGAAAACACCCCTGTATCTATCCTCCGATGGACTGTAAATCCCGGAAAACGTCCACAATTTGCCTGTGTCCCTACTCCTGAGTAAAACAGAAGCCGAGAACACGCCCACCTCCTCATGCACTTTTTCAAACAAGCCTGAATTCCAAGCAACAAGAATGCTGCCCGAGGCTCCCATTGAAACAACACTGACCCACTCCCATTGGTTCCCACCGAACACCGACCCAACCTCGATAGTGTCGCAGCTACCCCATTTGGTTTCTTGTAGCGTGATAACCACCGGATTGATGGACGCAAGTACCTGTTTTACGCCAGCACGCTTTAACCGGTCACAGATACCTCTCACATTCCACGACAACATCTTCATAATCAAACAGCACGAAGCCCGCCCCACCCCCGTCACCCTTCTTATTCGACATACCCCACTGTAATCGAGCTAGCTCCCTAGACATGACATTGCGTTTCTTCTTGTTGCTATCTAGCCGGTTATCAATAATGGATCAGAACACCTCCCTCAGGGCATCCTCAGTCCCCTTGAAAGTCATCCCAAGGTCACGCCCTACACGGATTAGGCAATCAACTTCATTAGCAAGTTCAGGCTGATCTCTGCCATCCACACCCCTGTTCGTGGAGGTGGAGACCGATGAGTCACACAGAGGCTGCCCTTCAGAGCTTTGAACCCATTCTCCATGCACGGACCAACAAAGAAGTGGTGTTTCCCCTTCGGACGAGGCATCATAGTCGCCGTCGGTGGCAGCGAGCAGAGGTTGCACAAGTATTCCAGCCGAGGGTGCCAGTGCGAAGGAAGAGAGATCCCAAACGAAAGGGTCAGCAGTATCAACCGAGCTGGCCCGGTCCCTAGAGTCAATTGTCTCGTGGGCCCGCTGCCTCATGTGCAACTGCCAAGGATCCGTTAAAAGGATGACACGGGTCAAGATGGGTCCATGACCCGATCGCATAAACAAGGATTGAGTTCCACCACCAGCCCATTGAGAGACCCAAACTATCTGGTGACCATTTGTATAGTGGATTCCACGTGTATCCCAGCCATCATGTCCACCTGTGTCAGTAAAGAGACACATGCGAAATAGACGCAGCAACACAAGGTTTGAACTCAGCTCCACCACGTGTCACCTTTTTGAAGACTGGATGAAACCGCTTGGGCAAAACCATGTGCTGGTTTTCGAAGTCCACAATGGATATCTGAGAGCAGCTGCCAATGAGGCCGCGCATCATCACCCTAGCGCAGCACGTGCCCCTATGCATTCTGGTTTTACGTCTCTTGCGATGAAAAACCAGCGGCTTCTCTTTCCTTCTGTTCTCTGATTTCCTTTTAGGGCAAGAGGACTCTTCGGTCTCCATCGGATCCCATCGACGATCATCCTCGTCATCCTTTTCGGCTGGCAGCCATATCAGCTCAACAACCAGATCTGACATCATCAGAGAAGGAACATCGTTAGAGTACGAGGAGCCCTCAGCCGTTGGCGATGCCAACGGTACCAGATTCCATTCAACGAAGTTCGGAAGTCTCGCCGGAATAGGAGTTTGCCGTTGGTCTTCAGTCCTTAGGAGGACGTAGAGCGCTCTGATGGCAAGTCAAGGTAGTTAGCTGGCTCACCGTAGGATTAGAAACTGAAGAACGCTCTGCTTCTGTCATCGCCATCAGCGTGACATCGGTAGGGGTGGGTATCTGAACCAACCACGACGACCAACTGAAACTAGACTCCGCCCGATCACCTTTTTTGTTCATTGTTTTCTCAGCCCTGCAGTCGATCTCACCTTCCTCTAAACTCTCATCAATAGGAGGCATATTTTCATGTCTCCCCACAGAACTGCTACCCCAAGACCGACCGGACAATCCCGTCGTCGAGGAAGGCCTCCGATGGAGAGGCAAATACGCGGTCGGGCTCCCCTTTGCGGTGCACACCGGATTCCTTACGGGCCCTTCTTTCCCATCCCCGAATTTGTGGATCTCCGACGTGAATTTTTCTGCGGTACTACAAAGTACGTCTATGTCGGGAGCCCCGGCCCGCACGGGTATTTGATGCGCTTGCTGCGGAACGATCATCCTCTCCACAAGCTCCACTTCTACGAAGACTCGGATTTTTTGGTTGTTGGGGTAGATCTCACACGATCTAGGGATGGCCTCCAAGTCGCCGATAGCAACGAGAATTCGGGCATACCGGGTTTCCCACAAGTCCTCGGTACTACGGTCAATGAGGATGCACCCGCCACATCGCGCGTCGATCCCACGGAGAACTTCCTGAGTCCACGCGTGGAGGGGAAGACCGAAGATGCAGATCCAGATTCCATTCTCCCATCTGTGCAGCAGTAGGCCGTTAGCGTCGGGACGCCATCGGCAGCACTGAAAGCTTGCCATTAATGGAGACGGCCTTTTTGGAAAGGATACAGTCGGCCGTCTCAGCCAAGGGGCACCGTAGCAAATACTTAGTGTTAGTAATGGCGGACACCATTGGTCTGTCGAATAGCGTCCAATGTGTCTGTAGCCAAGTGTAGATATTTAGTGGCAAAATAGTGTCCTTAGTGGTTTGTAATATAATCCAGTAATCTTTAAGGTTAGACTCAAGCACAATAAACACATAGCTCGTAAACCCGATAGGAGAAGACATTGGTTCTCCCATACAGGGGGTGGGCGCAACCAAGGCGTCAAAACCTATCCTTTTTCGACAAGGGTTAATAAGACCGCCATCATCCGAGGTAGACGGTTTGCATTGACCACCCATCATGGTGTCAACGAAGGACACCCCTATACGTCGACAAGATGGTGGCACAGCAACCCCACTACTCCCACCCTGGACCTCCGAAAGAACCATACCCTTACGCCCCGCGATGGCCCAACCATTAGCTAAATCACGCATCTGTGATCTATTGAAGATAGGTTGATGCGTCTGACCCGCCCTGGAGCAATGTTCATTGCCTCCCTTAACCATTTTACCCACAGATTTTGTCGATGAACAGCCATATTGATGGCAGACCAGTTCCGCCTGAAGTTAACATTGTGGCACTTAGAACAGACCCAATCACCGGCTCTAGGCACCAGAGCTCCGGTCATTTATTCAATTTATTTTGTTTGATGTTATTGATAAAATTAAAAGAACACAATTTCTGAATTTTCTAGAAAATGACATCGCATTTAGGAGGTCTTTTATTTAACAGTCAAGAATAAATCTTTATGTATTGTTTAGGATATTTCAAGGGTGTTTTGTTAGTAGTTTACTTAAACTAGGAGACTTGTTTAACATAGGTTAAGAAAGGTTTATATAAAGGCAGTTACTGCTGCAGTAAAATTTTAGACTTGAATATTTTACAGATTTTATGAAAGAGAGACATACATGACTCCGATCTTTTATTCTAGTTCAGTTTCAGGCTATTGTTTTGTTTATCTCCGACCTTCAATGGAGCGAGATGCGGTTCACCGCAATCAATGAGTGATCTTCGGCATGAAACCTTCAGGATTTCTCATCTACTCAAGGGGGCATCCTCGCGTCAAGTTTTCATCTAACCAATACGGGTTTGTTCCAGTTTTCACAGATAGTTTGCTCTAGAGCCTCACGATTGACATAAAATTGAAGGTGTTCTAAACCAATAGGAGCCTGAACTCAGAAGTCATAACTCCTATCAAATCCATCTGTGCACTCATGTACTTATCAAGTAAATTGATCTTTTCGCAATCCTGCACTTTGTCTGCTTGTTCTTAAAACCCTAATAAAAATAAAAAATCAAGGAACATCATTGTACTGTGGATCAACTTAGGCATATCGTCACACATCAATTGGAATCTCATGAAGCAAGAAATGAAATAGGTCCACATGTCCATGTGTCAAGAGTCCGATCAATCCAAACCATCCACCTACCATGCCATGTTGGGATTTTGCAGAAGCGCAAGTCTTTTAAACAAATGGGTATTAGTCAAGATCATCACCACATAATTTTCTTCATCAGTTGACCACAAACTGTGAAGGCGAATATGGAAATTTCGAAGTGCCCAAATTGGCCACTTGGGCTGCAGAGATATCCCACCCACACATATCGAGACTTGGATGGAAAATTAGTCTCTCTTCAATTTCCTCTCTAATACAAATGCTAAGACTTACTTTCCAGTCTTTTATTTTCATATTTACCGCTGCCATTGTTGAGCAAATACATTTAGTGGTTAATTATGGGTAGGGGTAGACTCGGAACGATAATTTCATTAATGAAAATATGAGAATAGGTTTGAATAATTGATGGTATATTAATAGAAGCCCACAGAGAGAGGAAGTGTACAACTTTCTGCACGTCCTCCCAACCTCACATTTCTCTCTTATTTTATTTCTTCTATCTCTACTTCCTCTCTATTTCTCCCTTAATTTGTATGAAATCTGGATTCTTTTTTCACGTTTACATGATATTAGAGTAACAAAGTTAGGGTTTTATCACCTTTTTTAATCTCACTTGTTTCTCCTATTCATGTATTAAGGTTTTTCATCAATAGCCATGTGGTTGTAAGATTGATGGTATATATTTAATAAAAGACCGTGAGAGAGGAAGTGAGACACTTTTTGCATGTTCTCCCAATCTCACGTTTCTGTCACTTGTTTTATGTCTTCTTCTATCTCTACTTCCTCCTTAATTTGTGTGAAACCTTAGATTCGTTTCTCAAGTTTACAACACAAAATAATGGATTTTTCTAATGGGTAAGCTAGGATTGAAGCAGCGACCTCAAGGTTGCAATATTGTCACAAATAATGGTGTACGATATATACACCAAGATTATTACTGCTCCCGGGGGGGATGGAAAGGGGAAGAAACGTTTGCCTTACTCTCAAATTCTCTTTTCAATTCATTGTGTATCTTCTCCCCTCTCTTATATATAAGAGGATTCCTACCAAGGGTAAGTCAACCAGCTGGAAAGATTCCTTGTTAATTATATCTCCAACTTCCTAATAAAGCCAAGTGTTCACAATAAATGCCAAAAATGCCCTTACCAAGCAGTATACATGTCCATCCATAATCAAAACATGAAAACTCGACTCGAAAGTCAGCTGAGTAGAGTCAACTCGGAAACTCGCTCTGACTCGACTCGCTCCGACTTGGGTTATTTAATAAATTTTTAAATATATATTATATATAATTACAAAAAAAATTGCACATCTAAGCAATATGATATGAAGATTGAAGACTATGTTGTACTATGGTACATGTTTAAAAAAAAGAGTTAGTTGTTTTGGGGATGTGTGCCACTTGGAACACCATCTAAGCCATACGATGTGAAGAGCATTCAATCAGATGATGACTGCTTTCAATCAGATGATACAGATTGTATTTCGTGATAATCGTTGGCCTCAAAGATCTTTACATCATGGTCTTCCAATCGTATGGCTTAGATGATCCAAGTGGCACAAATCCAAAAAAAGTCTTCCTTTTTAACCATTTCCTGTGGTGCAAATCTCGTGCAAGGTTTAGCTCCCAAAAAAAAAAATGCTTCAACAAAATGAAAAATATGAATTCAAACAAAAAAATAATGAGCCTAGGGCTGCTCCAAGAGAATCATGAGATTAGGGCTGCCCTAACCCCCCATTAACCCTTACATTAAAGGGAGAGACTCCCCTAACCCCCCATTAGCCCTTACACTAAAGGGAGAGACTCCGCTAACCCCCCATTAGCCCTTACATTAAAGGGAGAGACTCCCCTAACCCCCCATTAGCCCTTACACTAAAGGGAGAGACTCCCCTAACCCCCCATTAGCACTTACATAACCTAAGAGTCTTTTAGTCAGCTTTAGGAAATTGAATTAATAGCTTCTAGCTACAAGGTCTGAAATTGCTTGCTCGGATCTCAAGGTTAAGCATTGTAGATTTCATCCGTTTTTGGGCTAGAATAGAATGCCTGGGGTTTCCAGTAAGCACTAGTCACTCATCATTCCTTGTGTATGAGGGAAGAGTAGTGAGGCAATTTTGTGTCCCAAATCCTAATTAACTTGTAATCTAGAGATAATAGTTTCTTGTTCAAATTCATAAACCTAGAGAGCCAAGATATACCTATCAAAAACCATATGTATGGAACTATCTTGCCTCTAATTAACAAAAGCATATGTATGGATTGGGTCTTGACCCCAGTCCTCATCTTTTTGTTTCTCTTATTTTATTTTTAATTTTGCTTTTTCCTCCCTGAGCGAATTTTCTTTATATTTTTATCCTTCAATGAAAATACGACGCCTAACCCATTAAAAAAAAAAGAGGCAAAACGTGCAGTGCACTCATACATGCATCAGAGCTGCATTCTCAAATCCAACACTGTTCATTTCATAGATTGCACAAGATCCATACATACATCACCGCTGCATTCTCAAATCCAACACCGTTCATTTCATAGATTGCACAAGACCGATATAGAGATGGTGCTTCGGCCAAACTCATCAGCTTCTTGAGTAAAATCTTGCATAGCCTTTTTTTTTGTGATCGGTAAATAAGAGGTAGTTGGGTCCACACCCATCCATTAACCACAAACACAGGGTTACAGTCATCAAATCAGAAATAGAAGGAAATTCTATCGAGAAAGCTTCAGCATCAGCATCGCCATCACCCCCAGGATAGAAAAGCCGAACATTAGAAACAAATATAAATGGAGTACAAGTCTCTCCTAATTTGAGATTCAAGGTTCGATAGTAAATCTGCATTTGGACCCAGCCATCGAACCACCAAGGCCGCATAGCAATTTAAACCTAAATAGCTTTACTATAACTTATCTCTAGGTGAATCCAAATCAAGAACGATTATATATCAGAAACATGCTCAAAGACCATTCTTCAAACCAGGAATGAGCTCCTATAAAAAAACCTTTTATCTTTTTTTGAATCGATTTATATGACAGGACTGCCTGTGATTGCTTACCTTGTTTTATGTGCTTGTAACATCTCATGAGCCATCAATCATAGTCGGGCAAAAGGTATTGAGTGTCGAGTACCCGATAATAAAAGGAACCTGCTAGTCTCAAATTACATGAAAAAACACGATCATACGCATCTTGAGGCTGATAGATGTTTGCCAGTTGGGTTCGAGATCTGCAGTATCCCATTTTTTTGTAGGATCACAAGACCGAAAAGAATATGAGCTCCCCTTGAGAAAACAAACTGGACTCCAGGGAGTCACCGTTAATCACAAGACAGGCTAGTAAACAAGGAATCAGAGATGTTGAAATCCCTATAATCAGCTAGTAAATACTGATGGAACAAGAATTCTTCATACTAATTAGTATTATTCTTGGAATTAATCTTTCTTAAATTGGTAAGGAACCACCAGCCAAAGTGAAAAAATTTACAGAACAAGTACGCAAATCAAAAAGAAATTACAAGCATAAGAATGTAACCACCCTTCATCAGCTTAATGCTCTTGTATTGACAAAAACAATGCTTACAAATATGACCATGCTCACAATTCAATTGTAATCACCAAATATCATTGAAAGGGATCATGCAAGAGAATTTTCATCCATGACAGATGTTTTAATCTGTCGAGAAAGGTTAATGGAGTCCCCTATTTATTGGGTAACCTGAATTGAACCCATGGCTTTGAGAGTGAGATACCCACATTTAACAGCTTCAGCGTCACACTCAGTTTTTACATATCAATATTTGCGAAGGCTGGTTGTAAGTGGTCAAAAAGTAGCAGCATAATATAAAAGTTTTCACGAGAGCTGGAAGTAAGAGTGATCCTCTATTCCGAATAATAAGCCAGAATGCAAATCTCTAATGGAAATACTTTTTAGAATTTGTTTTCAATTGTTTTAGCTATAAAAAGAATATACATAAAAAATTTGGATGAAATTGGAGTATTACAAGAGGCTCCTCTGCATTACAAAAGGTTATAGGACTGACAACTAGCTATGTAGGAGAACAATCTATCTTAAATAAATTCAACCATAGATAAGTTTTAAATATTACCAATTTGCCAGTCCAAAGAATCATACCTGCTTCATGCTCAAGAACAAGAAGCACAACCCAACATACATCAAGTCTCTCATCTTGCCAATTCTCCCACTATTAATTCGCTTCCAACCACTTTCGCTGAATTTGACCAATCAGATGCTTAGCAATTTTGAACTGTGAAGGCTGCTTTATAGTAGATGAGTTGGATTTCAGCCATCTCAGCAGCACAGTCGCCAAAGCACTGCAAGTCTGATATCATTCCCATTCCACCGTTGAGGGGAAATTTGATGTAATATCTTGGACAACTCGGTTAACACCTCGAACACTGTTGCATATTTTCCGAGACACATCATTGAGGAACTTGTACTGAAAATTGTACCTGAAGAGTTGGAAATGAGAAAACACAGAAAATAAGAAACAAATTAGACATTAGCAATACTTTGATGGCAACATGAAGCTTCATTTTTCCGTTGGTAAAAGTTACTCTTGTTAAGCATGAAGCAAGATAAAAAGTTTAAGGTACAAGGAGAGAAAGGACCAGCTAAGAAAAAGGATACAGATTAATTTTATTAATATGAAAATGACCCGTGTTTCAGAACAACAAGCTGTGCTCCCTATTATTTTGTTACTCTCCATTTTTTTAAATCTTTTTTCTCTTATTTGGGCCTACTAATGCATCCTCATCGCCTTCCTCACCCCTAAATAGCATTCCCTTGAATGGCCTATTCCATGCATTACTTGCCCCTAACAAGCCCACTCTAACTCCCACTACAATAACAAAGAGATTATAACATATTTTTTAGTCTACATTGTAGATTCATCACATTTAGGTTTTTAATTCTGAAAAGACATGCTGACGTTTTTTCTCGATTTAAGGGGCCATAGCTTAGTACAATGGTAAAAGGCTTGGGCTGTCAAGGAGTCCGGAGAGCAGCCACTTGCAAGTAACAAAACAAATGTTAGATCTGTATCTTGTCCACCCATCTCAGCATCCCGTATATACGGAACCAGGACTGGGTAATGGCCTTTTACATTGACGTTTTCTTTTTTCACGTTTTACTCCTTAAATATAATTGTTTCTTATTTCCCAGAAATGGCAGGAAGGAAGAATGAGAGTATGGGCAGGAGAAATGACAAAAAAGTACAACATATCTCCATGTGTGATGACCCAAACCCACACGCCACGATATTGTCCGGTTCTGGGCTTAAGTACCCTCCCCGGCTTTGTTCCTGGCATGGGCTTAAGTCCCCACCCAGAACCCATCGTGACATGTAAGGTCCGCATATACCGTATAACCCAAGCTCTGAACATTTCCCAATCTGATGTGGGACTATTAAAATCCTCACACCTTATAGAAGAGCCATCCTCGGCTCTAATACCATTTCAAGATGGCCTATACCCACACCATGTTATTGTCCGGTTCTGGGCTTAAGTCCCCTCCCCGGTTTTGTTCCTACAATGGGTTCAAGTCCCCACCAAAAATGCATCGTGACATGTAAGGTTCACATACCCCTTATATCCCAGGGTATGGACATTTCCCTATCTGATGTGGGACTATTACACCATGATACAAAGTATCCAAGGGACATGAAATTTGGAAGCATGACTGAAACTTCTAGAAGATTTGTGGAATGATAACTTGAAATGTAACTACTAATTAAAGATGTAAGCACTAGAGTATTTGATGAGAAATAATTTAACATGAGTCATTACTCATTAATGGTAACCTTATGGTCAAGGATTAAAAATGAAAGTATTCCTATAACTGATTCAAGAATGGAGTATCGAATTCTAAACCACATGTTCCAGAATACTCGGGAGAAGACATGCACAAGCCATGCATCTCAAGAAAACTCAAAGTAGAATGGTATTATAGAAAATGCATCTATGCATATACATATCTAATCTGGTTGTCTGAGCTATTAGATCTGGCCACACAGTGCTGATCGAATGGTTCCCCCCACAACAGGGTGACTGATAAGTCCGATGGATAAAAATCCCGGTTTTGATACCTGAAGCCGCATTTTAAAGTATGATAAGTCCACATATCATCTTGAAAATATGTTTTTGATCACCATTTAATGAAAATTTATGATACAGGTAGAGGAAAGAAAGCATGGTGGAATGAGAAATTCGTATTCAAATTTCCACTCTCAGAGTGGCGAAATTCAAACCGTCTTAGGTTCAGAATTATGGATAAGGATACTTTCATGGAGGATGACTTCGCCGGTGAAACCATCTACTACTCTCGAGTACAAGATAAAAAAGATTACCTCTCTAAGATGCTTTGGGTTATAACTTTTTTCTTTCAAAAAAAGGCATATAATATAAGCCCAACACGTGGATCGGACGAAAATAAAGAAACTACAACAGTCAACTGCCAAACTGAATATAGGGAAGGTTCAAAGATCATACCCAGTGAAATTTAAGCTCACAGTAGTGTTTCCATAATTGCAATGCAGAATCCATTTGGGAGGAATAGTAACAGAAGGCATCAAGATGGGATGCATCGAACTGAAATCAGCTCCATAAAACGTAGTGCTAGAAGATGGTACCTATAAGGGCAAGATCAAAATCAGTCTCAAGTTCATCGCAAATGTATGTATGTGCATATATGTATATATTAATTTCTATGTTTTTTCCTAGATAAGCAGATGTAAGCTTCTGTGTGTGACTATATATATATATATATATATATAGAGAGAGAGAGAGAGAGAGATAGAGAGAGAGAGAGAGATGGGAAGATGTGTCCGGATGCAGTCCTGGAGGGCTGCACCCAGACGCCAGATCACATGCCACGTGGCATGATCAACCCAAAACAACACCCAGTGGGGTTGATCAGCCATGGGACATGTGGTTAAAAAGAAATAAAAAAAAATAACTCTTTTTTTCATTTTATTTTTACCTTCATTTGATGGATCAAGGATACAGTGATGCCCAACCAACTTGGTGCATTGATTTTGAACACCTTTGACCACATTTTTAACGGTTGATATGCATCGGATCAGGCCCAAAATTTTGGGTGGTACCTGATCGAACTTATCCAAGTTGCCGTGTCACCGATCCTCATGATGAGTGACACATGATGCTCATATGTTCTGGATGAAACCCTAAGGGCTGTATCTTGACACATGGAAGATGATTTCTAGTTATATACATTACAGAAATATTCATACAAGAATAAAGATGAATATATGCATTGTTATGACATTAAAAAAATGAGAAGCATGCATGTATGTAAAGATATTGCAACATGGGTACACATGCATGAATGGTCATACTACACTGGAAGAATACCAAGGCTGGAAGTGCAAAGAGAGAGAAAAGGATCTGCTGCACTGCCAAAGCAACCGTCGTGCCCTTTCTACAAAGCCCTCTTCAATTTCAGACAGTTTCCATGGCCAAGCTTCTACTTTTTCCAGAGCCTTGTCAATCCTAGAGACGGTCAAAAGCACAGTTATAACCCAAATGCGGCTTAAAAGGCGGTATATGACAATCTATAGCTCACAATGTTTTGGCTTCTATTATGTAGGTTTAGAGCCAATTACACAAATTGTAATCAGTAGATAAGATTGGTGCTGGATTTTTAACTTTTGAAATAACCATCCAATTGATGGAAGACCGCTCAACAAAATTAACAATTGTTCCACAGTCGTCACTTTCTGTAGTTATCCCTTGTTCCTTGTTAACTATTCTATATATAACTACTAGAATCTTGACAGTTGAAATAGTTATGGTTACCACCGTTGGATTCTAGTTGCCTGATTGCAGAGCAAACATGTTGAGAAAGATAAACACAAATGTTTTGATTACCACAAAGCCGGAGCAATTCATATTAGAGCTCCTAGGGTGCACAAGACCCTTCCAAGCTCTTTTATATAGGCTGTGTTCGGCATTGCTCTTTGAGAGAGTAGAAAAGAGCAGCATGTGACGGGGCCAATACTCTAGGTACCAGCAAGTAGTCGTGAGCGCCTTGGAACTAGTTGGTTGGCTAGCAGGAAGGCGTGTGGGCCTTGGAGCTAGGTGTGTGACGCACAAGCACAGAGGCATGGTGCCTTGAGTTGCGTACATGCTCCCTATATGTATGGCGTAGATGGATACTCAAGCTAGGTGGCATGCCAGTGTAGCGACTACATGCACGTGGGCGTGGATAGCATACTTGCATGTGTTGGTGTTGCCTGGGTCTCGCGTGCCATGGACAGTATGTCAAAACAATATGTTTGAGGTATTCTTGCTATTGGGTTGAGGTGGTGTTTGAACCATATATATGGGAGGGGAGCTGTGGACATGGGGCCTTGTGGCACTAAAGGGTGCACAATGGTCTCCTTAGTCTGAAAGGGTGGGCCTAAGACGTTGCTTCGCCAATGTCGTGTGTCACCCAAGGTGAGGTTGCTATGTGCCCGAGCTATACATCGCGGTGCACATAGGTTGGCCATGAGAGAGGCACTCATGAGCTATGTGGGACATGGTGGTGCACGTTAGCTAAGGGTCAGATGTTGATGTGTGTTCGTCACGAGAGCCACACACGATGGTGGGCTTGGTTTAGTGTGACGGCGAGACATGTTGTTGGAATAGGACGGCATGAGGAGTTGGATGCTACTGTCGTAGGCGAGATACGAGTGCAGGGCACAGGGTGAAGCTTGAGCAAGCCAAGCGAGGAACATAGGTGTTAGCATGCGTGTCGTAAGAAGCACGATGCACTGGTATGGTAGGCCTTAATGAGAAGGTAACCATGTACAGAAGTTCTCGTCCTCTAGGCGGGTGGTATAAGCTTTGATGGAGGGTTAGGCTGGCCTCGTTGTTGTGGCAACGAGGCGCCGCACGGGTATGACAGTCAGTGTCAGGTTGTGCCCCCATGACAGTTGGTATCAGAGTCAGGTTACTCGTGTGCAGTTGTGGTGCGCTCTGATACAAAGCGTTGATGGAGGGTTAAGCTGGCCTCGTTGTTGTGGCAACGAGGCGTATGCAAATATGAGGTCGATGTCGTTGTGCCCCATGACAGCTTGGTATCGAGTCGTTACTCGTTGCGTGTAGTGCGCTCGATACGCTTGGTATCGAGCGAGGTTGCACGTATACGATTGAGATGCACTCTATTACAATGAGTTTCGGAGCTTGGTCGCACGCAGAGATGTTACTACTGGGATACGTTGTTGCGGAAATCTATTGATGCTCGATGCTAGTTGGCCATAAGGGTCACACATCGAGAAAGCGAGTCGGTCCGAGGTGGATGAACGCTAGTGACTTCCGACATGAGACGTTGGGTCACGTAGGTGTTATACAGTGTTGCCATGGATGGTATGGATCAAGGAGGATAGTCTATTCTCACTTCATGAGGAAGCTGAGATTTCTTAATTGGTTGCTGGTACATGACATAATGGTCGAGACCGATTGTATGAGGCAGTGTGAAAGATCAGTGTGTCGCGATGGGTCAGGATCGAAGGATACAATTAAGCAGGATACTGTGAGGACTGGAATGAGCTATGCTGAACCGGAGTAGTGGCAATAGCTTGTTGCTTTGTTTTGAGACGACAAGGCATTATTTGTCTGTGAGAGATGGATGGTTGGACAAGTGATTCAGTGCAGCTTCAGAGGAAGCAGATGCGAGAGCCAGATGGGTATCTTCAGAAGAAGCGAGTCTCAGGTGATCGTTGAGATCTTTGGTCTACGAGAAAGGGCCGAAGGCAGTTTCTGAACACGGCAAATTCAGTGTGGTCAGAGTATTGGAACAGTTCAAGGCAGGTGTGTTGTGTTTCGTGGTGAAGAGATAAATGTCCGAGGTACCAAGGCATGATAACCGCTAAAAAGTGAAGGCATTGTGCACTTGTTAAGACACTGGAAGCATACACCAAGGCAGAGAATTGAACCGTAAATCTGGTTGCAAGAGGTGACTCAGGGCACGCTATGGGTGAAGACATAGGTCAAGGTACTATAGCAGTGCAAGAAGCGTGAAGCTTCGCTGGTTGAGCAAGGTGCTCGTGGCAAGCTCTTGGGTGAAGGCACAATGGTGTTGAGGTACTAGAGCACTACAGGACAGTTGAGGGCCTGTGATGGAGGTCAAGTCTAAAGGTCCAAGAAAATTGGATTCTGCTGGATACCACAATCGAAAGATACAAGCAGTGTTGCGGACTACAGTAATGCAAGATAAGTACTTCCTTGGGACAAGCGTCGCAACTCACCGGCGGACTCTTGGGTGAAGACAGATGGTCGAGGTACTAGAGCACTGCAAAATTGGAACGGGCTGAGGTAGCTTGGGTAAAAGACTTGTGGTTGAAAGCATACATCGAGGTACTAGAGGTCTACAAGTCAGACGAGAGTCGAACTCTTGGGCGAAGACACAGAGGTGTTGAGGTGCTAGAGTCTGGCAGTTCAGATGAAAGTTAGTCTCCAAGATGAAGATAGAATGTTGAGAAACTAGAGGGCTACGATGTGCAATGAGTTGCGTGAACTTGGAGCCAGCGATGGGAACGTGAAAGGCGTGGTTTGCTTGGTTTCGGCAGTCGCTTCGAGCAATGGCAGGAATGAAATTAAGGATCGTTTGCTTTTGCTTGTATGAGTGACTGGTATGTCGGAATACTTAGGTGAAATACAAACAGTGCCATGTTATTCAGAACACTGTGTGGACACAAAATGGTTGAGCTATTATGCCGAGGCATGAGCCGAAGACTAATTACGTCATCAAGGAATTAATGCAGAGGCATGAGGTGAAGATGCATGTAGCTCGTCGCGAAGACTTGTTGTGAATATGTCTGGGTGAAGATGAATGATAGTAGTCGATGTCCTGGTGCAGATGCAGTTTGATGAGTGTTGCTTATCATTTGGCTAGTGTGATGGCGTCTGGGCAAAGACGAATGATAGTAGTCGAGGAACTGATAGAATTACATGGGTCGAAGGGCAGCAGAATGGTCGATGTACTAACACTGAATTGCAAATGGGTACAGCGAAGAGTAGTAGTTGTGGTTCAGATGCGGGTTGTGTTTGGGTGAAGACTGAGTTTGTGTCGAGGAGCTGTCGTAGGAGTTTCTGGTGTTGATGTCGACGCATTTGAGTGGGAGAGGATGTGATGTGGTCACGACCCTGGTGCATAGAGATGCACATTTGATGAGCTAGCAGGAAGGTGTGAGGACCTTGTAGCTAGGTTAAGCCGAAGGAGAGCTTGTGAAACAAAGAGGTGAAGGAATGGCCCAGGTACTGTAGCGTTTTGAAGGCAGAATTTGGTGGGTCAACTCTTGGGTTAAGATACTTCGTGTGGAGATACTAGAGGGAGCAGTGGGCGAACTCTTGGGTGAAAACACTTCATGTTGAGGTACTAGAGCGAGTTGTGGTCACAAATGCTTGATGAATGGCATGGTGATGGATAGCATTAGTGTGGAGTCGCGTGAAGAATCAGTGTGTTTCTTGTTCGTAAGCCGAATGGAATGCGGGTGAGACCAGGTTGATGTAGCGGGGAGGTGTCAAACCTCGGGGCTAGGTATTTGTGGAGACTGTGCATGGGGTGAAGACAAAGGTTGAGGAACTGATGCAGGGTATTGGTGTCAGCATGGGTGTTGACCAAAGATCAAAATTTCGGCCAAATTACCGAAATTTAGCTGAAATTATCGGTTTCGATCCCCACCGAAACGATAACTATGGACCGAAATTTCGGTCATTTTTGTATGGGACCCAAACTTTCGATTTTCGGCCAAAATTTTGATCATTGATGTTGACATTACCAGGTTGGAGGAGGTGGCATGGTCATTCCCCTATGATATGGCGTCAACAAGGAAGTTCACCTTATGGAGTGGGGGAGGATGTGACGGGGCCAGTACTCTGGGTACCAGCAGGAAGGCGTGGGTGCCTTGGAGCTGGTTGGTTGGCTAGCAGGAAGGCGTGTGGGCCTTGGAGCTAGGCGTGTGACGAGCGACTGCGGAGGCATGGTGCCTTGCTTCGCGTGCGTGCTCCCTATATGTATGGCATAGATGGATACTCGAGCTAGGTAGCATGCTAGTGTGGCAACTAGATGCGCGTGGACGTGGATAGCTGACTTGCATGTGTTGGTGTTGCATGGGAGTAGCAGAGACAAGTGCAGTTGCATCAAAGGAGATATCGTCGGCTGTAGAGGTAACATTTGCAGAAGAAGAAGGCCCTGATTGAGGAGGATAACCATGTAACTTGAAGGATTTTGAGCGATCATGACCAGGTCAATGACTTTAAGAGAAAACGATAGTGGGATTGCCAGTTTGGCACAATCCCCTACACGTCCACGACCTCCTCAACCTCCACGGTCGCATCCACTTCCCTTACCTTGGGAATCATATGGTAAAGCAAAGTGCTCAGAAGGCAAGGAAGGGGAAGTAATAATAGCACGTCGTCGCTCATCACCATCGGTCGTAACATATGATGTTTAAAGAGGAGGCAATTGGTCAGTCGCAAGAATCTGGGTGCGCAACTGCTCGAACTCACGGTGGAGCACATCAAGAAACAATAGATTTTTTATCGTTCTAGGCGATGGGCAGCAATCCTGTGACCCTCATCAAGGCACTCAGAGGGAGGCTCATACTAACTGAGCTGATCCCATCACCTCCATAAAGAACCAAAATATTCAGAAACATATTGGTCTGCTTGCTTGGAACGAGACGCCTGTTGAAATAACTGGTAATACAAGTGTCATTCTTTACATGTAGATACATTTGAGTTAGGGCTTCCGTAGTTGCGTCGTGGTCTCATGAAACAGAAATATGTCATAGATGGGGTCCTCTATAGAATTAAATTGCCATTCTAACATTGTAATTATCAACTTCGCACCAAGCATAAGAAGGATCAGAAGAAGGTGGTACTGGGATAGATCTGAGAATGTGGGCAAGCTTCCCTCGGCTCCCCAAATATAATTTGATAGACCGTGCCCATTGAAGAAAGTTTGTACCATTTAATTTTGCACTGGTAATGCCTTGAGAAGCTATGGGATTAGAAAATCCACTCATAATGGTGGTTTTGGGTTCCATAGCAATGATAAAAGAGGACAAGAAAACAATAAAAATATGGGAAACACCTCCACAATAAGTAAGGAATAATAGCCGAGTTAGAAAAGCATCAACTCAAGTCATAAAACATCACAAATAGGACAAACAGGTAGCAGGCAAGGCCAAAAAACAGAACACTATTAGGGCAGCCTGAGCCAATACATCATTATACCCATTTTAATCCACAAAACAAACATCAAAGGAGCCATAAGTACATAGGAAACTGTATGAGAAGGATAATATTGGCCCTTGTTCATCATTTAGGAGTGAAAAACAGAATAAACAAATTAAGAAAACAAGATATGGAGTGGTTTCAGCTGAAACACAATAAAAGGTGAAAATAGAAAAAATAACACAACTCTTCGTAAATGTAAGCAATTAGTTCCCACTTTACAGGAACAATAAGGATGGTAAATTGGGACAAAGACTCATTGCTTACCGCAGGTTATAGTTAACTAGTGTAGTGATGATTAGGATTAGGGTTTGGTGAAGGAAGAGTGAAAGAGGAAAGATATAAGAGAGAATTAGGTTTGAGCTGCTTAGCTTAGCACTCTTTCCAATGCATTGACATTTTATATACTAGGCCATTACATCACGGAATACAAGGACATTCAAATAAGGAAAAGTAAGTAAGCTTCTCTACTTACACACACACCCAAAACTAGTAGACACAAACCATCTACCATATTTACGCTACATCACGAACACTCCCAAAACTAGTAGACACAAACCATCTACTATATTTACGCTACATCACGAACACTCCCCTCAAGTTGGAGCATGTATATTGATCATGCCCAACTTGGGGGTGTTATCAGCTAACGAGGGCCAAAACCCCAAAAAAACGTTGAAAAAGATCCTATCGAATGTCACAAATTGGAGCTCGAATCCCAAAACATCCTACATTAAAGTTGAAGCGGAGAAGAAAACAATTTCCAGAGGTATATTTCGAAGTCATCTGAGGTCAAATGTTTGACCTGGCTGACGTCAGCTGAAGTCAGCAGGATACATGGGTGATGTCTGCGCTTGGCTCTGGTACCAACTCGAGTTTAATGGTATGTTAGAATTAGGTATTTAGGGTTATAGTTAGGTTAGGTCATAAGAGATGAGGAAGAAGAACAGAGAGAGAGACAAAACAAGATAGAGACTTAGCGTAGTTAGGATTATGAACCCTACTAGCCTTTATATGACTATGAATGACCAGTATACCCCTTACATTATGTACACAACCACTACACACCAATATATAGCCAAATATACTATATATCCCAATAGTTGTAATTGATCCATAAACTTCTACAAAAGAGCAGCCTTGAGAAGGCATGGCTGGTAATCTATAAGATTTACATTTCTAAGAATTGTTCGTGAAATCAATTTTCAAAGACTTAATGCCACTGACCATGTTTCAACTTCAATTGACAAATCCAACAAGAGATTGTTCACCTACCTACTTTTTTAAGATCCAAAATATGTTGCATAATATAAATTCCAACAATTTACAACCATCACTGTGAAGTCATTCAATTCATTTCAAAAGGTCTTGACTAAAACATCCTTATCAAAAGAATTTGGATCGTCGATTAAGGGACATGCAAGGATCTTTAGGATCATGCACTACAATTAAAGTTCCAAGGCCAAGGGAAGATGGGAAATTAATCAATCAAACTTGAACTTGCTTTTAAATTAAATTTTTGCAATTCATTTTGAGACGAGCAAAATTAGTAAAACTTGAAAAGCAAACAATACGCCTGAATACAATTTTCATAAAATGGCACAAAATGACAACTTCAGAAGATGAAAAACCAAAAAGCTGATCCAGAAAACTTCAAGAAACAGAAAAGAGGTATACTTACGGTGCTTTAAATCAATTGTGTAGGTAGTTGTCCACAAGCAGAAAAAGGTGGATGTCGGCTAGCCAGGCCATGCCAGGACCTTTGTACACATCCAGTCAGACTTTGAAAGGAACTCAAAGAGCAACCCTTCACTTAGGCAGCCAATGGAATATCCATATTTTTTCTTAACGAAAGAAGCTTTCTGGAAGAATCTAAATCCAGGTCAAAGTCCTTTGCTGAGACAACCAACACAATTTGATTGGCTTCATTAGGCATGCCGGCCTTTAAAAGACAAGATATCAAAGAGCTAACAGTGATAGTATCTGGGGGACAACCAGTGCTCAACATTTTCTGGAAAAGGTTAATGGCATCTGACATTCTCCCTTTCATGCAGTGCCCAGTAATCAAAATGGTAAATGTCAACTTATCAGGAGCGCACCCCCTCCCCTCCATTTCCTCCACAATTAGATTAGCCTCATCTACATCGCCCGCTTTGCAAAACCCATCGACAACAGGATTGTACATAAATGGTCGTGGAAAAATATCCCCTCTCATGTTCAATTGCTTCAAAAGATCATGGGCCTCATTTAATCTATTTTCCTTACACAGAGCGTTGATCATAATCGCAAATGTATACGCATTAGGGGAAAGGTTTTTCCTTCTCATTTCACTCAATAGCTTCATGGCATCATCCACCAGCCCACTTCGGCAGTACCCATCGATCAAGGACGTGAAAGTTACAACATCAGGAATACATCCTTGAACTATCATCTTCTCATACACGGACAATGCTGAATCCATGTCACCAGCCTTACCATAACCGTTAATAAGCACATTGTAGGTGACCAAACTGGGCCTTGCTCCAAAGCTAGCCATTTCACTGAAAACAGAAGAAGCCGCTTCTATCTTACCCATCTTGCAATAACCAGATATGATCGCCGTGTAGGTCACCACATTAGGCGAGATAAATCCTTTGGACCGAATTTCCTTTAGCAACTCAAATCCTCTATCAACCTCACTAGCCCTACACAATCCATCTATAAGAGTGTTATAAGTAACAGTATCTGGAGAACAACCAAAACTCCCCATGTCATTGAGAAACTCAAATGCCTGAGCAATATCTCCCAATCTGCAGAGCCCTTTGAGAATAATATTGAACGTGCAAGTATCCGCTATCAAAGACGGCCTCAACTGCCCTCTAAAGAATCGAATCGCCTCACTTACCCTATTCTTTTTTATCAGTAAATTGAAAAGGTTATTATAAGTGGGCAAATTCGCCCTACACTGGCGCTCATGAGCTTCAACAAGCAATCCCATGGCGATATCAAACTTACCTACTTCCCCATAGGACGACACCAAAATCCCTAAAACCGAACTATCATAACAATGTCCATCAAATCTCATCGAATCGAAAACCACTTTGGCGGAATCCCGAAGCCCCATTTGACAAAGTGATTTCACAAGAAAACAGTAAGTTTCACTGGAATGATTAAAGTCGAAATTTTTTCTCGAAAATTCGAATAACTTGAAACCGAGTATCGGATTTCCCAATCGTTTAACGACCTCAAATGCGATCGAAGGGTTCAATACTTTACGGAAAAAGTTCAATTTCAAATCGAGACTAGGCGACCTTACGATTAGAGTGCACACAACTTTAACATTCCAAGCGTCGATAGGGTTTCTAATTACCTCTCGATGGGGAGCGGAATGGTGTAAACAACGAGCAAAGGCTAAACGTCCATTAAAATGAATTCTCTGGAGAAGAAGCATTTATGACCCTAGAAAGGACGGCGGAGAAGAAGCGGAAGGTGATCATCTGTAACGAGTTACCGCCATTACTGGAATCAGATAGTATGTGGGATTTGAGATTTGAGGAGAGAGAGAGAGAGAGAGTGAGTGTGTGTTACTCGATTTGATTCTTCGAATGGGTGCGGGAAGAGGTTTTGGGACTGACTTAAGCGTATAAGAGTTTAGCCGTAGAGAATAGAGATGTTTCTTCGTTTTGCATGCGGGAAGCTTTTCCTTGGAGCCCTCAAAGACCAAAAGGGAGCTCCTACTAACCCGTCAAGGCTGTCTAACAGGTCGGGTGGACCCGATACCCGAAACAATATTTTTTCCTGTCGCGCACATAACCTTGACCCATCGGGTTGGGCATGAGACATCAGACCTGACCTTTGAAACAGTTTGGCAGGGTTCCACATCCGGACGGGGTGGGTCGGGCATTTGCGATTTTTTTATTGGGCAGCCAAAATTTTGACCCGACCCTTTGTCAGCCGTATCTTCCCCACTACACCATAAACACTTAATAACAGCTGAAAATTGTTGAATGCAATGAATTTGATGAGGGAGCTTGTTTTTCAGTCCAATCTTTCACATAACTGATCTTGAGATCATGGGCATGACACTTAGATTTTTTTTCCACTTTGACACACATCTCACAATAGTGACTCGAAGACCAAATGACACACATAATGCTCACATATTCAAGGAGTCAATGAGTGTTGAGTGTTCGCACCCCATTAACATCGTTGGCGCGCTCGGAGGTATCCACATTTTAAGGGAGCCATTACTTGCACATGAGAAGTTAGCCCTTGTACATGGTTTCAAAGAAAAACTTATATTTTGGATAATTGTGTTATGTTAAAACACCATTTATGCCATCCGATTTTAAGGTCATGATCTAAAGATCTTAAGTGAAAAAATTAGCACTAAATATGATGTTTATCATATGATCAAAGCAGTCAAAGGCCATTATTTGATCCAACGGTTGACTATATTAAATAATATGATATCAATTTTTGAGTCAATCTTTTGCACCACAAATCATGTTCTTTAAATCAGATGGCTTAGATGGTGTTTTCGCATGGTGCCATTTCTCAATATAGCAAGTCTTTCTTTTAAAGTATGTGTAAGGGCCAACTCCTTGTGTGCAAGTAATGGCTCCCAATTGTAATTACTTTTTCTTTTTAAAAAAATCATTAGAAATACAATTAAAATATTTTTCCTTTTAGGAAAGAAAGGGCTTGCTGAAAAAATATGTTTGTTTTAATCACAATTTTTTTTCCGGTAGCCATTAGTTGCACACACAAAGTTGACTTCCCTTGCACACAATATAAAAGAATTAGTATTTTGGGGACTTGTGTCATGTGAAAACACCATCTAAACTAATCTAATTTGAAGGTTATGATCTAAAGACCTTGGCACAAAAGAATTGCACAAAACACAACTAATATCATATAATTCAACACACTCAAAGGCCTTCATCTGAATCAATGGTTAACTGCTTTGAATCATATGATAGAGATTATGCTTCATGCCAATCTTTTGTATTAAAGATCTCTAAATTATGGACTTCAAATCAAAGGGTTTAGATGTTGTTTCTAAATAGCGCAAGCTCCCAAAATACTAATTCTTTTTAGATTGTGCAACTTTTTGTGTGACAAGTTATGGTTTCCTTTGCGATTTCTTTTCCCAAATTTTATAAAAAATAAAAAATTATTTTAAAATATTTTAAAACATTTCACTATTTCTTTCCTAATTTTATTTTATTTTTCCAAAATTCCGACTAGGTAACTGTGGTAGCAACATTAGATCATGCCCTCATGCTGTAGCAACTTAGTTGTAACGATCGATATGTTCAATTTTAATTATACTTAAATTATTTGCTAGATTTATAATTATGACTAGTTTGATTGATTTGATGCATTTAATTAGTTGTTGCACATAAATATGATGTTTACTTTATTTAAACATGACTTATAATAAATCTAGACCTTATAAATATTTACTTAGATGTGAGTAAATTTTAGTGTGCCGATAGTAATAATTAATGGACCTTTAAAATATGTTAGTAAACTAATTAAAGATTCATTAACTAATCCAATATCCAAAATAAGAAAATAACATTAGGCTTTCACTTAAGACCAAGAGAGGATTTTGAGAGGGACCGCAATCACCCATCGGCATCCACTAGAGACCGTGAGTTAGAGGTGGATAAAAAGATAGTGGAGTGTGAGAGAGCGGAGTCGTGGATTTATTTCCATGTTATTTTATTAAAATAAGGGGTGCTTTCTTTTAAGAATTCTTTTCAAGATCAAGATTTTAAGACTTTTTTTTTTTAAGTCTATCTTTTCTCAAAACTTTTCAAAGAAGGCTCATTTTCAAGATTTATTAAACTCTTTCAAAAAATTGAGGAACTAATAGAAACAACGTTCAAGAAATTTAAGAAATCATAAGGTATTAAAAAATCATAAGATTTTTAATGCTAGGAATAGATATCATACTAGCAGTGGTAGAACCAAAATTTTTATCTAGTCGAGGTACAAGTCATAAAGACAAATTTCAACAAAATTCTCTAAAATAGGGGTCGAACGAAACTTTTAACGAAATTTTGGTGATTTCTTCAAAATTGTAAAAATTTCGTTAATTTGGACAAATTTAACAAAATTTTGCCAAAATTAATGAATTTTTTAAATTTGGTACCATAATCTCAAGATTTGTGGTGTCGAAAATTGAGATGAAAAATAATTTCTATTATTTGATTAAAAAAGTCAACGGGCTTAGCACTTAAATGCATGTATGAAGAGATCTACTTTTAGAGATGAGAAATGGGTACCTCTATTTGTGCCCATGCTTTCTTTGAGAGCGACCACGTCTCAGACCCCTTGAAAACCATTTATTTGTTCGGATTAGATGATAGAGATCATTTTTCACCCCGTCTTCTATACAGTAGATCTTGAGATAATGTCTCACTTGACGGTCCGTTTTTTATTCAATGTGTTACACATCCCCCAAAAATGACCCTAATTTATGTTTGAGTCTGATGTGTGCCATATGATGCCAAAAAATGCCATAAGATTCAAGGATATTTTGGGGATCTTTGACACATGGAATGAAAACGGATCGTCTAATATGTGAGATATGATCTCAAGATCTATTTTGTTGAAGATTGGGGTGAAAAACAATCTCCATCATTTGATTTGAAGCAATCAATGATTTTCAAGGGATCTAAGACGTGGGCACTTCTAAAGAATGTGTGTGTAGAGGTACCTATGAGAGATTTACGAAGCAAAAATAGGTGCAAAGAGCATATTTAGTTGAGTAATGATGTGTTTTATTATTTGCAATTATAGATTTAATCTTTATAAATAGGTGTAGATAATTATTCATTTACTGATTTTAAAAATTATGTAATTCACGTAAGGATTTTTTTTTTTTTTTTAAGCTTTTAGAAATTCAGTGCGGGCAAACGCCCACATTGGCCCCTTAGTGGTTCCGCCATTGCATGCTAGGATGAGGTTAATTCATTTCCAAATATTGAAAAGGCACATTTATTTTATTTTATTTTATTACCTTATGCTAGTTTTATTGATTCCATATACTTTTAATTCTTTATTTCTTGATTATTAATTGTAGAATCACATATTTATTCATATATGTTTATGCTACATAGAAATTATGAAAATATTATGCTTAATGCTCATGTTATTTAAATTGTAGACACGTCCAAATAATAATTATGATTTTTATGTTTACTTATTAATGTGTATGCTATACGTAAATTCACAAAAGTTACACTCAATGTTTATGATATTAGTTGTTCACATTTCAAATCAATTAATACAGACATCTTATTAATGAACTATGAAAATTTGTAATGGACTAAATAAGTGGAATATTGCATGATATTTTTACAGAAATTTTTGCATCAAATTTATTGTACATCTCAAAAGCATGTGAAAGTGGTAAGATTCACAATTCTGACAAGACTAAATCATGATACTATAAATGAATTAGGCACCATGAATGTTATGAGTATATTTATATCTATTATTTAAAGTGAATGATATGATACGATGAAAAGAACATGAAAAGTGTTACTTAATGAAGAAATAATGCATTGAGATTCATGTTGTATTGCATTTAACATTAATAATAAAAATTATCACACGGAAAATTAGAAAGAGACATGAACAAGTCACATGTTATTTATCAATGCCTATTTCTCAATTATCATTTTATATTGCTTATACTTGTTATAATTGATCATATTATTCATTGTTAGACCACTATTATTATTGTATAAGGCTTGCATATGAATTTCTTGTATTAGTGATCCTATGACCGACCCATAAGGAATTTTTTTAAACTCACACCTTTATTGTTTATTATAGGATGACGAGGTGATGAGTTGATCACATGATATGAGATTACTGATGTGGAGATCCATGATGTAAACCTGAATTTAAACGAAAACAGTTTCGAATATTAGGAATTTATTTATTTTAAGAGTTAGACATTTATTTTATATTTTTAATTGGAATATTATTTGAAACTGTTGAAACCTTTTTAGTTGAGTTAGTTTGAATTATTTATTACATTATTTATAAGTAGTTAATTGATTAATTTTAATTCAATTCAATTTTTAATAGCTCATGTTACTTATGAATTAATTGATATTTATTTTATTGTTTAGATTTTGTTATGTTATAGTTCAAAACATTATATTATTATATTTTATCTTTTATCACTTAGTTATAAGTAGTTAAATTGATTAATTTTAATTCAATTCAATTTTTAATAGCTCATGTTACTTATGAATGGATGGGTATTTATTTTATTGTTTATATTTTGTTCTGCTATAGTTCAAAACATTGTATTATTATATTTTATCTTTTGTCGCTTATTATTTATGCTATGCAGTGCGGCATCTCTAGATGAGCACATTGATCCGAGGTGTGACTTTAAGAATGTCACATCTGCCTAAGAAACATTTGCTTCTAACATAACTAACTTGGGTAGGCCAACAATTGGAGCTTGTGTACTTTTGTTAGCACATTTGTCACAATCAAGATAATCTGGATAAAATACTCCCATAGAATTTTTTCAGCCAATTATATATATTGCCCAACTGCTCCCTTGAGAAGCCGCTTACAAAAACTCTACGCTCAAACGCTCCTAGAAGAAGTGCTATAGAAAGCATAGAACTGACGACCAAATCGACCCAATTCAGTAGGTCACACAGTTGTCCTTGGATGTTGGTTATCTTCTTGCTGACCGTCATGTACACAACCATTTGCATCGCGCATCCGTTAAATGGATGTGATGGCTACCAACCCATTGCGTCGTCATGACAGTTGTCCGCGTGCGTAGCAAACCTCGGTGCAACCATCTGTGTGTGCAGCCGGCTGTGGATGTTAGCCTTGTATGCCTATTTAAACACACCTCAGTGTGTGTTGATTTTTTTTTTCGGAGATAAAAATATTCACACACTTAATCCGAAAAACCAACCAATAGCCCAAACTCCTTGAGTTACCTTGCATATATCATCAAACTCAGTGTAAAACTCAAGGAGATCTTCTCATCCATCATTAAAGATTTGAAGCTTGTGTGACTCAAGCTTTGATATTGGTCATGTGACTCGAGTGGATCAACGTAGGATGTGTTGATTGAAGGAGATAGCAAACTCCAGGAAACTGTAAATGGCCGTTCGTGGGATTTGAGTGTTGTGAGGTAGGAAGAGAGTGATAGGTGTATATCATTCGGAAATTTTGTAAGTGTTTTACTATTCATAGTGAATTTTGTTTGTCTTGGATCTATGATACGTCCCATGATTTTTTCCCAGTTGAGTTTCCACATTAAAATATTGTGTTCATTGAGTGGATGTGATTTTGTGGTTTGGATTAGCACTTGTAGTATTATTTGTTAGGAATATCTTGAAGTAGCTCAATTTTTTAACTTTCCTTTGTCTGCCCAAGGTGGCTTTAAGATAAGGTTCTGCTTTCGTGTTAAGAGTTAGGCTCTGTTTGCAACACTTTTCCGAAAAAGCACTTTTCAGGAGAAAAATAACCTATAGCACTAACACTTGTCATGGTAACTCTAGCTGAAAATGATGTTGTGTGAGAAGCGGCCCCATTTTTCTTCTCAAATATGCGCTTGTGGGAAGCATGATAAAGTTTTGTATAGGTCACCAAGTAAAACCCTTCAATTAAAGAATTTTACCAATCAAAAAATTAGAACACTTTTCAAATATGAAAAGTGTTTTTCGAAATAGAGTTGTCAAACAGGGCATCAGTACTATTAGGTATCAGGCCCATTCTCCAAGTGACTCAATTTGAAGACTGTCATCTAAAGATCTATTGTGGGGAAGATTGGGAGTTGGGACGAAAATCATCTCTATCATGGGAATTAAAACAATGGCGGCTTTACATTGCATTATATAATTTTTTTTTTGTCCCAATTTTCGATATTAAAGATATTTAGATCTTCATCTAATAACAAGGCACACTTGATGAAACCGCATGTCATGCGTCCTTAAAAGCGACCCAATTTTCAAGTTTGTTCCAAATTGGTTGGGTACCTAATACCAAACCTTCATTTTATGGGAGCTTCTATTGACCCCTTGTAGACAGATAATGCCAAAAAATTTCAGTTTTATGTCATGTAGCACGTATCTTTGATCAATCAAAATGGTCCAACTAGCAGCCCATAATTGGAATGTGTCTACCAAAGAATCACAGATATAGAAGGATTGGAACCGCTTGATCGGTGTAGTTTAATGTCGATTATTTTAAAAACACAATCGTCCATATAACAGTTCATACATCGAATGGTTCATACCCCAATGGGAATTAAATTTTAGGCTCCTTCAATTCAATATATGAGCTACTACTTTGATGATATAGATCGCATAGCCAACAAGTAGGCCGGTCATGGCATTATCGACAATGGGGCGGTCACGCCCCATTTATTCATTCTAAAAATACGTCGGGTCATTTTGTATTGCTTGAATTGTGAAGAGAATTGGCCTTCATTTTTTTCCAAAACTTGATATTGAGGCTGTAAGTTATAGCTTAAAGTCTTCATTCAATTGTGAAAAATAGAGAGGAAAGGAAACAAAGGAAAGCAATGACGGATTGCAGAGGTGAAGAAACTGTGTGATTGATTCACAGAAAAGAGAGAGTAGCAGCTCGAAACTATTCAGTTGATTGGGTCGGTTGATCTTCCTATTTTAGTAATTTCTTTTGCAATTCCATCTTCAATAGCCGTTCAGCCTCCCACTCTCATTCGAGCGTTACACAGTCAACAAAACATTCGTCTTACCAATACAAACAAATATTATATATATATATATATATATATATATATATATATATATATATATATATATATATATATATATAGGGTTGGGGATATGCGCCCAAACGTAGAGAAGTCTCTGCCCTTATTGATAGGAGCTCGACACCCAGCGCTGTTGGCTGATGCAATATTCCTCCCTTTTTCTCATTTAACTCCACTTTAACCATAGTTACTACTAACATAATCAAAAAGGCAAAGTGGGGCAAGACGTAGGGGATACGTTCCTGACATCGTGTTTGATATGGCCATTATTACATTCGAAAAGACCATTATTACCCCACCTTAAATCATTTTATATTTTACACCGTCTTCGAAGCACTTACGCATCTATAAAGGAGGCGGTTGCTTCCAAGTGGCACTAGAGTGCCTCTATCATGAAGCGTAGCACTTCGGAAAGCCCCTAGAAAATGACACGTAACACCCTTTTTTTTGTGTCACCTACCTTTTTTTGTGCGAAGCCACGTCTGACGTAATATCATTTATTACTGTCATTAGAACATTAAATGAGAAGCAGTACATGACATCATGATTTTCAATGGCTATTATTACAATTTGAAATGACTATTTGAGGCGTCTCTTCGGGGAGATCGTTCATTGAACGAATGATTTGTATTAATGACGCTTGGGAAAGAAGATCTAGAGCTTCAGTAAGAAGCGCTATCACTTCGTATAAGACGGGAATCTCGCTCTTTATCGGGCGCTAGAACGACTATGTCGAAGCGATAGTGCTCCATCAGGCAATGGAAGGCGCCATCCATATGACACATAGCGCCTTTAAGTTGACATGTAGCACCTTTTTGTGGGAAGCGACATTCGACCTTATTTCATTTATTAAATGAGAAGAGGGGTATGAGTTCATGATTTTCTATGGTAATCATTACCATTTGAAATGACTATTTGAGACACCCCTTTGGGGAGATCATTTATTGGCCGAATGTTTAGCATTAATGGCGCTTCTGTCAGAGGAGCTTGGCTTTTCGTGCGAAGCGCTAGCGCTCCATTAAGAAGCATTGGGGATATGCGCCCAAACGTAGAGAAGTCTCTGCACTTATTGATAGGAGCTCGACACGCAGCGCTTTGTTGGATGATGCGATATTCCCCCCCTTTTCCTCATTTAACCCCACTTTAACCATGGTTACTACTAACATAATCATAAAGGCAAAGCGGGGCAAGACGTAGGGGATACGTTCTTAACATCGTGTTTGATATAGCCATCGTTACATTCGAAAAGACCATTATTACCCCACCTTAAATCATTTTATATTTTACACCGTCTTCGAAGCGCTTATGCATCTATAAAGGAGGCGGTTGCTTCCAAGTGGCACTAGAGCGCCTCTATCATGAAGCGTAGCACTTCGGAAAGCGCCTAGAAAATGACACGTAACACCCTTTTTTTTGCATCACCTACCTTTTTTCGTGCGAAGCCACGTCTGACGTAATATCATTTATTACTGTCATTAGAACATTAAATGAGAAACGGTACATGACATCATGATTTTCAATGGCTATTATTACAATTTGAAATGACTATTTGAGGCGTCTCTTCGGGGAGATCGTTCATTGAACGAATGATTTGTATTAATGACGCTTGGGAAAGAAGATCTAGAGCTTCAGTAAGAAGCGCTATCACTTCGTATAAGACGGGAATCTCGCTCTTTATCGGGCGCTAGAACGACTATGTCAAAGCGATAGTGCTCCATCAGGCAATGAAAGGCGCCATCCATATGACACATAGCGCCTTTAAGTTGACATGTAGCACCTTTTTGTGTGAAGCGACGTCCGACTTTATTTCATTTATTAAATGAGAAGAGGGGTATGAGTTCGTGATTTTCAATGGTAATCATTACCATTTGAAATGACTATTTGAGACACCCCTTCGGGGAGATCATTTATTGGCCGAATGTTTAGCATTAATGGCGCTTCTGTCAGAGGAGCTTGGCTTTTCGTGCGAAGCGCTAGCGCTCCATCAAGAAGCATTGGGGATATGCGCCCAAACGTAGAGAAGTCTCTGCACTTATTGATAGGAGCTCGACACGCAGCGCTTTGTTGGATGATGCGATATTCCCCCCCTTTTCCTCATTTAACCCCACTTTAACCATAGTTACTACTAACATAATCAAAAAGGCAAAGCGGGGCAAGAGGTAGGGGATACGTTCCTGACATCGTGTTTGATATAGCCATCGTTACATTCGAAAAGACCATTATTACCCCACCTTAAATCATTTTATATTTTACACCGTCTTTGAAGCGCTTACGCATCTATAAAGGAGGCGGTTGCTTCCAAGTGGCACTAGAGCGCCTCTATCATGAAGCGTAGCACTTCGGAAAGCGCCAAGAAAATGACACGTAACACCCTTTTTTTTGCGTCACCTACCTTTTTTCGTGCGAAGCCACGTCTGACGTAATATCATTTATTATTGTCATTAGAACATTAAATGAGAAGCGGTACATGACATCATGATTTTCAATGGCTATTATTACAATTTGAAATGACTATTTGAGGCGTCTCTTCGGGGAGATCGTTCATTGAACGAATGATTTGTATTAATGACGCTTGGGAAAGAAGATCTAGAGCTTCAGTAAGAAGCGCTATCACTTCGTATAAGACGGGAATCTAGCTCTTTATCGGGCGCTAGAACGACTATGTCGAAGCGATAGTGCTCCATCAGGCAATGGAAGGCGCCATCCATATGACACATAGCGCCTTTATGTTGACATGTAGCACCTTTTTGTGTGAAGCGACGTCCGACCTTATTTCATTTATTAAATGAGAAGAGAGGTATGAATTCATGATTTTCAATAGTAATCATTACCATTTGAAATGACTATTTGAGACACCCCTTCGGGGAGATCATTTATTGGCCGAATGTTTAGCATTAATGGCGCTTCTGTCAGAGGAGCTTGGCTTTTCGTGCGAAGCGCTAGCGCTCCATCAAGAAGCATTGGAGATATGCGCCCAAACGTAGAGAAGTCTCTGCACTTATTGATAGGAGCTCGACACGCAGCGCTTTATTGGATGATGCGATATTCCCCCCCTTTTCCTCATTTAACCCCACTTTAACCATAGTTACTACTAACATAATCAAAAAGGCAAAGCGGGGCAAGACGTAGGGGATACGTTCCTGACATCGTGTTTGATATAGTCATCGTTACATTCGGAAAGGCCATTATTACCCCACCTTAAATCATTTTATATTTTACACCGTCTTTGAAGCGCTTACGCATCTATAAAGGAGGCGGTTGCTTCCAAGTGGCACTAGAGTGCCTCTATCATGAAGCGTAGCACTTCGGAAAGCGCCTAGAAAATGACACGTAACACCCTTTTTTTGCGTCACCTACCTTTTTTTAAATGCGAAGCCCGTCGGCGAATATCATTTATTACTGTCATTAGAACATTAAATGAGAAGCGGTACATGACATCATGATTTTCAATGGCTATTATTACAATTTGAAATGACTATTTGAGGCGTCTCTTCGGGGAGATCGTTCATTGAACGAATGATTTGTATTAATGACCCTTGGGAAAGAAGATCTAGAGCTTCAGTAAGAAGCGCTATCACTTGGTATAAGACGGGAATCTCGCTCTTTATCGGGCGCTAGAACGACTATGTCGAAGCGATAGTGCTCCATCAGGCAATGGAAGGCGCCATCCATATGACACATAGCGCCTTTAAGTTGACATGTAGCACATTTTTGTGTGAAGCGACGTCTAACCTTATTTCATTTATTAAATGAGAAGAGAGGTATGAGTTCGTGATTTTTAATGGTAATCATTACCATTTGAAATGACTATTTGAGACACCCCTTCGGGGAGATCATTTATTGGCCGAATGTTTAGCATTAATGGCGCTTCTGTCAGAGGAGCTTGGCTCTTCATGCGAAGCGCTAGCGCTCCATCAAGAAGCGTTGGCGCTTTCTTGAGTGTGCGCTAGCGCGAATATCATGAAGTGTTAGTGCTTTGTTAAGGAAGGGAAGTGTCGTATATATGACATGAAGTGCCCAAAAATGTTGACACGTAGCACCATTTTGTGCAAAGCGACATCTGACCTTATGTCATTTATTACCATTGTCAGAACATTAAATGAGGAGCTGAGCGAGGTGGATGAGATTACGGCGCGTGACATCATGGTTTACAATGACCATCATTTTCACTTGAAAAAGCTATTTAAATCGACAAATTTGTGAATTAAAATTTCACAAATTACTTTTCATCTTTTCCCTCCTAATTTTCATCTTCGCCCTCATAATTTTCATCTTCTCAGAGCGCAATAAGAAATATCGAAGCGTCGAAATTATTTTCCTTCATCCAGTAAGAAGGTGAGTGTCCTTTTATTTTCATTCAACTTCAAATATGTCGCTAAATAGAGGCGTCATCCCTTCCTTATAAGAAGAGTAAGCGCCTCTGCGCCTCCTTATAGGGGCGTAGACTCCTCCGCGCACAGGGAATGGGATGGGTCCGCGCTTTTAGTCAAGGCGTCGACGCCTCGAGTATGAAGCAACGGCAGCTCCCATTTGATTTTTTCTTCTTCTCTCAACTTTTCCTTTTCTGATTCACTGATTTTTCATATGGTTCTCAAGACTCCTGCCACTAAATGCACCATTGAGAAGTGTCAGACGATATATGAGGAGACATCTGAACAGAGGAAATATCTGCTATCACAGTTTGTCTTCTTGGCATTCTTTTTTGCACCGAAAGACATGAAAATCGTCAACACCATCCTAGACGCAATCATCAAGTTTTGGGTGGAGAGAAACATTTGAAATTTTGGGAAGGCCTCTATCAAATTTTGGCCCCTTGACTTTGCCTTAATAGCTGGTCTTCGAATGACCTCCGTCCCTCGTTACCCTCCCTCCAAGCCCCTTCCCGAAGAATAAACCATTAGAGATAGGTTTTTTAGTGGCATTAACCCTGTAAAGAAGGGACACATCCTTGCTACCATTAACAGCATCGAGCAGGGTGCTGACAAGGACTTTATGAACTATGTCTGTTGTTCGTCCTCACCACCGTCCTCTTCCCAAATACAAAATATACCCTCGACGAGCTCTACCTTGAGTTCGTTGATAATCTCCCCAATTTCAACCAATTTTCTTAGGGCGCTAACGCTTACAAATACCTTATGTAGTGCATGGACAAAGTGCAGAGGAACCGAGGAATAGCTGAGAGGGCAAAGGTTGTACAAGATTACAATATTATGGCTACACTATTGCCCTGCAGGTAATATCGTCTCTTAAATTTCGTATTTTATTTCCTACGAAGGCCGCCCATAAAAAAACTCATCAATGTTTTATTTCCTCATATCTTGGCATACGAGATCAACCCCAAGTGCGCTCCAGTGAGGGTTCCTAACCCCGTCCACTTCCCAAGGCTGCTAAAATGGGAAGCGAATAATAATACAAGGAAGTTCTACATCTTATATTTCGAGAATAGGGTAAATTTTGTACGAGGCGATATTGCTTCCATACGCTTCTTTTTGGAGGCGCAATCGCTTCTATAAGAAGCAATGGCGCATCTAACACGACGCGTAATCCCTTCCTACCAAAGTGATTCCATTTCTCTAAATCCTTTAGAAAACAATGTGAAAAATAATGTGGACAATCTATCTACTTGTATGCCTTCCTGGAACTAGAGTGTACTCTCTATGAGGAGGCCTCTGATAGCAAAATTATTGCAACGAGGGCAGAGATCTACAAAGGGGGTTGAAGGACTAGTGGCCTCTCCCATTACTTTGCGGAGGAAGAAAATAGACATTGATGTTATTAACTCTGAGGTAGAGGAAGAGGAAGAGAAAAAGAAGAAAAGGAAGAAAAAGAAGAGGAAGATGAAGACGAGGAGGAAGAAGAGGCTCCCAAGGCTCGTAAATTCGCGTTACCGCAGATTGATAAAAAATGGATGCAGTCTACAGATTCAAAAATTGCAAACTAACAGAGATTAGTCAGAGAGTAAAGTAGAAGCTTCGATGACCTTAGATTAAAGTTTCTCAAGCTAGAACAGGAAAACCAGGTATATTGAAGGATCATAATGCCAAAATCTTGTAGGATCATGGTTATATTAAGAAGCAATTTGCCATCTTTTAGAAGGATCATGCGTCTCTGACGGAGAATGTGAGAAAATTAACTGAGGTATACTTTGAAGCTATGTCTAAATGTTCACCTATGATGAGACGCTTCCACTATGAAGCGACGACACATCCCATATGAAGCACCAACACTTCCATGAGAATTATTGACTAAACATTAACTCGTCTTCTTCTCATACTGCAGTCTCGATATGTGGTGGGAAGTCTGTTAGGGCTTGTTGGGGAACATCGGATAGTTGTCCCCCAACAGAAAAGGTCTGCCTTGGACGTGACCCCAACCAAAGTCCCAACCTCAATCCCAACCCTAGCACCAGCCCCAACCACAACCCGAGTCCCAACCCCAACTCGAGTCCCAACCACAACTTGAGTCTTAACTCCAGCCTCAACCACAACCCGAGTCCCAACCCGAACCCCAACCCTAGCCAATCCATCCTCCTACTCTCTCCAAACCCGAAACCCTGCCCAAACGTCCTTCCCAATATAAATTCAACCTCCTACAAAGTCCTAACCCACACCCATATCGAGACCTCTAACAGAAGCGCCACCACCTACTGCATCCCATAACTCCAGTCCTGAGATGCCCCTTACACAATCATGCACCGAGGAGAGGTCTTTAGTGCAAGAAGAAGAGGACGACGAAGGCCCAGCCGTCTTCAGGAGAAGTGAGAGGAACCGATGTAAAGCCCCGGCCGCAATTCCTCCCTCACAAACTCTCCTTCCTAAAAAGAAGAGCAAAATGGGAGGCGGGGGGTAGAGGGGGGGCACCCGGCAGCATTAGCTCAGGCCTATATGAATACTATTTGGGGAAAGCCCATCAGTAAAAACGAGTAAGTATATCTCCTCCTTACAATTTATCGTTATAAAATTTTAACATCGGTGTCGAAGCGTCGCCGCCCCCATATATATGTGTCAGCGCCCCTTATTAGAGTCATTGGCGCGTCTACCAGGAAGCTTCAATGCTCCTTATTGGACTGACATCCCCTTATATCTTAATTTAAACGTAAGATTGTCATCTTGATTGCTAGGTCTCGGCATATTACCGTTGAGTTAATACGCAACCTACGATCCCTACAACAAATAGAAGACCCAGTAAGTATTAATCCCTATTTAAACGTGTCGCTTCTCTGATTCCATATTGATATTTTTACCTTAGTATACAAATAATGTCCGCGTACTTTAGGATCAAGGACAAGCGGGAGGACATGCAACCTGGACAGAATAAGAAGACTTTTCGGATGTCGTTGCACTCAAATGAATATGCTTGGATTTTAATGCATTTGAGAAGAATAATAATGAGAATATAGCTTACCTGCTACCCAACATTGAGGGATTGAGTAGGGCTTTCTCCGAACATTTTGAGGTGCAGAGTGGCACGAAGTCGATGCAACGTTTCCTCATCAATAAGAATCGCGCTTTGTTTGCGATAGACTGTGAATAAAATTTTATTCTGGTTCACATCAACAAGCCACTCCACTAGGCTCTTTGTCACGGAGTTACTCTTTGCAACGTAATCTCTCGTGCAGCAACTAGATTTTTCGAACTAGATCAGCCTACTCACGTTTCAAACCTGCACGGTAACGCATTAGGTTAGATACTATGCGGATTCCCAAATGCAATTTATATAGTTATACGCAGCAACAATCCTAGGGGCAGCCCCACATTAGGTTTGGGTCCGCACCGTGGAAAGTGGTTGTGGACCACCAACACGATGGCTCCAGCGCACGACCCAACACAGCAGCGAGGCCTGGATGCACGAACTCAAGCCCACAAGGCTATCGTACGCGTTCCGTAGGGGATCACTTAGGCCAGTGACACGTCACGTGGCTGTTAGATCACTTCCTCATATATATAGTTTAAACATCAACAGAGGGCAAATGATGGGAGGACCTCAAACGTATTGGTTTGACATACTTTACTATTCACACCACAACGCCCAGCATCGCTCCCCACTTGGCTATGTCGCGACCGCATTGCGTGCCCTGTTGGCACTATGTCACAAATTAAACTGCCACCATGTCGTGTGCCCTCATGGCCCGCGACCGAAGCTCTTCAGAGTACCTATGGCGAAGCCCTCATGGCTTGGTGACGCGCCAACGATGCCCCAGCTTCAACCCACCAATGTCTGACGCATTAGTGGCACAAGTGACCTGCGGCTAACCCGGATGGCCACACCGAGAGCCAACATCACAGCTTGTCGTGGCCTTCTCCTCAAACCATAATATCATTGTCCTGGACCCATGCTCGGATCACCCTCCGGAAACCAAATTTGACGAGGAGATAAGAACCCTAGTAAGATCAAATACCGTCATCATAAGCTCCAGAACCGCTAGCGCCTCTTGGACGAAGCATCAAAGCTTCTAATAAGGAGTACGGGGCGTTAGCCCACCCAATTTCTGAGATCTCATAAAAGTTTAGAGCTAAGTACCAGGTGGTGCATAGGGTGGGGGAGGATGCTAACTATCGATCAATAATAAGTGTGCTATGTGCTTTCAGAAAGAAGAAAATTTGAATCATCTGCTGTTGCACTGTGAGGTGACTACATATATATGTAATGTGGTGTTGAAAACATTTAATGGTTGTTGGGTGTTTCTCAAGGAAGCTAGTAATTTACTAGTTCAATGATATGGAGTTAGGGGGGGATTCTTGAGATTTATAGCGGTTGCGGTCATGTGGGCTGTGAAATGAGAGGAATAGCAGTGACTTCCAAGCCCAAATAGTATGATTATGAAATATGTTAGAGATCTTGCAGTTAGTTGGATCAGTTTGTCTGGAGACAGAAATGAAGATCATGATATTTTTTCTAGTTGGGAAAACCTCACGAGTTACTCGCATTGGGAGGGTTTGACCGTAGGTCTTTATATGGCTCGGGGTTGAGGTTTCTTTTAGGGTAAAACTTTTAGATCTTTCCAGCAGCTTGTTGTATTTAATGTACAGGTTGGGGTTCTGTTTTTCATAATAAAGTGGACTTACTGATATATAAAGAAAAGTTTCAGGTGGTGCTCTGCTACGATCATGATATTTTTTTTTATTTTTCAGCAGTATCACTGCCATATCCATTTTTGTTACTGCCATACCAAAGCCGTTGAGTACCTGGAATCATAAGATGGAGATTATTTTTTGTCCCAATCTTCCACAATAGATTTTGAGATGACGGGCCTATCATCAGATGGTCTCATGTTGATTCCAAGTGACACACATCGCCAAAAAGTGCACATGAGATAACTTAGAATCCTACTAACCTTCAAACCATAGAACTATGTATCGGCTACGAGACCTCGTTTAACTAAAGCATCCGTGCACCCATTAAGTTTTCTCAAATATGAAATTGACTAGCTATTTCATCGAATATGAAGATCATGTTCAAAGTCAGTGACGCAAACCGATCAAGAGCCTCGGCCTCAAGGGAGTTCCAGAATTACTGAATCAACCAATAAGCATAGTAAAATAGGGTCAACTAGTGACCAAGTCAGGGTTCGGGGATAAACTTGGCATGGAAAAAATCTGAAAAAATTCATGAAAAAAGCAAAATTATAAATTTTGAAATATTGAAAAAAAACAAAAAATCTGGAAATTTTTTAGAAATTCGAGATGTTTTGAAATATTCACAAATAAGACCAAAAAAGATCATAAGAGCCTCTCTTCCATATACACTAACAGGAAAAAAAAAAACCAATATGGAAGGGCAATGAAACGAATGAAAAAAAAAACTCCCAAAATTTCTTTGGATATATCTCGAAACGTTCATACATCCTAAAAGGCAATAAACATATCTCGAAATGTTCATACATCCTGGGAGGCAACTTATTGCCTGATATTCTCTCACTGTGACTAGGGCTGAAACCCACTTCTCTTTCTTACACTTATTTTTCACATCTGAATCTAAGCTTTCCAACATACCTTGAAATATCTTAAGAAGATGACCCATCTTTTGATCCTTCAGAGTCTGAATTGTCAACCATCTTCTCAAGTGAATCCAAATCCCCCACTTCAGAAAGTGTGTGAATACGTAGAGTATCTGCATCCTCGCTGAGAACAGAAGAGATGAAAAAAGAATCGTCAATATGGAGCTAGGGCTGCTGAAACTACAAGAACAAGACTTCAAAAAAAAAAAACAGTTTGGAAAATGCTTACTCTGTGACCCCAAATATTTCCTTGACTATTAAGGAGCTGTCTCTTGAGCAGAA
Organism: Chloranthus sessilifolius; assembly: GCA_021018995.1. Lineage (NCBI taxonomy): Eukaryota > Viridiplantae > Streptophyta > Magnoliopsida > Chloranthales > Chloranthaceae > Chloranthus > Chloranthus sessilifolius. The sequence continues at coordinate 2,247,037 of CM037595.1, read as the reverse complement.
CTCCGGTAGCTGGTTCTCAAAGCAAAGCAAAACGAAAATAATCAGCAAGAATGAGTTAAACATGGACCAAACTACTATTTCTGTCAACAGAGGAGTTAGTAGAGAACTGCCAAACCACTCATGTTTATAGGGTCAAAATTGTTGTGCTAAGTAGTGAGTTGGCGATTACTCCAGATCTTCTGACTAAGATACAAGTGCATATATAGCTATAAAAACAAGTGCATAGAAAAATTAATAAACCTTAATTCAGTGTGCACGTGCCGTGCACATGCAAGAGGAAATGGTGACCTCCATCCATTGTAAAATGATGATGAACTGAAACGAGGTAGGAGCTTTATTCAACCATCAGTTTTTCTGTAACCATTTATGTACAATATTTATGTAAATAAGACTGCAACGGGGTTCATCATCATCATTGGCTTATTCCATCATCCATCACTGCGATACATCATATTATTTGGCAATATTTCTATTGTTTGCCGCCTGTCTATTTTTCATACATGATAGGGAGCAGCATAGGCAGAGTTTACGGGCTATATATTTACCTCAATCAGACCACTATGGTATTATATATAAGCGTAATGTTTTACTATTTGAGAGTAAAACTACTGTCCAAGACGATTTTAACTCATAAACCGTGTGATTCCATTTAATTGGCGTTAACGACATGCACTGTGATTCTATTTCATTGACAAGTCAAAACCATCTTGGACATTTTGAGATTCACGAACATAGGACTTGTTGAATTATCTACAATACAACAATATGGAGAGAGAGAGAGAGAGAGAGAGAGAAAGAGAGAATCTGTGTTTGGATCACAATGTTATCAATGGATATCTCACGAAACAAGAAATGAAATATGCCCATAGGTCCATGTGTGGAGAGTTTGATCAATCCAAACCATCCACATACCCGGTCCTTGTTGAGAATTTGCGAAAGCGTAATAGTCTTGTAAAAAAAAACTTGGATCAGATCAAAATGGTCACCACGTGCTTTGCTTTGGCGACTGCTCGAATTGGCCACTTGAGCAGCACAGATATACCACCCATAGATATTACCCTTGGATGGAAAACTCCACTGTCTCTTCAATATCTTCTCTATTACAAAAGTATTGGTGCTCGACACATACACCAGGGATATTCACTCTCAGGAAAGAGAGTTCTGTCTCATTCTCAAATCTTTACCCAAAAAGAGTGAAAGATTACGTCGAAGAAGAGGTTGCAGTTAATTAGAGGTGCTGAAAATTAGGAGACTGCTACAAGATTTATAAACATTGGCTAAAAGTTAAGGGAGAAAATATAGTAATAAGTAATTTCCGATAGGTTGTGGGTAGTAAAGAGAGGATATTGATAAAATTAAAAGAACACAATTTCTGAGTTTTCAAGAAAATCACATCGCATTTAGGAGGTCTTTTATTTAACAGTCAAGAATAAATCTTTATGTATTGTTTAGGATATTTCAAGGGTGTTTTGTTGTAACGATTCTCAAATCTCTATACTATACAGTATCGATAAGGGTCCGGTCAGGCACATAATTATCATAAGACATAACTAATATAGGTAGTTCCGTCACATGTAGTACTTTGAGAGTTAAATCAAAAACACACACTTACCTCTAAGATGTGATGCTGGTAGGTATGCTTCACAAGTGAAACTAGACCGGTCTACAGGTGCCACACATAAACAAAGCAAACTGGTAACGGTGAATGGCTTTACATACTATTAAAGCCAGGCTTTTATTTTTGTCAAGTATAAAACAAAAACAAAACAAAAGATTCTTGTTTGTTTTATTATATAGTACACTACCAAAGTAGTGTTAGCTTATAGGAAACTTTAACTCAAAGTAGCTTATAAGCTACTTGCATGACGGATTTAGAACACGACTCCAATGAGTCATCTCGCGGGAGCATGCATGCAAGGTGGGGTAACCACTATAAACCTAGCATCGAAGAGCCTTCTTCGTTCTTCGATTTCCATTCCTCTGCAACCCAACCCTATAACAACCAAATCCTGAAAATAAAACAGTAGAAGAAATCTATATATTTCAACAAACTATATACTGTCAAAATTATTCCACTTTGGAGTCATAACCCATATGGTGACCGGTGAGTTAGTCGACATAATGGCGCAGGAGCTTACTTGGTGGTGTAGAAGTTAGTCCGGTGAATACCACATACACAATTTGGACACCAAAAAGGTACACTAATAAAACTTGTTATAGGTAAATCAAATTACTGAATTTTACATGCTTACTGTGTATTGTGTACTGTGATTCCGTAGATTCCATTAACAAGAAGTAACAGTACACAACACACACAGACAAGAAAGTACATGGGGTATGATGTATCATGACGGAATCATCATGCAATCCGAGCCTTCATGGAAGATCTGTGAATGGAATAATATTTATATATAAATGCTAAGTTTATACAGATATATATCTATATATCTAGATGAAAATGAAGATGAAGATATATATATATATATATATATATATATATATATATATATATATATATATATATATATATATATATATATATATATATAAGAAAAAAAAAAAAGGGTACAGCACCAAGTCACCGAAACACAGGAGGAACCCACCTGAACCATGGCAAGCCTAGCATGTCGCAGCAACCTCAAAGGGTTGCCACGGCAAGACACTCTGCTGAGTGGCTTGCCTCGGCAACCTCATAGGGTTGCCACGGCAAGGTGCTTGCCGCGTCAAGCCTTGAATCTTGCCGCGGCAACCTCCACCAGCACAGGTTTTTGGGTCGTGCTTCTTACAATTCGGACCTTGGGTCCATGAGGGGTCCAGGTGTTTGCCTCTTTGGGTCTTTGACACACAAGGAGCCATCTATAGACTGCTCGTTTTTAAGATAAAATTATTCTATTTTTCTAGATTGGTGCCACATGGTGCACTTAAACAATTTTGAAGCAATGGGTTCACATGGTGTCTCAGATGCCTAAAAATGAATCGACAACAATACTCGTAAGATTTAACGTATACAGGTAGGGAAAATACCTTGTTTCCATATAATATGTTTTATTTTATTCTCATCAGAAGAATAAATTGAGTACTCATGATTAATAGCAAATTTTACTAATGTTTATGCTAGTTATTAATCGAATGTGAATAATCTTGATTAACACATAAACTCAGAACAGTTAATATAACTAATAGTTTTACCCTAAAGAGTATAGTATGAATTCTTGAAAAATGTCACCAGTTGCAGAGACATTGAACAGATATGCTAGTTGATATACTGATGCAGTTTAAGAGGGTAAATAAATCTTGTATACACTAAATGTATTTCAGCTTAACATACAAGTTTATCAATGCATCAGTCATATTGCATCCTTCAGATCATGCTATCTGTAATATTGTTCATGTGTTATCTCTTTGTTTTCGGTCAAGTGATCCCGATAACTCAGGAGCTTGAGTTTCTTGATCCAAGTGATCCCACTAACTTGGGAGCTTGACAAGTGATCAAGCTAACTCAGGAGCTTGAAGTATTCTGGTCTAAGTGATCCCGCTATCTCGGGAGCTTAACAAGTGATCCCACTAACTCGGGAGCTTGACCTTGTTGATTTCCTTTTTCCGCCTGCACGTATATCTTGTTTCAGCTTGATTTCTCATACTTGTCGCATCGTGTATAAATTCCGTACATCAGCATGTTATATTAATCATATGCTTTAATTCAGTTATGCTTCTACATGTGAATGTGATAAAATATCAATGTATGTGAACATAATATTCTCTACTGAGCTTTGATGATAGCTCATTCCACGACTTAAATGTCTTAGTTGCATAGCCTGATCCGGAGCACGTTGCAGATCCCACCTACGTGCCCGACGAGGAAGGCGGGGAAGACGACGACGAGGAAGACGATTTCCCTAAAGAGTTCTTCCCAAAATAGGTTTGTAGCTTGGGAATGTGAGAAAAAAAAATAGAGTAGAGAGAGGAAAGAGAGATAAATTCTAGACATGTATAAATGATATGGTAGTTTCAGATATGTTGGGATGTATAGGTTTTCTTTCCACTGTTTAGATGACGGGTGGCCGTCATCGGTGGAAAGATATACATCAGGTCACTCTTTTGTTTATATTGTGAATAGTTTTCTATCTATCAAATATTTGCCATATTATCCATCTGTCAGAGTTAAAATACAGTGCTTCTGCAATTGCGTCACGTTAAAAGAAAAAAATAACCCCTTGATGAAAGGATCATGTCAGGTGATCCGATGGCGCGACCTTTCCTGGTATAGAGACGGGAAAACGTCGGGCTGTCACATTTGTTAGTAGTTTACTTAAACTAGGAGACTTGTTAGTAGAATTTTAGACTTGAATATTTTACAGATTTTATGAAAGAGAGACGTACATGACTCCGATCTTTTATTCTAGTTCAGTTTCAGGTTATTGTTTTGTTCATCTCCGACCTTCAATGGAGCGAGATGCGGTTCACCACAATCAATGAGTGATATTCGGCATGAAACCTTCAGGATTTCTCATCTACTCAAGGGGACATCCTAGCGTCAAGTTTTCATCTAACCAAATAAGGGTTTATTCCAGTTTTCACAGATAGTTTGCTCTAGAGCTGCATGATTGATATAACATTGAAGGTGTTCTAAACCAATAGGAACCTGAACTCAGAAGTCATAACTCCTATCAAATTCCTCTGTGCACTCATGTACTTATCAAGTAAATTGATCGTTTTGCAATCCTGCACTTTGTCCACTTGTTGTTAAAACCCTAATAAAAATAAAAAATCAGGGAACATCATTGTACTGTGGATCAACTTAGCCATATCGTCACACATCAATTGGAATCTCATGAAGCAAGAGATGAAATAGGTCCTGATCATCACCACATGATTTTCTTCATCAGTTGACCACAAACTGTGAAGGCGAATATGGAAATTTCGAAGCGCCCAAATTGGCCGCTTGGGCTGCAGAGATATCCCACCCATACATATCGAGACCTGCATGGAAAATTAGTCTCTCTTCAAATTCCTCTCTAATCATTGTTGTCAAAAGCAATCGCATATGCGATTACACGATCGCATATACGATCCTACAGGGTATTATCGCATATGCCATGATGGCATATGTGATCGCATACTGTCGCATATGCGACAATATGCGATCGCATACACGACAATATATGATCGCATACACCTCCAACAGTCATAAATATAAGGAGTTTTTTTCTTCTTTATTTTTTTTACATTTTAGGCCTCCCCAAAGCATATAAATAGGAGGTTCCTCTTCCTAATCCATACCACATCTATCCAAGGTATGATTTTTGTCTCTTTGGTCTCTTTTTTGAGTTTTTAGTGCTCTCTTTCTCTCTATTTCTTAAATCTTTATTTATAATTTTTTTGCTCTCTTTTATGGGTTATCTCCTTATCTTATATACTTTTATTCCGTATTCTAGACACTACAAAATTAATAGAGCACAAAATTAACACAAAACATATATTATATACTTTTGGAAATTTTTTGGGATTTTTTTTGGGGGGGGGGGGGGTTTATGCCATCGCATAATCGCATATGCGATCAAGCATATGCGATGGCACTATGCCATCGCATATGCGATTTGACAACAATGTCTCTAATACAAATGCTAAGACTTACTTTCCAGTCTTTTATTTTCATATTTACAGTTGCTATTGTTGAGCAAATACATTTAGTGGCTAATTATGAGTAGGAGTACACTCGGAACGATAATTTCATTAATGAAAATATGAGAATAGGTTTGATGGTATATTAATAGAAGACCGTGAGAGAGAGGAAGTGTAACACTTTATGCACGTCCTCCCAATCTCGCATTTCTCTCTTACTTTATTCCTACTTCTATCTCCACTTCCGTGAGAGAGGAAATTTAACACTTTTTGCACGTCCTCCCCATCTCGCATTTCTCTCTTATTTTATTTCTTCTTCTATCTCTGCTTCCTCTCTATTTCTCCCTTAATTTGTATGAAAATCTGGATTTTTTTTCACGTTTACATGATATTAGAGTAACAAAGTTAGGCCTTATCTTCTTTTTTAATCTCACCTGTTTCTCCTAATTTTTTTTTTGGAAATCATGTATTAAGGTTTTTCATCATTGGGAACCCAAATTTATTTGTGTTTTGGCAACAACCTCTTGGTTGTTTGCGTACCTTGTGCTCATATTTGTGCATAGTACCCTTCTTTACAAACAAATAGAAAGAAAGGTGTATTTATGTGATTATTTGGTGTGCTTGAAATATGGGCTAGTGATCGGTTGTGTCTGATGGTGTGTTTATTTGTGCTCGTGCCATCTGTTTGATGTCATTCTCCAACAGGTCCTGAAATTTCTCACTTTGCAATGTAGCATCCAAAAACTAATCATTACTTCTTCAATATTTATTTGAATTATGTGTTTCTTAGCTCGTTGGAAAACAACTTCAATAAGCCTACAAATAAGATCAATTTTACATCAATCTAATGTCGTTTGGTACATAAAACTAAGTCAACATAAAAGTGAAAGGATTGAGTTTACTTTGTGACCATCCAATCAATGACTTTTTCTTTGATTTTGTGGCTGTTAAGATGTACTGATAAGATCGATATAGCATCCCCACATAATTTATTGGGTGCCTGATAACCTTTGTCAAGTTGCATGGTCTTCCTGCTGAATATGAGCCAGTTCATGTACAGAGTTGTGCTGGCCATGGCAGCTGCAGCAGAGGTGGAGGATGTGGACCGCATAAGCTTACTCATTCAGTCTTTCAGGTCATTACTGATCAAAAAAAAAAAAAAGTCTTTCAGGTCATTCAATTAACACTTGCTGCAATCTTCATGAGAAACCTCAAGCATGGTTTGAAAACCTGAAAACTTAACTCAACTCGAAAGTCAGCAGGGTCAAGTTACCTTGAAGACTCAGATAAACTCGACTCGTTCTGAGTCGATAATTTATTAATTACTTAAAAAAATATGTTCTGTTGTATATGTGGGCGATATTGTTGTGACAAATAGTGACAGTAAGGCTATCGAAACAAAGAAGAAAATTTTGAGTGAGCATTTTTGTACAAAGGATGGTTACAAAATTTTTGGGTATGAAAGTGGCAAGATCAAAGGTTGGAATCAACCTATCACAGAGAAAGTTTGTTCTCGACTTGCAGAAAGGAATAAGGAATTTAGGAGCAACGCTAGTGTTACACATGTGGATACTAACCTAAAGTTAGTAGCTGACAATTGGAAGTTATTGGATAATTCATGCCAAAGGTTGGAATCAACCTATCACAGAGAAAGTATGTTCTTGACTTGTTGAAAGGAATAAGGAATTTAGGAGCAAAGCTAGTGTTACACATATGGATACTAACCTAAAGTTAGTAGCTGACAAATGAAAGTTACTGGATAATCCAGGCCATTATCGTAGACTTGTTGAAAAATTGATCTACTTGATTATTACATGACCTGACATAGCCTGTGGTGTGAGTGTTCTTAGTCGTTAGATGCACGCTTTGCATGCACCATACATGAATGCAGTTATTCGAATTTTGAGATATTTAAACACTCCACGTCGTAAACTTTTATACAACTCTAATGGTCGTCTGAACTTTGAAGGTACTCTGACGCAGACTGGCTAGTTGTCCTTCTGCCATAAGATCTACTATTGGTTATTGTATTTTTTTAGGAGGGAACCTTGTCACATGAAAGGGTAAAAAATAGAGGGTTGTTACAAGGTCTAGTGCAGAAGCCAAGGATTTTTTTTTTTTGATCAGTAAAGGCACGATGAATGTATTAAAAAACCAGCGAGGAGCTGGAAACCATACAAAAGACTCGGCTAAAGCCACCGATGCCAAAGGGCACCAAACAAGAGAACAAAAAGGCCAAACAACCAAAAAACACACAACAACAAAAAATAGAGACAACCCCAAAGCCTTCCAAAGAAACCGAGAGGCCAGGATAAGGGACCGCGGGGGCCGGGGGCACTACCCAGGATCAAAACTCTCAGGGCCATCCTTGTCCAGCATGACCCAAGAGCACAGGAACTCCACCATCGATTGAAGAATCATCCTCACCAGACGACGAATTTTGCGGAAAATGTGCGCATTTCACTCCAACCAAATGCCCCAAATGATCGCAAATAGAGCCACTCTCCAAAAAGCCCCATCATGGCTGACCAACTTTATGCCTAGCCAAGAAGAGAACAGGCTTGGGATAGAATCCGGAAAGACCCACGCCATGTCGAACATCTTGAGGATAACTCACCAAATCTCTTGCGTGACCCAAGAGTGAAGAAAGAGATGCAAAACCGACTCTTCAGCTTGAAGGCACATAGCACATCTGTTGGGCAGGTCCCTACCTCTTCTAATTAACTGGTCCACCATGAGGATACGTCCCATAACTACCGTCCACGCAAAAAACCTTATCTTGGGGGGACCAGAGCTTTCCAAAGCTTGGCCCAATCACACCGATAGAGGGAACGACCAGCCAGCATTCCGTAGAAGGACTTGACGGAGAAAGACCCGGACTTGCTGGACATCCAGATTCTCTCATCAGCTCTACTGTGGTTTTTGATGGTGTGGTATAGTAAGTGCAACAAATCCTGGAAGGGAATAAGCTCATCCTCTAGAAGGTATCTTCTAGAAACCAAACTCCAAGAGCCCTCTCCCCCCTTATCCGAAAAAAGATCAGCCACCGAAGAGCAGGGTTAGTCGAGATTGAGTAAATGGTAGCAAACCTCTACTTTAGAGGCTAGTAGTCGATCTAGATATCATCCCAAATTGTTATACTAGACCCTCACCCCAGCTCAATCGAATGCCAGAAAAGAGACTATTCCTCTCTAACTCAGTCCCAACTCGCCAAAACCACTTGCCCAACAACGCAATGTTGACCAGCTGCAAGCTTCGAATACCCAAGCCCCCAGTGCACACAGGCAGTTGGCAAACCTCCCAGCTGACGACGTGGTACTTCCTATCGAAACTCGAACCTTCCCAAAGGAAATTCCGCTCAATTTGTTCCAATCTCCGGATAACAGCCATAGGGCATAGGAAGACGGACATGAAGAAGATCGGCATGCTCGACAACACCGTCTTCACAAGGTGCAGCCTTCCCCGAATACTTAATAGCTTGCCCTTCCAAGACGCCATCCTTCTTTTGAACCTCTCAATCATTGGGTTCCATGCCCTAATACTCAGCTTGCTAATACCGAGAGGGAACCTAAGTTATAGGGAGCTGCTCAATAACCCCATCCACCACTTCGGCCAGCAAAGATAGGGGCAGAGGATCCACGCCAATACCGGTCACTGTGGACTTGTGGAGATTGGCACGTTGACTGTAAGCACATCCGCCCACACCCTGATTTCTGTCGAGTCCGCCTTGCAGAGAATAATCGTATCATCGACATATTGTAGGTGTGTGACTCTCCGCTCAAAATTCCCCACCGTGATACCCTAGATAAGGTTGAGGGAAAGAGATCGGCGTAACAGACTGTCCAAGGCTTCTCCCACCACATTAAAAAGAAACGGAGATAAGGGGTCTCCCTACCTGAGCCCACGGGAGCTTTTGAAGTAACCAGCCGGCGACCCATTCACTAATACTGAAAACCAAGCAAATGAGTAGCAAGCGCTCATCCATTTTCGCCACTTATCACCAAAACCAAACCTCCGAAGCATGTAATCCAAGCAGGCCCAACTTACTTTATCATAGGCTTTTTCCATATCCACCTTCCATATGACCATCGGAGATCTACCTCGGTGAGCGGAATGAACCACCTCATGCATTACGGCCACAAAATCAATAAGCTGCCTCCCTTTCACAAAAGCCCCTTGAATCTTGGAGATCAACCCACCCATGAGGGGCTTGAGCTGATTAGCCAACATCTTCGACACTATCTTATACAGACTGTTGAGGAGACTAATACAGCGAAAGCCCTTGAGGTCCTCCGCACCCTCCCTCTTCGGGATAAGCGATAAGAAGGTAGAGTTGAGGCTTCTACCAATGAAGGCCTTATCGTGGAACTCCGAGAAGTCCAAGATATCAGTCTTGAGCACGGACCAGAAAGTTCTAAAAAATTCCAACGTAAAACCATCAAGCATTGGAGCTTTATTTTTCTTGCTAAATTTGATGGCGGACCAGACCTCGCTTTCCTCAAAAGGTCGTTCAATACCAGTTCGATCTTCCACCGAGAGGGAGGAGAACTGAAGGCCATCCAACTATGGGCGAGACCAGCCCTCGTCGGAATACAGCCTTTGATAGAAACCAACGATCTCGCACTTCATCTGCTGTTGGTCCACAAAGACAGCACCATCAACAGAGACTCGCCCCAATAAGTTCCTATTACCCCTAGCGTTGGCCACCGAGTGAAAGAACTTAGTATTATTATCCCCTACCTTTAGCCAGTGCACCTTGGATTTCTACTTCCAACAAACCTCTTCCTCTAAATGGCAGCAAACCTCTACTTTAGAGGCTGGTAGTCGATCCAGATATCATCCCAAATTCTTATACTAGACCCTCACCCCAGCTCAATCGAATGCCAGAAAAGAAACTATTTCTCTCTAACTCAGTCCCAACTCGCCAAAACCACTTGCCCAACAATGCAATGTTAACCAGCTGCAAGCTTCGAATACCCAAGCCCCCAGTGCACATAGGCAGTTGGCAAACCTCCCAGCTAACAACGTGGTACGTCCTATCGAAACTCGAACCTTCCCAAAGGAAATTCCGCTCAATTTGTTCCAATCTCCGGATAACAGCCATAGGGCATAGGAAGACGGACATGAAGAAGATCGGCATGCTCGACAACACCGTCTTCACAAGGTGCAGCCTTCCCCCAATACTTAACAGCTTGCCCATCCAAGACGCCATCCTTCTTTCGAACCTCTCAATCACTGGGTTCCATGCCCTAATACTCAGCTTGCTAATACCGAGAGGGAACCTAAGTTTTAAAGAGCTGCTCAATAACCCCATCCACCACTTCGGCCAGCAAAGATAGGGGCAGAGGATCCACGCCAATACCGGTCACTGTGGATTTGTGGAGATTGGCACGCTGACTGTAAGCACATCCGCCAACACCCTGATTTCTGTCGAGTCTACTTTGTAGAGAATAATCGTATCATCGACATATTGTAGGTGTGTGACTCTCCGCTCAAAATTCCCCACCGTGACACCCTAGATAAGGTTGAGGGAAAGAGATCGGTGTAACAGACTGTCCAGAACTTCTCCCACCACATTAAAAAGAAACGGAGATAAGGAGTCTCCCTACCTAAGCCCACGGGAGCTTTTGAAGTAACCAGCCGGCGACCCATTCACTAATACTAAAACCAAGCATATGAGTAGCAAGCATTCATCCATTTTCGCCACTTATCACCAAAACCAAACCTCCGAAGCATGTAATCCAAGCAGGCCCAGCTTACTCTATCATAGGCTTTTTCCATATCCACCTTCCATATGACCATCGGAGATCTACCTCGGTGAGTGGAATGAACCACCTCATGCGCTACGGCCACAAAATCAATAAGCTACCTCCCTTTCACAAAAGCCCCTTGAATCTTGGAGATCAACCCACCCATGAGGGGCTTGAGCTGATTATCCAACACCTTCGACACTATCTTATACAGACTGTTGAGGAGACTAATACAGCGAAAGTCCTTGAGGTCCTCCGCACCCTCCCTCTTCGGGATAAGCGATAAGAAGGTAGAGTTTGAGGCTTCTACCAACGAAGGCCTTATCGTGAAACTCCGAGAAGTCCAAGATATCAGTCTTGAGCACGGACCAGAACGTTGTAAAAAATTCCAACGTGAAACCATCAAGCATCGGAGCTTTATTTTTCTCGCTAAATTTGATGGCTGACCAGACCTCGCTTTCCTCAAAAGGTCATTCAATACCAGTCCGATCTTCCACCGAGAGGGAGGAGAACTGAAGGCCATCCAACTATGGGCGAGACTAGCCCTCGTCGGAATACAGTCTTTGATAGAAACCAACGATCTCGCACTTCATCTACTGTTGGTCCACAAAGACAGCACCATTAATAGAAACTCGCCCCAATAAGTTCCTATTCCCCCTAGCGTTGACCACCGAGTGAAAGAACTTAGTATTATTATCCCCTACCTTTAGCCAGTGCACCTTGGATTTCTACTTCCAACAAACCTCTTCCTCTAAGCACTTATCGTTAAACTCCATCTTAGTTTTGAGCCTTTCGGAATCCGACAAACTTCTAGATTCCTCAATCTCATCTAGCACCCTTAGCTTTTCCAAAAGTGCCTCCTTCGCCACATGCACAAGGCCTAAGATTTCCCTGTTATAGACTCTAATCCGATTCTTCAAATGTCTCAACTTAGAGATAAGCGGAAAGGCTGCAGTACTAAGCGAAGCGATCTCAGCCCACCACAGCGGAACCAAAGCCCTGAAGTCCTCATTAAGAAGCCACATGTTCTCAAACTGAAAAGGGGAAGGGCCCCTCCCCAACAAGTCACAATGGAGGAGAAGTCGTCAGTGGTCCCAGACTGCTCTAGCCAACCCATGTAGGGAAGTGTTGGGGAAGAGTTCGATCCACTCCAAAGAGCAAAGAAAGGGATCAAAGCAGCATAACGTGGGCGAATCTTGGAAGCTAGACCAAGTAAACCGGGCCCCCTGTACAGGCACATCAAAGAACTCCCAATCCTAGATAAAAGCATTTAGACATCGCATTGGCCCCTGGTTCGGCAGTCCCCCTACCTTCTCATGAGCCCATCTGATGGCGTTGAAATTCCCCCCCCCCCCCCCACCCCACCAGGCACATAGGGAAATCTCACCTCGCCGACAAAGCAACCAGTTCGAACCAAAAATTTTCCCTCCCGCTATCCCCAGACGGCCGTACACCCCCCACGAAGATCCAAAACTTCCCATTATCCTTGTTCTTGAGAACCACATAGGCAAAAAAACAACCCACCTCCTCATCCACTTTCTAGAATAAAGTTGAATCCCAAGCGACAAGAATACCCCTGAAGCGCCAACCGAATCAACTCCAATCCACTCCCAACGGTTGCCCCCTAGCACAGAGGAGACCTTAACACGATCGCAACACCCCCATTTGGTTTCCTGAAGGGTGATAACCAAGGGCTTGTGCAACAGTGCAAGTCTGTTACCTTTTTTACCCCGGCCCGTTTCTTCGTATCACATATACTTCGAACATTCTGATGCGAAAAAATGGCACGCTAACCATAAAATAGCATAAATCCCGCAAGATAGGGGTTAGGGTTCTCTCTCGTCAATTAAAACAAAAACAAAATGGAACATAGGGGTAAAAGAAGATCCAAGGAATCACTCCAAGGAAGAAAAGTTGGCCTCACACCAAACCACACGCGGAACAAAGAATCATTCTTCAAGTTTGAGAGAATCACACCCTCACAGGAAACTTTGTTAAAGCTCTCAAGTTTGCAAAGCTAATTTTCATTCATCATCAATAATAATTTCTCATTAGAGATTACAATGTGTATTTATAAAGAAAGAAACCCTGCGAAAACTACTTAAAATAAAACTCTTAATCAACCATTAAAACTTTCTAATCTAACGGTCATAATTAATCTCACCATTAATCCCATCTTTTTTATTACGCGAACACTTTTGAAGGGCAAAACGATTCCGATTAATGTGAAATTGGTCTTATTTGAAAGTTTGTCGAAGTAGCTTTCCAACAAGACAAGAATCACACAATTATGATACATGTTGATAGATTTATGACCACTTCTCAATTGATTGCGCAGAAAGTGACGAAATTAACAGTCACATATCACATATATGTGTCTGACCCCTAAATAGTTCAAATAAGAAAACTAATCCTACAATAAACCACTTATTAAAAGAATCCTAATAAAAAAATGAAACTAAACCTAGATAAAATGCCTAAAACAACGTGCACACGGGTCTTTAAAAACCCATTCGCAGGTCCCTTCTCTTTCGATGTCTCCTCTTTATCCGGCCACGATCTCGGCGTGTAGGCTTCAATTTCGCATTATTCTCCTCTACTTTAAAAAAGTTCGACCTCGAACTTTGGCTGACATGGATTTTCACGGCCACGATCACAAACAATATATAGGGAACTTCAATCGGAAGCGGCTTGGACAAGTAAACCGGATTTAACTCGAGTGAGATCTGATTTATCTTTGATACGCCGACGGGAATCGACGTCAATACACAACCAACATGATCCTCGAACTTGTGGAACATGGGACCGAGACACTTCATCGTGGACTCGAGCTCGGTAGGACTTTTTGCGAAAACTTGCTCTTCAACGGTGTTAGGATTAGTACTGATATTGACCGGAAGAGGGTTTTCATCAACCAGTACAGAATCTTCGATCGATTTTGGAGCTATTACGGGTTCGGGTAGATGATCGATAACAATTTTGGGTGAGATGAGGTCGGCTAGGGTAACTACAATGACGGGCTTGATTTCTTGAACAAACTTTGGGTTGTAACAGGTGTAGGTGTCACAAAGGTTATGGGGTTAAAACAGACGGTTGGTGATGGGGTTAGGTTAACGGACACGGAATTTGAACGATTAAATCTCAAAGCTTCATGTCTTACCAATATGATTTCCTCTTGTAGTTTGAGAAGAAAATCCTTAAGAAATTGTTGAACGAAACTTCTGCTGCTCAACGCCTCTGCTATACGACGTGAAATTTTTAACTCATGTAGAATCTCAAAGTAAACGCTTGATTATATAAAGCTGGCCAACATTGAGTTGTTAAATTTAAATACCTCAGACTCAGCGATCTAACTTTCACTGCCTCCCATACTTGTCCAATCGTAGAAATCGTTTGAAGCAAATCAAGTCTCTTCTATCGATCTACGAACAATCCCAAGCTAGTCATCTAATCATTGAAACTCGCAAAAGGTTTCGATAAACTGTTCATTACTCATGATGGACTTCACATGCCGAGTGTTGAACTTGCTTTGATACCAATTTTATGGGGGAAAATCGCACGCTAACCATAAAAGAGTATAAATCCCGCAAGATAAGGGTTAGGGTTCTCGCTCGTCAATTAAAAGAACAAATGGAAAATAGGGGTGGAAGAAGATCCAAGGAAGAAAAGTTGGTCTCACACCAAACCACATGCAGAACGAAGAATCACTCTGCAAGTTTGAGAGAATCACACCCTCATAGAAAACTTTGTTAAAAGATCTCAAGTTTGCAAAGCAAATTTTCATTCATCATCAATAATAATTTCTCATAAGAGATTATAATGTGTATTTATAAAGAAAGAAACCCTGGGAATACTACTTAAAATAAAACTCTTAATCAACCATTAAAACTTTCTAATCTAACGGTCATAATTAATTTCACCATTAATCTTGTCTTTTTATTACGCGACCACTTTTGAAGGGTCAAACGATATCCAAGTAATGTGAAATTATCTTATTTGAAAGTTTATCGAAGTAGTTTTCCAACAAGATAAGAATCATACAATTCCGACATATTGATAAACTTATGACCACTTCTCCGATGGTTGCGCAGAAAGTAACGAAATTAACAGTAACATATCATATATATGTGCCTGACCCCTAAATAGTTCAAATAAAGAAACTAATCCTAAAACAAACCACTTATTAAAAGAATTCTAATAAAGAAAAAGAAACTAAACCTAGATAAAATGCCTAAAACAACATACACACGGGTCTTTAACGGGCCTTTAAAACCCCATTTGCGGGTCCACTTTCTCTTTCGATGTCTTCTCTTTATCTCGCCACGATCTCGACGTGTAGGCTTCAATTCCACATTATTCCCTCATGATGGACTTCACGTGCCGAGTGTTGAACTTTCTTTTATACCAATTTGATGTGGAAAAATCGCAAGCTAAACCTTAAAATAGCGTAAATCCCGCAAGATAGGAGTTAGGGTTCTCGTTCGTCAATTAAAATAAAAACAAAAAGGAAAATAGGAGTAGAAAAAGATTCAGGGAAGAAATGTTGGCCTCACACTAAATCGAACGCAAAACGAAGAATCGCTCTTCAAGTTTGAGAGAATCACACCCTCACAGAAAACTTTGTTAAAGCTCTCAAGTTTGCAAAGCAAATTTTCCTTCATCATCAATAATAATTTCTCATGAGAAATTACAATGTGTATTCATAAAGAAACCCTAGGAATACTACTTAAAATAAAACTCTTAATCAGCCATTAAAACTTTCTAATCTAACGGTCATAATTAATCTCACTATTAATCATGTCTTTTTATTACCCGACCACTTTTGAAGAGTCAAACGATATCCGATTAACATGAAATTGAACTTATTTGAAAGCTTATCGAAGTAGCTTTCCAACAAGATAAGAATCACGCAACTCCGACACATTGATAGTCTTATGACCACTTCTCCGATGGTTGCGCAGAAAGTGAGTAACAGTCACATATCACATGTGTCTGACCCCTAAATAGTTCAAATAATGAAACTAATCCTAAAACAAACCACTTATTAAAAGAATCCTAAAAAAAAGGAAACTAAACCTAGATAAAATGCCTAAAACAACGAGCACATGGGTCTTTAACGGCCTTTTAAAAATCCATTCGCAGGTCCACTCTCTTTCGATATCTCCTCTTTATCCGGCCACGATCTCGCCATGTAGGCTTCAATTCTGCATTACATTTCAAGTGAGCACCTTCATAAACAACAGACATAAATCCCGCCTAAAAACCAAGGAGAAAACACACTCATATCCCCCCGGAACCCCTGCCATCAGTCAAATCCCACTCCAACCTAGCTAATTCTCTAGATTTGGATCTCCTTTTGGTCGTCGACTTAGAGTGTCGATGTGATAGGATATCCTTAAACACCTCTCAGAGGTCCTCATCAGAGCAATGGAACGACATACCATGTTCTCTACCAAAAGGAATTAGCTTCTGCAGGGCCTCAAGCTCCATCTTGTTACCAGTAGAATTGCCCATAAGCGAGGGGAAGAAGCAGAATAGGACCCCCTTCAAGGGCGAAAGGAGCACTCACCCCAATTACCCGAGTCACTTCGGCGGAGCGATCTGATCGGAAGAACCACCAAAGGCGACAAAGAAAAATCAGAATTACAGTCCGAGATAGAGGAGCAAGAGGACGAGGAAGACGCCGAAACAGAGGATCCCTCATGTAGTCGAGGCGAAGAAGATGCCTTATCGTATAGAGGACCCGTAGCCTTACGCAAAAAAGCCCCGGAGCCCCAGAGTGGCCCAACTTAGCAAAAGGCCCCGGCCCGACATCCGTAGTACAAACCAAATTCCTTTCCGGTCCAGTAGTTCATGTGTCCATGGACACAACACAACTGGCCAGACACAAGCAGCAAGGCCCTCTCGGCCCCAACCATATTCTAAGAGGACAGCTGGCCCCCCACTAGCTTTCGAATAGATGGAATTGTCATCTTGCGCCAAAGAAAACCTCTTACCAAGGGGGAAATTCATGGGCAGAAAATAAAAACCACCCTCCATCCCGAAAATATTCGCAAAGGCTTCCCTCCATGTGTCACCAAGTGAACCGTTGCACGACTCCTCTATACCAGCGATGTGGCTCAAACCACCAGCGAAGGTTTATCATCACAAACCGCCTCGGGGAAGCCAAACGACATACCAGTGGCTTGTGCAGCGTCACGTGTCCCCAAATAGCCACGTGTACCCTCGTCCTTCATAGGATCCTCCCTCCCAAGACCCTTCTCTTCCATAAAACCAGCCATTCAGGTCAGCTGCTCTTCCAAGTTGCATTTGAAATTCGAAAAGCTTCCCGTTGTGGAGACAACGTCCTTGATCAAGCCCACTTGGATCATTGACCAACTAGCCGACAAAAGATTGGACGATGGGTCCGGCTCCTCTGAACCCTCTGATCCACAGGGCAATCCGAAGGCGAGAGATCAGCCTCCCCCGAAGCCACGAAAGCCTTGCCTCCGCCCCCCGTCCAATCAAAGGGCCCATCATCGGAAAGATTCTGAGGGCTAACCGGAAAGAAATTGAATCCCTCGGGCCAAGATCCACCCCTTCACGAAGAACGCTTTCAGAGCCATTGCCACCAGCGAAAGAGACAGCACCAACCATCGGGGACCAGGGTGGCCTCCGATGCTCCGGTACCGACGAGGGCGCATACCCCTCCGCGCATTTACCCCTCGCCTTCGCCCCAGTCCAAATATACCCTGCCCTAGAGTGGTTCGACTCCCGCCCTAACTTCTTTTTCGTGACCACCGAATACGAATTCCTCACCTCTGACGGATCGTGCCGGTTCATACTCTGCATGCCTTGGGAAGAGGGCCCTCTCACCCAACTCCATTTTCTATATAGACCCGAACGTCCAGGTCGTTGATCCAAACTTGACAAACCCTGGGAATGGACTCCCACCCGGTCGTTGGCAACAAGGATCCGATCGAATCCGATCTCCCACAAGTCATTGATGCTCCGGTCAACCAGGATGAAGGACCCGCACCTCTCTCTAATGCCCTTCAAGATCTCGGTCGTCCAAGCATGTAGCGGGAGATCGTACAGTCAAAGTCAGACACCTCCAGCCATTTTTTGCAGCTCAAACTCCCCAGCCCTGACTCTCAACAGGCAACACTGCACCAGAACTCCGCCGATGATCATAACTTTTGCCAGCGGAAGAGACAGCACCAACCGTCGGGGACGAGGGCGGCCTCCGATGCTCCGGTACCGGCGAGGGCACATACCCCTCCGTGCCCTTGCCTTCACCATCACCCCCTAGTCCAAATATACCACGCCCCAGAGTGGTTCAACTCCCGCCCTAACTTCTTTTTCGTGGCTACCGAATACGTCTTCCTCACCTCCGATGGCTCTGCATGCTTTGGGAAGAGAGTCCTCTCACCCAACTCCATTTCTATGAAGACCTGAACGTCCAGGTCATTGATCCGAACTTGACAAACCCTGGGAATGGACTCCCACCAGTCGTTGGCGATGAGGATTCGAGCGAATCCGGTCTCTCACAAGTCATCGGTGCTCCGGTCAACCAGGATGAAGGACCCACACCTTTCTCTGATGCCCCTCAGGATCTCGGTCGTCCAAGCGTATAGCAAGAGATCGTACAGTCGAAGCCAGACATCTCCAAGCATTTTTTGCAGCTCAAACTCCCCAGCCCTGACTCCTCACTGGCAACCCTTCACCGGAATTCCGCCAATGATGATAGCTTTTTGACCTCAGATCTCGGTAGCCACCTCAGCCGACGGGCACCTAAATAGGAATTTAGTTGTAGAGAATCTCGAAGGATTAGAGCACTCGAAATAATCCCACCGAGAATGTAACCATTTGTAAATAGTAATGGGAAGGAGGGTATCATTTTCAGTAGAAAGAATAGCCATAAACTACGGTAGATTCTTCGCAAGAGCATCAAAATGGCTATTAGCTACATCCAAGACCACGTTGCCCCACCATCACCATATACTTCATCAAACCTTTCCTCGAAACCACCTTAGTGAAAGACACACCCAAGCGGCGTTTTCCAATAATCCTCGGTTTGTGGCCCCCACCCGGCTGCACGAAACCCGATGCCCCTCGAAAGCGCACCCCCTTCTAAAGACCAACCCTGCCGTAGATCCTTGACTTGACCCTCCTTAAGAATCATTTGCTCATAAGAGCAAAACCTAGGGGGACGGGATTCGTTACCTTTAACGGAGAGACCTGCAGCCCTTCTACCCTCACAACCAAGACGATGGCAAATAGAATGCCTACGAAAGTTAACATTCTAGCATGTACCACAAATCCAGTCCCCGACCCTCAACACCAAAGCAGCCATTTTGAATCTGAGTCTAAGTGGCAGCGTTGCGCCCTAGCTCGAAATCAGATATGCGCTCCTTTTTTCCTTCTTCCTGTTTTTTTTTTTTCTGTTTATACAACGTGTAAACTTGTTTAGTAAAAACTTTAACACAAGAAATGGGATTCAGGTAGTAGATAAAAACTTTAACACAAGAAATGGGATTCAGGTAGTTGAATCTACGAAGCTGTGTTGTGACAATCAGTTTGTTGCCCATATCATAAGCAATCCTGTATTTCATGGAAGGACCAAACACATTGAGATAAACTGTCACTTCATTCGAGAGAGGGTCACTACTAATGAGATTTCAACTCCCTACATTAAATTTGAGAGTCAATTGGGAGAAATGTTTAATAAAGCTTTGGAGCACAAACCTCTTGAAAGGATCTGCTCCAAGGTGGGCATCGAAGGAGTACAAAGAACTAGTTTCTAGTCTTTATTTTTTATTTACAGTTGCCATTATCGAGTATATATATATATATATATATATATATATATATATATATATATATATATATATATATGAGGCCGGGGATGCGCCCACTGTCAGTTGACCATCATGTGGCATCCAATCACGAGGATTGGATGCCATGGCAACTTAGGCAAGGTCTATCAGATCCCACAAAAAAAAAATTTGTTTTTATGACTTTTACACCGTTAAAACTGTGGTCAAAGGAGGGGAAAATCAATGCACCAAATAGTTTGGGCATTACCTAATCTTTGACCCATCAAACGGAGGGCAAAAAAGTCGAAAAAAATAAATTAAAATCACATGTCCCATGGTTGATCAACCAAAAACGGAATTTGTTTTGGGTTGATCATGCCACGTGGCATGTGATTTGGCAATCGGGCGCACGAACCATCTTGTGTGCCCAAGTGAATACTCCCCTCTGCCTATATATATATATATATATATAGGAAAAGGCCTCCATCCTCCATGGGAGGACGGTCACCGTCCTCCAACCTTCCACGTGGCACCCAAAACACTTTTTGGGTGCCACGTGGACCTTGGGTGCATTGCTTAGATCATCTTTGAAAAAAAATAAATTAAAAACTCATCTCCAACCTGTATATTTTGAACTGTGAAATGTGGACCAATGAAAACCGTCAAACTTTGACTTGTGGGCTTAAAATTTTTTTTTCGAATTTTTTTTTTTTTTAATATTTGATCTAAACTGTCCACCTGTGCTCCACGTGGCACCCAAAAAGTGTTTTGGGTGCCACGTGGAGCTCCACATGGATCTTGGAGGACGGTCACCGTCCTCCATTGAAGGACCTAACCGGCTCCCATATATATATATATATATATATATATGAAAAGGTGTCCGTCCTCCATGGGAGGACGGTCCCTGTCCTCCAAGCTTAAGCTTCCACGTGGAGCTCCACGTGGCACCCAAAATATTTTTTCTATGCCACGTGGAGCTCGGGTCCATTGTTTAGATCATCTATGAAAAAAAAAAATTGAAAACTCATCTCCACCATGTATTTTTTGAACCATGAAATGTGGACCAATGAAACCCGTCAAACTTTGACTTGTGGGTTTAAAAAGTTTTTTTCAAAATTTCTTTTTTTAATATTGATCTAAATCGTCCACCCGTACTCCATGTGGCACCCAAGCAGTGTTTTGGGTGCCACGTGGAGCTCCATGTGTATCTTTGAGGACAGTCACCGTCCTCCATTGGAGGACCAGCTCCCATATATATAGGCAGACGAAGTGAGACACTTGTTTGCATATATATATATATATATATATATATATATATAGGCAGAGGAAGTGAGACACTTTTTGCATGTTCTCCCAATCCCATGTTTCTGTCAATTGTTTTATGTCTTCTTCGGTCTCTACTTCCTCCTTAATTTGTGTGAAACCTTAGATTCTTTTCTCAAGTTTACAACACAAAATAATGGGTTTTTTTAATGGGTAAGCTAGGATTGAAGCAGCGACCTCAAGGTTGCAATATTGTCAACCTTCCAGTTAAAGCAATTTTGTCACAAATAGTGGTGTATGATATATACACCAAGAGTATTACTGCTCCCGGGGGGATGGAAAGGGAAAGAAACATTTGCCTTTACTCTCAAATTCTCTTTTCAATTCATTGTGTATCTTCTCCCCTCTTATATATAAGAGAGGATTCCTACCAAGAGGTAAGTCAACCAGCTGGAAAGATTCCTTGTTAATTATATCTCCAACTTCCTAATAAAGCCAAGTGCTCACAATAAATGCCAAAAATGCCCTTACCAAGCAGCATGACATGTCCATCCATAATCAATAAAAACCAAGCAACTCAAAACAAATATCTGATAATAGTATGCACACCATTCCTTGTTTGGTTTAATGAGAATATTGAAGTAACTGTCTCATACGAACAAAAGCAGTCTTTGGCCTGAGACCTCTACGATTTCTCATCTAAGTGAAAATGATTGCACCAAGTTTTCATCTAATCCATTTAAGCAACGTGGGTTTACAACAGACATCACAAATAGTTTGGTCTATATCCGCATGATCAACACAAGATCGGATGTGTTTTAAACCAATATGAGCTTGAACTCAGAAGTTATATACAATCCATATGTTCACTCATGTACTGATCAAGTAAAACGGCCTTTTTCGCACTCATGTACTCTCTCTTTCATACTTCTTTGTAGCCTCTCTTTCATACTTCTTTGTAGCCCTAATAGAAGAGAAAATCAAGTGAAACCATCATAATGTGGATCGGACTAGGAGGAGAAAATCATGTGAAATCAGTGTGATGTGGATCGGACTAGGAATATCGTCATACATCACACATCACACAAAATGCAGGCCACTTAGTCACTTCTAATCAACTGGGGTAAACATCCCAAAATGCAAAACTTGATGAAAATAATCAAGCACATAGGTCACCCTCATATGTCAGCCCTAGTCATTTCACATAGCTATCAATATAACCTAAACCTATTTCGAGTTCCTAAAGAAAATTTCATCTTGATCACATTTGTTAACAAGGGAACGTACACACCTTACCGTGTGCAGCATCATCACTTTGTCTCAACATTAAGGGTTGGTCTGTGTTGTGTGAGTAGCAGATTCGCCTGCTGGCGTATAGAAGGAATGCTCATCGCAAAAGCAAATCATATACAAATATAAATATATATACTTCATTCTTACAAAAATGATCATTAATCGCAGCAAATAACATCAGCACTCAAATAAAATATGCACAACAACAGAAAGGCCAAACAAAAGTCCATCAGCCATATCACAGATTGGTGAGTGGTGAAAGTCCAAAAGCCTCACTAAATGGAGGAACCTTAAGATTGAGAACTTGCAAGCGGGAGGTTAATGAATTGAAGACTATTGGTCCACATTTGATAAGAAAAAGCTTAATGATTGAATGGTTACTTATGGCCATCCAATTAGGCCAATTTTTGCAGTGTAGAAATCCACAGAGTGAACCATCATGTAGATCATCTAGATGGACTGGAGTGGTGCCACATGGACCAGGACCATCTAATAGAAAAGCTCTTAATAGGCTTTGCACAACATCATGATTCAATAGATACACATATAGGAGAATATTAACATAGCATTGTATGATGGAATATAGTCTTGAACGGCACCAAGATGCATTGAATGATGCATCTCTGTATGAGCATCAAAGCCTGAAATAGAAACCCCTGTCAGTTTATTTGGATGATACAAACTGATAAAGGTCTTTTTATACCAAATTGTCCAACGCAAAATCATATCAAATTATTGGGATGATACCAACTCATACAGGTGCTTTGTACTCCAATATCAATAATAATAATAATATATATATATATATATATAGAAGTGGAACAATAAAGTTTTGGATACTGAGATTTTTAATCCTTGATCTCAACACCATCCTAACATGATACTAATGAACTTAGCGAGAACATCAAAACTTAGTTGGAAATTGAGAAAAATACCTCAGAGAGATAGAGAATCTTCCCAAAAAGAGCCTGTACAGCAAGTTTTCTCTTAAACCCTTTCTCCGTGAAGCCAGAAATATCCATCACAACTGGGCCTGAAATACATACAAATTGCCAGAATCAGTAGGGAATTGACCAGCTAGAGTTCTAAAGTACTTCATGACTTTTCCCTGTATGAGGAATTTCATGTCCTTGATAAGAGATAGAAACAAGGATGGCCCTCAAATGTAATCTAAAACGGGCATAAACCTTTAAGCCAGAAATTCCTCCGTTCTCTACCAAAAGTTGAACATTAGAATAAATTTTGTTCTCAACTGAAAAATTATACAGTCAAACTCAGCTTTATATAAAAAAACCCGAAGTTAGACCTTTATTATGTGTGATATGATATATGAACTCTCTGAATTTGTAAGACAAATTTCAATTTCAATTTGTGGAGGTAAAAACTTAGAATCGTACAACATAATGTCATTTTTCCTCAAAACACAGATGTTTTATTACCCATTTTAAGGTCATTTCAACTTATTAAAGGAAAAGAAAAAGAAAGAAATAAAGATTATAGAAGGTAAAAGGAATCTTATAGCCAACACAAACAATTCTGCAAAAGGAAAAGGAAAGTACATTGTCAATACAATCGCTCAATTATTCAAAAGTTAGGCCGGATAAGAGAGCCTAATCATTGTGACTATTACCAGCATCTTTGCTAGTTAGCCCAAGAACGAGAATATGTTAATAATGAGTTGTTATTTCACCACACAAAAAATGAATAGATTTACTGGAGCGTGATTGCAAGAATCTAGTATAACTTTACCACTTCAAAATCCAGTGAAGCTTGGGTAGTTACTAGTTAGGGCCTTAAAATAGCTTATTTTCTATTTTTAGCTGTTGCTATTGCATCTTTTCATCCATGGCAACCAAAGGCAAGAACTATAATCTCCAGGCATTATAATGACTGATTCTCATTAAAATAGTGAACGAATATAGACATTTCTGAGAAAGAGACGCAATAAACAGTTTAGATTGCTTTGACAATTGTTAGTATACACAGCAAGTAACCTATACCTGGTGATTATACTCTTTCCAGATGTCATAGATGAGGAAGAAGAATTAAACACCATAGGATAAAAAATTTCTTAATTCTTAATTTCATTGATCGAGGAGATTAACAAGAAAAATGACTGAATTCTAAGTAAGGTTCAAATTCCAGAGACACAGATGGAGCAGATGCTTGACCAAACTATTAGCCACGGCTTGGGAAAATGCAAACTAAAGATAACACAGATTTAAGTATTGGAAAAATAAATTAGAAAACAAAAGTCACCATGTGATCGATGAAAAGAAGACCTCCAAAGGCTGGCCAGCTTGGGCAACCAAATTTGGGTGCCTTGAGGAGGGCAGTATGCCTTTCAGCTACCTTGGCCTGCCGCTTGGTGTAGGAAAATTGAAAGCACGTCATTGGGATCCAGTGCTCCAAAGATTCCAAAGACGGCTGGCTACTTGGAAAAGAAAAATGCTTAGTCATGCTGGAAGGCTGACCCTCATTAAATCTACCTTTGCAACTCTCCCAATCTTCTTTATGTCCATGTATGTTGCTCCAGCCAAAGTTATCAGTCAGCTTCAGAAGATTGTTATGGACTTATTGTGGGAGGGAGTGGGCAAAGTGGCAAGCTTCAACTTATCAATTGGGAAGCCTGCTGCAGTGATAAGAAAGAAGGAGAACTACGAATTCCGAGGCTTGCTACTGTTAAGAAAACCCAATGGCTTTGGAGATTAGGCGGTGAGAGAGAAAGGGACCAGTAGTCGTGGCAGGTGGTCACAACCAAGTACGGGACCGCTGAGAATGGCTGGGAAATTAGTATGGATAGAAATAATGGCTTGGACTAGTGGAAGGGGATCAGATCCACTGCAGGGGATTTTAGGGAGTGCCTCAAGTTTAGTTGGGGAACCGGCAGCAAATTGGGAGGATAGATGGGTGGGCGAAATGAGCCTCAAGGTGAGCTTTCCTCGCATCTATAGAATTTCTATGCTGAAAAGGGTACCAATTGGGAACATTACCGAATGGATATGAGCACTAGAAGTGTGCTCAAAGAAGATGAGATTGATGAGTATCTTAGCCTCTTCAGACTACTCTATTCCCTCTCTCCGAATAGAGCTAATAGAGATTGCTGGATTTGGAACAGAATGCCAAAGAGGTCTTCACAGTCAGCTCTTTCTACAATCACCTCCACAAGTCCAAACCAGCCCATGCTGATCAGCCCAAGTGGGTCAAATTTTGGAAGGTCAAAATCCCACCTAATATTAGATTCTTCTCTTGGTCGGTCGCTTGGGGAAGGATTCTCACCAGAGACCAACTTATCAGATGTGGGATCAATGTGAAACAGATGCTTGTTGTGTATGTTGGGTAGGGGATCCGTGAGCCATACCCTCCTCCACTGCCCTTTTTTGAAATTACGTGGGTTTTCCCGAGAAGAATAGTTGAAATGTTGGAGCAATAGAAGGGGGCTGGTCAGCCTGGTCTTCAAGATGTTAAAGGGGGTTTGTGGCAGATTGCTGCATATGCGAGCCTATGGGTGATTTGGTCAGAAAGGAATAGCAGGGTGTTCCAGAAAATTGGGAGGCCATATTAGCTTGCTGTAAAAGCCACAAGGGATTTCTTGCTCAGCTGGATGTTAATTGGCCACCAGCCTGCCGATGATGGTGACTTGGTCTTTCTTAGTGCCCGGGACAGCCTCATGGGTACCGTGTAGCCTCTCTCCATGCCTACTTGGATGAGGTGTCTTTCTATCTCTAGTCGGGTCACAGCACCCAGGTTCTTTGAGAGGGTATGCCCTTTGGGGTTTTCTGGGTAGTTGCTCACTACCCGATCAGGTATGTACTCGGCTCTTCTTTTTTTGTGATTACTATATGTCTTTATTACTGATCAAACAAAAACAAAAAAAACAGACCTCCAAACTATGGACTATTGAATAATAACTGTTATTCCTCCCAATGTCATGCAGGAGAGACAATTAGGTGACCATCATGGAGACCATGGGGTAGCCCTAACATAACTGAAACCTTAATTAAAACTTAAAAGGGAGCAGTTCAATTTAAAACCACATTTACACTCAAATATCTCATAGGTGTCAACATTGCTTTTTCGACTATGTTGAAACCAAAGTAAGTGCAATTCAGTTATGCAAGTTACCATAGACAACGAAGACATAGAGAAAAAAAATGATCCCTTCAACACCATCAGGTGAGCCACCCACTCTTCTAGGCCACCTTGGAAGCACAAACTGAATTTTAGGAGAAACTGATAGAATCCTGGATAAGGTGAAAACAAAACACACTCCCATATTCTTAGGGAAGGAAATTCAAAAGCAAACAAGCTTTCATATGAGGCCTTGAAGGGCTGAAATGGGGCAGCTTAAGTTGAAAATTTGTTGGAGCTTCATGCTCGTTTTTGTTTTCTCGCTTTGATTAGGATGTTGCTTTTTTATGACAACTTGGCATTTTTGGGATTCAAGGCTGTTGCTTTGCCTTTCTTTTTCTCCATTTATTTAATGTTTTATTAATAATTTTCACCTTAGCCAAAGAAAAAAGGCAACCACCATAAGAAAGCTAAAACTATCAATTAGAATTGCCTGCTACAACAGTGAATATTAAGTGAGGAAGCAGTTGGCAGTGCATAGACGATGTTGCTTTTTTATGACAACTTGGCATTTTCGGGATTCAATTCGGGATTCAAGGCCGTTGCTTTGCCTTTCTTTTTCTCCATTTATTTAATGTTTTATTAATACATTTCACCTTAGCAAAAAGAAATAAAAAAAAGGCAACCACCACAAGAAAGCAAAAATTATCAATTAGAATTGCCTGCTACAACAGTGAATATTACACTCCCATGTTCTTTTACGTAAGAGGAAGCAGTTGGCAGTGCATAGATTATAAAATATAGGGTAGTTATTGTAGGGTTCATTAATCCATTCTATGAGAATTACCTATAGATATATGACACTGCTTTGGAATTTCTATTTTTGTGTTGCACTTGTACACTGAGGACTACATTTTTATGCTTTTCAAGCAGAAACACATATTACCACTACTGGCACAGATGCAAAGAGCTCGAGTTTGTTCATACAATCTTTTGTATTTTAGATAATAAAACATTACTGGTTTTCTATTTTTTTTCCTTTAAGCTTTTGAAATTTAATGGCTTACAATGCTCAGTAATCTCTTTTCTTTTCTAAATTTTTTTGTTATAATCACAAAATGAAACTTGCCAATGGAACAGCAGTAAATATTTCACAACAGCATAGAGAGCCTCCTAGAATGTTTTAGAACAATTCGAGCAACATTCACCTGAACAATAGATAAATTATCAAACTTTTAGTGACAAAATAAAGCATCTCTAAAAAAGCAACTACAAAAAGATGCATGACCATAGGAAGACATGTGACACAGCAGTGACTGCTACCTTTCTCCCGCACAATTCGTCTTGAAATCTCATTTAAGACTGCAGCAACCTGAGTATCTTCCAACATGGAAGCTTTTCTAAGATGGATGAGGTCCACAACCAAATCAGGATTAAAAGGTTTTTCATTCAGAGCATAACGGATGTACTTTCGCAAAATTTCTTCCATGTCAAAACCTGTCTGAGAAAAAAAAAAAAAAGACTTGGGATAAAGACGCATTAATGCTATTAAATTGACTATGATGAATTATGGCTCCTTCCAATCGAAGCATATATTCTTATAAAGAAAAACTAAAACTCAGTGTCATTAATTGGAGAATCCAAGAAAATGGTTCTTCCTGCACAGACAGGGTGTGATTTATGCTAATGAACAAATCAGTGTTCAGTCCCTAAACAACATTGCTCTTGCTTTTGGATAAATGACATCAATTCATTGAAAGAAAAATAAGGTAAAGAGATCTGGGAGATTGAGGCATTCCAGAAAAAGGAATCCTAATCAATTATACTAATGGAAGACAGATTGGTTAACACATACAAGCAAATGCCAGAACATACGTGCATGAAAATAAGTTTGTCTGATGGTGCCTCCTTCAAAATATTGTTATTGAATATTAGGTTTTTCTAGTCAACCAAATCTATTCATCTCCATAAATCCTGCGGTCTTCTAAGTGCTTCCATGAGCGCTGGGGTATTTAGATCTGCATGTTTGGATCGTGGCTGAGCAATCGAAGAAAATCAGCAAGGAAGAAATAGACTCATAAATGGGCTTTCAAATGGCCCGTGAAGAAGATGAGAAACCAAGCGTAAAGGAGGAGAAATCGAATTTTCATTCGATCGATCCCTTATTTCGATCGAACGAAATTTCGTTCGATCGAACCCATATTTCATTCAATCGAACTCTTATTTCGATCGAACGAAATCGCCCAAGCATGATTTTAGAATCCAAACTTATGTTTTAGGGGCAAATTCGTCTTTCTATTAAGTTTATTTAGGTTTAAGGGTATATTTGTCTTTTAGTTAATTTGTTTTAGATTTTCTTTTCTTTTGTGAGGCCTCCTATATAAGGTCTTTAAACAATGTAATTAAGGGGGGATTATTGAATGAAAATTTGAGAGCTTGCTTTTGTGCAAACCGTAGAAAACTTGAGATGAGTTTTCGATCGAAAGAGTGATTCTTTCAAATCTGAAGAGTGAGCAATCGTTTCTCGTACAACTTGGTGTGAAGCCGACGTATAGCCTTGGTGCGAAGCTTCGGAATCGTTGGTGTGAAGCCGACAAGCCTCTCTAGAGTGAATCCGGAGATCTCATATCTTATTCTTCTTTTTATTTTATTTTAATCAAAGGTTGAAGACCCTAAACCCCCCCCCCCCCCCCTCTCCTCCACACAGGATTATGCTATTTTAGGGTTAGTGTGCGATATCGTCCTGCGTCAATGAGTTTCAGTGATAGTTATTTGAGGTACAAAGCGGGAAGCAAATTTATAAAGAGATTCCAAAGAAGATCGACAAATGTAAGCACGGTGAAATTTCAAAAGTGAAAGGAAGAAGCAACGAGAGACCCAAACAGGAAACAACAAAAAACACCAAAGTGAGTATGAGAAAACTCGGTAGAAAACCACTAGGGAAAAGCCCTAAAGTTGTTTCTGTAATTCTTTTATGAGAAACACATTCCTCCATAGATTTCCATGCTTTCCAAGTGATTATCACTATAGTGATAAGAGGTGAGCAGTTTGATGTATCTTTTTTCTCATTTTTGATTGGTACAATTCCATAATTTTAATGATGAAAACTAATTACAGTAGATCAAAAGCCACTACGCGAGATGCTAGGTCGAGAAAAAAAAAAGAAGGGAAAAAAAGGAAAAAAAAAAAAAACCAGTCCAACAAGAAGCACAATGGACAATAGCACAAATAAAAGTACCCATCCCAAACTAAGGAGGCCTTAGCTGCTCTCATTCTCTTAATATTTCCGCCGAAGAAGTAGTTGTGCGACTGTAGGAAAACTGGCACCACCCGAGTAGCTCCCCAAGGATAAAATTCATAGGGTTTTCATGCATGTCGTATTTCTTGCATAGACTTTCCTATTGCTCTCCTTCCAAATGCCCCCAAAGATCTCTCTTGGAAGAGCCTTCCATACGATTTCCATAGTCCATATTATCACAGAAAGGAGCAAGTTTCCACCCTGCCAATATCTTTGCACGGGACTCATCCAAGCATCCACTAACCCCACAACCACGGAGAAATGGTGACTAAATTTTGTTTGTAAATTGACATTCAAGGAAGATTTTCCACTGTCTCCTCAAACTGGGCACAGAAAATTCAAGTCTTTGACACCGTCATGCCCCGTTTGCAAAGCTGAACCCTCATAAGCACCCCTCCCCACTCAACCTCCATGGAAAATATTCAATTCTTAAAGGGGCCACCATCTTCCACACAGATATCTAGTGTATATCAATCACCAGTGTCTTCACAATAAAAGAATAGAAAGACCTGACCGTAAAGCACCCCTTTGAACAGATTCGACAAAGCACCCCTTTGAGCTTAAGGATAAAGTTGTATAAGCATATAGAAAAGATTCCTGTCCAAGGAAGGTCGTAACCTCCCCTTCCTCTCCAAATAACCAGATTCTCAAGTCTCGTCGATTCTTGTCTGCTGTAATTTGTCAATTCCAAAAGAAGCGTCATAAACTGTCTCCTCCTCTCTTAAGCTCCTTCTAGATTGTATGTCCCATGCTGACTCACTATGATCCCTTTCCACACCGCTTCGACCCTTTGTGTTCTCATGCACTGCCCAACCAAAAATCTTGGAGAATAGCTTTTCAAAGGCTCACTTCCACAATATCTGTCCCTCTAAAACCTAACTCTATTACCTTGGTCCACTCCAAACCTGATACTCTCCCAAAAGTTGAACCTGACCTTGTTCACACCTTTCCACCAACCAGAACTAAGCATACCCCTAGAACCTCAAACACCCCATCTCAATCCCTCTCTCCCATATTTTGCCACAGTCCCTTGCACCCACCAAGCATCCTCCTCATCATATCATCCGCATAACCAATTTTCTGATAGGGGAAGATTCATTCTCATAATGGACTGAATTCCCAGTCCTCCCATCTTTTTCTCTTTGTTTTTTATCAGTACAATCCTCCTATCTTTCTTTGGATCTCCATTCCACATGAAACTTCATTGTATCTTTTCAAACCATTTGTCAATCAAAATGGGACAAGTAGTATACTGGGAGATTCGCTAGTGTCGCCCTTATCAATGTCAACCGCCTCTACTTTCAATAACAGAGCACCTTTCCACCCTGCCAATTTTCTATCGAATCTCTCCCCCACTAAGTCCCACATCTACATGGACGTTTTTCCTATACACAACGCCAGACCGAGATATGTGGATGGAAGTCTACGCCACCCACACCCCATAGTCTCTTCCAATATTGTTAGCCTCTAATCTCACGCCAAATAATATAGTTTTTCGTGCCTTCATCCTCTGCCTAGAACCTGCTTCATAGCATCGGATTATCTCCTCAAGGCTCTTGATCCCATTTCCTCTCCACCACAAAACTCGTTGGTATCATTTGCATACTGTTAGTGTCATCATCATCCCATCTAGTTGGGGTTGGCTTTCCTATTCCTATTTCTCCATTCATTTCTAATCAGCGCAAAGCTCTCCGTAACGTTGCAATCTTTCATGTCCCTTCTCATTCCTTCCTTCTAGGTCCCCATTAGCCTTGCACTTCTCCTTCTTCCTTGTTCTTGTAGCGTCTCTATTTTGTGTACAAGGTCTGCTTCGCCCTCATACTACCTCTACTATCTCAAAGCCCTCCAGCAAATCCAACATAGATGTCTACCTCATTAGTCTTGAGAACGCTACTACCATGTTGAATAGGATGGGAGAGAGAGGGTCACCCCTCGAGCTTTTGAAATGTCCTTTTGTGGTACATTTTTTAGTATAAAAAGCGTACTGAGGATGTATAACTTTTGCTACAGTTCCTTTAGCCAAAAACCCAATCTTCTCAGCATATAGTTCATGAATCTTCAATTCATCCTATCGTACACTTTTTCTATATCCAATTTGCATTTAATACCTGGCGTAGAGTCTATACATTCATGCACCATTACTGCCTTGTCGAAAATCTCCCTTCTGTCCACAAACTTACTCTGATTGGGGGATATGATTTTCACTATGTTTCAAGTGGTAATACAAGGTAGCAATTGCAATTGGAAGGAGGAGAACAGTCTATTCAAGTAGGCATAAAAACCAATTCAATTCAGAACTTTAATAACTCATAAAGTTAGTAATTTTAGTAACTCATAATTTGTCAATTATCAACTCAACTTCTTTTCCAATAGAATCCAAATAAATTTAAATAAATAAATGAAAATTTTTACAAAAGTAAAATCCTCTAATTAAACCTTTTGCATAAGCCCCTTAAGGGCTTGATGATGAACTGCATCTCTTCCCGTCTGAAACAACTCGTCAATCGATTTGCAAAGCATAGCGTTATTATTCACCTGCAATTTTTCATGTATAATTTTTAATGATATAGAATAGCACAAACCCTAATTCATCATCGACAAAAATTAAAAAAGTAAAATAAAAATGCATGCGTAATTGAAATGATCGTCACCAATTTCTTCCGCTTTTCCTTAGGGGAATTGAATTTCCTGACGGTCTTAACGACGGCAATGACGAAGGAGAATCCGACGTAGGCCAAGGGAAGGGCGAGAATCCAGGGGAGAGAGGATTGGCCAACCCTGGGGCCCGGCATCGCCTGCGTAACCGTCCCCGTGAATTCCACAAGCTCCATCGCCTTATCTTGAATCCAAGGCATTTCTTCTTCTTCTTCTTCAACTTCTTCTGATTCTTCTTCTTGTTTAGGGTTCTTAATTTCTTCTGTCGTTTTACTACCTTTTGCCCTTAAAACCATGAGAGGTAAATTTGGAAGTGGAACTCTGTGTTTTGGTAACTCGGGACAGAGAAAGGGTGACCTTTTACTTGGATGCGCACCGCGGCGCAGATTAGCGCCGGCACTCCAAGGTTGGACTTGGAGCACCACCTGTGAAGACGCCATGCCCTATTGCCTACTTCTGCTTCTACCACTGCCCCCTTCACTACTGCATCAATCTTCACTTTGTTTTGGGAGAGAGAGAAAGTAACCCGCCCTTTGCACACCGAAACTCGGAGTCGTTACTTGCACATGTAAAAGTTGGCAGTTGCACACAGTGTCAAAAAAAACCCAAAATATATGGGGACTGGGTTCTCAACGGACCATGCTAGGATCAACCCGGCCCGGTCTGGGTTCCCAATTTTTTATCCCCGCCTGCGATGTACTCAGCCCTTTTTGGAGCTTTTTTTGAGCCATTTTTTTTTTAATCTCAAGGCATTTAAGTAAAATGCTATCAACTTAATATATATATATATATATATATATATATGTGTGTGTGTGTGTGTGTGTGTGTGTGTGTGTATGTGGCTGATGTGGCACAACGCAATTGACTGCAAGTGAGGTGGGGCTCAACTAATGCAGGTTGTGTGCAGCCAATCACGTTGTGCCACGTCAGTCGCGTGCACTTTGTCCTCAACAAATCAATCCTCCGTTTATAATTTTCCTACATATATAGGGAGCCGGTTAGGTCTTCCAATTGATAATGGTGACCTTCCTTTAAGATACACATTGGCATTCGAAACGCATTTTGGGTGCCACGTGGATTACGGGCTTGTTCTTTAGATCAATTTTAAAACAAAAATATTTAAAATATATTTTTAAAGCACAAATCAAACTTGGACTAGTTTCAACGGTCCAAATTGTATTGCTAAAGAACTACATGGTGAAGAGTTTTCAAATAATTTTTTTTAAAAAATGATCTAAGCAATGCACCTGTGTTCCATGTGACATCAAAATATGTTACAAATGCCACATGGAGCAAACCTTTTTTCATATATCTATTTACTTCTATAAGCAAATTTGATGCCTAGAGTTTGGTCTGTCATTTTCCATTAAAGACCGAATACACCTTTCAGTTGCATCTTTTTATTTGCTTTCAATAGTTTTCTTTCTTAATCATTATGGAAAGTAGAGGGAAACAACTGGAAACCCTTTGATAGGTATGTAAGTTTCCATTTTTATCCCTATAATAATACTATTTTTTTGCAATTGGAATGCTTCTGTCCGTTGTGGAGTAATTACAGGAAAGGGTTTCTTCGTGAATGCATTCTACCTATTATGTTGCTGATGGTAGGGTTTCATTGATACAGTTCATCTTCTCCATGAACTCCAATTTCCAACGTCTTCTCTGCAGAAAGGTATGGTTTATTAAATGCATCGTACTCGATTTACAGCCCCTCCTCTCTACCGACTCCAATTTTCAGACCCTCTTCTACACAAAGGTATGGTTCTGGACTATACGATGATGACTTTCTTGCCTTCGAAATCGTTCATTATCCAAAAAAAAAAAAAAAGTTTTACTTTGTTCCCTTGCAAACCCTTCCAAATCGTTGATTATCAGGAAAAAAAATAAAATTACTCTCTTGCCTTCCAAATCTTTTAAAATCAATGATTATCAGAAAAATAAAATAAAATTTACTCTCTTGTCCTCTCAAATTCACAATCCATTGTTCCCTATATATATCAAACTTTCCAATAAGCTTTGCACGCTCATCTCAAATCATCTCATCAAAATAAGCTTTGCACGCTCATGTCCCTATAGGGAACCCCCAAATACTCCATTACCCAAACACTACAATCATATTATCAAACCATGGATGTCATTTGGGCTAGGATGAAGGAGAAGAGTTTGTACATTTCCTATAGCAACAGCACTACACTGTATTCACAATATTATTGATTGGTTAATATTGATTTTTAAGCTCTCATCTTCATAGATTATTGAATTATTTTACATTCCACACATTTATATATGTCATTTGTACCAATAGTTGGTGTTGTTCACGCAGGCAGCTACATCAGCAAAATGTACATTGAGACGATCCCAACACAAACTCTATTGCACATACTTCTTTCAAAGGTTCGTTGCTTCTAATCTTGTATATTAGTAATTTCCTTCTGAGCAAGAAAAAATATTTGTATCGCATATACAAGTACTTCATGTCATGTTTTGATTCATTCAAAAATTTTAAATTTCTCCTACTATGATATACAGTACAGAGTCGCATGAATTACTCTGCCCACAATCCAATTGCTTATAACTAATTACGTCGTACAAAAATACATGGTCCGATTGGTTATGCCTAATTACCCAATTGGTTATAACTAATTAACAAAAATATATGATCCAACTGTCAGCGAAAAAATATCACTTAGAAAAAATTAATAAATACGACTGACATTTTCCATGTATTTATGTAGCGATAAAAAAGTTTTGGAAAGTTTAAAATATCTATAATCATATAAAATAAATACATGTTATGGTAAAAACCATATTCCTCTGCCACCAAGATGCCTTAATACATCATTGGAAAAAACACATTTACTACCATTCTTTCATTACGCCTAAATTGTACAATAGACGACTATGTACTTGTGTCGGATATGACGAAGGTATTATTTTTTTTTTTCCTGTGTTCGTCCTAAACATCACTTCAATACCAAAATGGTGTTTAAATGATCATACACCATCATTGGTTAAAGATTTTAGCGATTCGTACTATCAAATTAAACTACCTCATCTATGGACTTTAAATCAAACCATGAGAGTGTCACTTGTCAAATATGGAGTGCACATAAACCTACACTTCACAAGATTTGGTATGAGTTGGGTTTTCTGCTTAACGATATATGCTAGTGCCTATGCCTGAGTGAGATTTTAAACTTTTATATAGACCCGTTGCTCTGTGCTGGGAGATCACATATAATTTTGTAATTAATCTCTGATATGAGGTCGCTTGTTCCTTATTATTAATATGTGGTATGAGATGATTTATAACATTAGCAATTTAAGATGGTTATAGATCAATCCTTCCATGTTGTGAACTTACTTAGAATATTTTTTCCCAATTTGTGGTCGACTGTATATTAATTTGCAGAGTGAGAACACCTGTAACTTTTATTAATCTCAATTGTTTCTTATCATCTTAACTCCTCATGGATGACCTTCTAATTATTCATAGATGTCTTTTATTTGGGAGATCCTTTAATCTCTCATTCTACCGGGTTTTCAGACTTGTTGACTATTACTGTTTTTACATGTCTATGGTTGGATTCATTGTGTTTTCAAAATTTTTTTTTTTTAATTAGATGGGGGCTAACCACTAAGAATGGATTGTAAACTTCTAATTTTTCGTTTCTTCAACCCTGAGTTTTAAGTTAAAGCCCCTTCCTATGAACTTGTTTTACGTAATTTTTTTTAGAAATGGTGAATAAGGTCTTCTCAGTAACTTGATTTTAGAAAATGGAGAAATAAGATTTTCTAAGAAACAACAATATCTCTACTGAAATTAATTAAGGTTTCTGTAACTAACTTTAAATTGAAAAAAATATATATATGATACTTGACACTCTTCTTATTTATGGTTATTTTTATCTATTTATTATCTTCTATATCCCTCTCAACCGTCAATTGACATTTTGGATGCCACATATTGGTTTCCAGAGCTTTTTTGGAGCTTCTACTAGGCATAAGCCTTAATCCATGGACCAGCTAACAAGTTTTCTCATTAGATGTATGTGTGTGCGTTAAACCATGTGTTTAAACTATAATCATGTTTTACAATATTCGCATGTATGGTAAACCATGTGTTTAAGTTATATTGCCTTCTAATAAAAAATTGACTCAATGAAAAATAAAAATAAAAAATAAGACCGTATTGATCCAAATATTGGCCGATATCGAGGGACAAAACTGAGGGACAATCCCAAAAGAAAAAGACAAAAGTGAAAGCAAGATCCTGGTTAGTGTCACTTATATAGAATTGATGACCTGATCATCATTGTTAGTGACCTGATCAGTCCCTTAATACATGCTCTTCCCACAATTAGTGTAATCACATTTTTTGGTTTTCTCTCGTTGCTTACAAAAAAATAATCAAGTTGGGCTTGAACCCGAGCCATAAGTGTAACGGCTTACCATAGAAATGATCAAATTTTTTATTGCCATAAAAATTTTTCATCTCTTTAAGAAAAAGTCAGCCACTGAAGAAGTAATGGTCATGAAAGTAGGTGATTGAGTTCAGTGCCTCACTTATCCATATCCTCTCTTACAAAATTTTGTTAATTAATCAAAATTTTCAAAATAGGTAGGCTGCCGAAATTTTTGCTAAATGTTTGTTTGATTTATCAATTCTTTGAATTTTTTTCAAACTATTTCAGATTTGATGAAATTTCTTAGGTGTATATCATTGTAATACACATTTTAATTATACCTCGTATTATCTTTCAATGAATGTAAATTATTAATGCATGTAGACTCTGAAATTTTTTATGATATGTGAATTTTTTCTTGAATTTTTCCTATATTTATGAAGATTAAACTTAACTGCCAACTCACCGAATGATTGCCGAATTCGAACTTGGTTACTGTGTTGCTATCTATAACCAAGCGTAATCTGGCTTGGTTATGTTGTGTTATTTTAACTAATTATCACTCAAAAAAAGAAAATAAGAAGTAAGATATAGGGTCTAATGCTACACTATTCTGAAAGTTTTTTATAACGACTGCATCGATCACCTTAGAGCCAATAAGGTTAGGCGTAATAAAAAATTGTCATTCATTTCTCTTGTATGATCCTCAACCTCCCAGCCACCTGCATGTAGAATCAATTTCCTTTATTATTTTTAGTTTATTTTTTGGACTGCTTCCCAAGAACACCCACTACCACCAATTGGAACTTCACTAATATTTGAAAATGTCTTCTTTCTGTAGTCTTAAAAATTATGACTTTCTTTCATCAATGCTCAAATTTTTCTCCTAATCCAAGATGCTATCAATAAAAAAATTAAATAAGGACAACTGGTAAATTAGCTAGAGATTCCTGTCGTGATCTTTTCTAGGTAGAATTAAAATTATCTTTTTTAGGAAGAATAAAAAGTATTCCAATACAAAGATTGATGTCATCTAAAATGTCTTAACCAAACTATCTTTATTGCTTGATCTCTACCTTCCTTCTTGAGGAAGTTTAAGGCAGCAACCATATGAATTTGGTGTCAAAGCGTACCACAACCTGCAAATATTGTATAGATAGGGAATAAATAAAAAAATACTTGTAGAATCAGCTTTAGTGTGTCAAAACACAGGAAAATCGCTTCAATTTTATAATATTCTTAGGATTTTGTTTGTGAACACTATTATAGCTAGTATCAATAATAAATAAATACTATTAGGATGGATATAAATTTAGTGTCTAATTAGGATGGATAACTCTATTTGTTCCCAATCAATATAAATTTAGTGTCTAATTAGGATGGATATCTCAAAATTAAATGTATGAAAGTGCTATATTAGTTTGTAGTTAACAAGGAAAATTTAAACAACACCACACTTTAATAAGAGCTTCTTTACAAATAATGTCATGGCATTAAATCACATTACTTTAACACCATAGTTCATGAGATCATTGGTATTAAATCACAAAGTACGCGCAGTGGTTGAAATGGATACTAATTTTGCATGCTCATAAATAGCTGATCTGTTGGTTCTCAAGTTGGGTTAAAATGGTGTAAGTGAGTACCATCACTGACTTTGCATGCTCATAAATAGTTGTGTAGTTCATTGGTTTATGTTAATGTGAGGCAAAATTGTAGCTGTGTAGTTCATTAGTTTATGCATCATCGATGTAATTTACTAACCTTTTTCCCCCTACATGACGAGTATGTTCTTTATTGGCCTTGTTACAAGATTGATAAGTTTATGGAAATGCTCCCTACTCCCTTGCTATCATGTTGTTAATCTTATAAAGAGCTCATGGCAATATGGTTTCTGCACCAATTGATTTGAAAATTGATGATTTTTTCTGCCCTGTAAAAAGATCATCTACTATCCAACAAGAATAACAAGATCATCTACCATTACAAGAATATATATATATTTTCTTAATAATCAAAAATAGGTGAATAATACTAATTTAGAAAATATCATCCCAACAACAGACCGATCTAGACTATTAATTCAAGATACAAATTAGAGAACTAAATTGAAACCTCCAAAACATTTCTCTCTACCTAACACTCTCGTTTACCCTTTTTTGAAGGTCTGATAACCCATCAAACAAATGGATATCTCTTCCGTCCCCCCATAAGTGTCAATACAAATATTGCATGAGTGATGATATCTCTAATACTTTTTACTTTCTACTATCATTTCATTATTCATAACTAATGTTCTTTCCTTCCCCAGCTTAAATGTCAGGTCTTTGGAAGTTATCTTTCATGATATGTGTACAATAACCTCCTCCAACATGCCTTCTAATTCCTCCCCTGTAAGCAGCGAAATTGGTTGCATAGCCACCACTAGAGAAGCCAATGTGAGTACAGTTACAACTTCTCATATTCCCACCTTAGTTGACACTACACAGATGACGAAAGAGGAAGAAGATGTAGAACATTCAGGAGGAAAATCATCTTCTACATACAATAGTAATTTCGAATTGTGTGGGATGACGTCTGGAAACAACTTGAAAGTTGAAGAACAGGTTGTCCCTGCTTGTTCTACCATACCGCCCTTAATTGTACGTTCAAAAGAACATGTCCATCATCACTGTATTGTGAAATGGACGCGACCTTAATTTGGTTGGATAAAATTGAATTTCGATGGTTCTTCGAGAGTTAACTATAAAATAAATGAGAGTATGTTCGAAAATGTTGTTCCTATCGAGTCCAATCGAGGTGGTGTCTTCAGAGATCATGAAGGCTTTGTCGTTCTTGCATTTGCAGATCGTATAGGCCGATGCAAGTCTTATATTGCAAAAATTAAATCCCTTCTTTGTGGTCTTCAACTCGCCGTTGAGCGTCATTGGCATAATATATGGATTGAGGGAGATGATCAAATAATAGCTCATCATATAGCATATGGTCTACACTCAAATCATATCCCGTCCTATATGGTTGATGAAATGAAGGTTGTACTTAAAGAGGTCTCCCCATATAAGATTACACAATTTTATAGAGAAGGTAATCAAGTAGCACATTCCCTATGCGTTGAAGCTTATAAAGGAAAAAACTACAACCTTTGGGAGTAGACCAATGTACCGCCAAAAGTAAAGAGATTTGTACTGTCAGACCGTGTTGGAGTTGGATACATTAGGGGAAAGCCTTAAGCTACCTTTGCGTACATGTTTCCCTTTTTTGGGTGTGTTCTCTTTGTGTATATTTACTTCTCTTAGGGTTTATGTCTGCTCCATCTTTCTACCTTTTTGCAAGTAATGCAACATCCTCTGCATTTATATGTGCTCCATCTTTGTACCTTTTTGCATATTGTATAATACATTATGGGTTTATGTGTGCTCTATCCTTGTACCTTTTTTATTTAAGATAATAGCTCTATTTCCCTTTCACTCCATCTCTAAAATGACATTTAGTTCTATAAAAAAATTGTCTTACAAAAATAGAAATAACATATTTCAATATTAGCAGATATTAAAGTGCACAGATTTCGATACAGCCTAATGTCTGTGAGAAATAGTATTTCAAAAATAGTGACACATTTATAAAATTAACTGGTATACTGATGGCCTATGCAAATTTATCTCTGAATACCTTTCTTCCAACATTAATTAAATGAAATACCAATAGAGCCATTGAATCCCATAAAAAATCTAACAACTACACATTTCAAAAGCCCTCATACCCGTGAGAATAAGGTTTCTATGAAATTTGATGGTTAAAAAAAATAAATAAGTTATGACGCTTCTGCTGCCCCATAACATCATCATAAAATTATCAAAGATAAACCCCATTCAGCCACCAAATTCAAGGACAACATATAGACATCCCAATTTTGCCCTCTTGGAGCATATACATCTGTTTGGTTAACCTTTGACCTTGCCTACGATCTACGAAAAAGGACTGACCTTCTCCGAAGACTTTAAAACCCTAATACGAGGACCATGAACTGAAATAATAGTACATGATTGAGACCCAGGCTGAAACAATAGCTCTGTAGCTCGGACACGACCCAAACCCAGGAGAATCTCGAATTACGTGCCCTGTACAGAGCGCTCAACTCGATTGCACGCCCCATTGCTGGTGCGCAATTGACCCGACTTGGACCAGGAGTCCTCTTCCTGTGGACTGCCATAGGACTTGATTACACGCCCAGGCTGGCACACGCAATCATATTACACGCTCCACCACGAGCGCGTAAGTAGTCCAATTTGGACTAGTCATTAACCCTTCTAGAAACCGCATTGAGACTCGATTGCACGCTCTATCTAGCATGTGCAATCGATTTATGCGCTTCTACACCTACGCATTATTGGTTCCCAAGCAAACCTGGTCTCTAACTCCTTAGACAACCAAAGTTCCCCTATTAAGTGCAGCTAATATAGCGCTTAATTAGATTGAGCACAGTACATAGGGCGCGCAATTAGTTCCAAGTAGACTGGAACTAAGACACCCAACTGAGCCAGTCAGTCGGTCACTCACTGAGTCAGTCACCGACTCAAAGTGATTAAGCGTCTCATACAGGGCACGCAATTCAATTAAGTGCGCACCAGACAGGGCGTGTAGTTGAAATTGACTGATTAATTAAGTGCACCCCACAGGGCGCGCAATTAGCCAAATACCTATAAATAAACCTCCTTACCTCGACCCTAAACACACAATTTTTTCCTCTCTTCCAAGCTTAGGGATTTCAAGATTCTTCGGCACCCGACTTCAGGTAACCTTTTAGTTTCTAGTTCTTAAATTTCTATTTTCTAGTTTTCAATTCTAGTTTCTAGTTCTTAGCTTCTAGGTTTTAGTTCTTAATTCTAACCCTAGTTCTTAATTTTCATTCTATTCATTATAGTTCTTAATTCTTAAGTTCTAGAATTTAGCCCTTAATTCCTTATCATCAATTTTCAAAGCTTTTAATCATTAATTCAAACTCAGTCTTTTGCAAATCACTCTTAATCATCAAACCAATTTACTGTTTTCTCTCTCCGAAACTTCTCCCTTTGAGAAAGTTCAAGGTTCTCTCTGGAGCTTCCAAAAGGGGTCGAGCTACCTTCTAGACTTTTAGAATTGCAGACTCTTCCTCGGGAGCCCCAGGTAGTCAAGCTAACGGCACCAGCCCATTAGACTCGATCTAAAATCAATCAGGTTCCTCAACCTCTCTGATTTTTAAACCCAGCCACCCAATTTGTCCAAGGGAGCTTACAGAGGGTACCCGAGAACGGGGCCGATCCTCCTTAGCATAACGGGCCCAAACCCTTTTTTCTAATTAATTTGATATCTAATTAAAATTAGGATATTTAAATTAATTAGACTCCTAGTAGGATTAGGAAACTAAACCAATTAGACTCCCGGTAGGATTAGGAGACTAAACCAGTTAGACTCCCAGTAGGATTAGGAGATTAGACTAATTAGAATCCCAGTAGGAATAGGAAAACTAAACTAGTTACACTAAAGGTAACCCACAGCTGTTGATGTCAGCCAACCGGCGATTCAGTAAAATAGTTCAACCTGCAAGCCCCCGCTTCCCTTAAAGCGTGATCACTGACGTGTTGCAGCGTCGATAAGTATCTGCAGCTGGAGATCGCATCAACATAGGTATTCTTCATTTAATATTTATATTTTTAATTTCAACAATTTAATATTTCCTAATTTATTACTCCATCATCGCCTTTGCCAGAGTCCACTTGGACCGAATTGGGCCACTCTTTCCCGGGACCGAAAGGA
Organism: Chloranthus sessilifolius; assembly: GCA_021018995.1. NCBI lineage: Eukaryota > Viridiplantae > Streptophyta > Magnoliopsida > Chloranthales > Chloranthaceae > Chloranthus > Chloranthus sessilifolius. The sequence continues at coordinate 2,204,088 of CM037595.1, read as the reverse complement.
ACTTAGAAAAAGTGTGTACCAACAGACTGGCGATCATGATGGAACTCTTTTTTGCTAAGGTTGCCCCGATTTAATTAATTTGATTTCTATTTTCCTTACTTTATTTAATTTGATTTTATATTTTTTGCTTTTTCTTATTTTATTTCTACTTTGTTCCGCTTTATCACTTTTCTATACACACATGCACGTGGATAAACTTTAAAAAAAAAAAAAAACTATTTTAAAATGGTCGGCATCAGAAAATTAAACTTTAATTATATCGACCCACCCGCATGGTGCTCCCATAGCGACTCTGAGTATAATGTTAGGATGTCTCCATGGATAGCCCAGCATTGTGCTCGGGTAAATACGATCAGTGAGAGGGAAAAATACCCCTTCACCTCATGAAATACAAATAGCAGCAATAACAGCGGAGAAAGTGGTATTGAGCGAAGCTACCACACTAGTCAAGTTATGGACCACACTACCAGTACACTCACGAGAGGAGAAGAAAAAAATGACGCCTGCTACAGTCCTTCGTCAATCTATGTGAAGCTATAGCAAATTAGAAGCTGATGGACCAAAGACAAGTTACCCCGAGAATTCGACAAGAGGGAAGGGCGCCGACTCCTCCATATGCTCCAACTCCTCCGACACATAACACGTACACACTTCACACCCCCTATAACAATGACCACCACCAAAGACAACCCTCCCCCAAGACCTCAAAAGACAATACCACCATAAATGTAGATGACCTCCCTCGACTTCTAGATGACTACATGGCTAACAAGGAACGCTCAAGATAGTCCTTCGGATTTGACAAAGTTTGTCGAGACATCGACTTCACTGTATCCACCGGGTTCAAACCACCCAAATTCAATAAATACAATGGTACAGGGAACCTGAGACACCACTTGGCCCTATTTTGTAACAACTGTCGACCCATACGCAATAACCAGGGCCTTCTCATTCACTACTTTCGGAGGTCTCTGGAAGGAGAAGCCGGTGACTGGTTTGCGACTCTACCTCTAACCGAAATTGAGACCTTCAAAGACTTAACCGATAGATTCCTAACCAATACCAACACTTAACTCACGAAGAAATTAGTCTCCCTGGCTTGATACACACAAGACAAGAGGACAACGAAGGCTTCTTAACATTTGCCAATTGCTGAAGAAGGCTCGCCGCCCGAACGAGGAATCAAATAAAGGAAAGTGATGCGATAGAAATCATGATTAGCAATACCCGAGAGCCCCTACGGAGTGCCCTCATCCTAAGTGACTACCCTAACTTCGTTGTCCTTTATCAACGCACTATACACATACAACGTTGCATAAAGGACGGGAGCCTCAACCTCTCCACTCTGACATCTGAAGGACCCTCTTTCGATAACCCTGAGACAAACACCCTAAATGAAACTCTGAGCTTCAAACAAATCAACACAAACTAAGGACAAGACCAAATAAACCCTCAACCATACCACCCATATGGCAACCTCAAGATCTATACCCGAACCTATACACTGGCTAAAACCAACCACTATACACCAACCAATACACGAACCCGTACTATGACCAAAACCAGTGCCCAAACTGGCATCGCCTATTACAACCCATTGTTCGATCAAACTCAACTCACATACGAGACTGTACACTCATTCACTCCCGCCCCATTCCACCTGACTCGTTTGATCTGGAGAATTGAACCTCCCTCGGAGCCCGTCCATACCATTCACTCACAGCCAACTAACCCTATCCCACGCACCCATAAACGCAAAATTTCCTTTCGCACTAAACCAATCACCAAGATCACTAAGATCCACACTATCACCGAATCCACTCCTAAACTAACCCAACCTATCACCAAGCTCAACACAGTGATCCAACCTATTGCCAAAATCACCAAACATGTTCCCGAAATGTCCCGACCTATCACTCAAATCATCAAACACGATTCCGAAGCAACCCAGTCGACCATTAAGATCAACAAATCAACCCCTGAACCAATTCAACCTACCCTTGAATCCGACAACCTAGCAATCAACAAATCAACCTCCACACCTCCTAAACAGATGCCCAAACCGATGATGCAAACTACCCCCGAACAGGCTCATGTGCCGATTCCATAAGTAATTTTTGAACCAATCAATCGGTATTACGCAATGCCATTCATACTTAAACTAATCACAAAACTAAACTTTGAACCCAAACTCGTAATCCAATGTACCCCCGAAACCACTAGTCCTCTCGCTTGCAAATCAACTACGAAACAAACCCCTGAAATTGAACACATTGTCAAACACATTGCCCCACCAATCTCAAAACCAGTCCCTGAATCAATCCTTACATCTGCTTTAAAACTTAAACTCAACAACAAACCCATCACCCCAGTAACCTTAGAATCAACTCTCGAATTAACTTCTACTCTCACTTCGGAACCTAAACTCACTACCACCTCACCAACTTCAAAACAAAATCTCAAATCTGAATCTGTTACGAGACATACCTCCGAACCACCCATTTCACTCACTCCATAATCAACCATTGAACCGATCCTAAAACTAACTTTCAAATCAGTCTCTACACCCGCCTCAAAAACTGAACTCACCACCGGACTTATCACTTCACCGACCACGAAACTGAGCCCCAAACTCAAATTTATCATCAAACCTAAACCTACTATCAAAACTAAACCTATTATAAAACCTAAACTTATCATCAAACCTAAACCTACTATCAAAACTAAACCTATTGTCGAATCTAAACCTATTATCGAATCTAAACCTATCCTCAAACATGAACCTATCACCGAACCTAAACCCATGATTGAACTTGAACCTATCATCGTACACGAAACCAAACCGATCATTGAATTTAATCCAATTGTCGAACCTAGACCTGAACCTATCATCGACCATGCACCCATCCACAAGCTCGAACCCACTATCAAAGGCAAAACTGCCATCAAACCCAAACCCGTTGTCGAACCTGTCATCAAACTCGAGCATGCTATTGAATACAAACCCGAACCTATTCCTACAACATCAACTCCACTCACCTTTGAGCCAACCCCCGAACCTATCAAGGAGCCGATCATCGCTCCCACTTTCAAAACTAAACCAAGCTTAAATCTTATGACCCCGATAAACATCCAAATTGATGTCACCAAATCCTCAAATCCTGTCACAACATGAAATCAACATCATAACTAAAATCGCTTCTGATCGCCAAATCCAAATCTCCATAGACCTCAGGATCAAAACCTTCACGGAACCCCAACCAATAAAACTACTACACCAAACTCTCAACACTAAACCTCCTTCGAAAATTACAAATAAAACTTTAAAACAACTTTATGGTAAACCCAAAGTGCGAATCAAACAGAACAAGCATAATCAAACAAAACTGAAATGCCCCAAGCAAAGGAATGGTCAACCCTGGCCTACGCCCTTGTGTCTCCTCCTCCTACTCTACCTCTGCCTTATCTTATCATTACCTTTACAATACCAACGGATTCCACTCTAACTTCACCGGCAAATAACTTTCCCACAACTCGAAAAACACCCTAACAAATTCTACAAGATTCCTCACTCCGTCGAAAAATAAAAGAAGGTCCCTCCTAACAAGGAGACCCCGGACATAAAAGATTTATTAAAAGAAGAAATCAAACGACACCACACCTATTTTGACAAACGCTATACCATCCAAAACACAAACCTGAACATAACATCTCACTTATCCTAGATCAATCAGATCGAAAGGGATCGAGGACCCCAAAACAATATTATCTAATCAAACGATCACTTTGATCATCCAATATGTCCCACCAAGCATACTTCTTGAGTTAGTCCCTACTTAAGGAACTAATGTTGTACCATAACACAATAGTAATAACACAACAAAAATATAAAAAACAAAAGAAAATATAGAAAAGTAAAAAAAAAAAACTAAAAGTATAAATGCCTAAAACGTAAATACTTGAAAACGAAAATACTCTTTTATGCCCCAAACCCTTTGGACTCATACTCGACCGAGAACTCAAAGTCGAGGAGCTAGTGCTAAGGAACAATGCCTACATAACCGCCTCACTTGGAGGAAATCAAAACCCACAAGGAAAGTACTTATATTATCTAGGTAACATGCCCAGAAAAAAACCACAAGGGAAGGACTTTCTGACCCTTGGAATTATAACTCAATGACCATCATGTCTCGTAGCCTAAATAGGCATACTTATATACTTGTCATCCTCACAGTCATCACAAGGCATTTGCTAGTCATAGGTCATTATGTTTGAAACTATTTTGGGAATCATCTGATTCATTGACCACCCCTCCTATTCGGGCAAGTTGATCGAGAGGACTAGTGGACCATAAAACTCTCTTTTTAAAATATAGAAAATTCTGAATTCTCATACACCCTTTCAGCCATTGGAGTTGATGTTAGAGCACAAAAAATTAAAATGTAAGGTTCCATCAAATCTCATAATTCTTGTGTTAGCAGGTTGCTTCAAAAAAATATGTATATAGAAAAGAAGCACAATCGAGAGAGCAATACGACGAATGAACAGTCAATAAATTCAGGAAAACATAAGCAAACTGTGAGGACATTCCTGGTAATCTTATTAGGGAAGCATAAGCAAGCCACGAGGGCATCACTGACATCTTCACACTACTAGATGTCGTCGTACGGTGGCGGGAGGAGGATAAAACTCCTGCTAACCATAAAATTTGAGGATTTGACGGTGTTGAACCATGACGGAGAGCTCAATTATGGCACCGCATTATCAATTCGAGAAGAAAGTAGTTGACTACTATTTCAAATTTTGGTTAAATAAGAAGCTACCCTCAGATCAATAAACCTTACCTCTTTTTCACCCTTTATTTTCTTTTCAAACAATGAATCAAATAATTTTTTCAAAATCTCTTTGAGAATAAAATCGAAAACTCTCGAATGACAAATGATGCAATCACTTATTACCTACCATTCACTTCAATCCATGTTGAAAGTTATGATACATGATGATCGTTTAATACTTACACAATCAAGCTCAACATGTGGCCGAAACAATCGAGCTACCTCCCAACATGGGATCATCACAAATACACTTCAGGACATCTGTGAGCCAGATAAAGTCCCACCGTCACTTGACATTGGGGCATTTATTTTTAAGGAGCGCAGGTAGCGATACTCAAGTCACCCAAAACAAGGGCTTTTTTTTTTAATTTTCAGTTTAATTCTTACTCTTCCACCTTAGATGCCCCAAACTGGGATATTTTTTTTAAATTTTTTTAGTCTAGTTCTTACTTTTTTGCTGTGGGACCCCAAAACAAACACCTGAAATAGAACAACAAAGACACACCCGAAAAATAAACACCATACTCTAACACTACCCATTTCCCCTCCAACGTAACCCAAGAAACACACAATAATAAATACAAACAAACATCAATGAAATAAACACAATAAACAAAAAATATCTCTTTATATAATAAAATTTAAACATGTGGCACCGAAGGCATACCTCCTGAATTTACAACCCAAAATGAAAACCGAACCCAAAACGGGCACAAAGCTCGAGTGCGGAGCGTCCAATCAGAAGCAACAGATGGCAAAATGGAGGATTGGTTGGGGAACACCCCTTTCCATCCATTTGAAGGACTTCCTCTCTGCCATCTTTAGCTTCTAACAATAATGAAGGATGTATAGGACTCTCCCTTCCCAAAGCCGCCCATCCTCAAAGTCACATCAACATCGTCACCGAATATCACCTCAGGCAGAAGATCGAACGAAACGATAAACATTGAAAGAAATGACATCCCGATCGGACAATTGGATCACAAGATATCACTAAAACATGGAAATCAGAGGAAAACAAAAGAGAATGAAAAAAATAAAAGAAACACGAACATATATAGGCAATCGCCTAATTTTGCACCCGACACATCACGCGCAACGCAATTATGCGCCATGTCGCCTACACATAATACCAATCACGCTCTCCCAAGTGGGCATGCAACTGCACTTTCGTTCGCAAATTGCCAATCGCGAGCTCCTACCCATGGGCGCAATCAAATTACCTACCCATAGTACTGCGCGGAAATCGAAAAGTCACCCGGTGACGCTCCAATCACGTGCACTCTGCGTAGCGCACAATGAAATTAAACGTTACATAGCCATGCGGAATCCGAAGTGCCGCCTAAACGCTCTGCCTTGCTAACCCGCCGACGCTTCGATTATGCGCACCTTAACCTACGCGTGATAGGATTATGCGCTACAATTCAGGCGTGCAATAAAGCCACCACCCTCTCAATCGCACATACCTTTTCTTGCGCGTAATTGAATCCGACGCCATTGTTCATACACGCAATTCCAAGCCCACAATCCTCACTTAAAAACACACTCTATAAACTAGAAAAAACTCTTCCTATACACACGCTCACCCTTGAAAAGTGATCACTCAAACCAAGTAGATCTACTCTCAAACCCTAAGAGATCATCTTACATAGACAGACCATTTCGAATGAACAAACTGGGACATCCCCCCGCAGTCCCATCGCAATACTACCCCACGCTACTCATTCCATCACGATCAGAATCTCTCTTTCTCCTATCCCATCGCGTAGCCTTACAGGCTGTTTAGAGAAAGAGAGAGAATCACTGATCACACTCACGTCCCATCGTGGCAGGACTTGCAACATCCGAACACATCAACATAAATCAGCTATGTCCCGCCGCAACTCTTAAAAAAAAAAAAAAAACCTCACCTCACTACCAAGCTTGAAGATAGATCCCATCTCACTCTCAGACACTATTCAAACTGACTCCAACCCATCGCATAACCAAGATCTGCCAAAGAAAGGAACACCATCATTGTCCCATCACGACATTAAAACAACTAAGGAATCTCCAAGCTCGCACATGTCTCTACACAATACAACTACAACTGGATCCCATCGCAAACCCGTCCCATTGCGACACTACTACCCAAAATATTTAGCCACTACCCGTCGCGATGCACAATCGAGAAGGGAAGGCTCAGTCAATGTCCCATCGTGAAAAGCAGAGAGCTGAACCTTCCAAGTTCCATCGCAAATCATCCCTCCCCGAAATTCCATTATATGACCTTGCATAACAAACTGAGGGGAAGCATACGGACTGCCTCACCACTGTAGCAGAAGCATACGAATGATGAAACTTATTTGACATCCCATCACACCCAACAAGTGCCAAGGCCCAGCGCGTGCATCGCATCAGAGTCCCCTTATATCCCATCACGCCTACCACCAACAAGGCTCACCACAGCACACAACAAGAAGGGGAGGGTCATCAGTGTCCCATCGTGAACCTTACCTCCCCAAAATGTCCCATCACACTGGCAACCATCGGACCTTGCTATAGTAGAAGTGAAGAAATAGAGGGAATTCTCTAATGTTCCATCGCGACATCACCACAACAACCGACCAATCTTATCATATACAAAAGCCTCGTGCCGACAGCAAATCAGGTAAGTATTATCACCTCTCTTTTTACTCGATATTTCTTGTAAAATATAATTAGTTATGATTAAGTCAAAAGTTTTCAAAACCCATCTCTCTTTGTCCGCGAATCACTGTAGTCCTCCCATAAGAGACAATCATCAGTATTCACGAGAAGGTTAGACGGAGCATCCGACATACTAAGTATCGTCTTTACAACCACGTAAATGGCCAGGTCCACAAATCCTGTACCGGTGGATCTACTCAGCGACATCTTAGAAGCCACATTTTCCAAAGTTTTACAACCGAATTGATCTTAAGCTAAATCCCGAATTTTCAAAAATATTGTATTTTTTTTTTTTTAACTGTCAAAAGATGATAAATAAACCTCCTATCTATCAAACTTTCACTTCTCACCTCTCCAATCCATTCTTTCCCTTGGGAAACCGAACAACGAGTATACTCAACTTTGAAAAATCACAAATGTCCACTGGAAAGGGACACCTGACGCGCATTGGTGTGAGCAATGACGCGCCTGGTTTGACATGACTTGTGAAAGCCATCGCCATTACATGATATTACATCTTATTATTCGATCTCTGAACCTTGTCTCTGGACATTCGTATGACGCCCCCTGATACCTCGATTGTGTCAAATATCCCTTTGTTTGATTGCCCCTTGCGCCTACAGATTAGGATATCGACTCTCCTACCGTTTGACTGCCCCTTATAGTAGGTCGCGATATACAGCGGGATGCCCCTTGCACCCACGGATTAGGTTATGCCACTTTTCCCTCGTTGACCGCTACTAGCAGAAGGTCGCAATATGTGACGGGGTGTCACTCGCATCCACGATATACAATACGCCTTTCGACAGCTAGCACTGGGCCCCCGAATGCTCCATTTTAGCTTGTGCTGATAAATAAGAAAGCCAAATATTTAATGTCAACATCCATGGTACACATTTGTAATTTCCCACGATAAGGAGAAGGCACCCTTAGGAGAGGGGTGTCTACTTCTTCAACGCATCCTTACTTCTTAAGGACGCGCTAAAGAGGGCCATTATTAAACACCCCAATTTTACCCTCTCAGAGCATATACATCTATTCGGTCAACCTTTGACCTTGCTTATAATCTACGAAAAAGGACTGACCTTCTCCGAAGACTTGAAAACCTAATACAGGGACCATGAACTTAAATAATAGTGTATGGTTGAGACCCAGGCTGAAACAATAGCTCTGCGGCTCGGACTCGACCCAAACCTAGGAGAATTCTAAATTATGCGCCTTGTACAGAGCACACAGCTCGATTGCACGCCCCACTGCTGGCGCGCAATTGGCCGGACTTGGACCAGGAGTCCTCTTCCTGTGGACCACCTTAGAACCTAATTACACGCCCAGGCTGGCACGCGCAATCATATTGCATGCTCCACCACCAGCGTGTAATTAGTCCAATTTGGATTAGTCCTTAACCCTTCTAGAAACTTCCTTGATACTCAATTGCACACTCTATCTAGCACGCGCAATCGATTTATGCGCTTCTACACTTGCACGTAATTGGTTCCCAAGCGAACCGGTCTCTAACTCCTTAGACCACCAAAGTTCCCCTATTAAGCGCAGCTAATATAGCACTTAATTAGATTGAGCACAGTAAACAGGGTGCGCAATTAGTTCCAAGTAGACTGGAACTAGGACACCTGGCTAAGCCGGTCAGTCGGCCACTCATTAAGTCAGTCACCAACTCAAAGTGATTAAGCACCTGGTAAAGGGTGCGCAATTCAATTAAGCACACCATGCAAGGTGCGTAATTGAAATTGACCGGCTAATTAAGCGCACCCCACAGGGCACGCAATTAGCCAAATACCTATAAATAAACCTCCTTGCCTCGACCCTAAACACACAATTTTTTCCTCTCTTCCAAGCTTAGGGATTTCAAGATTCTTCGACGCTCGACTTCAGGTAACTTTTTAGTTTCTAGTTCTTAAATTTCTAGTTTCTAGTTTCTAGTTTCTAGTTCTTAGCTTCTAGGTTCTAGTTCTTAATTCTGGCCTTAGTTCTTAATTTTAATTATATCCATTCTAGTTCTGAATTCTTAAGTTTTAGTATTCAGCCCTTAATTCCTGATCATCAATTTTCAAAGCTTTTAATCATCAATTCAAACTTAGTCTTTTTCAAATCACTCTTAATCATCAAACCAATTTACTATTTTCTCTCTCCGAAACTTCTCCCTTTGAGAAAATTCGAGGTTCTCTCTGGGGCTTCCAAAAGGGGTCGAGCTACCTTTTAGACTTTTAGAATTACAGACTCTTCCTCGGGAGCCCTAGGTAGTCAAGCTAGCAGCACTAGCCCATTAGACTTGATCTAAAACCAATCAGGTTCCTCAACCTCTCTAATTTTTTAAACCTAGCCACCCGATTTGCCCAAGGGAGAATACGGAGGGTACCCGGGAACGGGGCCGATCCTCCTTAGCATAACGGGCCCAAACCCCCTTTTTTCTAATTAATTTGATATCTAATTAAAATTAGGATATTTAAATTAATTAGACTCCTAGTAGGATTAGGAAACTAAATCAATTAGCCTCCCGATAGGACTAGGAGACTAAACCAGTTAGACTCTCAGTAGGATTAGGAGATTAGACTAATTAGAATCCCAACAGGAATATGAAAACCAAACTGGTTACACTAAAGGCAACCCACAGCTGCTGACGTCGGCCGACTAGCGATTCAGTAAAAGAATTCAACCTGCAAGCCCCTGCTCCCCTTAAAGTGTGATCAGTGATGTGTTGCAGCGTCAATAAATATCTGCAGTTGACGATTGCATCAACACAGGTATTCCTCATTTAATATTCATTTTTTTAATTTCCGTAATTTAATATTTCATAATTTATTACTCCATTATCGCCTTTGCCAGAGTCCACTTGGATCGAATTGGGCCACTCTTTCCAGGGATCGAAAGAAACCCAGAAAATGCATGTACTAATACAACCTTCTACAAATTTTCAGTGGTAATGACAATTATAATAAGCAGATTTCAACCACATGGCTCCTCATAATGTCAACATTGTTATGGTCACAATGACAGGCATCAATGATGCAATCTGAAAACCACGACTTCGATTGTACATCATTGAAGTCAATAACTACCCAATTTGGTTAATGAATTAGGCAGATAATATTTGGAGATGCACACCATTTGCTGTGATTTTTTTCAAAGACAAAAATTGAGATTTCCTCCTTCAAATAATGAGCAGAAAATGTCAAAATAAAAAACTACAACAAACCTCTCTTCCCATCCTACAACTATTTTGAAAGTATTTACATTATTGTTCCGAGGAGGTTATGATAGCAGTACCCTTAATTTTTCGGTTATCACTAAAGTTGATGACACATTCTATTCTTTATCACTTCTGGTTTATACTTTAAATACAAGCTAGATTAATAGGAGACAGTTGCTGTAACCTCATTTTATTGACATTAATCATACTGTTAGGTCAGTTCAAGTAGGTGCTATTTCTATACGGATGGCCGAAGAAGGTGCCTTACAAGTGAGGAGAAAAAATAAAGAGACAGATAAATTCAAGGTGCGTTTTTAAGAAAATAAATCATATGACTTCTTCTCTACTCAACAACCTACGCATGCATCTGTTGTTCAAGATCTCCTAGACATTGACAATATGGTAAATGCTTAATTGATATTGTCTTATTTTATATTCATTTTCCCAATTCCGATATCTAATTCAATCTTCTCTCTATGAAACTGGGAATTAAAATCCAGCGTACTACACTAGAAATCTTCCCCGGTGAATCGCCAAAGAAAATAGGGATGCATTCCAATTGGTTTGACAGCTATGTCCGATGTAAAATTAAGGAAAGGTTGGTTGCCTGATTTCTTCCCTTCCAGATTCCTTATTTATATTTGTAGAAGGATTCCTCTCTTATCATATTAAGTTCACAATGTAGCAATCTATTTTTAAATAGGTTGACTTCTAAAGCAATTGAAGAGAAAGAAAAGAGAAAGAAAGGAGAGAAAAGTAAGAAGTCGAATGTGACAGTTACTGCATCTATGGAGATCACATTCAATATGCAGTAGAGATAGTAGAATGTCTAACAACATTTCCTATCAGTCTATTATGTTCTTCACTTCAATTTTTAAGTTATGAAGTGATTATCTCTAATGAAGAAGTCTTTCTAAAATTCCTGCCCATGTATAACTCTTTAATGTAGCTAGAACTGTTACATACGTTCTACAACATAATTAGTTGGGTTCTTTTTAAATGAGTCAGTACCAACAGCTGACTTCACAGCTCTTGCAACTGGGGTGCCGATTTTGAGTCGAAGGTGTGTGCCTCTTTGGGTGTTTCTTTTGGAAACTTTATATACATTACATACTAATAATTTCTGTTATGGTGACTATTGATTGTAGGCATCCATCATTTATAGAATTATTATAGGGAAACATTCAATTTGTAGAGGGACTACTACTATATGCTAAACCCTTTATGATCTGAGTTTCCTTTTTTTTCCTTCCTTAAATTCTCTCTACCTCATAGAGGCTAAGTTTCTAGAGAACTTGGGTACATCAGAACTAATGTGGGCTTGTGGGTCCACACTCTGATGGTGAGAGACCTAGAAAATACTTTGCCTATGCAAGGCTGATATCTCACAAATCTCAAATCTATTTTGTCGACCGGATTGGAAGTCCCTGTCCTAAGACTGAATGATCAATCAATATTTTTTCATTTATGCATCATTGTATACCATTGACCATCATTGTCGTTGCCCTAATCATCATTTCCGCCATTGCCTCCATCGGCACTGCAAGTCTTATCTCTGCACTAATTTTTCTTTGAGGCTTAACAGTCATTTTCTTTTCGACTATTTATTGCTCTTCCCTTTCGTGCACTTGTGCATGTCCCTTAGTAATCCATCATATAGCAGCTGTTTCAGCCTTACTAATCCATCATATAGTAGCTGTTTTAGTTCTTCCATGGACATTCCTAACCCAACATAAACACCACACTTTTTATAGGCATTTTTTATTGTGAGATCAATTATTCCTTTAGAAAGTGAATATCCTACCAATAGTGAAAATTCATGCTTACCAATATACAGTGTTATAGCAACTTACTTCTAGAACATGACTCTCCAATAACAAATTTATAAAGCAAATTTTCACAAGTATGAACAAGAGATAAGATAAAGGAGTGAAGTGTAGATGTACACCCAGTTTTAATAGACCACCCAAAAGATATACCCAAACCTCGACATGTATTAAAATGTATTTACAAATATCATTTCCAGTACTTTCCAATATTAGGGCCTCACCCTTTATTGGAAAAAAAAAACCCTCATTGTAAATCAGTTCAAAGGTGTCTCAAACACTAAGCCAAAATAATCTCATTGTCTTGGTGGTATGTGGAGATTGCATGCGTCGTCCTGCTCAATTCGATAAAGAAAAATTCAGAAAACATGTGTTCGAGGTAACTATCAAACATTAACTAATTTAAGTGGTCTTAGACCCCTCGAAAATTAATATTCATCCAGTCACTTCCAAGAAATGCAATCTGACATTGCATCAACAAAGCTCAGTACACCTATTCCAACTAATAACATCTACCCGACAGAACTAATCAGACAATGATCATGCTACCTAACAAGTTCATTTGAGAGATAAACTTCTAACAATTTCTTAATTTCGTGGGCGTCTTTGAAAAGGGAAGTGAATTGCAAAGCAATGGATGAAAGCCCAAACCTTGGAATTGCAAAAGAAAAGGAAACAACAGATGATGGAGAACATAGAAATGAGAGGGATCGCCATCGGTATGCGTCAATCACACCTGAGAGGAAGGAAGCTATGCTAAAAAAAAGGCGTGAGGTGTATGCAAGGAGAATGAATGCCATTAGAAGTAATATTCAGGGTGTCTCTTTCGAACAACGTCAGGAACCTTGTATCGACTTCAGTGACATTATAGAGACTGCTCCTGAGATGGTTATGGAGGACGTTAGCAATAATGAGTGTCACTCGAACAACAACAAATATGGAGGTTTGTGTTGCTATACATATACTCTTGTTGCAATTAATCGTAAAGTTATTCCTCCCTTTCGAAGGTATTGAATGTTAATGCAAAAATAATTGAACCAGTCATTCAGGACTGGTTCACCATTACTTCTGAAACTTTGTGGGCGTGTAAAAGCCAACTGTAGGCAATTACGAATACTATTTGAAATTGTAATGTGAAATTGCATTCATACTAATTTCGAAAATGTCCAAAATTGGGCAAGCAGGTGAGCTTGGTTTTACCTTGATAGAAAGAGGGTATGTACCTCCACGTTCTACGAGTGATCGACCTAAGTGTCTTCGTCATGAAGGGCATGAAGTGAAGATGGGACGAAATTGTCGTCATTGTAAAACGATGCGATTTAAGGCTAAACTGCCTACTTTCTATTGCTATAATGGGGCAGTGAAATTATGCATGAATCAAATACCGGATCAGTTGTACAACCTGTACATGTCAGGCACCGAAGAGTCACCTAATTTTCAGTAGTATATTTGAGGATACAATAGCGTTTTCTCCTTTACCTCAATGGGGGCAAAATTGGATAGAGGAGTTGCAAATTGCACAACAGGTACATATACATTCAAGGTACATGGGCAATTATATCATTTTATCAACTCATTAAGCCCTTAGAACAATTCCGCTAAGTTCCTATAATTGTATTTCTACGACACTGAGCACAAAATTGATAATTGGTTACTTCATCCACCAGAGTTAGATTGGTAAATAATCGCACAACTAATTTCCATACTACAAGTTCTCCCCTATTCAAAATTCCTCAAGAGTTTACGAGAAGTGAGTGGATTGGATAACTGCTCTATTGTAATTAGAGAAAATTTTGGTATGGATCACTGAGTGTATAATGGCCCCACTGCATCTCAAGTTGCCTCAATTTGGGTTGAGGGAAATACCGAAATTAGTCCTCATAATAGGGATATTCTTGTTCATGGTTGCTCTGGTGAGTCGTATCAGGTCCAACCAAACTTTGGTTGTTATGATCTACTTCAGTACCCACTTCTATTCTCTTTTGGAGAGACAGGATGACATCGAGGGATACAATGCTTTGAACAAAATGGTGATAACTTTGCTCAAAATAGTGCTGAAAGCCTAAATTGCACAAGATTCGCAGAGATCTTACATGTTGAAGGTAAAAAAAAAAAAACTTCGATGTTATGTTCTAAACAAATGTTGCCCTTCCTAACAAAGTCTTGTTTTCTACTAATACTAATGTTTTACCACTTTATTCTTTAAGAATAGTTGAAAAAGAAGGATTTAAATATGTTTCTTATGGTGAGTACTATGCATACATGTTTCAAATACGGGATAATGTTAGATGGAATGTTATGTGTAGCGGTCGTCTTTTTCAATAATATGTGGTAGATATGTATGTGAAGATTGAAACAACATGCTTGAATTACTACTATAGTAACCAAGACTATTCGAGCTGATTTATACCAAGGGATAGTCGATAGTGTAGTTGCTAGAGAACATAGAGGCTACAAAATTGGAAAGCGGATAGTCCAGACTGCATCATTTATTGGCAGTCCCCGAGACATGAAGCGAAGATATTTAGATTCTATGGCTTTAGTATAACACTAAGGGAAGCCAGATATTTTCCTTAGCATAACATGTAATCCAGAATAGACAGAAATAGTCTTGAAGTTAAGACTAGGAGAAAAGGCTCAAAATCAACTGGATCTAACTGCTCGAGTTTTTAAAGCTAAGGTAGAAGATCTCAAGAAACAACTATTCAAGCGATCTCTTTTTGGTCGGGATATTTCCCATGTGCATGTCATTGAATTCCATAAAAGGGGCCTCCCACATGCGCACTTCTTACTTATAATGAGTCGAGAAGACAAGATATTAAACACTAACAATTATGATAGATTTATTTCAGCGAAAATCCCTGATCGATATGAAGATCCAGATTTATTTGAAAGAGTAGTCAAGCACATGGTCCATGGTCCTTGTGGAAACTTGAGGTTATCGTCACCTTGTATGAAACATTGCAGCTATAAGTTCGATATCCTCATCAATTTTATGATGAAACCATATAGACTAAAGATGCCTACCCACTATATCGTAGAAGAAATAATGGTAGAAAGGTATCTGTTCGTGGAAGCATGCTAGATAATAGATGGGTGGTACCATATAATTCATACTTAATGAAACGATATGACTGTCATATAAATATTGAGATTTATTCCAATATTAAGGCTGTTAAGTATCTTTACAAGTATATCTACAAGGGGCACGACTGTGTAGCCATGAATTTGGACTCCAACAACAAAGGGAGCGTCATTGATGAGATACAATTATTTCAAAATGCATGATGGGTGTCTCCACCAGAGGCCATATGGAGAATCTATTAGTTCAATTTAAATGAGATGTATCCCTCTGTACAAAATTTGCAATTGCACCTACCAAATCAACAGGTCGTTGCCTATTGGAAAAATAAAAATTTAGCACACTTAACACAACAAGATTGCAACAATCGCATGACAATTACAGAATATTTCACCAAGAACCTTTCTGACCCCTTAGTGAGGCATTATCTTTATCGATAACTCCCTGAGCATTATCTCTGGAACCCTACGAGCAAATTTTGGAGTAAGAGAAAGAGTCAACGAACTATTGGGTGTGTGAATGCAGCCAATCCATCAGAAGGTGAACGTTACTACTTAAGATTGTTATTAAACCATGTGTGTAGACCTACATCATTTGAAGATTTGCTTATTGTAAATGATAATCAATGTTCAACATTTCGAGAGGCTGCACAAATGCATGGGATATTGGAGGATGATAGTGACATCTTGAATTATTTGAAAGAATCAACAACTTTTACAATGTCATCATCTCTTCAAAGGTTGTTCACTACAATCTTGATCTATTGTGAGCCGACTAATGTTAGGCAACTATGGCAGAAAATGTATTCATCAATGAATGAAGACCTTGTATATATCCCACTAAACCAATCTGACCTCTGCGCTTCTCACTTACTAAATGATATAGGTAATGTTTTAAAAAGTATGGGGAAATCAACGATGGATTACGACCTTCATATAATAAATAACTCAGAGATCAATCCAAGGGACTCTATGAAGGAAGTGTTTGAAGAAATGGCAATTGAGACACCCTCTGAAGACATTAAAGCTATTACAAAATTAAATATTGGTCAATTACAAGCTTTCTAGGCAATTATAAGTTCTATTACTAAGGGAAAAAGTTGACTATTCTTTCTCGATGGACCTGGTGGAACCGGGAAAACTTTCCTCTATCAAACATTGCTTGCTAAAGTTAGATCACTTGGGTTAATAGCTATTGCAACAACTACGTCAGGAGTCACGACATTCATTATTCCTGGTGGTCATACAACACATTCAAGGTTTAAAATACCGATCAATATCACTCCTATAACCTTATGTGGAATTAGCAAACAAAGTAGTCTAACTGAATGGCCTTGAAGAGCTGCATTAATTATATGGGATGAAGCACCTATGTCTAAAAGATATGCCTTTGAAGCTCTTGATCGCTCTCTACAGGATATCGTTGAATCATCATCTCCATTTGGAGGGAAGATAGTTGTACTTGGTGGTAATTTTTGGTAAGTCTTACCAGTTGTTCCTCGAGCGTCTCGAGAGGATACTATTGATGCCAGCATTATTAAATTTTATTTATGGAGTCATATCAAAAAATTAATTTTAGACTGTAATATGCGTGATAGAGGAGATATTCGGTTTAGCAATTATTTACTTCTCATAGGCAATGGTTATGAACAAACAATTAATGAAAATTTAGTACAAATACCTAAGAAAATGTTGATTCTATTTTATGAGGAAAAGGAGAGCATTGAATAACTTATTATCTTTGTCTTCCCAAATTTGAACGACCGAAGTGGAGAAACAGAATATCTACCAGATAGAGCAATCTTGGTGACAAAGAAAGAATATGTCGATGAATTGAACAAGTTGATCATTTCAAAGTTCAATGGTGAAGAGGTAGTATATTATAGTTTTGATACTACATCTGATAATACTAATGCTTCTTATCTTCAAAAATTTCTAAACTCACTTACTCCGAATGGGTTATCAACTCATAAATTAGTATTAAAAAAAAATTATCCGGTAATATTATTAAGGAATATTAACCCCAAAAATAGATTATGTAATGGTACTAGATTGGTATGCCAAAGGTTCCACAAAAATATTATCTGTGCAGAAATTTCAGTTGGACAACATAAAGGAAAAGAAGTTCTCCTACCGAGAATACCCTTGTGTCCACCAGAAAATGAAGGCTTCCCTTTTGAATTCAAGAGTAAGCAATTTCAACTACGTCTTTCATTCCCAATGACTATAAATAAAGCTCAAGGTTAAACAATCAAACAAGTAGGTGTGTATTTGCCAGAGTCTATATTTCTCATGGACAATTATATGTAGTGCTATCTCGAGGTATATCACAAGATACAATAAAATTATTAATCAGACCGACAAATATTACGTTCACAATACCAAAATTCACCCAAAACATTGTCTACCAAGAGGTACTAAAAAGTTGACATATTATAATTTCACCAACTACAAAGGGTCCCTTTGCATGTTGAAAAAATACGTCTATAATTCAGGTACTTTCTTAAATATATTCGTATGATTTTTCTTAATATATTTAATATTCTTATAGTGCATTCTTAGCTCTATGCTAATTTCATGTTATAGGATGAATAAAGGGAAGGAAATAGAATAGAATGACTACAGCCAATTGCATCTTTAAAACCTGGATAAACAAAATGGAAAATAAAATATCGCGTACTACAAAAAGGCGATGTACGGTTCTATAACACACCCAAAGGCTTCAGATCTATCTTAACTTCTTCTTTGATTGATGAAGAGGTGAATACAACTTCTTTACCTTCCTATGTTCATGTTGAATTTGTCATCACAAATTACTTTTATTGTAGGAACACAAATTCAGGCTATTATATTTAGTGACGCAATTCATGTATTAAGTGAGAAGATACAAAAGGATGTGGTTTAGTATATTTCAAATGGAACGATAAAGAAGTCAAAACCGTCTTTCTTATATGGGTCAACAGATCATGAAATCGTTCTTGATAGGAATACTATTGTGACCAAAATTACGAGTGAAGAGGTCAAATTTGCTCCAATTCAATATAAACTTGTTCCTCTAGCTAGAGTAGAGGATGGGTCCTCAAATCTGATAGGTAATTATTTATTCGTAACAATATTTCCATTCATTTTGCTCAATCATTCTAACTTATATTTCAATTTCTTAATATAGATATTCTAGCAATTGTGCTTCACATCTCTCCCTCCTCGACAATACGTAAACGAGATGGAGGAACATCGACAAGGCGTACAGTTACACTCATTGATCATACGAAAGTCCAAAATATACATATTCAATCAAAAAGGATAAATTCAAAATAATGTTAGATAAGTTTAGTATGATAGAATTTATGACAAATGATTTATAAATTTACAGTTCTTCTAATGCAATGTGCATGACATTATGGAGTCCATTTGATGCTATTGATGAAAAGAATATTAATCATAACCTAGACTCCTATCCTATTTTACTTGCTACTGTAGTGAGAGTCTTCAAAAATGAAGGTCACCTTCTAAAATATAACTACATTAAAATTCTTGTATCATTAGCTTTTTATTTCTTAAATCTATACAATCTCATGCTTCAGGAGGAGTTTCGTTCTCTACAACACCAAACACAATAATAGAATTGGAACCACAAATGACATAGAGTGAATTAAAAAATGGTTTGTCCCGCAAAAGATCTTCCTTTCTTCCTTCACTAAAAATATATTGTCTACAACACGATTATAACTTACATAAATATTTATTACAAGGCAAGGGTAAATGAAGAGAAGATTACTGGAATACGGAAAGTGTCAAATGGTCATCCATCTATTATCACATATGAAGATAAAGAAGTGTACCAATTGCTTTAAGAATAAAATGCAATCAAACACCAGGTAATTAGTTAAACATCAATAGTTGGTTATAAGGTTCATTATATACAAAGACCTCAATCTCTTACTAATAGAATATTGTTAAATGGAAAACTTTATCGACTAAATGTCTACATTGAAGAGGTAAATAACAGAGGGAATTTCTGGTATCTGGCATACAACGACTATAAGAGAAAGGTGAAGGACTCGATTGATACCAAAACATGTGAGAAGTGTAGTCCTAAGATGACGCAACTAATTTACAAGATGTTATCAATATATTGCAATGATTACTCTCTTTTCCCCCATTTTTTTACAAATTTTCTACTGCCCATCACAAGTACATCATGCGTTTGAAGATAGGAAACGGAACAGAAGTATTATGGGTAGGTGTATTTGATAAGGAAGTTGAAAAATTTTTAGGCTACCCAATTGATGAAATGAAAGAAATGAAGGTAAATGTACTGAACTCAAATACATTATTACAAAATTACTTTAACTATGAAATCGTATTAACATTTATTGCATCTCTACTGGAAACATGACTCCAAGATAGATATGTATCTTGAATGCATTCAAGGATGCCTTGGGATGAAATTTCAATTTACTATCCGAGTGTTACCTCCAACAACCGATGGCAACAAAAATGCTTCTTATGCGTGCACAGACGTGATTGTCCCCACAGAGACTTAATATTAGAATTGTAGATTTATAGATAATCAATTTCATCTCTTACAGTAAAATTATGTTACTAATACTTTTTATGTGTAATATAATTAGTACATTCGATAGAAATCTTCCTTGTTTGAAGCATTCTCAATTGACTAATTAGGTAAGTATTAAAGGAATCGTGGATTCCTATGATCAATGGTTTAATTGATAGACTTATTTGTCTTTCATAAAATATGTCCGTGATTAGAAATTGTGACCGCTAAATATACGAGGCTGTTAAAAACTTAGAAAGAATGTTTTTTTTCTAACCAATATGGATAATGCGTAATTGAAACTATCTATGCATAGTGGTGTGGCTGCTTTTTACCATCATTTAAACTTCCTATGCATCTTTAATTGTTTACGGTACTGAAATATTGGTACACATCTTCTCGCAGGCTACCATTGATTTATAGTAGCAGTTGTGGTCAAGTACGAACTAAATCAATGCTTGGGTTGGGTAATCTAATATTAAATTGAAAATATATTGCTTGAAGGGAGAGTGAAAAGCTTTCTTATGTGTTGTATTTGCTCTAATTGTTTCTGGAAGTTGATAATCTATTTGGAATTATTGAGTTTTTTTCAGGGTACATAAATCCGTGTCTATATGTAACTCACAACCATTTTGTTTGGAGTCATTCTCCCAGCAGACCTTGAGATCAAAGGACTATAGTTCAATACTGATGTAAAGATAATAATATTTTTTCTCTATTATAATTTCCACTTTTCTAAAAGAAAATAATGTAAACAAAAAGACATTGCGATTTATTATAATTTTCGTGCTTTGCTTTGCACAGATTTGAAGGTTGTGCAGTAAAGATCAATGAACAAACGTGATGTCCTAATTCACATTGAAACTTCCCAATTTCGGTGTGCATGATTTTCCTTGTTGTTGGCCATTTCTTGCTCCTGTAATTCATTCTAAGGTTGGTTTTTGAGTATTTTCTAAATGCAATCTCTCCAAAGGAGCTTCTACAAGTTGCATTGCTCCTTTTTTTTGGTACAATAAAAAATATTGGATTTTATATAACTGTTGCTGAAATCGTTAAATTGTAGGGTGATTTGATGTGGGTTTTCCTTCTTTTTCATTTCAAAGCACAGATCTTGGGGTGAAACACATGTTGGTTTGGTAATTTATTAGCTTCCTTTTTCTGGGTTGTGTTTTTTTGAAGAATTTATTGTCTATATATATTTTTGAGTTTTTTTTTCGAGTTCATGGATGTAGCTATGGAGAAAGAATCAAAAGACTAAACAAATTTTCTATTATAGTGGGGGAATTGAAAGAGGACGAGATGTGCTCAAGGTGAAAGACGATAAGGCTTTACAAAAATCTTCGAGCAAAAAAATAACATCTACAATCAATCAATGCATGGTGAGAGTCAAGAAATTGGTGAGTCTGGTGGCATGGGTATCTGATCTTTCTCAAGAGATTGGTGACTCTGGCGGCATGGCTATCTAATCTTTCTCAAGAAATTGGTGAGTCCGGCGGCATGGATTTCTTGACATTTATTCTTCTTCGATTTTATGATGTGCAGAAAGCAAAAGGTTTGAAGGCCATGAAAAGTATGGAAAGTGATTCAAATTGAAGAGAGAGAGAGAGAGAGAGAGAGAGAGAGAGAGAGATTTGTATGGAATGGAATAGATAAGAGGGGATTGAGCAAAAAGAGACTCCTTTTCCTACATATCTGTATTCAATGGAAATGATTAAATTTTGTTCTCAGGAATTTTTTACACATTTTCTTTTAGAAAATAATTTTAAATTTTCTGTTCATAGTTTATAGTATTTATTTATTTAATTTTTTTTCTTTTATGCTTTGTGCTTATCACTTTCTGTGGTTATAGTTGGTCAATCCTGGGGCATGACTATCTTATCTTTCTCAAGAGAGATAAGATAGTTTTGAAGTCATGAAAAAGATTGGTGAAAAAGACATGTTCTTTTTCTTTTTCATGAAAAAGAAATGTTCCAAAAAGGAATCTGATTTCGTTTTGTTTGAATTTTTTTTCCAATTCGGGTTTCATTTCCTTTCTAATGATTTACTGAGAATTTTTTTCTTTCAGTTTTTTGATGTGCAGAGAGAAAAAGGTTTGAAGCCAATGACAACCGTGGAAACTGATTCATATTGAAGAGAGAGAGAGTTGTATGAAATGGAATAGATAAGAGAGGATTGACCAAAAAGAGACTCTTTTCCTACCTGTCTGTATTTAATGGAAATGATTAAATTTTATATTCAAATATGCGGATAAATAATCACTATCAAATCATGCTTTTAATGGGTTAAAACTTAAAAGCCCATACCTTAAAATACCAATACATATAGGCCGATAGGTATCGGGTTAGGTCCCTTGCGATATTAAATATTCTTTATTACCCTCTTGCAGTTGTAAGGGTGGCAATGGGTCGGGGTCAGGCTCAGGCTGGGCCTTATTAAAAAGGACAACACAAATTATGAAAGTGCCAACTTTCGTGCTCCACAATAGTTCTGGTGATTTTATTAAGATGGTTGTAAATATCATATATTGCAAAAAATTATGAGGGTGCTCTTAAGATAGTTGTAACTGTCATCAGTTGGAAGAAAAAAATTGATGAAAACAGTAGGACACATGCAACGCACGTGCCTCCACTAGTATATATATATATATATATATATATATATATATATATATATATATATATATATATATGGTAAAGGTGTTTGTCCTCCATAGGTCCTCCAAGGTTCGAGGTGGAGGTCCACATGACATCCGAAACATTGTTTCAATACTACATAGACCTCAAGTGCATTGCTTAGATCATTTTAAAAAAATAATAATTTTGAAAACTCATCGTCACCATGTGTTTTTTGAGCCATGAATTGTAGACCATTGAAACTAGTCAAACATTGGCTTATACTTTTAAAAAGTTTTTTTGGGAAATTTCTTTTTTTAAAACTGATCTAAACCATCCACCCATGCTTCACGTGGCAACCAAAGAATGTTTTGGGTGCCATGTGAACCTTGGAGGATGGTGACCATCCTCCCACGGAGGACGAAACCGGCTCCCTACATATATATATATATATATATATATATATATATTATTATTATTATTATTATTTATTTATTTTTATTCGGTCCGGGTGTTGATACATTCAACCCAAGCCCGTCCTGGATCAATCTAGGTCACCACATGCTTGCCGGGTTGGCTTCATAAAATATACCTCTTTTTCGGGTTAGGTGCAAGCCAAAATTTGGGCCATGCTGGCCCATTGAGAGCAATTTTAGTATAGTGTAACTTCAAATCTAAATTGCAATTTTAGTTTATATATTGTGGCCCTATAATCACCTAGGATTTTTTCATCAAACAAAAAAAAAAATCACCTAGGATTTTGAGTTTTGACAATGTCTTTTTTTGCCCTAATATTGCCCTAAAATTCATTTTTCCATTACTTTGTTGTAGGTAAATTATCTTTATTTATCATCGACTATGGCTAATGATAAAAAAGGTTACAGAACGGAATTGCTTGACTGCTTCCTATAGAAGAACTCATTCTCGTTTAAGCCCAACAAGTTGTCGAAGCTACAAGTGCAACAAAATTTGTTGTTGAATTAAATGACTTGGGTTTGCTCCTCAAGATCATGCTTTCGAAGCCCTTCTGAAAATTATCTGGTCATGTGCAAGTGGTAAACACATTCATTATTCCTTCCCTCGAAAGGGTTGGGACACTCTAAGGGGAGTTTGCCTCAATTTGAGAGTTATTTTTAATTGTGCAATCAATGTTGGACACGTGAAAAAGGCTTTATGATGGGAACTCACAGCCTCAATATCTTAAGTTTTTGTTTTGAAAAATAGGGTTAGTGTGTCAAAACACAACTAACAACCATTGATCATATAATCCTAAAGATACAGATTTTCTATGCATAAATACTTTTATGATCACTGTAACCTGGGTAAAATGCGGCTGTAATCATAGTCATACAAATCCCAATTAATCTGAATTACAGCGGGAATTTTGACATAAAAAATTGAATATATATTGCCCAAGTGATCCACCTTGTTAGTGTTAAATGGATAGATTAACTACTGTTGAATAAGGTTTATTTTATTCCCCAACAATTATAGTTTGACTCTAACTTGGAGAGTTTGAATTATAGTTTGACTCTAACTTAGACGTTGGCTCTAACTTGAAGAGTTTGAATTGTAGTTGGACTCTAACTTGGAGGTTGACTCTAACTACATGGTGAAGCTTAGAGCCAGGTGTTGAATTGTAATTTGACCAGTTACGTTCTAACTGGCAATGGCCCAGTTACGTTCTAACTCTATATAAGGTTAGATTAGAAGTAGGATTTGTGACTTCTATATAAAGGGCCTTTGAGAGAGAATTTAGAAGAGAGTTTTTTAGAGAGATTTTTCAAGAGAGAAAACTGTGGTGAATACTTTGAGAGGCAAGGTATTGAAGAATGGCTTGGATATTGAAGATCCAATTGAAGTTATTCTTGTGTCGGAATCGTTACTATATTCCGGAAGATCTCTTCTCTGTTCTTTGAATGACAACGTCCTTGGTTTAACAGTGATTTTACTATTGAAGATTGTGTTTGATCTTGTTTGAAAGTGCACTAGAGAGAAGAGAGTGTCTGTGTTGTAAATGTTCATAAATAGTGCATATACTCCTGTGGACGTAGCCCTCGATTGGGCGAACCACGTAAATCTTTTGTGTTGTGTAATTGTTTTTTGCGCCTTCTTATCTTTCCGCATTCATTGCGATCGAGAATTCGATAGAGTAGGTAGAATTTCTAACAACTGTTATTGTGACGACCCGACTTTTCCAATTCCTAAGGTATAGGAAAGGCCGGTTCATCAACTTATTGATTTCTCAATAAGCCGTAACAAACAGAAGCCGGCAACATATACAAAGATCTAAAGACAGTGGCAACATGTAGTAATCCAAAAAATAAAAACTTCATATAACAAAATGAATATATCACTGTGAGGAACCAAGAAGAACCACCGATGATGGCCAATCCGATCACCTAAAATAGTGGTTCACAATAATGGTTCCTCAAGTGATATCAAAAGAACCAAAATAAAGGCCTAGGGCCCAATATTCCAAAATAATATCCAAACAAAATACCAAAAAGAAAACACAGGATCTAAGATCACGGAAATAACTTCTCAGCTGGTATGTCCAAATCCTCCTCGGGAATATAATCGGAGTCCTCCGGATCCTCTGACCCAAGGTCAGTCTCAGTACCTGTGACGTATAGTCGAGGGTGAGCTAACAGCCAAGCTCAATATAGGAAACAGATCTATTTGCATTTCTTTATAAGTAAAGGTTTTCAAAAGACGGAATCAGATCAAATATGGTTTTTCAATTATGCTTTTCAAAGTAAATCTCCAGTTCTAATCTTGAGTCAAAACTGATAATATAATCTAAAGTGTTCAAAATGTTCTGATTTAGCATGCTTCTTGTCTTAAATTTATAACTTAATTTTATCTCCCAAATTTCCTATAGCATGAGAGCGGACTACGTGACCGATGGGAAAACCCTACTGACCATCGTCGTTCATGAACCCATTTCTAAAGTGCAACAAGCCCCTACGCTATAAGGGAAACTTGCGCCAAAGTAATACCGTCAACACGGTTGGTAGAATCTAGGGCATCGTACTTATGAACCCTAAATCAAATGCAAATGCTAACACTTATCAAAGTTTATTATTCATAACATAATTTTGATTTTTCAAAGTTCTGATTCGAAGTTCTGATTCAAAGATTAACTGAGGTTCTGAGGTTCAAATTGCAAAGTTCTTAGTCATAATAAGGTTCCAAATTTTCAGATTTGTATCATATCTTTTAGGTTTTATTTATGTTGTGTATGACCGAATTCCAAAACTAATGCTTCTTAAAAGGAATAGTTGGAACTGTTTATACTTATAAATTGATGCAAATAACAAATAGGGTTCCCCTACCTTAACAAGGAGTATTCAAAATCATGCACTAGCAGTCCTCACCAAGGACTTCCAACAATCAAAACCTACATATATTAACACTCTCAGTGTTAATATAGAACAAGAATTTCAACCCAAAAGCTTGCTGAGAAAATAATCTGAAAAATTTGAAAGCTAAATACAGATGAATTCGACCATCGAATTCGAATTCGTTGGTCGAATTTGAAATTCGATGGTCGATTTCAAATTCGACCATCGAATTTCAAAACTGCTCATCAGTCACAAAATATACAAATCAACAGTCGATTTCCACAAATTGGCTTCAGGCACAACAACACATTTCGACTGTCAATTTTCAAATCGATGGTCGAATTCCAAATTCGACCATCTAATTGAAAATCGACCATCGAATTACTCAGGTTCTGTGGCTGTTAACTTTTCATGTCCGGATTCTTTCTTCTCATTCAATCACAGCCATCAGATCTTTATTCAAACACACAACATGCTATTCTCAACAAAACATAATTTAAAGAACACAAGAAGGTTTTAAAAGCCTACCTCTTGTCGCTTAAACCTTTTGATCCCGTGGCACCAATACACTCACCGGAACAAATCTCTACCATCAAAGGTTTTAAAAACTTCAAATCAGCCCATTATAAACCTTACTCCACTGCACAGATCATTATCAATGCAGTGACACTCTCTTCTTTTTCCTTCTCTTCCATTAGCTCAAACCAATCGGATTTTAAGCACAAGGCTAATTAATGGTTGAGATGGAAAGAGGAGTTCTCAAGCTCGCTAGATCTAGGATCAACAAGGAGGCAAGTCCTTAGAGGCTTAATTCCAACGAGAGAGAGAAGTGAAACTTCTCTTGCACTCTCTCTTATAACCAAAAGCTAATGATAAAATATCTAGATTTTATTATTTTACAACTTATCCATTTAAGTTAAAAGAATATCCGGTGTTAAACACAAACACCAATGCTATTGTGTAAGTCACCGATTACATGACTTACACACATCTTCTAACCAATTCCTTTTTCCACAAGTTTCATCATAGCCTTAGCTTACCAAAAATAAAACATTCCACATTATTTTCTGAACACGCTTACCGTGATAAATGAAAAATAGGTCAAAAATATTAGGGATATTACAGTTATATATGTTGGAGTGTTAAAAAAAGAATTATAATCTCATCAAAGCACCTTGTAGCAGAAATTACAGAAATTAAGAACAATAGTGATATGATTTAGTAATATCGATAACAATAGCACGTATCCTAAAATCAGCACTAGCTGATGACTGGATAGCAACAATATATGATACCACAGGATGGCTTATCAAAACTTTTTATTTTAATTTTTTGTCAGATGTTTCAGGTTCCTTTATTAGCCATCTATTTTAAAAATGTTGAATTCTTTGAATTAATCACATGATTGACATAATTTTTGTCCCAATATTTCACACCATAGATTTTTAGGCCGTAGGTCTTCTTTGAACCATACAACACCCTTATTAAAAAATGGCTACACTTTGGCAAAAAAAGTGACACATTCCCATTCTTCATTTTGAAAAGGGTCGGTTGGTACATGTGAACTCTTATTTTATTTCATGGTTTGATATGTTCATCTCTATCATGCAGGACTACTTCTCAAAGTGGGGAGAGGACGGCGAGGTAGACTTAAAGTATGAACTTGAAGACTTAATTTTCTTCACCGCAGGCCATTGTGTACTGGGTCGAAGGTAAGGGATCAGCTATTCGAAGATATCTTTAATAGAAAAAAGAATCTTGCGTACTATTTGAAATTCAGAAGAAGTACCTGGAGGAGCTCCAAAAAGCAAAGCCCTCTTCCATGATCTAGACAATGGAATGCTCCCCATCAGTGTAATCTACCTGTACCTCACCATCCCAGCCTACCGCCATCATGACAAAGCCCGCACAAGACTTGCTAAAATATTTGCCAACATCATTTCCTCTCGGAAAACATGGAAATTTTTGAGAATGGCATGTTGCAATCTTTCATTGAATCAAAATACAAGGATTAGCAAAAGAGCTTCATAACATCCATTTGGATTGGGGGCCACCTTCTCTGCAATAACAAATACTTCTCAGCCATTTTGGATGAGCAAAAGAGCTTGATTGAGCTCCATGAGAACAAGGTCGATCACGACATATTATCCGAGATGGACTTGTTGTATGGGTGCATAAAGGAAGCTTTGAGGCTTCAACCCCTCTAATATTGTTGTTACGTAGCTCACATTCAGATTTCACTGTGATGAATCGTGAAGGGAAATAGTGTGATATTCCCAAGGGTCACATTGTAGCTACTTCGCCAACTTTTGCTAACCGGCTTGCACATGTTTACAGAGATCCGAATGTTTATGACCCTGATCGATTTGCACCTGGTAGAGAAGAAGATAAGGTGGCAGGAGCTTTTTCATACGTCTTTTGGAGGCGGCATGCATGGGTGCCTTGGCGAGCCGTTTGCTTATCTTCAGATAAGCAAAAGTCCCAAGCAAAAGGCAATTTGGAGCCATTTGCTTGGGAATTTTGTGCAACCAGACCTAAGAAATCTGGTTGAGTTGGCTCCTGCTGATCCAGTCAAAATCCGCTAAACCCTCAAAACCCTTTATATATTATATAAGAAAGATCGATCGAGTGGTCTGGACATGTCAAAATCTGCCTGATGTAAGTTAACCTTTGAGTCAACTGAATCCAAGGTTTGGTCGGATGCTTCAAGCCGAACCTGACTTGACAGTTAAGTTCATGTACCCTGCCCAATACAGAAACCGGGTTGGATGGGTGGAGAATCTGCCTCGTTGACAACCTAGCATCAGTGGTGCCATCACACCACTAAATCCAGTGCAAAGCTAACTGCACTAGATTATTGGGCCCTTGAAATCTGTTAATAGTGAAATTTTGCAATCTTATATGTGCAGAATTATGTTCAAGCCAAGACACAAGCATATATTTCATTATTCATCTTTGAACACTGGTTGACTTGGTACTTAGGTCACATTGTGGGACGTATGCCGCGGCCTGTGGTCATGTGTATTAGAGAGTATATTAGATTAGTTTTGATTTGTTAGGATGGATAATATCACATTATCTGATGAGAATGGAAATTGTGGAAGTCACGATTCCTTCTATCTAATGGTTCTAAAACCAGTTGAATACCATATCAGGTTCAAATGACTGTTTTTTTTTCAAGGATGAATTGGTATTTTATGAAATCAATGAATGACATATAAACTCGTTTATCAAAAGGTGAGGTTTCCAAGAATGAAATGTTGTCATGAAGAGTGTTGAGGAATGATTTATTACACTAATGGTTTTCTCTGGGGATAATGGTTTCTAACACATTTAAACATCAAACAATTTTACAACCATTAAAACTAGGCTTTTTATTTCACACCGTTGAAGTGTGATTTGTCATTATTTCCTTCTTCGTTGGTTAATCAATGATTAAAATTCTTCTCGAAGTACTTACATAACATTGAGAACCAAGCTGAAGAACAGCACACTTTTATCCAATCCCTCTATTAAGTATCAAACCCCAACCTTTCATCAGCGTATAATGAAGGAATCCCTCACTTCTTAGGAGCTCCACCATTGCTCCACATGCTCCTTAAAATATCATATTTCAACTACATATCTTCAAATCGAAACAAAGAAGGCCCACCTCTCCTAAAGCAACTTGATACCATAGAGGGACAAGCGCATAGCCACATAGAAGAGTGTGAGGGCTGAAGTCTCCATTTAATTAACTCTTGAATTTGTATAAGATATGTTTTTTATACGACCTTCTTTTGTGTATAAGCCCCCAATCACTACAAAAAATAAGACTATTAGCTGCAGTTTTTTGTTAAAAACAAAAAACTGCTGCTATTAGTCATGTCACTACCAAAAACTGCCGCTATTAATCCTGACGCTACCAAAATCTACCTTAATAGCAAGTGCCGCTGAAACCCCTTATTTTTGTAGTGAATGCTATGGTGTACAAGCCCTTGAAACAACGATAAAGCTACTATTAAGATCTATTGATCATTGTTATTGTTATCTCCACAAGCACAATGTCCTACTACACCCCTATATAGGGATATGGGTAACTCAACTTTTTGGTAAACTTTACAATAAAATATTGGAAAAGTGATCCCCCATGTTAGAGTTTAAAAAAATGAACCATATAACACATTATCAGGTCCTCCTAACTCCTAAGACCAAGTAAAGCAAATCCTCCCATAGGTTGGTCAATTAGAGGCATTCACTTATAATTTGAACTCACTTGTCCCATTTGTTTTTATCATGATTAAGTCTAGAAGTCATGTGGCACACATCAAATGTGATTTTAGGATCACTTATGGGATATGTGACATGTGAAATAAAAAATTGACTGTTTGATGGTACACCAAGGTCTTAAGATCAATCATCTAGAAGATTAGGATGAAAATTAATCTCCATCGTTTGATTCAACACAGTCAACATGTTTTCAGTGTAGGCAGCCTCAATAATTGGACAAGTGCAAATAGAGCTACCATTTCATTGTCTTAATAATATATAGAACCTTACTCTCTCTACCATCATTTAAATGCCAAAATGAGATTTAAACGATCTTACACCATCAATGGTTTAAGATTTGAGTGATCTATATAGTCAAAAGTGATAGTGCAACAGGCCCAAAAATGTTGTTTTAGGGAGAACCATCCAATTTGTGGATTATAATATCAAGCATTGTTGTTAGTTTTAGTGGTTGATATTAAAGTTCATCAATCGAATGGTTCACATTCACTTATAGGTGGCATGTTTCTTTAGGTTGGGACATGTTCCAATGATAAGTTGCCACTAGGCAATTTAGATTGATCAGACATGTGTGCTACATGGCATAATGATAAATCACACTTCAATGGTGTGAGATAAAAAGTTTAGTTTTTTTTATTGTGTAAGATCATTTAAACATCATTTTAGTGTTTAAATATTGGTCAAAAGCCAGCATACCCTATACGTATAATTGGACCGGACTCTCTCCATAGCGTTGCGGAGCTGTTGCCGCAATGCCTGAACATCATTTAAACACCAAAAAAGTGTTTAAATGATTTTACACCATCAATAATTTAAATGTGGGTGATCCGCACCGACAGAGTGATGGATCATAGATAGAAATGCAACAAACCCAAAATTGGTGTTTTAGGGAGACTTAAATCATCCGATTTGTTGACTATAGTATTAACCGTTGTTTTTAGTTTTAATGGTTGATATTAAAGTTTATCAACTTATACGCAAATTTCTTTGGGCTGAGATATGTTCTAATGATCGATTACCACTTGGACAATTTAGATTGATCACAATTGTGTGTCACATGACATAAGCATAAATCATACTTCAATGGTGTAAGATTAAAAGTGTCATTTCAATCTATCACTTCGATATATATAGCAAAGGGGAAAATGTGCCCGGGCGAAGAGACAAAGCACTAATCCGGGTTAGCCACAGCGGAATTTTCCTTCTGACAATGGTAGGTAAAGTAGGAACTAGGTACTGTAGACGTCTATACCTAACGGAGGTAGGTATCGTAAGCCCCAAATGGAATGTCTCGTCATGATATGGTGGTAAAATAATTCAAAAAAGGCTACAGGTTCTCTCTCTCTCTTCAAGTTTTTTCTCTCATTTTATTTCCTCTCTCGCTTGCACTTATCTGTGAGATTCTCTATCACTCTAGAGAGGCAGAAGAGAAACTTTCTCTCTCTCTCTCTCTCTCTCTCTCTAGAGCTCCGACTAGATAAAAGCATAGAAGAGACAACTTTTTCTTTCTCCCTGAAGCTCTGACTGGATAGAAGCACAAAAGAGTGACATTTAAGATAAAATTATAAAATTATTTATAGGTTACAGATAAGAAAAGTCATTTAGAAATATATATGTTATAATCAAGGCAGACACTTTTTCTGCGAAGTGTTATGGCTGGTCATAGATGTGTTGTCGCTGTTGTGCCCTGGGCGACGATACTTCATATGTGAAGCGGTATCCTCATCTGCTCGTAGTTGATGGATCTCTTCACTTATTTATAGAGTGAAGATCATAAAATTATAAGCATTCGAAAATATATAAATTATAGTCGACGTAGAAGCAAACGCTCCTTATGTGAAGTGATACGAAGCGATTGAAGGGCCATCGCTTCTAACTTGAAGCGATGATGCTCTTTATAGTCGCGTCATTGATTCATTGTGAATCAGTTTCTTTATTAGTCTATTGTTGATTTATTTTTCATTTAGTGCAGGGGCTGTGATGGACTCGATTAGAGGATTCAATGTAGGTGGTGTTGATTTAAATCTTACCCCTGAGACGGTTTCTTTAGAAGTAGTTTCACTTGGTTGTGAAAGGGATATCAAAATATTAGATTCTTGTGGAGGGTCTGAGAATACCAATGAGGAATGGAAGCCTCGTATCGGCTTGAAATTCCAATCTAAAGACGAGACATATAACTTCTATAATTTATACGTGAAGAAAGTTATGCAAAAAAAGTTGGCTTCAGCATTAGGAAAAGTAACACTTACAAATCAGTGAAGGGGGAGATTATAAAGAGAAAATTCGTTCGAAGGGTTTAAGCAGCTTGATAAGCACAAATTATGTGCCTATATAAAGTATTCAAGAGATAACAGATGTAGATGGCAAGGTTGAAGATTAGGATCAATGACCAAAAGTTGTGGGAGGTAATGGAATTTAGAGAGCCGTACAATTATCACCTGTATACACCTATGAAGGTGAAGGAACTGCGATCACATAATAAGATGAGCGGGATAAGTAAATCATTGATAGGAGCATTTGATGGAATAATTTCTCCTTCCAAGATTTTTACTATTTTGTCCAGTTTGGATGGAGAGGGTGGAATGACGGTAAGCCCTCAATAAACTCAGGATTACATAAAGAAGATAAGAAATGAGAGTAACATTCATCTGATGTGCATGACCGTCATCAAGACCTTCATTGATAGGAAGAATAAAGAAGATAGGTTCTTCTTTGAAGTCAAACTAGTAAAAAAATATCGTATCTGTAGTATAGTTTGGGTTGATCACAGGTCACGAATGGCGTATCAACATTTCGGTGATGTGGTCGTATTCGATACCACTTACAAAATAAACAAATTATTGCTACCTTTCACCCCCATTCATAGGGGTCAACTATCATTAGCAGATGACACTTTTTAGATGTGCGTTACTCGCGGATGAAACGAATGAGACATTCACTTAGTTGTTTAACACGTGACTGAAGTGCATGGGTGATAAGAAACCTAATGTAATCATCACCGATCAATGCAATGAGATGAGTCAGGCCATCTCTAAAGTTCTTTCGGGGACCATGCATCACCTCTGTATATGGCACATAGGGAGGAATGAATTGAATCATTTTTGTTAGTTGAAGATAAAGTTTGAGAATTTTTAGAGAGAGTACAATCAATGAAGGTTCAGTCAAATAGTGATGATTTTGAAAGGAGATAGACAGAAATCATGTAGGAGTTTCAATTGCAAGACAATGTGTGGTTCAAACATATATACACTCTTAGAAAGAATTGAATTTCCTGCTACCTGAGCGAAACCTTTTGGGCTGACATGACCACTACACAACGCGAAAAAAGTATAAATTCTTTATTCGATACCTATGTCAATGCCCAAACGAGTTTGACGGAAATTTTCAAGCAATACGATCTTGTCGTCCAGTCTCGTTGCGATGAAGAAAATAGGAAAGATCACATCTCAATGTCTATGACACCGAATCTTTTGTTTGAAAATTCAATCGAGAGGCATGCCAGTACTATATATACAAGAATCATGTTTGATAGATTCCACTATGAGTTCTAAAAGTTTGTCTCTTTTAAGTCTCAAAAGGTGGTCGAAGAGGAAGCCGTAATGATTATTGTATTCCAAAAGCGTAGAAGCGGTGGGGATGGCATGGAGGATAACGGTCGAACATTCAAAGTTCATTTCAAATGTGGAGATGCCATAACCACTTGTGATTGCAAGCACTTCTAGACAGAGGATTTGTTGTGTTCCTACATCTTTCATGTTTATTTCAAGGAACAGGTAGACCAAATTCCTTCTAAGTATATTCTATCTCGATGGGCGAAAGATGTTATATGTTTGGGGGTCAGTGAGAAAGAGGATTCCAATTATGTATCTATGATGAAAATATGAAAGGTGAGAGAAGCCAGACTAAAGTTAATTCAGTTGGAGATCGAATTAAATCGCTTGGTGAATTAAACATTGGAATGGATGATGAAACTATTAGAAGGCATAAAGGCCATAGAATGGAAGAGGATAATGAAAGGTGTACTAGCATCGTAGCCTCTCTGAGTGACTCCTCTTAGGCTAGCAAAGGAATTTCATTGTAAGAGCATGCCAATATTACAATGCGAGATCTAATACGATGTATCACCAAAGGTAGGTCAAGCAACAATGATAGAATAAAGTCTGAAATGGAGGTTGATTTTGAACAATCAAAAAAGAAAAGGCGTCATTATAAGGGTTGTAGTGAGTTGGGTCATAAACTTACAACTTGTGCGCTAAAGAGGGTCAGGATGATAGCTGCTAGCGCTGGACAAAGCCAAAAAGAATAGGAGACGATGGAAAGTGCGGTATCAGAGAGTCACAGTGAATCAATTTTATGAACAGTCACTTCTCAAAATGACATTTCAGCACTTCGTGTGGGAAGCGCGGACGCCTCTTACATGGAGCATTGTCGCATCATTTTTGAAGTGTGATTGTCTCTTACATGCAGTGATCGATTTTAAGTTTAACCCTTACAAGTGTACAAGATCTATTGTAGCACGGTAAGAACAGGGGTGTCGAACCCACAGGAAAATGTGAAATTTATCTAATCCTTTCAGAGACTTTTAAACACCCAAGGAAGTACCAAAGGAGAAATTCGATTTACCACACAAGTACCACACGATTCTCAATGTAATAAAAGAAAGCTAATCAATCTAGGCAGGAACAAATTATGATGAAGAAGAAAAATGATAGTTTATGAATTGATCAAGGAGTTAGCTAATCATCGATTCAGAACTTTTCTACCATTCAATCTCACAAATTCATTTTAAGTCAGAACACCATCATTTATTAGAAAAACAAATGAATCGAGAAGAACACGACTATAAATCCGGCATACCCTATCTAAAAACTATGACTCAGCCTATCATTGCGGTATGAGTCATATAAAAAGGATAGCATATCTCAAAATCCTAAGTCACGACAATGATAAATCAATCATTCTGTAGCCTAGATCGGCCTGCAGGAACAGATCTAGATGGAGTACTTTTTTTACGGTCGTTGATAACCACGATCACCAACTGTAAACGAAGACTCGATAATATTCAACCAAGCACACACTTATAACAGAATGATTCAATGACAATACCATGAAATTGTAGAAACGATAATAGAACAGTTACTTATCTCCGGTTCGCTTCCTCCTTGAGCAAATGACTTTAGCTGCTCATCCTCGGAGTACGAGCCCGATGTAGATCCGAAGACATCATTTAATAATACTCTTTTATTTATCACAAAATCTCCTTATAATACTTTTGTTCCTAAGTACAATCTACGCTCTCATAATTATAAAAGAGAATTAAGAAGCCTAATACAATCTATTGAGAAAGAGAAGAACCCTAAAATAATTCTACCGCAATAATATGAAAAAGTGATTAAAGGGGCTCTCTACAATAAGTCGTAGCTTCCTGTTTATAGGGCCGAGCAAACCCTATCCCTAATAGCCTCAATCGATTGAGAGTTAAATCTCAATCGATTGACTTTTGATTTGGAGTAAGTGGGGATAATGTTGTCTTCTCCTGTCAATCGATTGACACTTAGTCCTCAATCGATTGACATCAAAGGGTAGATTCTTCACTCACTTGGTGGATGTTGAGTTGCTTCACGAATTTCGATGCTTCTTTTGACCTTTTTATCCATAGCCCTTGTGTATCCTTTAATTACCCTCTTTTATGGTCTTTAATAATCCAATGGTCAGACATACCTGTAATCATTAAAATCTCATAACAACTATTAGATGCTTTCATCGGATAGCTAAATGTAGGGATTAAGGTGCGAAATATAGTCACATTCCGGCACCGATCATGCGGTGACAAAGCGCCGTATTGGTATTGACGCTTCATCCAATGTGTTGGAGCTGTATTTTGAATCATGTGGATTGACTTTGGTAATTATTTAATGCATTAAATTTGTATTTTTTAGACGCGTTCATTCTCGGATTGAAGGGTTGATTCTATTTCTCATGCACATGTATTAGAATTATCTTTTATTCAGACCAAATTACTAAAGAGACAACGCATCAGTCACTGAAGCAACAACGCTTCATTAACTGAAGCGTTAGAGCTTCTATTTCTGTGCCTATCATACCAGAGTTGTATTTTGAATATGTGGATTTACTATTGCAATTCTTTCATGTGTTGAATTTATAATTTTTTGATGCGCATACTCTATTTGAAGGATTGATTCACTTAACTCATGGGCATCTGTCACAGTTATATGTGATTCAAAAGTCATAACAAATTACTGAAGCGATAAGACTTCCTACCAGAGGTGACGACATGTCATATTGGAAGCGACAACGAGAAGCATGGGTGCTTCATTATGGAAGCGTCGACACCTCGCTCACAAAGCACATATGCTTTTTGAATGGATCATGTGCGCATTTGGCAGTACTATTTATCAAACAATAAGAATTCATTTATCAAGCAAAATAATTTCTTTACATTGTCTTTCTTTAAATTGTCATAGTTATATGTGATTCAAAAGTCAGAACAAAATACTGAAGTGATAACACTTCATACAAGAGGCGACGACGCATTGTATTGGAAGCGATGGTGCTTCCCTTTAGAAGCCTCGACGCTTCGTTATTGAAGCGTCGATGCCTCATTCACAATGCACATACACTTATTTAATGAATCTTGTACGCATTTGTCAATACTATTTATCACACAACAAGAATTCATTTGTCAAGCAAAATAATTTCTTTATATTTCTTTCTTTACATTGTGACAGTTATATGTGATTCAGAAGTCAGAACCAATAACTGAAGCGATAAACCTTCATACAAGAGGCGACGACGCATCATATTAGAAGCGATGACGGTTCACGTTAGAAGCGTGGGTGCTTCATTATGAAAGCGTCGACACCTCATTCATGAAGCACATATGTTTTGCACATTTGTCAATACTATTTATCAAACAACAAGAATTCATTTGTCAAGTAAAATGATTTCTTTACATTTTTTTTCTTTATAGTGTCTTTCTTTACATTGTCTTTCTCTACAAAATATACATTGAGCCGGTTGTGCAGGTGGTGGTGCAGGCGGTAGGGGAGGCTGTGGGGAAGCGATGGTGGAGGTGGAGGTGGAGGTGGAGGTGGAAGTGGAAGTGGAGGAGGTATAGGTGGAAATTGTGGTAGAAATGGTGGTAGAGGTGTAAGAGGATGTCAGGAGTTTGTTTGTTGGCGGTGGTGGATGAGGAAGTTGAGTTGGAGATGGTGGCGATGGTTGTGGCTGGGGTGAAGAGAAAGAAGTGGAGCTGGGAGAAGAAGCACTGGCTTTGAAGCTAGGAGAATAAGGGGCTCTGGGTACTCCCACCACCACCAACTTAACGGTAAGGTCGTCATTGTCTGGAATGACGATAATTTCACCGGGGGGAGGGGGAACCACACACTCATTGTTGTCATCCTACGGAATGACGATAACTTCGTCGAGGATGACAACCGACTCCTTGTCGTCGGGGATGTCGATAAGCGAGCATCGTAGAAATTGATAAAATGCTGGCGCACGAGCTGGTGGCTCCTCAAACCGTTATGACACATTTCGGTGTAGGCTGAGGAAGATGAAATGCTAATCTAAAGAGATACAAAACATAAAAATAATTGAGCGCCATGATGCCCTTTAAATAATAATTTGTCATACAACCTCATTAAATAGACTATCGTATGACAAATTCTTTCAAATTTGTCATAAAACAAATTCACGAAATTCATTAAATACAATAAATACGAAATACATTAAATACGTTGTTCATTAAATAGACTGTTGTATGCCCTTTAAATAATAATAATCTTTACACTTCGTATTTATTGCATCAATCATTAGAATTTCACGAAATTCTTTTGAATTACAATAAAAAGCGTGCCGCTGTTTGATCTTCCCATGGCGCCTATTGTTAGAAGTGTCAGCGCTCCATTAAGACACGTCATCGCTTCTTATTTGAAGCGTCATCGCTTCTTAATTGAAGTGTCAGTGCTTCAATTAAGGGCAATGATGCTTTTTTACGGTAAGCGTCATTTCATTTATTACGAATTTCGAGGTGTTTGAAAATATGGAGTTTGTTATCTTTTCGCACAATCTTTTCTAACATTATTGCAGCAGTAATTGTTCATATTCTAGTAAAAGGAGTCGTTTAGCCTTCCATCATTTTAATCTTCACTCCATATCCTTTCTTTTGCCTTTCATCTTCAAAACCCCTTCACCATGGCAGAAGAACCCAACCTATCTGAGTATTAGTAAAACCCTTGATCGTATTATTGAAAGGGAGAAGGCCGAGGTTCTTGAGCTAAATCTCGTGCTTTTGGCCAAGAAGGAAAGGCAGAATCAAAGGGTGATGGACGGGATTCAAAGGGAGATGGACAAGATTCAAGGGCTTTCTGCCAAAATGGAGAGGCAGTTGTGCCAACTACGACGCAGTCCTGACGCTGAGACGTCTACCACTACCCCCCCTCGCCCCACACCCCCTCTTAACTCTCCACCCTCTTGATGGCGTCTCAAGTGATTGTGTTGGTGTCTGTCTGTCTGTCTAGATTTTTCCTAGGTTTTCTTTTCTTCCTTCTATAGTATATTTCTAAAAGTAGTCTCATTTTATATGAATACAATCTCTTTCCTTTAATTTCGTAAAGAGGGAGAATATCGCACAACTTTTTGCATTATATGAATACAGTCTCTGCTTTTCTCTTTCTAGTCGGGGACACATGTCGCTTGTTATTAGAAGCGGCAATGCTTCAGCTAGCCCTAATATTCAGGGCGCTAGGTCGAAGTGCTAGCCCTAATATTTAGGGCGTTGTCACTTCTTCAAAGAAGCATCATTTCGTTAATGATGACTTTCGTGTTATAATGAAATTATAGAGTGGGCTAACAATTAGCGCAGTATTTTCCAATAAAAGGTATGATTTCCTTTAAAAAGTGTGGTTTCCTTTAAAAAAACGATGCCTTGTCGACGGAAAAGCGTTCTAGTAACATTAACAGGCGATGTCGCCTCGATGTATGGGCATTGTCGCATCTTATTAGTAGCGCTAGCGCTTCCGTTGGACTACTTGTTTCCTCACTGAATGGAAAGAGAAAATAAAAATAAGATAAAATAAAATTTTACCACCAAATAATAATATAAATGAATTACAATAAGAAATGCGTTGTTGTTTGATGTTCCCCATGACGCTTATTATTAGAAGTATTAGCGCTTCAATAAGATGTGTCATCGCTTCTTATTCTAAGCATCAATGCTTCTTAATTGATGCGTTAGTACTTCAATTAAGGGCGATGACGCTTCTTGAATGTAAGTGGCATTTCATTTATTACGAATTACAAGGAGTTTAAAATTATAGAGTGTGTTATCTTTTTGTGTTGTCTTTTCCAACATTATTGCAGTAGCGACTGTTCGTATTCCTTTCTTCTGCCTTATGTCTCCAAAACCCTTTCACCATGGTGGAAGAACCCAAAGTATCCGAGATTAGTAAAACTCTTGATCATCTTATTGAAAGGGAGAAGAGACTGATTCATAGGGAGATGGCCAAGATTTAAAGGGAGATGGCAGAGATTCAAGCGCATTCAGCCAAGCAGGAGAGGCAGTTGAGCTAACTATGTCGCATTCCGGACGCTAACTCGTTTACCACAACCCCCCCTCGCCCTACACCCCCTCCTAACTCTCCACCCTCTTCCCCATCTTCACCTACCTGTACCCTTCTGAGCTCCAGTTCCTCTACGAAGATGACAAGTTGAGGACATCCCGGAGTTGGGAGGAGGCACTCTTTTTGGTCGGATAAATTTTGAAGACCCTGAGACCAGACTACTATGCAAATCTTGATGGCATCTCAGGTTGTTGTGTCTGTCTGTCTAGATTTTTCTTAGGTTTTCTTTCCTTTTTTCTACAGTGTATTTTTTATAATTAGTCTCAGTTTATATGAATATAATCTCTTTCATTTAATTTAATGAAAAGGAAGAACATCGCACAACTTTTCTCATTTATATGAATACAATCTCTGCTTTTCTCGTTTTTGTCGAGGACGACAACATCGCACAACTTTTTAGATTAATTCCATTTCACGTTGTCTCTTCGCGCTATCTTTTCCAACATTATTGCAGTAGCGACTGTTCGTATTCCTTTCTTCTGCCTTATGTCTCCAAAACCCCTTCACCATGGTGGAAGAACCCAATGTGTCCGAGATTAATAAAACCCTTGATCGTCATATTGAAAGGGAGAAGAGATTTATTCATAGGGAGATGGTCAAGATTCAAAGGGAGATGGCCGAGATTCAAGCGCATTCAGCCAAGTAGGAGGCAGTTGTGCCAACTATGCTGCATTCCGGACGCTGACTCATTTACCACAACCCCCCTCGCCCTACACCCCCTCCTAACTCTCCGCCCTCTTCCCTATCTTCACCTACTTGTACCCTCCCGAGCTCCAATTCCTCTATGAAAACAACAAATTGAGGACTTCCTGAAGTTAGGAGGAGGCACTCTTTTTGGTGGGATAAATTTTGAAGACCCTGAGACCAGACTGCTATGTAAATCTTGATGGCGTCTCAGGTTGTTGTGCCGGTGTTTGTCTATCTAGATTTTTCTAAGGTTTTCTTTTCTTTTTTCTATAGTGTATTTTTTATAATTAGTCTCAGTTTATATGAATGCAATCTTTTTCATTTAATTTAATGAAGAGGAAGAACATCGCATAGCTTTTGTCGTTTATATGAATGCAATCTCTACTTTTCTCGTTCTCATGGGGACGACAACATCGCACAACTTTTCAGGTTAATTCCATGAAGTTATCTCGAATTACAATAAGAGGCACAACGCTTCATGGTGAGCACATGTCGCTTATTGTTAGAAGGGGCAACGCCTCCATTCGATGCGTTATTGTCACCAGGTCGAAGCGCTAGCCCTAATATTAAAGGCGTTGTCGCTTCTTTATAAAATCGGCATTTCATAATTTCAAGTTACAATGAAATTATGGAGTGGGCTGTCTTTTTGCATAGTCTTTTCCAATAAAAAGTGCGACTTCTTTTAAAAAGTGTGATTTCCTATAAAAAGCTCGATTTCCTTTAAAGTGTTCTAGTAACAATAAGAGGCGATGTCGCCTCGATATATGGGGCGCTGTCGCATCTTATTAGTAGCGTTAGTGCTTCAGTTGGACTACTTGTGTCCTCACTGAATAGGAAGATAAAATAAAAATAACATAATATAAGATTTTACCACTAAATAATTATAGAAACAAATATATTACATCCAAAATTATTCTATCTTTTTAAAATAGTTACAACTTAGGAGGGGGGAGGAGGTGGTGAAGGTGGGGGGAGGATGAGGTGTAAAGGTTGACGCCAGGTCATCTTGTAGAACCTGCAAGGCCCTCTCAAGCTATTTCTTCTCAGCCAACGGTTGTTGGACTTGGTCATACTCGTCTCAGAGAAATTGGAGGGAGTCTGGGAGATTTCTTTGTCATTGATATGGGATTTCCATGAGGCGATGGATTTCTTCCCATGTGATGGGCTTGAAGGGGTCTTCCTTTGGTTTGTCTACCATGGCTACTGACTGACTGTAGAATGACGAGAAAGGAAGCCTTATAAAAATTATAAAATAAATTTATTACAGCAACTGTCTGTATTCCATCATTAAGGCCATTGGTCTTCCATGAGGAAAGATACATTGATGCCATTAAGGAGCGCTGACTTTCATTAAAGGTGAATTCCATAAAGTCAATTTACATTTGAAGCACTAGCGAGTCCAATAAGGAGTGCTGCTATCATTAAGGAACGCCGACATGTCATAGTAGACGCGACGTCGCTTCACAGTTAAAGCATCTGTGCTTCATTTATCGTATGGTACTATCAAATCCTGTGTTAAAAAGCGCTCTCTTCTTACTATAAGCGACAACGCTTCGGGTAAGAGCTTCGATGTTTGTAGTCCGTCATTAATTGGAGTATTTCTGTCGTCACTAAATGGGAAGCAAAATTAAGAATAACATAAAATAAAATTTTGGAAACAAATAATAAAATAAACGAATATATTATATCGAAAATTACATATATAAAGAACCAATTACATTTTAGGAGGGGGTGTAACGGGAGATGGTGAGATCGACTGGGGCGGTGAAGGTGGGGGGGATGGGGAAGGAGGGGGTGTAGAGGTTGATGCCAGACCATCTAGTAGAATTTTCAAGTCCCTCTCCAGCACCTTA
Source organism: Chloranthus sessilifolius (assembly GCA_021018995.1). Taxonomy (NCBI): domain Eukaryota; kingdom Viridiplantae; phylum Streptophyta; class Magnoliopsida; order Chloranthales; family Chloranthaceae; genus Chloranthus; species Chloranthus sessilifolius. Next base: position 2,161,483 of record CM037595.1, on the reverse strand, counting down.
GAATTGGCCAACAGTCGTCGGAGTTGGTCACACTTGTTCCATATTATTACGTCGATAGGGAATGGGTGATTTCCATGAGGCCTTTGAGGTGGGTTATCCATTAGTCATTTGATTTCTTCCCAATTGATGGGGTCTTCCTTTGGTTTGTTTGTCATGGCTAGTGAATGACTATGGAATGATGAGAGAAAGGTAGCCTTATATAAGTGGTACAAATAATTTGTTGCAGCGATTGTTTCTATTCCATCATTAAGGCTATTGGTCTTCCACGAAGAGATATAAACTGATATCAACTAAAAGCGTTGGCTATCATTAAAGATGAATTATAAGGAATTATAATAATAATTGCCTGAAGTTAGTTTACAATAGAAGCGCCAATGAGTCCAATTAGGAGCATGGGAGCGTCTTGTAGACACGTCAGCGAGTCTAATAAGGGCGGCGTTGGCATGTCGTCGTGGACGCGCCGGTGCGTCTAGATAAAAGCGTCAGTGCTTCGAAATGTCATAGTTTAACAACACACATCGTGTGAATAATTCCCATGTAGTATTATCAGTTTATAGTGCATCTATCATGTGTAAATCTTCTGTACATTTATGTATAACAAAAAAATTATAAAAGTGATTTCACATCGTCACTGGCATCCCAATTCTCTCCCTGGTGCATATAGATGGCATGCCCAATCTCGGCCCTGAAAGTAATGATGTCTTCCTGAGCGAAGTCGGGCTAGAGTTTCTTACTAAAATAATCAACGTATTTCATCATGAAAACCCCATAGTCAAAATCGTTTAGTTGGCACGACGCACCTTTGACACCCTCACAATACCAAGGATATTTCCCAAAAACTGTAGCGGTTGCACTATTCATATGAAATAGGGCTGGTAGGTAATGTGTCTGTCAATAAAAAAGTAAAAGAGAAGAGAAGTTACAAATATATTTGAAAATAGAAGGGGGAGCTGATGCAACTATACAAAGCGTTAGGAGCGTTGGCACCCCGATGTCAAAGCGTAGTCGCTCCCAATTAGAAGTGTCAGTGCTTCTTCTGAGAGGCATAAGCACTTTCGGCGCTTCTATTGATGGTAGTAGAACTTACGAGTGTCATTATCTCCTCACAAAATTTGGTTTTTGGAGGTTTATCTGGGGACGGGTCCAGGACAACGATTTTACTTTCTCTGGGGATAGCCACAGCAAGCGCCCAGTGGAGTGGCACATCGATGTGAATCAGAATAAAAATTTCTTCACAATCAATGGAAGACAATGTGTGATTTTTATTTATGAGGAAACGCTGCATCGACTTCGTGCCATGCTGGGCCTCAAAATGTTCAGCATACTCCTTGCTCCGTCCCACAATGTCAGGTGGCAGGTAAGCTTCATTCTCTTCATTATTTTTTTCAAATGCTTTAAAATCAAAGCTCATGTATTTCAGTGCAATGACGGACATCCGGAAAGTCTTCATATTCTCTCCTGGTTGTATGTCCTCCTGCTTTTCCAACTAATGATCAAAATTTCGGTTTTCATTTCAGTTTCGGAGGGAATCGAACCAAAATTTCGGTCATTTCGGCCGAAATTTTGATCCTTGTTTCCAACACCCAAAAGTGAGCAGACATTGTCTGAATACAAAAGTAAAACTATCAATATGGAATGAGGGGAGCGACGCGATTGAATAGGGATTAATACTTAGTGGGTCTTTTATTTCTCGTGTGAATTGCAAGTAGCGCATTAGCTCGACGGTAATATGCTGAGACCCAACAGTGGAGATGATAGTCTTACGTTAAAATTAAGAAATAAGGGGATTAGTCTAATATGGAGCACTAATGCTTCGTAGGAGACGCACTAGCGCTTCCAATAGGTAGGGTGCTAATGTTTTCACCTAAAGGCGACGACGCTTTGGTGCTTCAAAATAGATGTCAATAGTTTATGACGATAAATTGTAAGGAGGGATATACTTACTTGTTCTCACTATTGGGCTTTGCCCAAATAGCATTCATATAGGATTGGGCTAATGCGCCTCCTTCTCCCCCCCTGCTTTGGCCTTCTTTCTACAGGGTTGGGAGACCAACTCTCCCTTTCTTTTAGGGAGAGTTTGTGAGGGAGGAATCATGGGGCCTTTACTCCGGTTCCTCTCACTTCTCCTGAAAACTGGGTCGGCTTTGTCGTCCTCTTCTTCTTTTTACTGTACCGAAGACCTCTCCTCGGTGAATGGTTCCGTAAGTGGCATCTCAGGACCTTCGTCATGAGACACAGTAGGGGATAGTGGTAGTGGAGGCAAAGGTTGTGGTTGAGGAGGGGGTTTGGACTTTGTAAGAGGTTGGGTTTTGGACTTAGCTAGAGGTTGGACTTCCGATTAGGTAAGAGGTTTGGGTGGGGTTGGGGTTGGGGATGGGCGTGGGGTCAGGATTGGGGTTAGGGCTCGGGTGCCTCAGGTGTGATTGCATTTGTGGGTAGGCAATGCACATCGCCGGAGGTTGGGGCAGAGGCAGACCTTTTCCGTTGGGGGACAGTTGTCTGATGTTCCCCAACGCTCCCAACAGACTTCCCGCCACACTCCAGGCCTGCAATATGAGAAGAATATCAGTTACTATTTAATTAATAATTAACATGTAGAGTGTTTGTGCTTCATATCGAAGCGTCAACGCATTATAGTCAATGCATTGTCGCTTTATAGAGAAGCGTCGACGCCTCATGTAGAGGCGTCGGTGCTTCATATCCGAAGTGTAGGCGCCTCATGTAGAGGCATCGACGCTTCATTACCCGAGTCATGTAAAGGCATCAACGCTTCATATCTGAAGCGTCAACGCCTCCTTGTTGGATTTCCTCAAGTTTAGCAGTTCTCAAGCATTGTTTAGTAGCATACCTCGTATAATTTTCTCAAATACTCCTTCAGAGACGCCTGATCATTTTGAAAGAGGGTCAATTGATACATAATATAACCCTAATCCTTCAAGATCTTGGTGTTCTGGTCCTTTAGTTTCTGGTTCTCCTGTTCCAGCTGGAGAACTTTTAGACTAAGGTCATCGAAGCCTTTGCTCGACTCTCTGATTGACCTCTCATAGTCTGCAATTCTTGAATTGGCAGACTGGTTCCATTTTTCTTCAATCTGTGGTTTTGTGGACTTACGAGCTTTGGGAACCTCTTCGTGTTCCTCGTCTTCTTCTTCCTCTTTCTCGTTCGACATGTTAATAACATCAATATCCATTTTCTTTTCCCACAAAGTAATGGGAGGGACCTCACTCAGTTTCAAAGGTCTCTGCCCTATTCGTAGTACTGTTGCTACCACTGGTTAGCTCCTCTCATAGAGTGTGGCCTCGAGTTCCTTGGCGCCCTATAAGACGATAGATATTTCACTTTATTTTTGACTGATAAAGAATTTAGGAAAACGCAACCGCTTCCAAAAGAAGTGATTGCGCTCATATTAGAGGCGCCCTCGCTTCTTTTGGAAGTTGTTGCGCTCATATTAAAGGCGACATCGCTTCTTTTAGAAGCGGTTATGCTTCTTTTAGAAGCGTATTGTAGCGACAACACCAATATCATCTAGTATCGAATTTACCTTGTTCTCGAACTCTATGATATACAGCTTCCTTGTACTCTCGTTCGTTGCCCATTTCAGCAGCCTTGGGAAGCGGAAGGTGCCAGAAACCTTCGCTGGGGCGCACCTGTAGTTAATCTCGTACGCCAAGACATGAGGAAAATAAAATAAAACTCTGATGACTTTTGTAATGGGCGACCTTCATAGGAAATAAAACAGGACATTCAGGAAGATGACATTACCTGCAGTGCAATAGTGCAGTCGTAAATATTGTAATCTTGGTGTGCCTTTTCCCTCTCAGTTATATCTTTGTTCTTCTTCGCTTTATTCATGCACATTAGAAGGTGTTTGTATGCGGCATCGCCCCATGAATATTGGTTGAAATTGGAGAGATCATCTACGAGCACGAGGTAGGGCTCGTCGAGTTTTTATTTTGTGTTTGAGAAGAGGATGGTGGTGAGGATAAAAAATAACAGACAAAGTTTCAGAAAGTCATTATTAGCATCCTGCTCGACCTTGTTAATGATAGCAAAGATGTTCGACCTCTTTACATTTTTTAGGTCCCTGAAAAACCTATCTCTAATGGTCTGTTCTTTGGGAAGGGGCTTGGGGGCAGGGTAACGAGGGGGGACGGTCATTTGAATATCAGTTATTAAGGCAAAATTAAAGGTCCGAAATTTGATATGGCCCTTCCCAAAATCTCAAATGTTGCTCTCGACCTTGACCTTGATCATTGCATCATGGAGGCTGCTGGTGCTTATCACATCTTTCGGAGCCATAAAAAATGTTTCAAAGATCTACTACGAAAATAGATTTTTTCTCTGCTCAGATGTCTCGTCATAAATGACCCAACACTTTCCAATAGTGCATTTAGTCGTTGGAGCCTTAAGAACCATCTTCAAAATATGTGAAGAAGAAACAAGGAGAAGTTTAGAGAAGAAGATAGTAAGAATAGGAGCGGCGTGCTTCCATGTAGAGGCGCTAGCGCCTCAAATGTTGGAGCGTCGACGCTCTAAATGCTTGTGTGCTAAGGCGTCTGTACCCCTCTTCAAGACACAAACACTTCTTCTATGAAAGGGATGACGCTTCTATTTGATAGTTTTAAAGTGAAACAAAAATAAAAATGCACCTACCTTGTTACTAGATGCAGGAAATGGGTTTTGCCGCTTCACTGTTCTTAATATGTTCTGAGAAGATGAAAATTGGGAGGACAAAGGTGAAGAGTAATTTGTGAATTTGTAATTTATAAAATTATCGCCTTAAATATTTTTTTCGAATAGAAATGATAGTCATTACACACCACGATGTCAGGCACCGTAATCCTGTCCGTCTCTCCCTGCTCCTCATTTAATATTCTAAGAATGGCAATAAATGACATACGTTCAGTCGTCGCTTCGCACAAAATGGTGTTGCGTGTCAACATTTTGGGGCACTTCGTGTCATATACGGAGCACTAACGCTTCATGTTAGTCACGCAAGCTCAAACACAAGAAAGCGTTGACACTTCTTACCGGAGCGCTAATGCTTCTCACAGAGGACCAAGCTTCCTCTACAGATGCATCATTAATGTTAAACATTCGAGCAATAAATGCAAAATATTAGGCCATTAAATAGTCTCCCCGAAGGGGGGCCTCAAATAGTTATTTCAAATGATAATGATTATCATTGAAAATCACGAAGTCATGGCCTGCTTTTCATTTTATGCTCTGACGATAGTAATAAATGAAGTAAGGTCGGTCATCACTTCACACAAAATTATGTTACGTGTCAACTTAAATGTGTTACGTGTCATATGGAAGGCGTCTTCCATTCCCTAATGGAGCGTTAACACTTCAACATAGTGGCACTAGCACCCAGTGAAGAAGCGTTTGTTCGTCTCATACAAAGTATAAGGAGCGTGTATCCGAGGCATAAGCACAAGGAGTGTAAGTGATCTCCTCGAAGAGGCACCTTAAATTAACATTTTGAATTGTAATGATAACCATTGAAAACCACGATGTCATGTGCTGCTTCTTATTTAATGTTCTTACGACTGTAATAAATGATATTACATCAGACGTCACTTCGTGACATTTGTTGGGCGATATCTGAAGCGCTACTCTTCTTGATTTTGGCATTAGTGTGCTGTATAGGAACCGCAATCGCCTCCTTCATAGAAGCGTAAGCGCTTCAAAGACGATCGTCTTTTCAAATGTCTTTTCGAAATTTAATCATGCCCATATCATGATGTTAGGAACGTACCCCTGCGCCTCACCATGCTTTGCCTTTATGATTCCGTCAGTGGTAACTATAGTTAAGGCGGGGTTAAATGAGGAAAATGAGGGAAAGTTGCATCAGCGAACGAGGTGCTACGTGTCGAGCTCCTATCAATAGGCGCAGAGATATCTCTACGCCCGGGCGCATATCCCCAACCCTCTCTCTCTATATATATAGGGCCAGGGATATGCTCTTGGGTGTAGAGATATCTTTGCGCATATTGATAGGAGCTCATCGTCATAATCATAAAAGCAAAGCGTGGAGAGGAGCTGAGGGTACGTGCCTGACATCGTGATTTTATCATGATTATATTCAGAAAGACATACGAGAAGACCACCTGATTCGAAGTGCTTATGCTTCTATTAAAGAGGTGATTGCGCTTCCTATATGGCGCACTATCGCGACATCTGATGTAATATCATTAAATGAAAAGTGGTGCATGATATCGTGATTTTCAATGGTAATTATTACATTTGGAAATTACTTTTTAAGGCGCCTCATCGGGGAAATTAACTGTGCTCCTTGCTCTTATGCTTCTGTAGGAAGCACTTACGCTTTGTATAAGAGGAACAAATGCTTCTTTACCGGCGCGACTATGTCGAAGCGTTTGCACTCCCTTCGTAACACGTAGCACGCCCGACCTTACTTTATTTATTATCATCGTTAGAATATTAAATGAGCAACGGGGCATGACTTCATTATTCTCAATGGTAATCATTACCATTTGAATTGACTGTTTGAGAAACCCCTTCAGGGAAACCATTTATTGGACGAATGTTTAACATTAATTGCTCGAATATTGGCCATTAAGGGCGCTTCTGTCAGAGGAAGCTTGGCGCCCCCTGAGAAGCAGTAGCGCTCAGGTATGAAGCATCGACGTTATCTTCTATTAGCGCTTGTGTGACAATCAGGAAGTGTTAGCGCTTCGTACATGATACGAAGCCCCCCCAAATGTTGACACGTAACACCATTTTGTGCGAAGCAAAGCCCGAACATATTTTATTTATTACCATTGTCAGAACAATAAATGAGGAGTAGGACAAGGTGGATGGGATTACGGCGCCTAACATCGTATTGTGCAATGGCCATCATTCCTATTCTAGAAAAATATTTAAAGTGAGAACTTTATAAATTATAAATTCACAAATTACTTTTCACCTTCGCCCTCCCAATCTTCATCTTCTCAGAGCACAGTAAGAAACATCCAAGCGGTGAAACCCTATTTCTGCATCTAGTAACAAGGTAAGTGTCATTTTATTTCCATCCCATTTTTAAAATGTCAAATAAAAGCTCCATCCCTTCCATAGATGAAGCACTTACTCCTCATATATGGGCGGGGGAGCCTCACCGCTCTAGCCTTTGGAGCATCGACATTCCAACATTTGAGGTGCTTGTACCTGTACATGGAAGCGACGTCGCTCCTATTATTAGTACCTTCTTCTCTAAACTTCTCCTTTTCTATTTCACATATTTTGAGGATGGTTCTCAAGACTCTAGCGGCTATGTGCACCATCGGAAAGTGTTGGATCATTTATGACACGACATCTGATCAGAGAAAATTCTATTTAAGGATTCAGTCTTCGGTGTATTCTTTGTGGCTCCAAAGGGCGTGATAACCATCAATAACCTCCTGGACACAATCATCAAGTTCTGGGACCATGGCAATGTTTAGAATTTTAGGACTGACAAGTCTGGCATTATCAAATTTTAGGCCTTTGATTTTGCCTTACTAACTGGTCTTCGAATGGCCAACCCCCCAGTTTAACTTTCTAGGATTTAATGTAACTGCGAAATGTGAATTTTTTTTTTTTTTAATGAATATTTATAGAATATAAGAATTAAAGTTTCTACTCAAAGGACATTTTTGGTATTATATTCAATTAATATTGGATATATATATATATATATATATATATATATATTAACCGATATGAATCAATGTTGGGTGTGATTAGAATAGGGTGCAGGGAAGAAATAATGACCCGGTCACCTACTACCATGTTCCAAACCGAATATGCTAGAGGGATGCACATCTGACCGTCCATTTAAAATCTAGCGGTCATAAATTCATTTCAGTATTTTAATAACTCTTAAATGGGAAATAGATGTTCCTAATTTTCATTATTTATGATGTTTTAGGTTGAAATAGATGTTCCCCTACTTTGCCATTTTGATGGGGTCCGTGTCGGTGACAATACTTATAACGGTAAATATTGTAGGATTGTCGCTATCATAGAGAAGATATCGTTTGATCATTTTAAGTAGAAAATGTACAAGGTCAGTAGGACTTGATCGAAAGAACATTCTATTAAACTAAAGGTTTCATTGCGTATAAGGAAGGAGTTGGTGTTTGTCGAATTGTCGGACTCCAATGATCTTGCAAACTTATTCAGAGCATATCGTAATGGTGATGGTGTGATAAATATTTATATTGAGAAATCATTGGTCACTCCCATTATAGAAATTTTATCGTCTTTTGAAGCATTTCAACATTTTCAGAAAACAAACGTAGATCATAAAGAACGTGGGAAAAATGTCAGATTAGGAGATGATGATGGTGTGGAACAGAACATTCGATTGAAAATGAAGGAATATGATTTGAAGAGCAGAACATCGTTGCACCGATAAGAGTCGACAATGATAGAAATATGAATATAAGATTTCGCTCATACCGTAGGCCCTCTTTAGACATTTCAATAAGAGAAGATAATGAGGATTAAGGTTATTGTCCTCAACTGAATCCGATGCATTATACATGTCAATTTAACTTTGAATAGATAAATAGTACATTCAATTAGAATCGATGAGAAACGTTTTTGGTAGGCTTTAATCTATACCAATGGCCTTCCGAACCAATAGCTTTGGAGCCAACGGTAATCGATGCCACAACACAAGATCCTATCTCACCCCAAACATCCCAACCTCGACAAATCGCAACCGAAACAACTACACCGGAACCAACCGTACCTCTACGGACTCAACCCCAAGCACATGATAATCATTCAGTTGATGACAATGATAGTGATCCTGAAAATAATGAAGCACCGACTTTGCTCACTTCGCGTGTTAATACTAATAGGAAAATTGATCAACCTCTGGTGAATGATGACTATAAGCTTAATGACTCGGAAGGCGAGTACATGGATTAGAATGATGAGGAACTCTATGAAGGGGGGCCAATTAATATTGGTCAGGCATTCAGAAATAAGAAATCTTTTCAGAAAGCCTTTAAAGAGTTTGTCTTGACAAACCAATAAAAAGTAGTCCTCTTCGAGTTGCGGCGAGGTATATTAAAGTAGGATGTGTTTGGCGGGTACATGCATCAAAATTTATGGGTGTGGACACATTTGCAGTGAAGACTTTTGCAAAGACGTATGGAAGGTCAACTTCGAAAGTGGACATCGCTAGTATGTCGACATCATGAATATCTTCCTTGGGAGGATAAGTTGTTAAAGGGCTTTGACGAAAGTCTCGCCTCAATACTTTTCATATTGAAAAAATACGGTTAATAAAGAGTTCTTGGAAAGTGTGGAGAGGAAGAGAAATGACGTTAAATGATATCCGAGGTAATTGGAAGGAGCAATTTAAGATGTTACCGTCTTATATCATGAATTACAATGTCGATCCAAATGTATAGACAAATTATATTGCGAGCCCGATAATGCCTTTTAGAGGTTTTTCGCTTTTGGTCATTGTATTAGGAGCTTTCGTAACACTTTACAAAGAATAATTACAGTAGATTGGACACATTTGCGCGAACGATACAAAAGAGTGTTGCTAATAGCTACGAGAATAGACTAAAATAAACATTTATTTCTCATAGCGTTCGGTGTTGTACCTAAAGGGAACGAAGATCATTGGGCATGATTTCTTAAACTATTAGGGAGTCGCATAATCGAAGATTTTTAAGAGTAGTTTGTATTGATATCAGACCGACAGAAGGGGTTGATGGAAGTTGTGGAGAAAGTTTTTCCTAACGCTTCTTACAGCTACTATATGCGACACCTAACTTTGAATCTTTTTTATACATATAAGGATACAATTTCTCGACCGCTGTTCTGGATTGATGCACGTACATTCTCGGAGGTAAATTTTAAATGAATTTTATGAAAAATCTAAGACGACGCCCCTCGAAATATACAACATGGATAAAAGAAATCAGAGACCATTTTTGGGCACATGCATATTTTCCTATGATATGCTGGCAATAAATATAGCTGAAAGCATTAGCAATGTGTTGAAGATAGCCAGGGAGGAACTGATTATGACTATGATAGAAACCAGTTGCACAAAGGTAATCAAATTCTACCTTCGATGTTAGAAGAAAGGAAATAAAATGACACATGTGTTGGCACCGATGGCGGAAGAGCACATAACACGAAATTCAAGGTGGGCCCGTCAAAAGAATATTGTTCCCTATGGCCGCGATATATTTCAAGTTAAACAGGAGGCAATACACTCACAGTGTCTATCTAGAGAAACAAACGTGCACATATAGACATTAGGCTATCCTTGGATTACCATGTTCACATGCGATCGCTGTATTATCACGTAGGAACAGGGAAAATGAGATTCCCCAGTTTTGTGAGAACTGGTTTACTAGTGACTTATTTAGAGAAGATACATTAAGCCGGTCGTCTGAAAAAAATGAGGATAAAATCTAAAGGCGAAGTTCAACTACTACGGTGTAAAAATTATAACAAATACAGAAATAACCGTCGCCCGTGTAAATTTGCTAGAATATGAAACTTATTTTTTAGCATGACTTTTCCTCAGTCCATTCATTCCCCGTGTCATTATGTCTATTGTGCTATTTATTTCGATCTAAGAACCAACGGTTCTGCCATAATTTGTAACATTAGATTTGTTTTCTACAATTATAAGAGCAATGGATCGTACTTGTTTTATTTTAAGTTGTCACTAATAGAGAAGTGATGTTTTTTTATTAACAATCTAGAACAAAATGCAATCTTACCATAGCGATCCGCTATGGTAAGATAGCGGTCCAATAGAGGGCCGCTATCTTATAATAGCGAATCGCTATGGTAAGATAGCGGTTCAATAGCGGGCTTCTAACTTACCATAGCGTTTTGATATAGTATCTTTCAAAATTATCAAACAAATAATAATTATTATTATACAAACTAAAATGTTAATATATATTTATTTATGAAAATATACATTCATTCATCATTCATTGTCAAAAAACTACAAAATATAAAAAAATCTACAACTGAAAAGAAAAAAAAAAAACTAAACATTCATTGTCCTAAACGTGAACAATGAATGTTTGATTTCGGCTCAACATTGTCACATGTCTTTCTCCTTAAAATCGATTATCCGTCGTTCGGAGAAATATTCGACATACTTCAATACAAAAATACCGTAGTCTCAACTGTTGTGTTGGCACGGAAGATCGGTTCTATCTATCATCGTTACCTGCCACGATTGATTGAGAGCATCACTCAAACCGATAGCGTGAAGAAGTCGTTCCAGATGATGCCACAGACTTTCTTTGTGCGCCTCGAATTTCTTCCTTGAATACTCTGGGTCGGCCGTGTCTAATAGCTTAATAACACGAATGCAATAGGCAGGGCCCAATGGCTATGTTTCTGGCTATGCATTGGAAGCCCTGGTTGAAATGGCGTTGAAAGCGAGGGGAAGGCGTGTTTGAGGCGAGAGGAGGGTTGAGGGGTAAGGGGTTGAGAGGCAGGTGGTTGGGTTGTAGAGGGTTGAGGGGCAGGGGGTTGAGAGGCAGGTGGTTGAGTTATAGAGGGCTGAGGGGTAGGGGGTTGAGAGGCTGGTGGTTGGGGAGCAACGAAGGAATCAAATAGCACCGAAGAAAAAATATCATCCTGCATCAGTACAATACATGCATGAAATGAAAATTTGAGGGCAAATTAAAATTGAATTCAACAACTAAATTAGCTACCGATCTGTCATCTTAAGATATCAATCCGGTATTATATGATAGCAAAGCTCTGTATTAACGTTATCGTAAAATAGCGTACAGATATCTTAACGCTATCTTAAGATAGAGGTCTGCTATTTTATGATAGCGGTTTGCAAGCTTAAGAGAGCGTTAAGACAGAGGTACACTATTTTAAGGATCGCTATCTTAAGATAGTGATACGCCATCATAACGCTGTCTTATAATAGCGATAAGCTATCATACAATATGGGATCGCTATGTTAAGATTCTTAAAATATTTATTTTAGAAAAATAAAATTTGTTAGAGTTAGACTATGTACCTTCGACAAATGAGACTTTACTGCCTCAAGCTCCATCCTTATTGCTCCATTTTTGCTTCTCATATAATCTACCTGATCTTCCAGATTCCCTACTTGCTCCTTTAGGGTCTTCTTCTCTCTCCCGAGCTTCTCAATTGCTAGAGCTTGTCCTTTTAGTATCGTAAAGGCATGCTTGAAATCACCTTTCATCTCTTTAACCGCCATTCTGAGGGATGAACACTCTTTTCTTAGTTCTGTTACGTCATTTATAAGTTGGGGATGCCTAGTCGGTTGTTCCCTAGTCGGCTGATGCCTACTTTCAGGTTGTTTCCCCTTTGATTCCGCTTATTGACGTATAATGACCATGTACTCATCATTATCATCAGTGTCATCATCGTCATCGTCATTATCCTCATCTTCATCATCGTGTAGCTCCTGGGCTTTGTTTTGGGTTGGGTATTCTCTTTTCCATTCCCTTTCCATCTCTGTTTGCCTGATGCATAATCGAACTGATCGATATTGTAATTCGTATTTCTCATAATTCAGATTGACGATGAGAGGAGAGTTAAGAATTTTTCTCAGAAATAATTTGGAGTCCGCAGAATTTCAGGGCTTCCAATTTCATCAACCTCGGAAATGAATTTTTCAACTGAGTACGAGTGGGGTCGACTCATGGAAAGTGCTCCAACGCCTAAATCTGTAAGGCGATAGTGCACCTGTAGATGTTTTATTATCCCTTTGCCGACACTTTTGCCACTTCCCTTCCGACTATCGCTTTTGATATGCACTCCACTAAATTTTTGTAAACTATCAGCCCCCACGAAAATTTGTTGAACTTTTCAAGGTTATTGACTAAGTTCAAGTGCTTATTATCCACTTCCTGGTATGTGTCCGGAAGTAAGGAGCATACAATAAACAACAATGATAACTTCAAAAATTCATCATTGGAGTGTTGAACACTATCCACCATTTCTTCAATACGAGCCCTTTTAGCCGGCTACCCCCAAAAGAATTTGTATTGAATGGTTTCTTCCTCCCAAGACAACCACATGCTCGCACTCGTGTTCCACAACATGTTAAGGCCTAAAATGAACGATATATTGGACTCTTGCAGCACTACTTTGGTGTCTTTCACCTTGAAAACGTTATCTTGAACCCAGAAGCTCAAAATAGCGTCGATCAATTCTCCAATAAACACTAATTTCTCATAAATTCTAAATAACTGACCAAAAATTGATTCATCAAGTATCCTCTTCTTCGCTTTGTTGCAATGCAAGTAAAATTTTCTAACAATAATTCCTGTACACTTCTCGTAGGGTTTTAGAGACTTCGCTATCTTAGAATCAGTTAGTGGGGACTGCAAAAAACATAAGAACAATTAAGTAACAAAAAAAAATAGTTACAAACAATCCAGTATCTTGTCGATAACATGCCGCTATCTTAAGATGTCGATACACTATCTTAAGATAGCGGCCGACATCTTAAGATGCCGATGCGTTATCTTAAGATAGCGTCCGACATCTTAAGATAGTGTCATGTTATCGGCAAGATATCGGATATTGTTAGGAGGATTGCGGATCAGTAAATTGGATAAAAAGTAAAAAACAAATACCTTGAAATTTTATGTTGTGGCCTTCCCGCTTTCTTGTGGCTTTTTTGTTGCTTTCTCGGTTTTTACGGGGTTTAAAGTTAAAGGTAAAAAGTGAAAAGTGTAATATAACTTAAATATGTAAAGAAGTTTAAAAGTCGGGGGTTTTTAAGCCATTTTGTAGGTCGGTGGTGAAGTGGAACGACTTGGCTTGGAGTTGGCCTCTTCTGCAAATTTTGAAATGATAGGGCCAATTTTGCAAATATGCAAACTTATAGGGCCAAAAGTACAAATTTCTCCTCTTAAATCAAGATAAGATTCGCGAATAGAGAGAGAGAGAGAGGGAGGGGGAGGGGGAGAGAGAGAGAGAGGATTTGGGTTCTTTCGATTGTTTTCATAGTGAACTAGAAATCTCATTTTGATTCTATACAACGAAGATTTCTTTGTAAGATAGAGTTTTGTGGGTTTTTTGCATTGCTCTATTTCTCTTTGTAATAAAAAACATTGGATTTTTTATAACTGTTGCTTAAATAGGTAAATTGCAGGGTGATTTCAAGTGGGTTTCTCTTCTGTTTCATTCCGGAGCCCAGATCTTGGGGTGAAACAGAGGTTCGTTTGGTGATTTATCAATTTTTTTTTTCCGGGTTGTGTTTTTTTGAAGAACTTATTGTCTATATATATTTTGAAGTTTTTTTCTGAGTTCATGGACGTAGATATAGAGAAGGAATCAAAAGAGCAAACGAATTTTGAACAATGGATGACTGTGTGTGTGCGCGCACACCCATCTAACAGCTGGAAATTGAACAATGAAATGATGAAACATTTCATCATACACTTTTCCCATCGTGGATGATCGTTAGATCGGCATTGGTTGCTTTGTTTTTTTATAGAGGAGGATGACAAACCTTGCACATGTCATGAGTCAATGACACTCAAACTTGAGTTTGACTTGGTGATCATTTGGCTAAAACCGATTCACGAGCGTTGAGCTCGAGTCTAATGTCCCTCGACTCGAGTCTAACATCGGGTTGCTACTTTACATCCAAACAATTTATAAATGATTTGATCACTCATGCTCTAGCTTGGTTTGGTCTAAAGTCTGCCATGGCGGGATTGCTTTTTGAGTTGGTATCAGGTACTCGACCCAAGTGCCAAGCCTTGAAAATGTGTAGAGCGCCAAATCAATGAAGGCTAAATAAGACTTAATTAGGTTGCGTATTACATAGCTCTCTGGTAGCCCCTGCCATAGCAGAGTTCACCTGCTTTAGCAGTTTCCCATCCTCTTTGCTAACATCCTGTTACCTGCTTTAGCACGTACCACTTCTCCTTGATAACTCCTTGCATAACAAAATTTTATGCAAGTTTTACTTGTTCAACACTTCTACCCTCCTCTTTACTCACACCTTGCCAAAGCAGATTTTATTTGCTCTGGTGGGGAGTTAGTAGAAAGCACAGAGATTGCAGGTAAATCCTTCTTTGTAGGGTGTTAGAAAAGAGAATGGAAATCAACTAAAGAAGGTGAACTCTATTATGGCATGGGCTAGCAAAGAGCTATGTTATACGCAGCCTTAGTCTACAATGGGTGTTCACTCATGATAAGTGGACATCGCACTCCACATGTCCCTATGACTAAGTGACTTGCACGGATTTACATGCATTAGAAGTTTGTACAAGTCACTTAGTCATAGGGACATGTAGACTGTGATGTCCACTCATGATGAGTAGACACCCACTGTAAACTAACTCTAAATAAGATTCTCCTGATTTGTGTATTATTATATAATTCTCGAGGCTTGACCATTTGATATAAGAGAGAGATTGACCCAACTTCTACCCTTCCAATCTAGGCATCTCAATGGGTCAGGACGGGCCAACAAGAGAATAACCCAGCCTAAGGAAATACCCTGCCTATCACATAATTGGGCTTTTTTGGGCCGGGTTGGAGCCGGCTTGAACCTATTTGAGCCAAATTTTAAATTTTTAAAGTTAAATCTGGGTCTAACTTGAGCCCATTCGACACTTTTGTAGCAAATGCAGTTGAGATAAATCATCAAGTAACTTATTAAGACTAGGATAATGTAATAATTTCACTAATATTGATTAGTACATAAGAAATAGGTTTACAAATGTACATGCATGTATATTTTTATTAGGTTAGGCCGTCGTGTCAGACCCGGCCAAAATAGTTCTATAGTATAATTCGCCAAG
The DNA here is from genome assembly GCA_021018995.1 of Chloranthus sessilifolius. Lineage (NCBI taxonomy): Eukaryota > Viridiplantae > Streptophyta > Magnoliopsida > Chloranthales > Chloranthaceae > Chloranthus > Chloranthus sessilifolius. The sequence goes on along the minus strand of CM037595.1, from coordinate 2,145,680 downwards.
GGGCTTGAGTTTATATGTCCAAGCCCAACCTGTTTATATCAGTGGGCTAACCCCCATTTATTAAATAAACATAAAGATGAAGGCCATACCGGCTCATAGAGGGTCGGGCATGCTCAAGCAGCCCGTCCCATTGAGACCCCTATTCCGACTTGAGTAAAGCTCGTACCTATTACTGCTGCGTTTGGGTTAGCTCTTTCAGGGCAAAGAGCAACTCTTTTGCTCTTTGGCTCCGACAGAGAATTGCTTTCATGTTTGGTAATACAGCACCTCGCCTCATTTGCTCTATTGGGGAGCTATTTTAAGTGATAAAATTGCTCTTTATCTGTTTTATGCCAGAGCAGATTTTATAGATTTTATCTATTGCCGGATAAAATCTACTCTGACAGAGAGCAGACAAAGAGTTGCTTCTGCTCTTATAAGAGCTAACCCAAACAGAGCCTATCGCATTACGAGACTGACTCTCCTGACCATCATTTAAAGACCAAATGGTGTTTAAACAATCTTAACACCAATTATTGGCTCATGATCTTAGAAATTCAGGCCGTCAAAGTAATATATCATCAGTTGAAGGGCTAAGAGTCCAAAAATCACACTTTCGATAAATTCGAACCATCCAATTTGTGCACTCTAATGCTAACGATTGTTCTTTGAGAAATTCGAACCATCCAATCTGTGCACTTAATTTTGATAACTAATATTAAAGTTCACCGATTGGATAGTTTATATCCACTTAGAAAGCATGATCCTTTCTTTGGCTTGGACATATTCCAATGACGGATTGCCACTTGAAAATTTTAGATTGATCACAAATGTGTGCCACATGGTATGGTGATAAATCAAACTTGAATGGTGTGAGATAAAAAGTAACATTTTAAAGGTGTAAGATGAGTTAAGCTAACATTTGTTGTTTAAATGTCGGCCCAAGGTAACCCGTCAATGTAAATCCACTTAAACCCTGCGTAGGGAATAAGCATACAAGATAAACCCTATAAATAATGGGTGTTTAAGGAAATTTACTCTATAAATTAAATAAGACCCACCCTATTTATCTCCCCCTTTCGTTCCCTTTCTTCTTAGACAAGTTTCTTTCAGTAATTGAATATCAGTTCGAGGATCGCTATCTTGAAACCATTAATTGCCCCCATGACAAATTTATAGTTTAGAATAGTGTTGATATTCGAAGTAGACTTGTCGTTATATGGTTTTTCCGGATTCTGGGAATATGGAGAACATTGATTAGTTTTTACTTGTATTAAATCTTAATTGATTATTTTTGTTTTTTTTTTTAATTATGTAATATGATCTTTTTCTGATTTGAAATGATACATTCCATATCTGTGATTGATTATTTTGGTTCTAATCTTGTCTTCGTGACCTTTTTCATTTGAATTTCGTAATGTATTTATAATCCTTCTTATTGATTTATAGGATTTGAGAGGAGACGAAGCATCGCAACTGCGAATCATTGTGTTTTTGGGAGTCGTTCACTTTTTTATAGGTAAAAACATACATTTTTCTAGTTTTATGTTTTATGTTTGAGGTTGAATTAGTAGCTTTTTTAGTAGATCAATATTAAGTTTTTCTATTTAGTTTAGTCTTAGAATACTCTTTCTAATTAATGTGGCTTTGAATTGTGACATCTCGGCACTTGTTGCTTATATCAACTAATCTTGAAGTATTCTTATAGTTATAATTCTTTGAAATTAAAGTTTATTTTGCATATGTTAAGATATTAGAGTCCATAGAGAAATTAAAAGCCCTAAAATTGTAGTAGTTTTGGATTTGTGAAAAATATCATGACATATTTTACAAACTTAAAGACTTGAAACAAGTTTTATATAATTTAGAGTTTTGGTGGGTGCAAATAGAGCTACTAATAATGTAATCCTTTATTTAGTTGTTTCTTAATCTATTAATGAAGGTCATCACTGGCATGACGATATTACCATGTGGAGGAAGAGCCTTTTGCCCTATCAATCCTTTTGAAACCTGATAATTACATTTTCAGGGACTATATAAAATCACTGAATTCGGAATTTGAGTGGTTGAATTGGCTGAAAAAGGAGTTCAAAATACTTAGAAGCACCACAAGTGTTAGTATAAGGTAAGCAGCCTGAGCATAGTGACTTGTTAAACTGGTCACTTTTTGATAGGTTTGTTATCCATGATCTAAAGATCTTTAATGTAGAAGATTGAGACAAAAGATTATCTCCACCATCAAATTCAAAGCATTTCAAACATGATATAAAATTAACGGCTACCATGTAAATCCAGCATAAAGATACTTTTAGATGACGTTTGACTGCTCTAAACCAGATGATGGTCTTTTTTCTTCCCAACCTTTTACACCAAGATTTGGGGATATTTATCCGAATGCAAGTGCAAGCACCCTTGATTTTTTTGACAATGGTGAAACTTCTTGATGGTGAAGTTTTGGATGGAAATGAGAAAATCCCAAATCTCTGCCTTGTGAAATAAAAGGAAGAAAGTAATTCTTTTATTTTGCTAAAACCTAGGGATTGGTGAACCCTTAGAGAATGTGATGCAACTCGTGATTATGTGCGACCCTAGCACCCTGCCCTCAATTCCATTTTCCCACTTCTATAAATTTATAATATGTATATAAAAAATTGTGTGGATATAATATGCAAAGCCCAACAGCATAACAAAGAGGTAACTATAACTTTGGAAATCAGCTTCTCCCAATTATTCAAGATATTTTCTATCAAGCCTACTCGTAAACTTCGTCTTATGTACCCTTTTCTAACTACATCCTTTCTTGTTTTCATTAAATAAAAGGAAAAAAGAATTGGCATCACTAAAAATTATTTGAAAAAAGGGAAGAAAAGAAAAAGAAAACTCACTTCAATGATAGTCTTCAAATTCATCTTCTTCATCTTCAAGAATAAATCTCCTAGACCTTGGCTAGATTCTTCCATCCTCAATGGGAAACCTTCACTTGACTAATGCATCGTTGATAAAATTGTTTTGTCTTCATATTTAAGATATTGACCAATCAATAATTTTGTTGAAGAGAACACTTGACCAATGTGGATCATATTTCCTCTCGATGGTATCAACTATGTGGATGTATTCTTCTTATAACTCAAGAATTTGAAAGCTGCTTTTATTGAGCTTTTGCATACTTGAATTTTGGTGTAGTTTATTTACAAAGACCTAAATAAAACTGATTATCCTCTTTATTATATTTTTAGTTTCTTCTATTTAAAATTCCTACGAAATAGCCAGCCGCTCAGATCTTACACAACCTTTTCACTCTGTAAAACTAAAACTACTTTTGTTTCAACCAATGCGCCCTTTAATAAGGTAAGATATCCATATACATATTGAAAATGAAATCATGTTGTTAATAAAATTGGTGTCCATCAAAATATTCTAAGCATTCAATCCGGGCTCTTTCGTATAAACCATCGTCAGATCTAATTATATAGTCCATATTGAAGTGCTTGGACTGGGTGGTACTATTGTATGGGCCAAGTGAAGTTCACATGATGTCTATCCACTTGGCATGAATTGGCCAAGAATGTATAATACTGGCTTAGAAGTGCATGAGTGAGCATCCCATCTATTATGTGGATGACACCTCGTTATCTATAGAAAAATTACCTTCCTCCTAGTAAGCAATGTAGCCAAATACAAACACTATCATGCATGTTATTATGTGCAGTAATTTACTAAGAAAACTATTGATAAATAAAAAGGAAAAATAAATAAAAGAAAAACTATAATCAAGTAATTTGTTTCCAGAGAACTCCAAATCTGGTTCACATGCCTATTTTTTGGACGCGTGTTATGTGGTTTCATTAACTGTGCCGTGTGATTTTAAAGACCATGATCTAAAGATCTATCATGTTGAAGATTGGGACGAAAAAAGCATTTCTATCATGCATTTCGAAGTAGTCAACACATTAAAAATAAATGCTAAAACTAATGTAAGGTTCCATGAGCCCCATTAGAAAATGGCTTAATCCACATTAAAATTTGTTGTCCAAATGGGCCCTTAATATTGGACTTGTATGTCATTCATCAAGTTGAAAAATAATAATAAGTATTTAGTAGGTAATTTTTCTTTAAAAAGTTTCCACAAGATACAGAGATTTAAATTTATTTTTAATCATGTTGCATTATATTTTGATGCATTCAATTTATTTTTATCTGTAGTAGTGGGATTAAAGTATGTTATTTAACCGTTGTCATTTATATTTTTCTATTTTTGTCTTGTCCAATTGCAGTGATGAATGACCTGGCTTAGAAGACATTTGTTAACCATTTGATGAAAGACACATGGAGGGGAGTTCCTTATTTTAAAAAGGCATGGACACAGATTATATTTAGTGGATTTATTCTTTAGGACTTCTTGGAGGAAAATTTTTATGTAAAAAATATGCAAAGCAGTCCCTGGTTGTAATTGTGGTCTTGGGCTCTGCAGGTGCGCTTTGTCGGCCACGTAAAATTATCATTTTTTGTTTTCGGGGGAGGTTTCGTAGGGCAGTCTAGCCCGGGCCTCCTCTGTGTCTTGGTGTCCCTGTCACTTCTTCTTTCTCGAATCACATTTCGTATTCTTTTCATGGATGCTGCAAGCCATTTTATGCGCACAAAACTCTGTGCCCTTCTATGCCAAGCACGGTGACCAGCACCAAAAGAACAACCATCCTTCCTTGATGGCACTTCTCTCTCTCTTGGATAATTTTTTTTATTCGTGTTTTCTATACGTATTGTATATGAAGGATGTGAACAACATATTTTGCTTGGATTCTTGTACTACCAGCTCCCCTCATGGTCTTGCTCTACATCGCTCGCGTGGCTTATTAAAGGTTTCAATTTCACGACGTATCTTGGATCTCTGTTTCAATGATGAAATCTCCGGTTTTTCAATGAATTTTATTTTTATCTTCCCATTCTGATTTGAATAGGTTCGCCGGAACGTCAATCATGGTGTTTGTCGTTATAGAGAAATTCTTTCAGTACAGTTTTGTTCAGGTAATGTTAGTTAAAATACTAATTTAATTTTTGGGTTCCATAATTTGTAATTTTGGATATTCATATATGTTAAATTTAGGAATGATTTGATTGCACGGACTGTGGCTGTGTTTGCATATCTTGTCTAACTGGTTTTAGGTACTCGGCCCAAGTGCCTAGGAGGCACAAAGTTAATCTCTATGGCCAAATCAGTGAGAGATCAAATGTATTTTCACTAATTAGTGAGCAATTATAAATAATTTGTCACTTTATCTTGACTATTTGGTAGGAATGAGATTAACCTAAATACCGACCATGGCACTCGGCCGCACCTAATACACTTAAGTATAAATTAACCGACCCCGACTTCCAAGTGATTTCATTATGTGTGATTCACAAGTTAATTTTTGGGAAATGTATTTGATTTCATTATGTGTGCCGTATGATTTGAAAACCTTATCTAAAAATATCTCCCACATATGATTCAAAGTAGTCAACAATTTTTAAAATTAATGGCTACCATGAAAATCTCCGACACTGTTGATCTTTTAAGGGCTTTGACTCCTTTTGAATCACATGATACAAATGTTTTCTCATCCCAATCTTAGGCACTATAGATCTTTAGATCATGGTCTTAAAATCCCATGGCACACGTGATGAAACCGATTTCCACATCCCTAAATCGTAAACCATGAACCAAGTCACTTGGCTCTCGGGTCCACCTAGTACCAACTCCTCCCTTAAACAAGGAACAAGATAGCCACGTAATAAACAGTGAATTGATGAAGGCCTATTATTAATTAGTGACTTGATGAAGGCCTATTCTTAATCAGATAAACTCCAAACCTATCTGTCGTTTTCATTGTGTTTCTTCGTAGTATACTAATGGGTGGGTGTTCTTCCATTGCTGTGGTAGTTTTCATAGTATATTTTCTTGTAATATGTATGCTTTCCAAAGGTTTTCACTGCTGTATTATAATTTTTATGCTTATTAATTCTTTGTTGGTTAGTAATGAGCAGGTTTTAATTATATAAGATGATCATTTATAAAAATGGAAATTATATGTTCTTGCTTCATGATCATCTAGGGTTGAATTTATATGTTGTTCTAATCTTTTCTTCATATTTTCTTTTTCGTTTGAAATTTGCAACGTAAATTAGGTACTTATAATCCTTCGTCTTGATTTACAAAATTTCTAGGGGTAAAAGATAGCATCGACAACATATATGCCAACCGAAGCAGATCGACACCTCGTCATCAAATAATACATATAAACGTTCCTATATTACCACTCGTTAGCCCATCTTTCTTCATCAACTCAATGTTGGAGGTAATGTTTTTAAAAATTGTTTCCGTGTTTCATGTTTTAAGGTTGAATTAATAATTCTTGCTATTTAGTTCTATATTAAAAAATTTCTATTTAGATTAATATTAGAATACTTAGTTCTTGGAGTCGATGTAGGTGGGAAATGTGATATATCTGGCACTTTTACTTATATGACTATCCTAGTTAGGCATTGTCATAGCGTAAATGTGTGCAGCTCTATCAATTAGGCTTGATGGTTTCTTATAGTTATATTTGCATAGAAATTAAATATATGTTGCATATGGTCATATACTCATATATAAGAGTCAATAAAGAAATTAAGGTTGTGCCTGGGATTGCTCTTTGGAAGAGTAGGAAAGAGCAATTGCTGCTCTTTGTTGTTGCAAATGAATACGGTTGAGATAGAAGGATTGGAAGATGAAAAAAAGGGGTGGCTGCTATTTGAAACATGAAAAACATCACTCTTTAAAAGAGCATGAAAAATCATGCTGTTTTAAAGAGGGTTGTTTATCCTATTTCAAAGGGCAGCCTCTCTTTATCTTTTTCTTATTTTATTTTTTTGATCGGTAAGACAAAATATATTAAGAAACCAGGGAGGAGCTGGAAAGAAACATGGAGGAAGATAGGAACAAGATAAAAGACAAAAAAGGCGCAAAGGGCAGGAAAGCTAACACAACCACGCCCCAAGCCACCTAGAGATCCAAAGGGCTGAAAAAATAGAGAAACAAAAGTTCACATACATAACTCCCCACTGCCCTCCCCCCCATATTTGTCTAACATAATCCAATGGCACATTGTGTCTTTAACTAGGTTCATTATGGATCCAATCGGATGCGTTTTGTATTCGAAGACCTGGGTATTCCTTTCGAGCCAATGGTTCCATATAATCGCAAATATTCTCACCCTCCAGAAAGCACCCTGTGCACCTTCCCACTTCAATCAGTTCCACGAGAGAAGAAACTCTGTCATGCTTTCTGGGGGAACCCAGCTTAGGTCGAAAGATTTCAAAAGGATACCCCAAGCTTTCGTGGTGACGCAATAGTGGATAAGAAGGTGAGGGATGGACTCTTCAGAGGTGAGACACATTGGACAACTATTTGGGATGTCTTTGCTGCTCTTGATCAGCTGGACCATCATCAAGATGCGCCCTCTTACCGCTGCCCGTATGAAGAATTTAACCTTTGGAGGGGATCAGAGCCTTCTAGATGAAGACCCAACTGCATGGGTTAAAATCTCGAAAAAACGATACGTATAATCCAGCCCTGAAACCGATACGTATCGGTATTGGACGATACATTCCAATGTATCGTCCGAAACATTGGATTTTTGTATGAGAAGCACCGATACGGTACCTTGAATGTACCGTATCGGTGAGGTCCAAAACCGCTACGTATCGTCCGATACGTATCGGTATCAGACGATATTTTGACCCAAGCCGAACTGGCTCTAATCAGCGGTCTATCCGTGAGGGCTCGGTAAAAGGATTTGACCGAAAAAACTCCATTTGTTTTTGCCAACCACATTCTCAAGTCGCGGCCTCGTTGGTTTTTGTGGCAACCGTACAACAAAGACTTCAGGCTCAAGAAAGGCACCACCTCGTCGTCTTGCAGTGCCCTTCTTGTGGTGATATCCCAAACCACAACGTTCTCTTTCATTGAGAGGAAATCTGATATCATGCCCTCTGGAGTGGATGAGGCATTGAAGATCATCGGAAAACAGATTTCAGTGGATAAAGAAGAAGCCAAGGGTCTTCCCAAAAGGAAATCCGATATCCATCGCCCTAGCTAAAGCAAGCCCACCTTATAAAGACTGACCAAATAGAGCAAATGTCTTTCCACCAGGCCAAAACGTGCCTAGCATGAGAAACATTGATCCGCCAAGCTCCCAGCATTCTGCCATATTTTTGGATAAGAATGGAGACCCATAATCTGTTTTGTTCCGAATCGGACCTTGCTCGCCACAACCATTTACCGAGCTAAATTGGTGCGATGAAGGTTTCGGATACCAAGTCCCCCAACACATTTAGGTAAATTGGCACACTTCCCAAGCAACCAAATGGTATTTCTTCTCCAGACCTGAGCTTTCGCACAGAAAGTCTCGTTCAATTTTCTCGAGCGTGCGAATAACCGACATAGGGCATTTGAAGGTAGACATAAAGAAAATAGGAAGGTTGGCAAGGACCAAATTTAACAGTGTAGGCGACCCCTTGTGCTAAGGAATTTGCCATTTCATGTGGCAAGCTTTCTTTGAAATCTTTGAATGACGACGTCCCAATTGCTAGCTCTAGGCCTAATCGCCCCCAAGGGAAGGCCCAGATAAGTAATAGGAAGGGGAGAAAACGTGCAGGAAATTGTGTTTGCTAAGATCTAAGCTTCTGAAAGATTAGTGTGAACACCAGAAATTGTGGATTTCAGCAAATTGACCCTTTGACCAAATACAACTTCATAAATCGCGAGAATATTAGCGAAGGCTGAAATCTCGCCCTGGTCGGCTTTGCCGAAGAGAATGGTATCATCAACGTATTGGATATGAGTGACGGCACAACCATCGCTGCCCCCCAATATACCTAAGATCTGGTTCAGTTCCCGAGATTTAGAGATGAGGACTCCCAAAGCCTCACCAACTAAATTAAATAGCAACAGAGAGAGTGGGTCTCCCTGTCTTTAGACCACGTGAGCTTTTGAAATACCTCGCAGGAGTTACATTGACAATCACGGAGAACTAGGGGGAAGTGACACAATCTTTCATCCATTTCCTCCAAATATCGCCAAAACTGAAATGAAGCAACATATAATCCAAGCAGTCACAATTAACCCGGCCGTATGCCTTCTCCATAGCGACCTTCTAAAGAAAGGCAGGCAAATGGCTAGAGTGAGCCGAATAGATAACCTCATGAGCAATGACTTCCATATCCATGAGTTGATGACCCTGGATAAAAGCTCCTTGGGTTTCAAAAGTGATAGATCCCACTATGAGTTTAAGGCGGTTAATGAGCACCTTAGCCATAATTTTGTAGAGGCAATTAATCAGGCTGATGGGACTGAAGTCACGTAAATCAGTCGCACCTTCTTTCATGGGGATAAGGGCAAGGAAACTTGAATTGAGACTTTTGCTTACAGCCACCCGAGAATGGAATTCGTTAAAGAACTCAATGATATCAGGTTTGATGATGGCCCATAAGCTAACAAAAAATTTCATATTGAAGCCGTCGGGGCTCGGGGACTTGTTTTTGCCACAAGACTTGATGGAAATCTAGATTTCAGCTTCGGAGAACGACTTCTCCCAGGATGTATAGTTTGCTGGGCTAATTGTACGAAAAGAAAGGCCATCAAGATGTGGCCTGGACCACCCTTCATCTTGGTAAAACGTTTGATGGAAATCAACGGTCTGCAGTTTGATCCGGTCAGGGTCTGAAATCTCTACCCCGTTGGCCACAATTCTGGTCAGCAACTTTTTATTGGATCTTGCATTAGCCATCATGTGGAAAAATTTGATGTTGTTATCCCAAACCTTCAACTAGTGGACTTTGGACTTTTGTTTCCAACTCAGCTTTTCCTGAAGACACCTCTCGCTCAGTCTAATCTTTAGGTTAAATCTTTCCTCCTTTTTGGTTCTAGAAAGATCCCTGCTTTCTTCTAGCAGATCAAGCTCCTTGAGTTTCTCCGAAATACTCAGCCTCCAAACGTGTGACAGCCCGAATTTCGGCATCCCGAAATCCGTGCCATCTGCACGACCTTCAAGGTCGTGCCTTAAATTCATCTCATAACTCGCCGATATATATATATATAGCCAAACTGTAATTGATGCACATGCGAACACTCAAAAAAAAAAAAAGAAGTTATAGGATAGTTGATCCTACAAGGCTGTCCCTGTTCCATGCCAATTCATGGACATAAGGACACACCCAAAAGTTAAATGACGATTATTCTTCTTAAATAGTTCACCAAGAGACAGTATTTAGACCTTCCAAATGATGAGGTTCGACATATCATGTCATACATAGTACTCTTTCTCAACTCACTCTTAGGTTATGCAGCGGGTTTCCTAGAAGAATTCCTCAGGAGGAGGTTCTGTCTCTTCTTGAGTGGGTACGAACTCCGATGCCCTTGGATTAACTTCACCGAAAGTCCCTGCCGCCGCTAGTCCTTGACCTGTGACGTATAGTCTAAGGGGGTGAGCTACATCCTAGCTCCGTAGGGAAAACAAAAGAGCATATAGATCATCCTTCACACATATGTCAGTAACTTAATAAAACATAAATTTCCAAGAAAACATTTATGTACAACAACTTGGATAACAGGAATAACTTAATGGTTCCAATCACTACTTATCATGGCTTTGTTTAATCTCTTTATAAGTTTATTTGTGAACTTGGCCTAATCACTTAAATCTTAACTTAATTAATCCTCGAGCAATATAGCATCGAGCCCCGATGGAATACCCGCCATCGTCGTCTAACTAACTAGCAGTTGTTATGTGTATTCCACAGGAATCTTTGAGCCCCTTCCTCATAGGCGGCGGGGTCTATTCTCAATCTACATCCCTGCGATGTTATAATTGTATGGATTGGCCGCCGTACCGGTCACGGATATCCTGCCGAGTCAGTCGTGGGTATCCCGCCACGTCGGTGGGGTATTCTAATCAACCTTAAATAACAAAAGTATCAATGTGCTTTACATATAGTTATTCACCGTGATTGTGCTAAATATATTACATTAGGCCTTATCACGTCATCTTTGTTTCTCTGTTTGTTTTCTTACGCATCCCTGGGATGCCCCATGCTTCTATTTCACCTTTCTTTGATTTAACCACATTATCTTTCGTCCCCTGGGGACCTCAGGATTTTCCACATTGGAACACGCACACACACCCTTATCATGAGGATTTATAAAACATACACTATTTAAATGGACTATACTACACATATGAATTCACAGAATAATGCACATGTTCGAGAGAATTCCCTACCTCGACGAATCTCAAAGCACGCTTGTCCTTAGAGGGTTAAATGCATCAACCTACATTTAAAAAGAATTTTACTTTAGGATGCTCTAAGGTCTCTGGGGTGTAAGACACCCGAGTTTCTTATATTAGAAAACCAATATTTGAGCGATCACCAGACCTCGCTCGCGCGGTCATTAGCCCTCGCTCGAGCGGTCACTTGACCTCGCTCGCGCGGTCTCTTGACCTCGCTCGAGCGGTCAAATCGAGATCGCTCGAGCGGTTAAATCGAGCCTTCGAATTTTGCTGTGGACCCTCGCTCGAGCGAGCCTCCCTTTAGTTTAAGGGACCGCTCGAGCGAGCCCAGAGTCTTTCTTTTCTCTGTTCATCCTCGCTCGAGCGAGCCTCTTTAGACCGCTCGAGCGAGGAACAATGATTTTGTCCCTCGATCAGATCGAGATCATGCTTCCATCCTTCATTTAACCTTAATCTTATATAAAGTAACATACAGCCAACATCCTTCCTACTATTTAAAACATTCCTAGGCATCTATCATGTTTTTAACGTACCTCTGACGATGAATCACGCACAGGTCCGATTTATGATTTGAATATCTACTCGGCTATCCGGCCTCCCTGGTTCTTTCTCCCGTCATTTCCTCTGATCCCTTCTTTCGACCTAAGTCTCAATGAACCCTAGTTCTCCACTAGGCTCTTTTCTTCTTTCTCTCTTTATTCTCTCTTCTCTATTTAGGTTAGAATAGAGTTACGTAAAGGTTCTTCTCTATCTCTTTCACTTTTATATCTAAAATTTTTGGGATAATACTAGTGTGTTTCCCACGTACACACTTAACGTATATGGGTCGTTTTTTTGGTCTCCTTGTGAAACACATACACCTATGTGTAAGTATGTGTCGTGCACAGATCTCAAAAATCTGGGTTGTGACAAAACGTGGGATAGACCAAACACATTGTTGTTCCAAGATTTGATTATGTTCTTAAGATATCTTAGCTTAGCTATCAATCGGAACTCAGCCGAGCCGCGAGGATTATATTCTTGCGACTAGACCAGGATCCGAGCTCTAAAGTTGTCATTGAGGAGTCACTGATTTTCGAACCTGAAGGGAGTAGGGCCTCTACCCGTAGGATTGCAGTCTATTAGCAGCGGTCTATGATCCGAAACAGCCCTAGCAAGACACGTCAAGGATGCATGAGGGAAGATATTGAGCCAAGCAGAAGAGACAAGCACTCGATCCAGGTGACTAAAAGATGCCACGCTTTGAATATTTGACCAGGTAAAACAAGCCCCCAACAACGGCAAGTCAACCAGGGCCCAGTCCTGAATAAAGGATTTGAGGTTAGTCATGTCAGATCTGTCTGGAGTACCCCCAGATGTTTGATAAGGAAATCTAACCGCATTGAAATCGCCTCCCATGCACCACGACACTTCCCATCGGTTCACAACCGCAGCCAATTCGAACCAGAAATCCTCTTTGTCTGTCTTTATCTTCTTCGAATGCTTCTCTCTCCCCACACGTCTTTGAATGGCAAAGAGCTGCTTCCGCTCTTTTCTACTCTCCCAAAGAGCAATGCCAAACACAACCTAGAAGCTGTAAGTTATATTAGTTTTGGATTCATGAAAAATATCATGAGGTATCTCACAAATTTAAACTTGAAACAACTTTTATATAAGACGGTCGGGGATAAGCATTCGAATGCAAGTGTAACACCATAGATTTTTTGTCAAAAATGAAACTTTTAAGGGTGATTTTTAGATGGAAATCCTGTATATTTGACCTGTGAAATGAATGGCAAAAAAGTTTAAGGAGATTTATTTTTCTAAACCTTAGAGTGACTGTTGACCCCTTTGAGGATGTATTGCAACTCGTGAAAGGCAGCCAAGCTATATGTAACTATATTCCCCTTTAGTCTCAGAATACAGAATCATTTTCCATTATAAAGTAGCTAGCCTTTTCTTCATAGTCAAAACGGATTCATACACTCTCCAAGGGAACACGCTGCCTACCACTGTATCAACCACGACTTGTGAGTCATTCAATTTCAACTTTTAAACAGTCTAAAGGAAGCTGTTGTAACCCTGATTCTAGAGCCTGAAATTCTGAAATTGTGTTGGAACATGTGCCGTAGAAAGCTTAGAATGTCAACACCAAGGACCCACCCAATATTCGAATTACACTACCTCTGAAGCATGGCCTCGATATAGCTCTAACCAGCAGGAGGGTCAGCCCATTTAACCATGAAAATTTTGGAGCACAAACGTTTATGGGAGGGCAAGGCAGCCCAATGATGCTATTGTTTCTGCTTCCTCTTTTGTACTGTGTTTTGAGAACAAACTAAGCTTAGATAGCACCTGTATCCAATTCTTGTCACGATTAATAACCCCCCCCCCCTTCGGAATAGGCTCTCCTACCACCATGCCGAATAGAGTCCCCAGCAGTCCATATTTCCCACATTATTAGCCATTGGATCTGCCATCTTCACGAGTTGAACTGGCTATTGAACTTTGATGGAAACCAGCAAGCTAGTGAAGCGTTCAAGCTGATCCATGAGTTTGGGAAGAAACGTCATACTTCTTTTAAGTAGAGGGCTCTCAAGTAGAAGATGGAAATGGTTTCTTCATAACACACAGAGGCCATCTGAAAGGCATGGGTATTTTCCTCGTCTTGATGATCCTATCCACTGGGATACTATTGTTCATGACCCGCCAAGCAAAGATTTTCATCTCTGTAGGATTATTCAAGGCCCAAATCTTCCAAATGAGAGTCCAAAGTGACCTAATTGAGAAATTACTATATATATATATATATATATATATATATATATATATATATATATATATATATATATATATATATATATATATTAAAGGGGTCGTGCACTAGTGTTGCGGCTTTGGAACGTCAGACGATAGATCGTTTGCCACATGACACCTGATCCCAAGAAATACGTTAGGGATCAAATGCCACATGGAATGCCATCTAAAAGAAAAAATTTAAGAACTTTTTGGTCAAAAACATGGTCAACAGCGTTGGTGTGGCCAACAAACTTGGTGCATTAAATTTCTTCAATTTTGACCATGTTTTTCAATTTTGTGTTGGGGGAGGACTGATCGATCTTGTGCACATGAGTGCTTGATGTATGCACATGAGTGCTCAATGTATGTGGCATTTTGATTTCATCATGTGTGCCATTTGATTTAAAACCATGATCTAAACTGTCCCTCTTGTGTGATTAAAAGTGGTCAACTTCTTTTTAAATTAACAGCTATGATGAAAATCTCAGACCGTAGATCTTTGAAGGGCGTTGACTCCTTTGAATCACATGGTACAAATATTTTTTTCGTCCCAATCTTAGACACCATAGATCTTTAGATTATGGTCTTACAATTACATGGCACATATCTTTGACACCATAGGTCTTTAGATCATGTATAATGTATTGCTTTTACTCTTATTAATTCCTCTAACTGATGTATTGCAAGCTTGTAATTTTATTACTTCTTTATTGATTATTTTCGTTCCTTTGATTAATGTAATATGATCTTTTGTTTATTGGAATGATACTGATCTTGTCTTTTGGCTTTAAGAATATATGGTTTTACTCTCATCTTGTTTTCTTGGCCTTCTTTTCATTTGAATTTCGTAATGTAAACCATGTATGTATAATCATTCTTATCAATGTATAGTATATCCGGAGAGGAGACAATAGCATCTGCAACAAGATGATTGTGATCAAAGCCATTTCAACCTCATATGTTCTTGGGAGTCTGGTTTAGTTATTTTGATGGGTGAGAAAATTGTTTTCTTGTTTTACATCTTATTTTTTAAGGTTAAATTAGTAGTTTTTGCTATTTAGATCAACATTAAGTTTTTCTATTTCGATCAATATTAAAATAATTTGCTTCCTGCTAGTTAGATCGACATTATATCCTTATATTTTTGTTTTCTCAATTACAGTGACGAATGATCTGGCTTGGAAGATATCGGGTTTCCAAATTATAGAAGACACGTGGAGGAAAGTTCCTTATATTCAACAAGGGATGGACACCAATTATATTTAGTAATCTTTAAGACGTCTTGGAGTGAAATTTTTTTGTAACAAATATACAAAGCAGTCTCTGGTTGTAATTGTGGTCTTGGGCTTTGCAGGTGCACTTGCAAGTCGGCCATGTGGCTTAATAAAATTACAATTTTTTGTTTTCGGGGGAGGTTTCGTAGGGCAGTCTAGCCCAGGCCTCCTCCGTGTGTTGGTGTCGCTGTCCCTCTTCTTCTTTTTCTTTCATGGATGCTACAACCAATTTTAAGCACACAAATCTCTGTGCCCTTTTATGCCACATGGTGACCGGCTGCAGAAAATCAACCCCCCTTCCTTTATGGATTTTCTCTCTGTGAGAATTTTTTTCTTCGTGTTTTCTACACTTATTTATGAAGGACGAGAAAAACATATTTAGCCTGGATTGATGTGCTACCATCTACCTCCACTGTCGTTGTCTACTCGCTTGCATTGCAGCTTATCACAGGTTTCAATTCTACGCCTATCTTGGTTCTCTATTTCAATCACGATATCTCGAGTTTTCCTCTAAATTTAATATTTTATTTTTTTCCGTTCATGTTTAAATAGGTTCGTCAGTACGTCAATCATGATGTTCGTCGCTATAGAGAAATTATTCAGCTACATATACGTTCAGGTAATGTTTATTACGTAGTAATTTAATTTTGGGTCTTGTAATTTGTATTTTTGTTGTTGTATACATGCTTTTAAATATCCAGCGAATCCAATGTATATCGACAAATATGTAACAGGTTAGTAGACCCCACCCGATATGATATTTGCCCCCCGATTTACATGTGGTGAAATCATCAAATATCAGGTCTTATTATTGGCTCATATGAGGTCATATAGGCTCATTTATATATGATATGAACCAGGCTTAATACCAAAACTGTCCTTTGGGCAATTTTTATTATTATTTGAAATTATTTGTTTTTAATATTTAAAATAAAAAAGATACTTTACTGTTGGCTGGTTTGGCAAATAAATATCCAGTATATCTGATACGTATCGGATTTGGACCGATGATGTGTATCAGTTTTTAATCCATGGTTGTATATTACCTCAATTTACGAATGATGTAATTGACCGGGCCATGATTTGCTCTATATATCTTGTTTAGTTGGTATTAGGTACACGGCCATTGGAAAGAGATTGACCCAAGTGCCAACTATGACACTTTCCTGCACCTAATACTCATAAGTATTACTTACCCAACGCCGACTACCAAGTGACCTGATTATATCATGTGCGCCATGTGATTTAAAAACTATGATCTAAAAACATCTCTTACATGTGATTCGAAGTGGTCAACACCTTTAAACTAACGTCTATCATGAAAATCTCTGACACCATAGGTCTTTAGATCATGGTCTTAAAATCACACGAGAGAGAGACTCCTTTGAATCACGTGTGATTTCAAAGGATTTGCGACTGCGGTATTGAAATTTTTGCTCCTTTAATTCTTTGTCAATTAGTAATGTTATTTAAGATGATCCTGTTCTGCAATTGAAATTATACCTTTTTATCTTCTGGTTTCATGATGCAGGGTTGAAATTATGTCTTCAGGTTTCATATTGGCTTTCTTTTCATTTGAAGTTAGTAATAAAAATTATATATGTTATGATCTTTCATCTTGATTTGCAGAATTTCCAGGGTAAACAGTAGCATCTACCTAAGAAGTCAAATCCCTTTATTGGGCAAGCAGCTAGTGTTGAAGAGATGCAGAAGCAATCCTTTAATAGCAGTAACCACCAGTGAGAAGAAGATAAAAAACCTTCAATCAATTCAAGCTACATTTCAGTGAGATATTTCCAGGTTTTTTCTTGAACCATCCGTTTGGGTGATGTGACTTTTTGCATCATCATCATCTGTGTCGTCATCACCCACATCTGTAGGTATGCTGGGACCTGCTCCCGATGTAGAAGGGTGGTGAACCGACGCCCGAATATCTGCCATGTAAGTCGCATAGTCGGCGGGAAACGAGTGCTGCATCAAGTATGTCAAAGCCTCGCCATGAACCTCCAACTCCCGACTCATGGAGCTCGTATGCTGTGTCAGCGCCTCAATCTGCTGACCCATGGAAGTCATCTAGCGAGTAAACTCTGACAGGGTGAGTATGTGTCACCAGGGGCTGGTCGCGCAAGAGCGACATGCTACATGCATGCTCGGCATCCTCCTCATCATCCTCATCAGGAACCACCGCACCGTTGGGAGCCTCAACCAATTTATTGTAGGTTCTACCCCAATCGACCAATTTATAATGTTTGAGACTAGCCGTGGACCGTGGCTCAGTAGGGGGAATCTCATAAACTGGTCCTGCTCGATAATTTTCAATCATCACCGAAATCAAGCGAGCATATGGAATGCCCTTCGCCGGTGTCTTAACTTTCTTGCCCATCTTCTTACGAGCTTTAATGATACCCTTAAACACAACTTTCGGGGCATTGAACCAACGTTCTTTAAATGCTAAAAACAAAATCTGCTGAATGGGGCCCCGTCATTCCGATTTATGCCCAAAAGGGTAAAGGGTGGCCTTAAAAAATCATATCCAACATCCACATTGTGTCGGGCATTTGAGAACGTGTGATAGCTTTGCCTGAACCATGACGACCTTGGGTCATCTGTGCGATGACCTCATGAACCAGGACAGGTTTAGGGCGGGGAAGAGCCAAACCCATAGTGGTTGAGTGTGTGGTCAGGCATCGCATTGCCATAACAATGTCATCAAGATCAAAGGCGTAGTCACGCCCATCAAGAGTGGTGTAGATTTTCTTGCCGACCTCCCTTCGCATACGTTGATAGAATAAGCGTACTAAGCGAGGATAGAAGTGTCTGTGTAAAGGTTGCAACAAAGAGGTCAATTGGGCTTTTTCGAGATAATCAGTAAACCCCTTGATACCCCAAAACTCACTGGGCTGTTCACGGATTTGTGGGGGCATGGGTGGCATAGGGGTTTGAACCGACTGTGGTGGGGGCTGTGGAGGTCGGCTTGAAGACCCAGCCTTAGACGTTGGTCGCTTTGATGTAGGGACCCTAACAGGGGTTTGTTTCTTTGGTCCCATGAGAGTAAAATGCAAGAAAATCAAAAATGCAAAAGAAGAATCAACAAAAACCCAAATGAAGAGGGTTTACCTTGGTAGAAATCTCACAATTGATGTCTTGGTCAAGCAATCCAAGTGCCAAGCCAAACCGAGCTGAAACCCCCTTGAATCCAGCAAAAACAAATTGCAAGAGAAGCCACAGAAAATCCAAAACCCTCAAAACCTTAAGCTCAGACCCTGCAAAAGCCCAATGCCAAAACCCCAAAACAACCCCACTTAACGACAAATTCGACCCTTCAAATTCGATGGTCAATTTCCCATAAGTCGTAATTTTGGTTCAAAATGGTTGTAAACTCCATTTTGAATTTCGACCCTCAATTTCTCATTTCTTCCCAAATTTCAAAATTTTGAGATGTGGGTCTATTGCTTTGGGTCCAAATTGACCTCCATGAGCCTTTTCATGCTAAACATTGAACGACCATAATGCAAGGGCAAACCATATTTTTGCTCATGAAATTAACCAAAGCAATTTCAAAGTTGACCCGGCTAATTCACAGGTTCATTAGTGAGAGTAACCACCCATATGCAAATATAAATTTCCGAAAATTTATTTACCTCTATAAAGTAGGAAATATATACATTGTCACACAGAAAGTGATACTGACATTAAAATTTTAAATGGCACTCGAAAAGCTGTATAGTCTAGTATCAGTGCATGTCAGGATTCTAAAGTTGCATACATCCAATATACAATTTCTCAAAAAATTCAATCAAACAGGCTCGGGAATTGCTCTCGGAGCTCAGCTTCGTGCTCCCAGGTGGCTTCCTCTGGTGTATGATTCCTGCATCTGACGAGAACCAAAGGAATCCTCTTAGTGCGTAGGATCTGCTCCTTGCGATCTAAAATCTGTACCGGGTCCTCGATCACCGTCAAACCATCCTGAAGCTCGATGGGTTGGTAATCAAGCACGTGAGTCGGGTTGCGTATGTATCTCCGCAGCATGGAAACATGAAAGACGTTGTACATGCTGGACAATTGCGGCGGTAGCGCCACTCGGTATGCAACTTCTCCGACTCGGCCTAATATCTCAAAAGGCCCAACGTACCGAGGACTCAGCTTCCTTCATTTGCCGAATCGCATAACGCCTTTCGTAGGCGAGATTCGAACAAACACATTGTCACCGACCTGAAAATCCACATGTCTCCTCTTGAGATCGGTGTAGCTCTTCTGACGACTCTAAGCTTGCTGCCTCTCGCAAATCAACCGAATCGCCTCGTTAAATGCGCTCTACAATCCCAGGTCTGATAATAAACTTCTCACCCACTTCTTCCCAGTTTAGCGGTGATCTGCACCGCCGTCCATATAAAGCCTCGAACGGTGCCATACCGATGATAGCTTGGAAGCTATTGTTGTAAGCAAACTTCGATCGAGGTAAGTGTTAGTCTCATGACCCATGAAAATCTAACATGCAAGCTCTCATGTCCTCAATGATCGATTCACTCACTCGGTCGACCATCGGTTTGTGGGTGGAATGTCGAAATTTGAACGAGAACCCATTCCTTCTTGAAACCACTGCCAAAACTGTGAAGTAAACAGTGGATCCCTGCTGAACACAATACTAGCCGGTATACCATGCAGTCGAAAGATCTCCTTGAGGTATAACTTTGCAAGTCTACTGGCGGTATACATAGTATTGTACGATAGGAAATAAGTAGACTTGGTTAACCGATCGACAATGACCCAGATGGCATTGCTCTTCCTCAGTATTTTTGGCAAACTCAGAATAAAGTCCATTGAAATGGCTTCCCATTTCCACTCAGGTACAGGTAAAGGTTGCAACAACCCTGCTGGATTCTGATGATCAACCTTAACCTGCTGATAAACCAAGCATCGCGATACGTACTCAGCGACGTCGCATTTCAAACCTCGCCACCAGAAGCTCTTCATTAAATCTTGATACATCTTGGTGCTACCAGGATATATGGCATACATCGATTTGTGAGCCTCTTCCAAAATGGCATCCCGAAGCTCAAGATCACGTACACATACTCGAAAACAACAAGGTCTCATCTGTCCGAATGGAGAAATCCTTCTTGCTTCCACTAACCACATCTCGCCTAATGGCCATCAGCTCATTATCCGTCATCTATAGTTTCCTGATATTCTCGAAGAGCATAGGACGAAGTACAAGTGTAGCCATCAGTGCTCCCGAGCCTTTGACATTGAACCGTGAGCTGCCTAAGGCCATATCTTCCAGTAGCTTCCATCTCTGTATCCGACTGACAAGATGTGATAATTGTGCTGAATACCTCCTACTAAGAGCATCAGCAACGACATTCGCCTTTCCCAGATGGTACTGGATCGAGCAATCATAATCTTTTAAGAGCTCCATCCATCTTCGTTGTCGCATATTTAAGTCCTTCTGAGTAAATAGGTACTTGAGACTCTTGTGATTGGTGAATATATCACATATCTCATCGTAGAGGTAATGTCTCTAGATCTTCAGGGCAAAGATAACTGCTTCTAACTCAAGATCATGCGTCGGATAATTTCTTTCATGGTCCTTTAACTGCCTTGAATCATATGCAATGACCCACTCGTGTTGATTAAGAACACAGCCTAATCCGCCATCAGAAGCATTCGTACTGTGAAGCCTCCACTGCCAGAAGGTATAGCAAGTACCGGTGCTGTAGTCAATCTCCGCTTTAGCTCCTAAAACCTCTACTCACATTACTCTGTCCAATCAAACTTCGCATTCTTCTTAGTAAGCTATGTAAGTGGACCAGATATTTTCGAGAAACCCTCGACAAATCTCCGATAATACCCTGCCAGACCAAGGATACTACAGACTTCTGTAACTGTCGTCGGCTGTTCCCAGTTCACCACTAAGTAAATCTTTGTAGGATCAACAGATATACCTGACTCAAAGACTACGTGGCCCAAGAAACTGACCTGATCGAGCCAAAACTCACACTTACTGAGTTTGGCATATAGCTGATGGTCCCTCAGTATTTGAAGAGCCACTCGTAGATGCTGCACATGCTCCTCTCTAGTTTTCGAATAGATGAGGATGTCATCTACGAAAACTACCACAGACTTGTCTAGATGTGGCTTGAACGCACGGTTAATCAAATCCATAAACGATGCAGGCGCATTTGTCAACCCAAATGGCATCACTAAGAAGTCATAGTGGTCATATCGCGTACGAAATGCGGTCTTGGGTATATATTCCGCCTTAATCTTGAGCTGGTGATAGCCTGACCACAGATCAATCTTCGAGAAGAACTTTGTACCTCACAATTGATCAAACAAGTCATCTATCCGCAAAAGTGGATAACGATTCCTAATCGTCATCTTGTTGAGCTGGCGATAATTGATGCACAGATGCATCGATCCGTCTTTCTTCTTCACAAAAAGGACCGGCGCTCCCCAAGGAGAAACACTCGGGCGAATGAACCCTTTATCTAATAGCTCTTGTAGTTGTTCCTTGAGCTCTTTCAACTTTGCAGGCGCCATCCGATATGGTGCCTTAGACAAAGGTTTAGTACTCGGCGCTAACTCGATCCCGAACTCGATCTCTCGATCAGGTGGCAACCCAGGTAAGTCCTCAGGGAAAATATCAGGAAACTCATAAGCAACCGTGATAAGAGAAATATCCAACTTCTCTTCTTTATGATCTTGTAAGTAAGCAAGGTAACCACCGCAATCGTTCCCCATCATGCGCTCAGCCCGAATAGCAGAAACAAGTGGGGCAACCTTCGATTTCACTCCACAGAATCGAAAGGATTTCCGCTTTGGCGGTCAAAAAGTCACGATCTTTCGTAGATAGTCCACGCTCTCATGTATGTCGCCAACAAATCCATCCCAAGAATCACGTCGAACCCTTCCATGCTCAACGTAATCATGTCGGTCACTGTCTCGTGATCATCAACCATCACGATGACTAACTAACACCCTGTATCTGTGCTCACTGAACTTCCCATAGGAATTTTCATATCCAAAATGAAAGCGAGGGGTTTGGAAGCAGTACCCAACTTCTCGGAGAAAAGAGGAGTGATAAACGAGTGTGTAGACCTCGGGTCTATCAAAGCTCGTGCTTCAGTTTTACTCAAGTCGCCTTCACGACTTATCATAAGGGTACCTTTTATCAAGAATTTTACCATTAATTAAATGCAATGATTTTAGTTTTCAAAAGGTTCTTTAATGAATTCACAATTGCCATCAATATTAATTAATGTAAGAATTGACAATCTGAACTTTAATGATACCTCGGATCACGTCATTCGACGTTTGGGCATTCTGTGCAGTCACCGCGTAGGCTCAACCCGAAATTGTAGGTCGCGATGATTTCTGCGTAGCGACAGACGTAGTCCTACGCTTGTCCACCTCAGGACAATCCCTAATCATATGACCAACCTGTCCGCATCTAAAACATCCTCTAGTGTTCCTTCGGCAATCCTTTGTCTTATGTGGTTTCCCATATCGTGTACATGCTGGAGTAGGAACAGGAGTAACTGCTGGTCCACGGGATGATCCCTGAGCTACAGAAGCTCTGCTCGTAATTGTGCTCCCAACTCTGAAAGGTCGCACTAGTGACAAACTCTGCGGTCGCTGATAGGAAGAAGATACATGTCCTGATGTAACAACCGGCATGGAATACGATGGCTGAATAGGATAGTGAGGAGGCTTTGAGAACCTCAGCTTTTTGTTACCTTTCGACACACTCGGTATCCCAGCCAAACCGGTTTCTATTTCCCTGTTCTCGCCTCAGATACTATTTCTGGATGTCTTCCTCACCAATGAGAGCCTTAGACATGACACCCGCATAAGTCTCCATCTCCCACATCGACACCCTCTCTTGAATGTTTGGCCTCAAGCCCCTCAGAAATTTCTGGGCCCTCATCAACTTAGTGGCCACATGTAAGGGCGCGAACCGTGCAAGCCTATCAAATTCTGCGTCGTACTCGCATACAAACATCTCATTCTGTTCCAGCATAATGAACTGGACTTCCCACTAATTTCTTACGATCTTTGGAAAATACTGATCATTGAATGTGTCCATGAACTATGCCCAAGTCCATGGAGTGTTGGGGTAGTCCTGCTCTCAAGTCCTGAATACAGATTGGGCGAGGCCACCAAGGGCTGGCCTCGCCCAATAGCTTGAAGGTTGCCCAGCGTACCTTCTCAACATCGGTGCATTGCAACTCCTCAAAGATTTTCTCCATTTCGTTGATCCATCCCTCAGCCTCTATGGGATCTGTCTGCCTCAAGAAAGTAGGTCTCTTCCTCCTGAACTCTGCAAAACCCCCGGGCTGATTTTTGGCTGCCAGCAACTGTCTGCTGATCCATTGCCGCAGTCTGCTGGGCCATATTGGTGGCCAAAGCCGCCAATACTTGGTCAACATTTCCTCCTCCACCTCTACCAGTTCCCAATGGATCTGCATTAGGACCCGTAGCCACTCCATCTCTCACTCGCGAGGTACCTACGTCCTCATGCGCCTCATCCATACGAACTGTTCTAGGTCCGTCTCAGCCACCTCTGCCTCTGCCTTTGAACCGTGGAGCCATGCTGATCTGTCATTGTTGAAGAACAATAACAATGGATCAGTATTAATTGTAAAAATAATCATGCCCTTAGTCCTAAGACTCTGAACCTAGAGCCAAGCTCTAATACCAAGCTAACGACTTTTCCAATCCTTAAAGGTATAGGAAAGGTTGGTTCATCAACTTATTGATTTCTCAATAAGCCGTAACAAACAGAAGCCGGCAGCATAAGCATAAGCATAAGTCAAAACAGAGGCATAGCAAAAATAAGCAAGAATAGAAGTTCAATCAAAAAATATATCACCCTGAGGAACCAGGAAGAACCACCGATGATGGCCAATCTAACACCTAAAATAGTGGTTCCTAATGATGGTTCCTCATGTGATATCCAAAAAGGCAAAACAATGGCCTAGGGCCCAATATTCATTTAATTCTAAACCCAAAAGTACCAAAAGAACGAGTCTAGATCAAGGAAAGAATTCCTTTGCTGGAGTCTCCAATTCCTAAATCATGAATATAGTGAGTCTTCCAGATCCAAATCTTGGATCCCAAGTCAGTCTCAACACCTGTGACGTATAGTCGAGGTGAGCTAACATCGAAGCTCAATAGAGGAAGCATATCCATTTGTATTTTATTTCAAGTAAAGGTTTTTCAAAGACAAAATCAGATCAGATATGGTTTTCAAAAGATGCTTTAATGCCTAATTTCCAGTTCTAAAATCGAAAGCCAAAATATGATTCCAATAAGCTGATGTTTTGATGTTTTCAAATTCTGAATTAACATGCGTTTTGTCTTAAATTTATAACTTAAAATTAATCTCTCAAATTACATACTAGCATGAGAGCGCGAGTATCATCGATGGGAAACCCTACTGACTATCGTCGTTCATGAACCCTTTTTCGAAAGTGCAACAAGCCCCTATGTAATGAGGGCAACTTGCGCCAAACTGAATTTTCCGTCAACGCGGTTGGTAGGATCTAGGGTTTCGTTCGTATGTGCCTCAAATCAAATGCAATGCTAAACATATCGTATGTTATGTAATTAATATATTTTTCGGATTTTCGGAGTTCTGATTCAAAGTTCACATTCAAAAATGAAGTTCAGAAGTTCAAATTTCCGAGTTCTTATATCAAAGTTTCGGAGTTCTTAATTATGTCAGGTTTATCAAAATTCAGATTTCAATGCTTGCAACAAATAACCAAAATTTATAATATAATACAAATTAGGTTTAGGGTTCCCCTACCTCGACTTAGTTCGATCCAAACACAAGCAAAGCAGTCCTCACTTTGGACTCCTATCACAAAACCTACAATAATTAACACCTAAGGTGTTAATTAAGTCTAAAAAGTCAACCAAAAGACTCCCCAAAACAATTTCCAAAAGTTTCAAACAAACTAAAAAAAAATAGGGCAAAATTCGACTCTCGAATTTATATTCGATGGTCGAATTCCCAAAATTGCATCAGGCTATAAAAGCCCAAATTCGACCCTCGAATTTCTCCAAGTCTGTGCTTTGAAAAATTTGTCTTCTTACTATTTTTCTTCCCATTCGAAAACAGAACTTGTTATCTTCTCTACATTCACCATATTTTTACTCTAAGCAAGGCACAATTAATTAACTCAAAGGGGTTTAAAAGCCTACCTCTTGAAGTTAGATCCTTTGGCTCTCGTTGCGCCAAATTCAAGCACCGGAACAAACCACAAAGTTCAATTGGGCACCAAAGATCATTCCATCCCAAACCTTGCTATTAGAGCAAAGGCTAGCCCAGATCATTCACCAAACCGTCCACTCTCCCCTAGTCTTCCTTCCCAATATCTTAATCAAATCAAAAGTAAGACATAAGGCTTATCAATGGTTGAGATGGGGAGAGGGATTCTAACTCTCAAAGGATCTAAAGATCAAAACAAGGAGGCAAGGGTTGTTGGGAGTGCACTTCTCACGTGAGGAAGGAAGATCAAGCTTCTCCTTCACTCTCCTATTTTTATAACCAAAATAGCAAACCACATAATATCTAGATCTTTGTGATTACAATTCTATCCACTTAACTTGAAACTATTTCCGGCGTTAAGCGCATATACTAGACTTAACGTGTATGTTACCAAAAACAAAACTTCCACAAGCCTGAAACAAACAACCTTTGACCACATCTCTCATCATACCCTAAGCTACCCAAATAATCAGACTTCTCTAGTAAATTCTCCGGGCATGCTTACCGAGGAAAACGAAAAACAGGTCCAAAATATATGGGATATTACAGAAATAATGACCCGATCACCTACTACCAAGTTCCAAGCCGAATATGCTGAAGGGCTGCACATCTGACCGTCCATTTAAAATCTAGCGGTCATAAAATCATTTCGATTTTATGTACTCTTAAATGGGAAATTTACACTTTTGGCCCTATAAGTTTTGCGTATTTGCAAAAAGGCCCTAAGTTTCAATCTTTTTGAAATACACTCTAAGCCAAGCCGTTTCCACATCAAGAATGACCTTTTCCATTATATATGATTATTTTCCTTTATATTTCATTGTTTTCTATTGCTTTTTCCAATCAAGGCACTTGCATCAGTAGCCCTATCAACAACAATCGAGCACTGGTAAGATACGTTTTTTATATAGAACATTAGAAATTGGAAGATAACGAAACAAGAGAGTGATCCGCTACCTTGTATTAGTGTATCGCTATCTTAAGATAGCGACCGCTATCTTATGCTAGCAACTGCTACCTTAAGATAGCGATACGCTAATTTAAGGTAGCAACCGCTATCTTATGTTAGCATATCGCTATTTTAAGATAGCGGATATACTAACAGTTAGGTTGTATGTTAATTATGATTTTTTTTATATCCTAATTTTTATTATTTAAGATGTTTTAAGTTGAAATAGATGTTCCCCTACTTTGCCATTTTGATGGGGTCCGTGTCGATGACAATACTTATAACGATAAACATCGTAGGATTGTCGCTATCACAGAGAAGATATCGTTTGATCATTTTAAGCAGAAAATGTGCAAGGTCAATAGGACTTGACCGAAAGAACATTCTATTAAACTAAAGGTTTCATTGCGTATAAAAGAGTTGGTGTTTGTTGAATTGTCGGACTCCGATGATCTTGCAAACTTATTCAGAGCATATCGTATTGGAGATGGTGTGATAAATATTTATATTGAGAAATCATTTGTCACTCTCGTCATAGAAATTTTATCGTCATTCGAAGTATTTCAACCGTTTCAAGAAACAAACATAGATCATAAAGAATGTGGGGTAAATGTCATATTAGGAGATAATGATGGTGTGGAACCAGAACATTTGATTGAAAATGAAGGAATACGGTTTGAAGAGGAGAACATCGTTGCACCGATAAGAGTCGACGATGATAGAAATATGAATATAAGATTTCGCTCATACCGTAGGCCACTGGAGCAACCCTCTTTAGACATTTCAATGAGAGAAGACGATGAGGATCAAGGATATTGTCCTCAACTGAATCCGATGCATTATACATGTCAGTTTAACTTTGAATCGATAAATAGTATATTCGATTAGAATCGATGAGAAACATTTTTGGTAGACTTTAGTCCATCTTCCTAACCAATAGCTTCGGAGCCAACAGTAATCGAGGTCACAACCCAAGATCCTATCTCACCCCAAACATCCCAACCTCGACGAACCGCAACCGAAACAACTGCACCGGAACCAACCATACCTCTACGGACTCAACCCAAGGCACATAATAATCATCCAGTGGATGACAGTGATAGTGATCCTGAAAATAATAAAGCATCAGCCTTGCCCACTTCGCGTATTAATACTAATAGAGGAATTGATCAATCTCTGGTGGATGATGACTTTGAGCTTAATGACTTGAAATGCGAGTATATGGATTAGGATGATGAGGAACTCTATGAAGGGGGGCCAATTAATGTTGGTCAGGCGTTCAGAAATAAGAAATCTTTTCAGAAAGCTGTTAAAGAGTTTGTCATGACAAATAATTTTCAAAAAAAACTAATAAAAAGTAGTCCTCTTCGAGTTACGGCGAGGTATATTGAAGTAGGATGTGTTTGGCGGATACATGCATCAAAATTGATGGGTGTGGACACGTTTGTCGTAAAGACTTTTTGCCCGAAATAGACGTGTGGAAGGACAGCTTTCGAAAGTGGACATCGCTAGTATACATAGCTTCCTTCGTGAGAGATAAGTTGTTAAAGGGCTTTGTGGAAAGTCACCTTTAATAATTTTTTATATTGAAAAAAATACGGTGTAACAGTAGGTTACTAGAAAGCGTGGATAGGAAAAGAAATGATATTAAATAATATCCGAGGTAGTTGTAAGGAGCAATTTAAGATGTTACCGTCCTATATCGCTGAATTACAGCGGGTTAATCCAGACGTGTAGACAAAATTATATTGCAAGCCTAATAATGCCTTTTAGAGGTTCTTTGTGGCTTTTGGTCATTGTATTAGAAACTTCCGTATACGAAGAATAATTACAGTAGATGGGACACATTTGCATAGATGATAAAAAGGAGTGTTGTTAATAGCTACGAGGATAGACGAAAATAAACATTTATTTCTCATAGCGTTCGGTGTTGTACCTAAAGGGAACGAAGATCATTGGGCATGGTTTCTTAAACTATTAGGGAATCGCGTAATCGGAGATTTTCAAGAGTAGTTTGTATTGCTATCAGACCGGCAGAAAGGGCTGATGAATGTTGTGCAGAAAGTTTTTCCTAACGCTTCTCACAGCTACTATATGCGACACATAACTTTGAATCTTTTTTATACATATAAGGATACAATCTCCCGATCACTATTTTGGGTTGCTGCACGTACATTCTCGGAGGTAAAATTTAAATAAATTTTACCAAAAATCCAAGACGATGCCCCCCGAAATGTACAACATGGATAAAAGAAATCAGACACCATTTTTGGGCACACGCATATTTTCCTATGATATGCTGACAACAAATACAGCTAAAAACATTAATAGTGTGTTGAAGATAGCCAGGGAGGAACCGATTATGGCCATGCTAGAAACCATTTGTACAAAGGTAATCAAAATCTACTTTCGATGTCAGGAGGAAGGAAATAAAATGACATATGTGTTGACACCGATGGCGGAAGAGCACATAACATGAAATTCAGGGTGGGCCCGTCAAAAGAATATCGTTCCCTATGGTCGTGATATATTTCAAGTTAAACGGGAGGCAATACACTCACAGTGTCTATCTAGAGAAACGAACGTGCACATATAGATATTAGGTTATCCTTGGATTACCATGTTCACATGCTGTGTGACATTATCACGTAGGAACAAGGAATGGGAGATTCCCCAGTTTTATGAGAATTGGTTTACTAGTGCCTTATTTAGAGAAACTTACAAAGAACACTTTGTTTAGACCGTTGATAAGCACCAATTGACCGTTCTAAGGTAAGACATCGAGGTTTTGCCTCCACGCAAGATACGTTAAGCCAGTCGTCCGAAGAAAATGAGGATAAAATCTAAAGGTGAAGTTCGACCACTATGGTGTAAAAATTATAACAAATACAGAAATAACCATCGCTCGTGTAAATTTGTTAGAATATGAAACTTATTTTTTAGCATGACTTTGCCTTAGTCCATTCATTCCCCATGTCATTATGTCTATTGTGCTATTTATTTCGATCTAAGAACAAATGGTTCTGCCTTAATTTGTAACATTAGATTTATTTTCTACAATTATAGGAGCGATGGATTGTACTTGTTTTGTTTTAAGTTGACACTAATAGAGAAGTGATGTTTTTTTATTAACAATCTAGAACAAAATTCAATCTTACCATAGTGATCCGCTATGGTAAGATAGCGGTCCAATAGAGGGCCGCTATCTTACAATAGCGGATCGCTATGGTAAGATAGTGGTTCAATAGCGGGCCGCTATCTTACCATAGCGTTTCGCTATAGTATCTTTTAAAATTATGAAAAAAAAAATAATTATAATTATACAAACCAAAATTTTAGTATATATTTATTTATGAAAATATACATTCATTCATCATTCATTATCAAAAAACTACAAAGTATAAAAAAATCTACAACTGAAAAGAAAAAAAAAACTAAACATTCATTGTCCCAAACATGAACAATGAATGTTCGATTTCGAGTCTACATTGTTACATGTCTTTCTCCTCAAAATCGGTTGTTCGCCGTTCAGAGAAATATTCGACATACTTCAGTACAAAAATACCGCAGTCCCAACCGTTGTGTTGGCGAGGAAGATCTGTTCTATCTATCATTGTTACCTGCCACGATTGATCGAGAGCATAACTCAGACTGATAGCGTGAAGAAGTCGTTCCAGATGATGCCATAGACTTTCTTTGTGCGCTTCAAATTTCTTCCTTGAACACTCTGGGTCGGCCGGGTCTATCAGCTTAATAACACGAATGCAATAGACAAGGCCCAATGGCTATGTTTCTGGCTATGCATTAGAAGCCCTCGCTGCCGGTTGAAAGGCAGAAGGCTGAGGGGTAGGGCGTTCAAAGGCAGGTGGTTGGGGAGCGGAGGGCTGAGGGGCAAGGGTTTGAGAGGCAGGTGGTTGGTGCAAAGGGCTGAGGGGCAGGGGGTTGAGAGGCAGGTGGTTGGGGAGCAACGAAGGAATCAAATAGCACCGAAGAAAAAATATCATCCTACATCAGTACAATACATGCATGAAATGAAAATTTGAGGGCAAATTAAAATTGAATTCAACAACTAAATTAGCTACCGATCTGTCATCTTAAGATAGCAATCCAGTATTATATGAGAGCAGATCGCAATATTAATGTTATCGTAAAATAGCGTACCGATATCTTAACGCTATCTTAAGATAGCGGTCCGCTATTTTATGATAGCAGTTTGCAAGCTTAAGATAGCGTTAAGACAGAGGTACACTATTTTTAAGGATTGCTATCTTAAGATAGCGATACGCCATCATAACGCTGTCTTATAATAGCGATAAGCTATCATACAATATCATATCACTATGTTAAGATTTTTAAAATATTTATTTTAGAAAAATAAAATTTGTTAGAGTTAGACTATGTACCTTCGACAAATGAGACTTTACTGCCTCAAGCTCCGTTCTTATTGCTCCATTTTCGCTTCTCATATAAGCTACCTGATCTTCCAGATTCCCCACTTGCTCCTGTAGGGTCTTCTTCTCTCTCCCGAGCTTCTCAATTGTTAGAGCTTGTCCTTTTAGTACCATAAAGGCATGCTTGAAATCGCCTTTCATCTCTTTAACCGCCATTCTGAGGGATGAACACTCTTTTCTTAGTTCCGTTACTTCATTAATAAGTTAGGGATGCCTAGTCGGTTGTTCCCTGGTTGGCTGCTGCCTACTTTCAGGTTGTTTCCCCTTTGATTTCGCTTATTGACGTATAACGACCCTGTACTCGTCATTATCATCAGTGTTATCATCGTCATCATCATTATCCTCATCTTCATCAACGTGTAGCTCCTGGGCTCTATTTTGGGTCGGGTATTCTCTTTCCCATTCCCTTTCCATCTCTGTTTGCCTGATGAATAGCTGAACTGATCGATATTGTAATTCGTGTTTCTCATAATTCAGATTGACGATGAGATGAGAGTTAAGAATTTTTCTCAGAAATAATTTGGAGTCCGCAGAATTTCAGGGCTTCCAATTTCGTCAGCCTCATAAATGAATTTTTCAGCTGAGTACGAGTGGGGTCGATTTATGGAAAGTGCTCCAACGCCCAAATCTGTATGGCGATAGTACACCTGTAGATGTTATATTACCCTTTTGCCGACACTTTTGCCACTTCCCTTCTGACTATCGCTTTTGATATGCACTCCACTAAATTTTTCTAAACTACCAGCCCCCACAAAAATTTGTTGAACTTTTCAAGGTTATTGACTAAGTTCAAGTGCTTATTATCCACTTTCTGGTATGTGTCCGGAAGTAAGAAGGAGAATACAATAAACAACAATGATAACTTCAAAAATTCATCATTGGAGTGCTGGACACTATCCACTATTTCTTCAATACGAGTCCTTTTACCCGGCCGAAAGAATTTGTATTGAATGGTTTCTTCCTCTGGCACAACCACATGCTCAAACTCAGGTTCCGACAACATGTTAAGGCCTAAAATGAATGATATATTGGACTCCTGTAGTACTACTTTGGTGTCCTTCACCTTGAAAATGTTATCTTGAACCCAGAAGCTCAAAATCGCGTCAATCAATTCTCCAATAAACACTAATTTCTCATAAATTCTAAATAAATGACTGAAAATTGATTCATCAAGTATCCTCTTCCTCTCTTTGTTGCAATGCAAGTAAAGTTTTCTAACAATAATTCCTGTACACTTCTCGTAGGGTTTCAGAGACTTTGCCATCTTAGAATCAGTTAGTGGGGACTGTAAAAACTATAAGAACAATTAAGTAACAAAAAAAATAGTTACAAACAATTCAATATCTTGCCAATAACATGCCGCTATCTTAAGATGTTGGCCACTATCTTAAGATGTCAATACACTATCTTAAGATAGCGCTCGATGTCTTAAGATGACGAAGCTTCATCTTTAGATAGTGTCCGACATCTTAAGATAGCGTCATGTTGTCGGCAAGATACCAGATATTGTTAGGAGGATTGTGAATCAGTAAATTGGATAAAAAGTTTTTTAAAAAATACCTTAAAATTTTCTGTTGTGGTCTTCCTGCTTTGTTGTCACTTGCTTGTCGCTTTCTCGGTTTTTATGGGGTTTAAAGTTAAAGGTAAAAAGTGAAAAGTGTAATATAACTTATATATGTAAAGAGGTTTAAAAGTCAGGGGTTTTACAGTCATTTCATAGGTCGGTGGTGACGTGGAACGGCTTGGCTTGGAGCTGGCCTCCTCTGCAACTTTTTAAATTATAGGGCCAATTTTGCAAATACGCAAACTTATGGGCCAAAAGTGCAAATTTCCCCTCTTAAATCACGATAAGATTCGCAAATAGAGAGAGAGAGAGAGAGAGGATTTGTGTTCTTTCGATTGTTTTGGTTTTAAAGATGATTTGGGTTCTTTCGATTGTTTTGGTAGTGAACTAGAAATCCCATTTTGATTCTCTGCAATGAAGATTTCTTTGTAAGATAGAGTTTTGTGGGTTTTCTTCGCATTGCTCTATTTCTTTTTGTAATAAAAAACATTGGATTTTTAAAACTATTGCTTAAATCGGTAAATTGCAGAGTAATTTCAGGTGGGTTTGTCTTCTGTTTCATTCCGGAGCCCAGATCTTGGGGTGAAACAGAGGTTAGTTTTGTGATTTATCAAATTTTTTTTTTTGGGTTGTGTTTTTTTGAAGAACTTATTGTCTATATATATTTTTTTAAAAAAATTTCGGATTCATGGACGTAGATATAGAGAAGGAATAAAAAGAGCAAACAGATTTTGAACAATGGATGACTGTGTGTGCCATCTGAACAATGAAATGATGAAACATTTCATCATACACTTCCCATCATGGATGATCGTTAGATCCGCATTGGTTGCTTTGTTTTTTTCTAGAGGACGATGACAAACCTTGTACATGTCATGAGTCAGTGACACTCAAACTTGAGTTTGACTTGGTGGTCATTTGGCCAAAACTAGTGTTTGAACGTTGAGCTCAGGTCTAATGTCCCTCGACTCGAGTCTAACATTGGGTTGCTACTTTACATCCAAACAATTTATAAATGATTTGATCACTCATGCTCTAGCTTGGTTTGGTCTAACGTCTGCCATGGCGGGATTGCTTTTTGAGTCGGTGTCTGTACGACCCAAGTGCCAAGCCTTAAAAATGTGTAGAGCGCCAAATCAATGAAGGCTAAATAAAAGACTTAATTGGTTGCATATGGCATAGCTCTCTGGTAGCCCCTGCCATAGGAGAGTTCACCTGCTTTAGCAGTTTCCCATCCTCTTTGCTAACATCTTGCTTCCTGCTTCTCCTTGATAACTCCTTGCATAACAATTGCCAAAACAGAATTTATTTGCTCTGGTGGAGAGTTAGTAGAGAGCACAGAGATTGCAGGTAAATCCTTCTTTGTAGGGTGTTAGAAAAGAGAATGGAAATCAACTAAAGAAGGTGAACTCTATTATGGCATGGCTATAAGAGCTATGACTCTATACTACTGACCTTAGTCTACAATGGGTGTTCACTCATGAGAAGTGGACATCGCCCTCATCATGTCCCTATGACTAAGCGACTTGCACGAATTTCCATGCATTAGAAGTTTGTACAAGTCACTCAGTCATAGGGACATGTAGACTGTGATGTCCACTCATGATGAGTAGACACCCACTGTAAACTAACTCTTAATAAAATTCTCCTGATTTGTGTATTATTATATAATTCTCGAGGCTTGACCATTTGGTATAAGAGAGAGATTGACCCAACTGCTACCCTTCCAACCTAGGCGTCTCAATGGGCCAGGACGGGCCGACAAGAGAATAACCCAGCCTGAGGAAATACCCTACCAATCACATAATTGGGCTTTTTTGGGCCGGGTTAGGCCGTCGTGTCAGACTAGGCCAAAATAGTTCTATAGTATAACTGGCCAAGGGGCTTGAGTTTATATGTCCAAGCCCAACTTGTTTATATAAGTGGGCTAACCCCCCCGCACCGCCCCATTTAATAAATAAACATAAAGATGAAGGCCATACCCGGCTCATAGAGGGTCGGGCACAGCTCAAGCAGCCCGTCCCATTGAGACCCCTATTCCGACTTGAGTAAAGCTCGTACCTATTACTGCTGCGTTTGGGTTAGCTCTTTCAGGGCAAAGAGCAACTCTTTTGCTCTTTGGCTCCGACAGAGAATTGCTTTCATGTTTGCTAATACAGCACCCCGCCCCATTTTCTCTGATGGGGAGTTGTTTTAAGTGATAAAATTGCTCTCTATCTGCTTTATGTCAGAGCAGATTTTACAGATTTTATCTGCTGTCAGATAAAATCTACTCTGACAGAGAGCAGACAAAGAGTTGCTTCTGATCTTATAAGAGCTAACCCAAACAAAGCCTATCCCATTACGAGACTGACTCTCCTGACCATCAGTTAAAAATAAATATGTTTATGTGGCTTTATATTTTATATTTCAAGTTTAAATTAGTAGTTTTTGCTATTTAGATCCATATTAAAGTTTTGTATTTATATCAATATTTGTGTCACGTTGAAATCTAATAAACTGTGAATTTTGGGTTCTTTCGATTGTTCTGGTAGAGAACTAGAAATCCCATTTTGAATCTATACAACGAAGATTTCTTTGTAAGATAGAGTTTTGTGGGCTTTCTTTGCATTGCTCTCTTTTTTATTTGCAATAAAAAACATTGGATTTTTTATAACAGTTGCTTAAATCGTTAAATTGTAGGGTAATTTGAGGTGGGTTTCTCTTCGGGTGAAACAGAGGTTAGTTTGGTGATTTATCAATTTTTTTTTTTTCTGGGTTGTGTTTTTTTGAAGAACTTCTTGTCTATATATATTTTTAAGTTTTTTTCCGGGTTCATGGTAGATATGGAGAAAGAATCAAAAGAGCAAACAGATTTTTTCTTAGAGTGGGGGAATCGAAAGAGAACGAGATGTGTTAAGGTGAAAGACCATAAGGTTTTGGAGAAATCTTCAGCAAGGAGGCCTCTTGCCTCTGTTAAAAGCCCTTAAAAGCTACAAGAAATTGGCTACAAGAAATTGGAGTAAAATCGGTTGGTTTTAGCGCATTTTTTATAGCCGTTGGGGATGAGCTCCTGTAATTTTCGTCTGCTACGAGGGTTGGGCTTCATAAGGCTTAAAAATACCTGCAAAATGAACAGTATTATGCAGGCTTGGAATACTGCCAACCAAACGACCACTGCCTAAAAAAGGCCACCATTGAGACGTGTTTTTTTCATGGTACGCGTATTATTTGGGCAATACAGTGAAACGAACGTACCATTAATCTTGAAGTTTCCTCATAATCGTAGATGCATAGAAATGAAAGTTTTTGTTGCATCTATTGAGATATAAGAGTCCATAAAGAAATTGCTCTAAAACGTAATAGATAGATAGAACAGTTAATGCAGAATCCTAATTTGTGTTTCAAGGTTCTTCGATTTTTATGATTTAGTTTGTATTGCATTGTGCTTTTTATCTAAATATGTTTTTAATATAAGTAGCAATAGAAAATTATTTAAGAATCAGAATGCTATCTTTAACCATCTGTTTACTGTAGCACTGAATATTAGTTCGAGGATCGCTATCTTTAAACCACTAACTGACCCCACGACAAATTTATAGTTTAGAATTGCGTTGATATTCGAAGTAGACTCGTCGTTATATGGTTTTTCCGGATTCTGGGAATATGGAGAACATTGACTAGTTTTTACGTGTATTAAATCTTTATTGATTATTTTTGTTTTTTTTATATTATGTAATATGATCTTTTTCTTATTTGAAATGATACATTCCATATCTGTGATTGATTATTTTGGTTCAAATCTTGTCTTCGTGACCTTTTTCATTTGAATTTCGTAATGTATTTATAATCCTTCTTATTGATTTATAGGATTTTCGGAGAGGAGACGAAGCATCTGCAACCAGATCATTGTGTTTTTGGGAGTCAGGTTCACTTTTTTTTATAGGTAAAAAACATATGTTTTTCTGGTTTTATGTTTTATATTTCAAGGTTGAATTAGTAGCTTTTCTTGGTAGATTAATATTAAGTTTTCTATTTAGTTCGGTCTTAGAATACTGCTTTCTAATTAATGTGGCTTTGAATTGTGACATCTCGGCACTTCTTACTTATATCAACTAATCTTGAAATTTTCTTATAGTTATAATTGCTGAGAACTTAAAGTTTACGTTGCATATGTTAAGATATTAGAGTCCATAGAGAAATTAAAAGCCCTAAAACTGTAGTAGTTTTGGATTTGTGAAAAATATCATGACATATTTTACAAACTTAAAGACTAGAAAATAGATTTATATAATTTAGAGTTTTGGTGGGTGCAAATAGAGCTTCTAATAATGTAATCATTTATTTAGTTGTTTTTTAATCTATTAATGAAGGTCATCACTGGCATGACGATATTACCATGTGGAGGAAGAGCCTTTTGCCCTATCAATCCTATTGAAACCTGAGAATTACATTTTCAGGGACTAGAAAATCAGTGAATTCAGAATTTGAGTGGTTGAATTGGCTGAAAAAGGAGTTCAAAATACTTAGAAGCACTACAAGTGTTAGTATAAGGTAAGCAGCCTGAGCATAGTGACTTGTTAAACTGGTCACTTTTTGATAGTTTTGTTATCCATGATCTAAAGATCTGTAATGTAGAATATTGAGACAAAAAAGTATCTCCACCATGAAATTCAAAGCATTTCAAACATGATATAAAATTAACGACTACCATGTAAATCCAGCATAAAGATACTTTTAGATGACGTTTGACTGCTCTAAACCAGATGATGGTCTTTTTTCTTCCCAACCTTCTACACCAAGATTTGGGGATATTTATCCAAACGCAAGTGCAAACACCCTTGATTTTTTTTGTCAATGGTGAAACTTCTTGATGGTGAAGTTTTGGATGGAAATGAGAAAATCCCAAATCTCTGCCTTGTGAAATAAAAGGAAGAAAGTAATTCTTTTATTTTGCTAAAGCCTAGGGATTGGTGAACCCTTAGAGAATGTGATGCAACTCGTGATTACGCGCGACCCTAGCACCTGCCCTCAATTCCATTTTCCCACTTCTATATATTTATAATATGTACATAAAAAATTGTGTGGATATAATATGCAAAGCCCAACAGCATAACAAAGAGGTCACTATAACTTTGGAAATTAGCTTCTCCCAGTTATTCAAGATATTTTCTATCAGGCCTACTCGTAAACTTCGTCTTATGTACCCTTTTCGAACTACATCCTTTCTTGTTTACATTAAATAAAAGGAAAAAAGAATTGGCGTCACTAAAAATTATTTGAAAAAAGGGAAGAAAAGAAAAAGAAAACTTACTTCAATGATAGTCTTCAAATTCATCTTCAAGAATAAATCTCCTAGACCTTGGCGTATGCTAGATTCTTCCATCCTCAATGAGAAACCTTCACTTGACTAATGCATCGTTGATAAAGTTGTTTTGTCTTCATATTGACCAATCAATAATTTTGTTGAAGAGACCACTTGGCCAATGTGGATCATATTTCCTCTCGATGGTATCAACTATGCGGATGTATTCTTCTTATAACTCAATAATTTGAAAGCTGCTTTTATTGAGCTTTTGCATACTTGAATTTTGGTGTAGTTTATTTACAAAGACCCAAATAAAACTGATTATCCTCTTTATTATATTTTTAGTTTCTTCTACTTAAAATTCCTACGAAATAGCCAGCCGCTCAGATCTTACACAACCTTTTCACTCTGTAAAACTAAAACTACTTTTGTTTCAACCAATGCACCCTTTGATAAGGTAAGATATCCATATACATATTGAAAATGAAATCATGTTGTTAATAAAATTGGTGTCCATCAAAATATTCTAACCATTCAATCCGGGCTCTTTCGTATAAAGCATCGTCAGATCTAATTATATAGTCCATATTGAAGTGCTTGGACTAGGTGGTACTATTGTATGGGCCAAGTGAAGTTCACATGATGTCTATCCACTTGGCATGAATTGGCCAAGAATGTAATAGTGGCTTAGAAGTGCATGAGCATCCCATCTATTATGTGGATGACACCTGTTATCTATAGAAAAATTACCTTCCTCCTAGTAAGCAATGTAGCCAAATACAAATACTATCATGCATGTTATTATGCAATTTATTAAGAAAACTATTGATAAATAAAAGGAAAAAATTAAAAGAAAAACTATAATCAAGCAATTTGTTTCCAGAGAATTCCAAATATGGTTCACATGCCAATTTTTTGGACGCGTGTTATGTGGTTTCATTAACTGTGTCGTGTGATTTTAAAGACCATGATCTAAAGATCTATCATGTTGAAGATTGGGACGAAAAAAGCATTTCTATCATGCATTTCGAAGTAGTCAACACATTAAAAATAAATGCTAAAACTAACGTAAGGTTCCATGAGACCTATTAGAAAATGGCTTAATCCAGATTAAAATTTGTTGTCCAAATGGACCCGTAATATTGGACCTGTATGTCATTCATCAAGTTGAAAAAAAATAATAAGTATTTTTTAGTAAGTAATTTTTCTTTAAAAAGTTTCCACTAGATACAGAGATTTAAATTTATTTTTAATCATATTCCATTATATTTTGATGCATTCAATTTATTTTTATCTGTAGTAGTGGGATTAAAGTATGATATTTAATCGTTGTCATTTATATTTTTCTATTTTTGTCTTGTCAATTGCATTGATGAATGGCCTGGCTTAGAAGACATCTGTTAACCATTTGATGAAAGACACATGGAGGGGAGTTCCTTATTTTAAAAAGGGATGGACACAGATTATATTTAGTGGATTTGTTCTTTAGAACTTGTTGGAGGGAAATTTTTATGTAAGAAATATACAAAGCAGTCCCTGGTTGTAATTGTGGTCTTGGGCTCAGTGCGCTTTGCAAGTCGCGTGGCTTAATAAAATTATCATTTTTTGTTTTGGGAGGTCTCTTAGGCGCTAGACCTCCTCTCTTCTCGATTCACATTTTCTATTCTTTTCATGGATGTTGCATGCCACTTTATGCGCACAAAACTCTATGGCCTTTTATGCCAAGCTTGGTGACCAACAACAAAAGAACAACCATCCTTCCTTAATGGCGCTTCTCTTGGATAAATTTTTGTATTCTTTCTAGTATTGTATATGAAGAATGTGAACAACATATTTTGCTTGGATTCTTGTACTACCAGCTCCCCTCATGGTCCCGCTCTACATCTCTCGCGTGGCTTATTAAAGGTTTCAATTCCACGGCCTATCTTGGATCTTTGTTTCAATCATGAAATCTCCTGTTTTTCAATCACGAAATCTCCTGTTTAGCTTCCCATTCTGATTTTAATAGGTTCGCCGGAATGTCAATCATGGTGTTTGTCGTTATAGAGAAATTGTTTCGGTACAGTTTTGTTCAGGTAATGTTTGTTAAAATACTAATTTAATTTTTGGGTTCCATAATTTGTAATTTTGGATATTCATATATGTTAAATGTAGGAATGATTTGATTGCTCAGACTGTGGTTGTGTTCGTATATCTTGTCTAACTGCTTTTAAGTACTCGGCCCAAGTGCCTAGGAGGCACAAAGTTAATCTCTATGGCCAAATCACTAAGAGATCAAATGTATTTTCACTAATTAGTGAGCTATTATAAATAATTTGTCACTTTATCTTGACTATTTGGTAGGAATGAGATTGACCTAGATACCAACCATGGCACTCGGCCGCACCTAATACCTTAAGTATAAATTAACCGACCCCGACTGCCAAGTGATTTCATAATGTGTGATTCACAAGTTAATTTTTGGGAAATGTGGCCCCTAATTTCATTATGTGTGCCGTATGATTTGAAAACCTTATCTAAAAACATCTCCCACATATGATTTAAAGTAGTCAACAATTTTTTAAATGAATAGCTACCATGAAAATCTCCGACACTGTTGATCTTTTAAGGGCTTTGACTCCTTTTGAATCACATGATACAAATGTTTTCTCATCCCGATCTTAGGCACTATAGATCATTAGATCATGGTCTTAAAATCCCATGTCACACGAGATGAAACCAATTTCCACATCCCTAAATCATAAACCATTAACCAAGTCACTTGGCTCTCGGGTCCACCTAGTACCAACTCCTCCCTTAAACAAGGAACAAGATAGCCTTGTAATAAACAGTGAATTGATGAAGGCCTATTATTAATCAGTGACTTGATGAAGGCCTATTATTAATCAAATAAACTCCAAACTTATTTGTCGTTTTCATTGTGTTTCTTCGTAGTATACTAATGGGTGGGTGTTCCTCCATTGTTGTGGCAGTTTTCATAGTATATTTTCTTGTAATATGTACGCTTTTCAAAGGTTTTGACTGCTGTATTGTAATTTTTATGCTTATTAATTCTTTGTTGGTTAGTAATGAGTAGGTTTTAATTACATCAGATGATCATTTATAAAAATGGAAATTATATGTTCTTGCTTCATGATCTAGGGTTGAATTTATATGTTGTTCTAATCATTCCTTCCTGTTTTCCTTTTCGTTTGAAATTTGCAATGTAAATTAGGTACTTATAATCCTTCGTCTTGATTTACAAAATTTCCAGGGGTAAAAGATAGCATCGACAACGTATATGCCAACCGAAGCAGATCGACACCTCGTCATCAAATAATACATATAAACGTTCCTATATTACCACTCGTTAGCCCATCCTTCTTCATCAATTGAATGTTGGAGGTAATGTTTTTAAAAATTGTTTCTGTGTTTCATGTTTTAAGGTTGAATTAATAATTCTTGCTATTTAGTTCTATATTAAAAAATTTCTATTTAGATTAATATTAGAATACTAAGTTCTTGGAGTCGATGTAGGTGGGAAATGTGACATATCTGGCACTTTTACTTATATGACTATCCTAGTTAGGCATTGTCATAGCTTAAATGTATGCAGCTCTATCAATTAGTCTTGATGTTTTCTTATAGTTATATTTGCATAGAAATTAAATGTATGTTGCATATAGTCATATACTCATATATAAGAGTCAATAAAGAAATTAAGGTTGTGACTGGGATTGCACTTTGGAAGAGTAGGAAAGAGCAATTGCTGCTCTTTGTTGTTGCAAATGAA
The DNA here is from genome assembly GCA_021018995.1 of Chloranthus sessilifolius. NCBI lineage: Eukaryota > Viridiplantae > Streptophyta > Magnoliopsida > Chloranthales > Chloranthaceae > Chloranthus > Chloranthus sessilifolius. The sequence continues at coordinate 2,104,041 of CM037595.1, read as the reverse complement.
TATCGTTGAGACAGAAGGATTGGAAGATGAAAAAAGGGGAGGCTGCTCTTTGAAACATGAAAAACATCACTCTTTAAAAGAGCATGAAAAATCATGCTCTTTTAAAGAGGGTTGTTTATCCTATTTCAAAGGGCAGCCTCTCTTTATCTTTTTCTTATTTTATTTTTTTGATCGGTAAGACAAAATATATTAAGAAACCAGAGGGCTGAAAGAAACATGGAGGAAGATAGGAACAAGATAAAAGACAAAAAAGGCGCAAAGGGCGGGAAAGCTAACACAACCACGCCCCAAGCCACCTAGAGATCCAAAGGGCTGTAAAAATAGAGAAACAAAAGTTCACATACATAACTCCCCACTGCCCTCCCCCCCATATTTGTCTAACATAATCCAATGGCACATCATGTCAATAACTAGGTTCATTATGGATCCAACCGGATGCGTTTTACGTTGGAAGACCTGAGTATTCCTTTCGAGCCAATGGTTCTATATAATCGCAAATACTCCCACCCTCTAGAAAGCACCTTGTGCACCTTCCCACTTCAATCAGTTCCACGAGAGAAGAAACTCTGTCAAGCTTTCCCGGGGAGCCCAGCTGAGGTCGAAAGATTTCAAAAAGATACCCCAAGCTTTCGTGGCGACGCAATAGTGGATAAGAAGGTGAGGGATAGACTCTTCAGAGGTGGGACACATTGGAGAACTATTTGGGATGTCTTTGCCGCTCTTGATCAGCTGGTCCATCGTCAAGATGAGCCCCTTACCACTGCCCATATGAAGAATTTAACCTTTGGAGGGGATCAGAGCCTTCTAGATGAAGACCCAACTGCATGGGTTAAAATCTCGAAAAAACGATACGTATCGTCCAACCCTAAAACCGATACGTATTGGTATTGGACGATACATTCCAATGTATCGTCCGATACATTGGATTTTTGTATGAGAAGCACCGATACGGTACATTCATACATGTGATTTTTTGTATGATATGCCGATACGGTACCTTGAATGTACCGTATCGGTGAGGTCCAAAACCGATACATATCGGTATCGGACGATATTTTGACCCATGCCCAGCTGGCTCTAATCAACGGTCTATCTGTGAGGGCTCGGTAAAAGGATTTGACCAAAAAAACTCCTTTTGTGTTTGCCAACCACATTTTCAAGTTGTTGCTTCGTCGGTTTCTGTGGCACCAACAAAGACTTTGAGTTCAAGACACCACCTCGTCGTCTCACAGCGCCCTTCTTGTGGTGATATCCCAAACCACAACGTTCTCATTCATTGAGAGGAAATCTGCTATCATGCCCTCTGGAGTGGATGAGGCATTGAAGATCATCGGAAAACAGATTTTAGTGGATAAAGAAGAAGCTAAGGGTCTTCCCAAAAGGAAATCCGAGATCCATCGCCCTAGCTAAAGCAAACCCACCTTATAAAGACTGACCAAATAGAGCAAATAACTTTCCACCAGGCCAAAACATGCCTAGCATGAGAAACGTTGATCCACCAAGCTCCCAGCATTCCCCCATATTTTTGGATAAGAATGGAGACCCATAATTTGTTTTCTTCCGAATCGGACCTTGCTCGCCACAACCATTTATCGAGCTAAATTGGTGCGATGAAGGTTTCGGATACCAAGTCCCCCAGCACATTTAGGTAAATTGGCACACATCCCAAGCAACCAAATGGTATTTTTTCTCCAAACCTGAGCTTTCGCACAGAAAGTCTCGTTCAATTTTCTCGACCGTGGGAATAACCGACAAAAGGCATTTGAAGGTAGACATAAAGAAAGTAGGAAGGTTGGCAAGGCGAATTTAGTTGTAGGCGAACATGCTAAGGAATTTTCCATTTCATGTGGCAAGCTTCCTTTGAAATCTTTGAATGACGAGTCCCAATTCTTTGGCTCTAGGCTTAATCGCACCCAAGGGAAGTCTCAAATAAGTAATAGGAAGGGAGAAACACAAGAAGAAAGTGTTTGCCAGATCTCAAACCGAAAAATTAGTGTGAATACCAGAAATTGTGGATTTCAGCAAACAGACCCTTTGACCAAATACAACTTCATAAATCGCGAGAATATTAGCGAAGGCTGAAATCTCGCCCGGGTTGGCTTTGCCGAAGAGAATGGTATCATCAACGTATTGGAGATGAGTGATGGCACAACCATCACTGCCCCTTAATATACCTGAGATCTGGTTCAGTTCCCGAGATTTAGAGATGAGGGCTCCCAAAGCCTCACCAGCTAAATTGAAGAGTAACGGAGAGAGAGGTCTCCCTGTCTTTAGACCACGTGAGCTTTTGAAATACCTCGCAGGAGTTTCATTGACAATCACGGAGAACTAGGGGAAGTGACAGTCTTTCATCCATTTCCTCTAAATATCGCCAAAATTGAAACGAAGCAACATATAATCCAAGCAGTCACAATTAACCTAGTCGTATGCCTTCTCCATAGCGACCTTCTAAACAAAGGTAGGCAAATGGCTAGAGTGAGCCGAATGGATAACCTCATGAGCAATGACCGCCATATCCATGAGTTGATGACCCTGGATAAAAGCTCCTTGGGTTTCGGAAGTGATAGATCCCACTATGAGTTTAAGGCGGTTAATCAACACCTTAGCCATAATTTTGTAGAGGCAATTGATGAGGCGGATGGGACTGAAGTCACGTAAATCAGTCGCACCTTCTTTCTTGGGGATAAGGGCAAGGAAACTTGAATTGAGACTTTTGCTTAGAGCCACCCGAGAATGGAATTCGTTAAAGAACTCAAGGATATCGGGTTTAATTATGGCCCATAAGCTAACAAAAAATTTCATATTGAAGCCGTCGGGGCCCGAGGACTTGTTTTTGCCACGAGACTTGATGGAAATCCAGATTTCAGCTTCGGAGAATGACTTCTCCCAGGATGTACAGTTTGCTGGGCTAATTGTATGGAAAGAAAGGCCATCAAGATGTGGCTTGGACCACCATTCATCTTGGTACAACGTTTGATAGAAATCAACGGTCTGTGATTTGATCGGGTCAGTGCGAAATCTCTACCCGTTGGCCTGATTCAAGTCGACAACTTTTATTGGATCTTGCATTAGTCATCATGTGGAAAAGTTTGATTTTGTTATCCCAAACCTTCAACCAGTGGACTTTGAACTTTTGTTTAGCTTTTCTTGAAGACTCCTCTCGCTCAGTCTAATCTTTAGGTTAAATCTTTCCTCCTTTTTGGTTCCAGAAAGATCCTTGCTTTCTTCCAGCAGATCTAGCTCCTTGAGGTTCTCCAAAATACTCAGCTTCCAAACGTGGGATAGACCAAACACATTGTTGTTCCAATATTTGATTATGTTCTTAAGATATCTCAGCTTGGCTATCAATCGGAACTCAGCTGAGCCACGAGGATTGTATTCTTGCCACTAGACCGGGATCCGAGCTCTAAATTCGTCATTGAGGAGTTACTGATTTTCGAACCTGAAGGGAGTAGGGCATCTACCCGTAGGATTGTAGTCTATTAGCTGCGGTCTATGATCCGAAACAACCCTAGCAAGACCCGTCAAGGATGCATGAGGGAAGATATTGAGCCAAGCAGAAGAGACAAGCACTCGATCCAGGCGACAAAAAGTTGCCTCGCTCTGAATATTTGACCAAGTAAAACAAGCCCCCAACAACGGCAAGTCAACCAGGGCCCAATCCTGAATAAAGGAGTTGAGGTTAGTCATGTCAGATCTGTCCGGATTACCCCCAGATGTCTGATAAGGAAATTTAATCGCATTGAAATCGCCTCCCATGCACCACGACACTTCCCATCGGTTCGCAACCACAGCCAATTCGAACCATAAATCCTCTTTGTCTGTCTTTATCTTCTTCCAATGCTTCTCTCTCCCCACACTTCTTTGAATGGCAAAAGCGACTTAGCTCTTTCTACTCTCCCAAAGCAATGCCAAACACAACCTAGAAATAGTAACTTATA